>OX387602.1:13440597-14640597 GCA_947568835.1 Protonemura montana
AGAGTTATTTGCTGGCGCAAAGATGAGATTGAAAGAGTCAAAGAGTGCAATAAATAAAACTGGTCCATGGAGTTGCTGATAGTTAGTTGACTTTGATCTCCTATCACAGATAACTAAAGTTAATGAAGTTCTTAATTTAATGCTTAGCTTTGTTTACTCACACGTGATAGTGTCAATGTTTGCTGAAAAAACAGGGATGGCGGCTCATATCAGAATTTTATTCCAGGCACGAAACCGTTTAAAGAGAATTAAACTATTTTTACATCACCACATTAATGGCAAATTATCAACCAATCAAAACCTCTTCACATTACTTGACAAAATCGTACGTTATCGGTCTAAACTTACCCACTCAGTCATTTGAAATCCTTTCTGTACGTTCTGTTTGAAATAGAAAAATGTATGTGGTATATCAATAAAAAACATAGGTCATTTTTTTTAAAGTATTAAATTGTGAATTTAGTACATACGCCAATCGAATTCGTTCCTCAAATAAGGACTTTGGAATGGATGTGGCAGGAGAGACGTTTAGAACTGTGGCCCTAGTGAAAGTCCCGACTACGCAAAAGATAGTTAGTATAATGTTTTACCTGTGTTTCTTGTGTTTCTTAGATTTCTTCTTCTTTCGCTCCTTCTTGGGTTCAGGACTCGATGAACTACAAGAAAACCAACAACTTTGGTTAAAATGTGGTGGCTTAGTACGATCCTTTAATAATTTGCTGTTAATGTTACCCAAAGAAAAGTATACAATTCTGCTGCATCAGCTCATTTAACTTTCATATCGTTTCTATTTGCAGATTAAAGCTAAACAACATGCTTTTAATTTCTTCTACTGGGACTGTTTTTGTCCACAATCAGCCATACTCATTGAAAAACCATATTAAACAGTCCAATCAAATAAAACATCACTTTAAATTCATATGTACTTCACAACCAACAAAAATCACAAGCAAAATAAACACCAATCAAATAAAAGATCCTTGAGTTTTGACAAACATTTTTTAAACTGGGTTTTGTTTATCCAATAGTTTTTTTTCCATATTTAAGTTTCCAGTTTTTCCAAAGCCACAACACCATCCTGTATTTTCAAATTCCCTCACCTCTCCCTGGCCTTGCGCTTGCGCTTCTTGCTCTTCTCCGCGGGCACTTTGGTGGTGTCGGGCTCGGGTTGCTCAGGACTTGGGGTGCGCACGAGCGTGTATGTCTTTGTTTGCTCGGCAGCTGCCTTGGCCTGCGCCTCCTTGGCATGCCGCTGAGGGTCCAGGCTGCTGCCCTCAACGAAGTACTCTGAGATGCCGAACGCCTCGCGTAGCTTTGCGTTCTTCTCCTGCTGTGCCTCCGCAATCTGGTGCGTCTCGCGAACGCTGCAACAAGGATGCGGCGCGCAACAGTTAGGAGTGGTGACAAATTTCTAACTGTTGAATGCTTCTAGATTTGGCTTTTGTATGGAAACGTAATGCTTGACTGTTTATTTGACAGATTCAGCCTCCTAGAGCTACTGTTATTGATTCTATTATGTTTGGGTTGAATGCAGTACCTAGCATCGTTTTCAAACTGAAAAGTAAAACAGCACTCAGTGAGTATGTCGGTTTTGCTCTCAATATAGAATGTGAGTCGAGTTGGAGAGGACATACAGAGTTGTCAGAGTGGTTAGAGTCCATCTTGACCAGCAAATGAAGCAGTACTGTGGTAGTCTAGGAATTCCTGTATTCCATGGAAAAATACCAAAACATTGTAGACTAAACTGGGGAAACTACTAATCCTCAGACAAAATTTAAACTATATGTCCTAATGCATGATAAGATCAAGCAAATCGCCTTAGTTGAAACAAGACTAAAGGAAGTCTAATAAATTCCAAGAATCCTTTGAAATGCTGGATTGGGACTGATGTTGATTTGACAGCACACTTTAGCCCCACAAGAAACCCTTGAAAAATTAAGTTTCTCATTTAAGACTAAACATTGAAGAACATTGATTACAATTGAGTACAATCAAATGTACAATTACCAACTAGTAATTTGGGATCTTGATACTTGCTAAGGATAATGTATTTTGAGGCTCTCTGAATTGCTCATCTAGAAGCTAGGCGACAGGGCTTAAAAGATTAAACGCCTTTTAGCTGAGGACAGTTTAAGTTATAATACCCAGCTTAGCCAAAGAAAGTCTTATAAATGCGTCAGGATCGAATAGCCAATTATGCTCTTAGTATTGTTCAGCAGTTTTAAATCCATCCATTTGTCATTTTCTGAAAACTGATACTGATATATTAGAGTAACATAAGGCTGATACTGCAACTTGTAAGCGAAAAAAAAAACACCTGTGTAATACAAAACTGCGAGTTAGTTTTCATATCTCATATCTCTGTGAGTCTTCTACTGCAAACAAAATAATGCATACAGAAAGAAAACCAGCAAATGTTCTAGCGAAGATACCCAGCTGATATCAAGATGTCTCGGACCTCCGATAGCGTTTTCAAAATCCTCAAAACAAAAACGAGCCACTCGTTAGTACCTGACCACCGATCGAAGTGTGCGACGCGAATTCCGAGGCGAAATCAGACAAATCTGCAGATTGGCAAGCGACGACGGACTCATCTGTGTCATCTGCTGCTGGCTAACTTGAGGGGAAAGAGAGCAATGACAACAGCACTGGTGCTGCATAACGCTCGGAAATTCCCTTCTGACATTCACTCCTGCGGCTGCAGCGTTGAAGTACGAGTGGCTGGTTCGTGTACGCTGTTCGGCAATTGACTGAAAGGTCCCCCGCCATAGTCTCTCGAAAAGCACCCTCTGGTCGATCTGTGGCCGTCGCGAGCACACGGCGTTCGTTGGGCTCTCGCACCCGTTTCGGGAGTAGAGCATGACTTATAGTTGGGGTTCGGGTAGCCTTGGGATATGACACGGATTACGCGAACACGACGCGAACACGACGCGAACGAGGTAGCGCGAACGGTACGGCGGCTCGAAACTTTCGGATCAAGAGGACCTACACATCGCAATGTACTCGCCGATAATTGAGAATGTTTCAACACCGAAATGCTCTATGCACGATATGTAGAAAACAGTCTAGATGTTCACAAAATACTTGCACGAAATGTTTAAAATTTTCAATTCACATAACACGAAACCGGAAAATGACAATGCCTGACGATTGAAGCACCGATGAGAGGAAAGTGTATATTTTAAACGGTACAAATAAGACGGTCGAATAACTAGTAGATATTTGCTAATCCGTTTACAAAACGTATTGGTTCGATAAATAGGTATATGGAAAATGGAAGACTATAAGTTGACTATCACAGGCACACCAGTTTTGCTTAATCGGCTTAGTTAGCACGATTTGGAAGACAATGGATTTGCCACAACAAAGTCGCTCACAACCCCGCCTTCACTACATTGTGCCGCTATCCAACTCCCGAAAGAATTTCAGCAGTAGCTGGCATTCCGAACGGCCAGTCATCACTAAAACGGATGCCCGATCACGGACAAGGTGCAATGGACGCCAGGCATCCCCCGCGTCGGCGCATTGCAGGGGGTTGCGAATATAATATGAGATGTTTTAGCCAGCATCCCCTAGTTTGTTGTACCAATCCCCTTTATTTCCTCCTTGTGACACCAGCCTGCGCGAATCGATCCACGAAAGGGTGGGAGGGGTTGGGCAGGTTGCGACGCCGCCGCCGTCGCTCGATGGTTGAGCTGAGCCCCCAGACCTAAAGCCCTAGCTTATACGTCTATCGAAGTCTTCGCAAAGAGAAAACTAGCAAAGCGCCGCTCGCGCCGAGGAGTGCGACGTTGTTTGCTGAAGAGCGATTAGGTGCCACTTGATCGGAAATAGCTTCCTGTCTTTGAATGTGGAGAGGTTATATAAATATGGGACTTACTGGGGACGGTTATTACTGGGGACGGTTATTAACGGCTTCAAAGATGATCTGCACGGATTTCTTACAGTGAAAAATGAATATGTACGGATGGGCTAATCCAAGCAATCATTCCTCGGACTGTTCAGATCCCGGTTGATGATTCGTCGAGTTGGGGGCGTCTGGTATTCACAAAGAATCCAAACCCACGGGATGGATTTGTTTATAAACACAACAGAAATAGCAACTAGCACATGACTGAAATGGGCCAGTGCCAATACTGTGTGTCGGCTGTTGTAAATAATAAATAAACATATTTCCTTTCCCAAACAATACGAAACTATCAGAAGGACCTATCAGGAGGAAGATACAAGAAAAAAGAACTTTTGAGTGGCAAATTTGACATAATTTAAGCTAAGGTCGGGGAAACCTCATTAGACTAGTGAAAATCCAGACCGCAGAGGTGCTAATTTTTACGTACACGGCCTTAGCAGTAAGATTCAAACCCCAGCCCTCCTTGGGAAGACTTTTCGGTTGCAAACATTAATGTTACTTTCAAATCAGGTTGTAACTCACGGAACACAGTGTAGTGTGAACCTTAAAAGGGCATAGGTTCGGATTCGCCCCCCCCCCCCTTCCAACTCTGAAAATATGCTCTGCACCCTGATTTGATATTCATTGCACTAACGTGGATGCCGAGAGAAAATAGTCAGCCTCGAGGGAATGCAAATGCCACGAAGAAAATAATTCGCGGCATCCTACTCGACACCTAGCAGACACACAAGTTTTCGCTGAAAAGGGCTGTGGGAATCATAAAATATGGCACGGTAATAAACTGTATTCCAATTCCCGGAAGTCTAATGAAAATCGTGTGCCAAAACATGAGATTACTCTGTCCGATACCGAAGGGGCGAAAGGGGTTCAGCGTGTGTTCGGAATAGTGGGCGGGGCGAGGTACAATAGTGGCCCTTGCACCCTACGCAAGGTGAAACTGTGCTAAAGCCAGACCGCTAGGGGTGCAAATCAATAATGCTGCTGCACGCAAGGGAGTATAAATGTGCTAGCACCCTGGCTTGTTCTAGCAGATGCAGTGTCTAGGGCACATTAAAATCTGTTTGCATCAAATTTTATAAGTAAAGTATGTTTCAGTGGCACATTCTGTGTTTACAGTTGGTTGGAACATGATTGGTTAATAGATATGTGCTAAAAAGCTTCTTCTAAGATGTAAACACTCGAGAAACAAGTTTGTTTACAATTAGAGTTTCAGTTATCATAATAAGTGACAATTTACTTACACAATGCGTCCGTATTCATCTCTTTGCACTGAATCAGCTTTTCCTTCATCATCGACGAGCATGTTCCTGTAGGCTGTCACTTTCGTGTCCACATCTCCTTTCGAATATCTGCGAGATTAAAATGAAAGACATTTAAAGAAAGAAGCTCCTCGGATAGTTGGCTGTTGTATGTAATGTACCCCAATTGCACCCTAGTACACTAGCACAGCGAGTCGGGTCATTCTGTCAGCTGCCAACACAGCTGACAACACGCTAGCTCAATTTATGCATGGCGTGGCACTATTCTGATTGACATCTACAGAGGGTGTGGAACGTAATTATATTACCACTGCTGAGCTAAAAAAATGTTTTACTAGAGTTGTTTGACTGATTAAAATGTTTAGGGAAACTACACTCAGTCGGGGATTTTTCCCTACAAATCATACCGTGTAACATATTTTCACCTAACAAAGAAAACTGTTCTTGTTTTTATTAAGATTATTATTATTATCATAATCATAACAACATATTTCGATTATTTCAGTGCATCAGGGTAGCTCCTCTATGGAATAGATCATTTAATTACTTTTTTTAAATGATTGATTTGGGCAAATGTGGACGCTCAAAGAAGATTTGGGTTATGTCCAGCTGTCACTGATATTTCGAAAAATGTATCATGCACCTCATGCATCGATATCAAAAATTGAATAGGTAGGAATATACTTAAAACCAGATGCATTGTTGATTGATGGATTTATTTGTGGTTTTTAACACCATTTTGACAATGGGTCCTGCTGCATTGGTCTAATGGCCTCAGAGAATGAGTGAATAATGATGATGATGATGAACCTAACATAGCCTAGAAGGGAGGAGGGGAAACCTGGTGTAGGCAGGTAGCCTACTCCTGTTGAAGAGCACCAAGGGGACCACCGAAGGATGGACGGTTGCTTAACTTTGGTGATCTCGTGAGAACCGGTGTTTTCAACAACCCAACCGTTTGGTTGAATTTTTCAGCTTGAGGTTTTGGATTAAAAATGTGAATAATAATGATTTTTTTTTTGTTGTGTTCTTGGATGATCAACAGATTTTAGGTGAAGGTCCTGAGACTGACTTTTTGCTAATAAAAAAATGTCTGTTTCCTTGTTTTGGTCATGTGTTTTCTATAAGCAGCCAAGCCAAATAAAGTCAACTCTGATCATCATTGGTTGGGAACCACTCACTCACTTGATAAATATTTATCTTTTTATTATCCACCTACTTGTCAACTACTTGCCATTTCTTTTAACTTAAAACCAAACTCATGCTCTGTTAAGTTTTTGATAGATCTCTCTTTTTTTTTAAATATCAGTTAGATAAAGTTGACCTTCTAGTCTAGTGACTATCCTAGGTAAGTCTAAGTAAAAATAATATTAAAATATTTGTACAACACCAATCAGTCTTGCAAGAAATTGGTAGCTTTTTTCCCTTATATCTCTGCATATTCTAATCAGGTTAAGAAAACTCACCCTTGATCCTCCAGAATATCCTGAAGTTCGAGGCATTTCACTTCAACCTTCCTCTTCCTCTCGTGATCAAGAATCTCGCGGTTAGGCTGACGGTTACTTGTAGCTTCCAGTTTCTCCAACTCCTCCTCTGTCTTGTAGTTAACTTTATCTTTCGTTTTGCGTACAAATGCCCAGTTACGTTGCACATATCCATTAGTCCCAGATCCACGAGCGGTGGCTAACCCAATTCCGTTATACATCTTATTGCCTAGTAAGCAACAGACTGGTTATGTCTGAGCTAAGTAGATGAGGTGCTTGCCTAAAACCTAGCAGTGAAATAAACTGTGATTAAATTTAGCTTTTTAGATCATCTTTATCGGCAATGTCAAACTCAATACTTTGCTATTTGTTGATCCTTCCAAAATTAGTGCCAAAAATTGCTTAGTTTGTGACAGGAATGATTGATTCTTAAATGACTGGATCAAATCTGACTTAAACTATGAGAAGCAGTGACGATTAAAAAGGGCTTGAAAGGTGCTTCAAGTTATCTGCATAGTAAGAGAACACAATCTATCAGACACTAAACGCTTCCTCAATGCTCAATCGTCTCCACCCTTGGGTCTGGTTGTTAAAACCGTAATATCGACCCAAAATGTTGTCCGAAAAATGTTAACAGATACACATACATGAGATTGAAAATGAAGCTAACTAAAATACCATAAAAATATTAATTTGCGATAATTTCAGTCGAATCTATATAATTGCACACTTACATCAAATAATCTTTAACTTTAAATTATGTTATGCACGAAAACGCACTCCGACGTAACGCGAACCTACCATCTTGAATTATTTTGGTTTAGCCGGTGCTCGCTAGTCTCGCACGGAATCGAAAAACGATCGGCCATCGAAATTCGAAAACTTGTCAAAACTCACAACGAAGCGTCACGAAAACTTCAAACGTTGAACGCGATGGTTGCGCCGTTATGTTACAATACGACTTTGGCCCAGATTGTGTCCCCTTGTGGAAAGTATGTTCTCGCCGGGAATATTTATGGGAATATCGCCGTTTACGAGTGAGTACAGTATTTTTTACATTATGATTTTCGTGATGAATACTTCCCGTGTGCATAACCTCAAAGCCTTGTTTATATCTATCTGACTCAAACTCTGCTCAAACTAACCATATCTGACTCTTATATAGAATAAAGATTGGGGTTGCTAATATCATTAATATGTTATTGTGTTCTGTATTTCAGTTTCCAAAAGGTGTTTAATCAAGGAGAGGGGCTGGACCAGTGTAACAGACGCCCCTTATATATTTTTAATTCTCAAAATGAATTACAAATATGCAGCATGTCCAGTTCCGAAAAGTTCCTCATTATTGGAACAGTAGGAGAGATAACTGGCTATGATTGGTCTACTGTCATTGCAAAGCATCCCAAGATATCTTTTTCTTTGCAAATCCCCACAAGAAAGTATACATGGATATTTGTTTACATATTTTATATATATATATATATATATATATATCCTATTGATAGGAACTTCATTTAATTTACTATCACTTACTGTTTCAAATTTATTTTCTGTAGAGATGTGTTGGAACAACCAGATGTTAACTCACTCGTCTACGATGGAACAGAACACAACATTTATGCTGGTTGTGGAGATAATAATATCTATGTGTATTGCTTGGAAGATGGAAAACTGTTAAGAACCCTCACCGGACATTCAAATTACATACACAGTATCCACCGGTGGTATGTAACAACTTCGATTCTTCTATATTTGCAGAAACCCTAAGCAAGGGTCATTCTTGTACCCTTGACATATCCCATTGAGGTGGTACAAAAGTAAGATAAAACAGTCGTTTAATTGAAATATAAAAATACTGTAATAACTCAGAGATAATCATATGATTTATAAATAGAAAAATATCAATCCACATTCAGTGGAAGCGGATGGGACATTATGCAATGTGCAAGACTAAAGGCATGACTTAAGTGAGCGACCACAGTATAAGTAACATGGATTAAAATGACTTCATGCCTTCATGATTCTCACTTCTGCTCATTGCATTCTATAAATAAAAAAACGTAATGCTATTATGATGAAGTAAATGCTCGACAGTTAAAAATTAACCCAATTCTTATTTAATCCTTGTGCTTGAATCGCTATGCCTTTATCGTTGCTTGCGATAGTTCTATTGCATATCCTTACATCACTTGACGCATAATTTCCTTCCGTGATGCACCATTTGCCATCCACTTTTGCTTATTGTGGTAAAACCGTAATGCACTAACATACTACGAGTTTTATCGTTTTCAGTGGGAACCAGCTGGTTTCAGGAAGTGAAGATGGCACTGTTCGACTGTGGGACATGCAACAGAAAAATTGCACAAATGTGCTTTTACCACACAAGAATGAAAAACTGAACCGAAAGGAGCTCGGAAAGTGGATAGGTGCTGTTTCATTGAACGAGGACTGGCTGGTAATCATACTGACTCTTTTGTCATTATTATTACAATTCCTATCTTCTATAATGTGTTATCCTTTACTACCAAAGATATTACACAATCTACACCTGCACTGCGATTCTAGGATTTTTTGTCGATGTCGACATCTAGCTAAAGATCGAGAACTACCAAGGTTATCAACCGATAGTTGTCATGCGATTCTGAGACAGTGAAACGCAGATGACGATCGAGTGTGTCCTCGATCGCCGAGACCCAGTCATTTAGAGTTCTCGACACAGAATTATTCGCGGGATTCCGCGGTGATTTGGATTTGTTTACTTTGTTGATGTTGTTGAATGATTAGTTGTGATGATTTCCGTTTAACGATGCGTCAGCTTATTGGCACTGTGCTTCGGAAATAATTGTACAATGAATCTATTAAGCATTACGAACTTAAATAAGCCTTAGCAATAGACTTTTTGAAACTATCGTTTTTGTAGGTTATACCGTTGTTATACCGTTAAGATTGAGATTGAGACTGTCAAGAGAAGCAGCTTTTCCCCTCGAAAACAGTTACTTTTTGTTCGTGAAATCTAGCATGCTTTTAAACTGGACCGGTGTTGTTTGGTTTGATCTGAAAATATCAAATATTGGAGATAGCAATTAGAGATTGGATGGATATCAAAAATGGTAAACATTCATGTTTATATATTCTTTGGTTAAAGGGTTTAGTTAAGCTAAAATCTGTTTTTATTCGAAGTTTGTTTGAAGTTGCAAATTTATTGGCATTCTATTATTATATTTATTTTAATGCAGATGAATATCCTAACTTTAAGTCATCTTCTTGAGACTTCACTTGTAATTGTACTGCAATAAACTAAAAAGCAAAATTCAACTAAAACAAGTGCAGACAACTTTCAATTTCAACATGAATGGCGCCGTTTGCCAAGCTCGCGATTTGTTTGGCTGAGAGCTGAGTCGGTAAAGTAGTTTTAACGGCAAACGCCACTCGATCGAATGCTCAACGATCGACATCGCGGTGCAAGTCAGAATCGCATGGTGAGCTCTCGATCGTTGACTTGTCGATCGGCGTAGCTTTAGATCGAGGACTCAATGAAATCCTAGAATCGCACTGCTGATCTGTGACAGACTTCTAAGCTACTAGCCACAATTTTTTTGTACATCCATTCCTCCATAAGAACAGTTTATCGTGTGAACTCTTATTCTTATACTATACTATTATACGTATATTCTTATAAATGTGTTAAATGTGTTGCAAGATTGTAGAGGTTAAGTAGAATAGTGGGGTAACCCAAACTTCGCCTCTGGCAAATTAGACCAATAACAAAATTAAAAATCTATATTTGTATCACTTTGTAAGTTCTAAGCTGTAAAACTGTTCATTCACAACCTCCGATTATTTTATGGCCCAGGTTTGTGGCGGAGGTCCGCGCTTCTCGCTGTGGAACCTGCGATCGCTCCAGCTTGCGACGTGTGCCGACTTGGAAGATACGGGCATTCACGTAGCGGCATTCTACGACGACCACCTCATGGCGGGTGGCGCGAGTCCGTACTTCCACCACCTCGGGTACAATGGCGAGGTCATCGCACAGATTCCGACGTCGTCGCCCACTGTTTTGTCTGTCGTTCACCAGGACGAGCCATACAGGGTAAGTGTATCATAGAATTTTTAAAAGTATTTTATGCTTGACAGATCTGGATACAGGTTCCTATGTAGGGAGCAACTCTGTCAACTTTATTTCTTAGCCAAGACTTCATTACGTAGCATTAATTAAAACTATGGCAGACATTAAATGGGGACCACAAATTTCTCGGTTTTGAAAAGTGTTAGGGAAATTTAAATAAATATACAACAGTGCCAGTCACCTTTCTCCTCAATCTCTTGATAGCATAGATAAGTTGAGGAATTTTGTCTGAGCATTTCTTAAAGTTGATTAAGATGTTAAAATGATAATCTTTCCTAAACAATCATTGATAAACATTGACAAAATGTAAGTATTTTGTAAGTGTGCAAAATGGCTAAGCCTGGTTTATTGTTCGTCTTTAATGTTTGCCCCTTGCCTGGCATTAAGGTGTTGATATATTCAACAGTCTGCCAAGTCTAATCACAATTTATCTCAAGAGATATTTTGCGGCATTTGATTTTTTGTTTTAATCTTTTTGTACCTCAAGCTGCAGGCAATTTATTTGTGATAAAATAAATCTTTGCTATTTGGAAAAACTTTTTTTGGTGCTTGGAAAAAATTGTATGGAAGCGGATGTGTGTTTAAATATGATAAACAGCATTCCATTTAGAATAAATCATTTTTGAATGACTGGGTATGCCATATTTGTTTAGCATGATCAAAATGAGTTGCATGGTTTGCTGCTTATACCCTAATAAGTGGCTTGTGTGAGTAACTACACTCCTCTCACATTCCTCTCATACCATTTTGTACAAACTTTTTTTTTTAACTAGTACTAGGCTGCCTAAAATAGACACAAGACCCAATGAAGTCATTTTGACAATGCACAAGACGTGCTTCCGTCTTTACTTCCTTAGCATCTTGGTGCAAGGTCTCTCTAATTATACCTGTTTTAATACTATCTATTCTATCTATTTACTTATTTTAAGTCTGTGTGGTTTCCTTTCTGTTGCAGGTACTTTGCCTAGCAGGTTCCAGCAACAAAATTGATGTGTGTACGAATTTCAATTACAGGGATCTTATCCTTCAATACACAAAGTAAATTTTTAAGCATTCAATGTATTTGCCATGCTCATTTCATAATAATTAATACTTAAAAACTAAATATGTTTTTACTGATCTGTTAATTTAGTACAAAATAAGCATAATAAAAGCATTTGATAATTTATTTTGAATTTTTCTCTCTGATCTTTGGTTACATCTAGTAATTGACATAAAAACAGACCAACAAAACACATCAGTCATAGAAAACCATGTCCCCCAACCACAGATGGAATAAACCCTTCGTCGCCGTCCCTACTCCGCACCCAAAACCAATCCTTCATGTGATTACTCACAAGCACAACCACATCACCCTTCGTCACTGACAACGTATTCCTCCCCTTGCTGCTATAGTCCGACCGAATCACCAGCAACGTATGCCGCTTGATGCCCTTGACTTTAGCACTGGCAGCCGCCCGAAGGTAAAGTCTATCGACACTCCGTTCTCCGCAAGCCGAAACCGCGTCACGTTCGTAACGAGCACGTTGCTTCGCGTACCGACCACCACACTCCGACCGAGTCCCGTCCCTCATCTTTTCGGTGTCCGTCTGGTTGCCGAGGGGCAGCGGGAAGATGTCTGTATGCGATTCCCAACATGGGGGCGGCTTGGAGGTGGAGTGGGACCGCTGAGGAGGTGGCAGGATGCCGAGCGGAAGGCAAGCTGCGTAGCTCACGTAGCCTTCTTTCCCATGAGGGGTCTGCACGTAGAGCCAGATCTGGTTTTTGAAGACGGCGTTGACAACCATGCCGAGAGGGAGGGCGATCTCTTCTTGGTAGCCACCTTGCCGGGTCAGGTAGAGCATTGATGGCGAGGCTAGTACTACTGGAATGTTGCCTGGTTTTTCTAGGGATGCCTGAAATGAGAGATTAAAGATTAGGTGGTGCAGTTACACATTGGGTTTTTGACGTGTTAGGATTATTACGTTAATATTGGCGTGTTGGTACCCCAAGTTAATTGGATTTTACTCTAAACCTAAATGAATAGCAAAGGTTGGGGGGATCTTGAATCGATAAATAGAATGTTCCACACTGAACATTTCCTTGATACCTATCTACATGATTAACGATGTGTCTGGGCTGAGCAGAAAGTTTTTGTCCGTGGAATTCATTTTCATGTAAAAGAAAGTCATTGTTTTGTGGCAGCAACAAAGATATGTAGTTGCCACGATTAGGAATGGTAGTACAAGGTAGTAAAATGGTGGGTAAAAGCGATTACCATTCGCCTGCTCTAGCCATGTAACTGACCAGTGAGTTCTGAAATTTGTAGGGACCCCCAAAATGTTGCTATAATGAGACTCCAGCTGAATTTACTTCCTTTCTATTCGTTGAGGAATCATAGTAGTAGTATTCGTCTGGAATTAGGATCACAGAAAACCTAACATTCATCAGCCCTCAATCGGTCCCTTATCCTAAGATCGGTCTTTTATGCATTTTATGTCATCTCATAATCATATTGTCATATTAACTCAGTTCACTGTCATAGTCAGAAACAAAGTCCTTGTAAACTGTAAAGTACATGTTTGAGTAAACGCTCAAAATAATTATCTTAAACTCGAGAGAATTGTAATTGTGGTACGTACTATAATCCTCCCCCCCCCCCCCCCCCTCCACCCTCAACCATCCTTTCCTATCCCTTAAAAGTATGTCTGTCCTTTTATATTGAGAGTCCTGTCTGTACAAACCCAGTGATTACAGTTCGTCTACCTCTAGAAATAATTTATTTTGTATTAATATTGTTCTAGCAACTTCATAAATCATAACACATACGATTCCATAGCTGCACAACCGATTGATTTAACAACATAATTCGCCGTACTTGTCAACCTCTCAACAGCATGGATCTGTGGAGGAACCATGTTTTTTTTATTATAAGTGCCCTTCTTCGAAGAGGAAAGAACTCCCGGTGGTTCCCGTGGTGCTCTTCGACGAAAATCATCTACGTATAGGTATCAGGGTTTCCAATGCTTTCCTAGTTGATGTGAGGTTCACCATCATCCTCATTGTCACCTACACATTCACCGACGCTTTAGACCAGTGTCACAGAACCTGTTATTAGAACAGTGCTTCGTTAAACACTACATCCAAATCCATTCTAAGATACCTATGTAACCACGTTATATCAATAACAATCATGAAATTCCCGGCCTTGCCGGCCAACTTGAAAATAGAAAACTAGAAAAATCCAGACGAGATCGAGCAACAAATCATCTCCTCCCGTGGAAGTGATTTTCATTGATTTCTCGAGATTTCACGGTCTTAAAATAATATAACACGCGTAACACTTCTAGATTGACAGACTTGGCTCCTACTCGTCGCTTGTGCTTGATTATTTTTCGCCAGCGGGAGTCGTTACACGAATTGCAACGATTTGTAACCCCGCAGGTCACTTATCACTTGCTCTGCATGTGTGTTTATGCTTAAGATTGTGTTCGGCCAAGGTAAACAATGTTTATACGGAAGGGAAGCGGGAGCTAGACTGGAAAAATGCGCGACCGTACCGGGATACGAACTCGGATCCTCCCATTTGCCAGTCGGGTGCTCTACCAACGTTCACGGGGCTTTCGCATCTAGTGGGACAAGGGATCCCGTCAAGGGGGAAGAGGCCGAGGCGACTCGTATGGACGATTGTGATAATTATCCTTTCGATATTTTGAATTTTTATGTATAGTAAGCAACGTTTGAATGTTTATTAGAGCGCTCGAAGTCTAACGGCAGATAAGAATGGGTAAATCTCTGCAAATTCGCATCGCCGCAATGCATGCTTAATTGCGGAAATTCCTACTAAAGAAATCCACATTTTCCTTCATTTCGTTACTACAGTCCAATCAGTGAGAGATGATACCAAATCAAAGCCGTCTTGAATAATTGTTGCCACAATAACTGGTGGAAACAAATAGTGGAAACAGAAGGCTTTGACACGGCATGGTCTCTCACTACACCATGACAAAGTAAATTGCGTACTATATGAAGTGAATAATACAGTCGTAAATTTGAATTGACCGAGGTGCTACTTACTTTTGACAGAAATGCATCGATATCCTTAATTTCGTATCCGAATCGAGAATGTCGTCGATGTTTCTCCGATCTATGCCTTGATGACCGGGTTCGATGTCGGTGTCGGGACTTTTCCCGGCTTGCTCGACTACTTCTCCCGGTGTTTTCGCTGCCAGCCACCAGCGACGGTTCCGACAAAGTCCTCTTCGGCCTCGTGCTTACACTCACTTCACTGACTGCTCGATGGCTCTCTTTCACTAGCGAATTACCACAAGTCCGTGGTGCGTGCAAATAGTTGGCTGACTTTTCGCTATTGTTAATTATCACATTGTTGGAAAGGGGCGTTTGTCGAGCTACGACAGCTTGATGAGATTCGCCCCGAAGAACCCACGTCAGCGAGATCTTGGGGCGAGAACGGGCGAGAAGGAACGAAGGCCTTTGGCCCATGACGTCGGCGTCAGCGTCGACGACGGCAGGAGTGTCGTCGTCGACGGCGTCGTCGTCTTCGGGTTCGTCCTCACTGCTGCTAATCAAGCCAGCATCGTCCAAGTCTCGGCAAGGTGTGACTAGATCAGGCACAAGGAGGTGCCAGGCGTCTTCAGGATCAATGTCCAGGTGATTTTCTAGAAGGTGCTCCGGTATCTGGAAGTCTGAGTCACTGTTCCATGAGTGACGACGTTTCACTTCCACTGCAAAATAACGGAGAAAAACCGATTGTTTGTTATTCTAGTTAGTTTATTAACGCGGAAATTTGATGACACTTTGTAAACTACAGAAAATAGGTGGGAGTGATCGAGTTACCTCGTACTCTAGGGAGTCACTACTCTCTGATCCCGCCACTTCGTTAACTGATCATCTAACTCTTCTCTACATTCTTCAAGACCAACATCATCACAAGGTGAGGGCGTGTGAACAAGGACTACCTCCGGGTGGTTTCTTTCGAAAAAATAAGCGATTCTAGTCTCTAGACGCATTATCCCTACTTCTCAATCATCCCAACGAAAGATCAGTATTTACAACCTCTAATTATTGGTCAGGCCTTGCGTGGGGGTGGGCGGGTTTAGCGGGCCCTGCATTAACTGACCCCTCTGACCCAAGTCGAGCTAGGAGCCGCATCGCTGGCATTCAGGGCTACGGCTTGGCTTTACGAACCAGTCGGCCGTACCGTACGGTCGAAGTTCGTGCGTGATGGTAAAAGAGACCAGTTTGATGATCGGAAGATAATATAAGGTACCAACCATATTCTTCACAAAAACCATTTCACTGCACCGTGAATTGCCCTCCGAAGAAAAATCGTTTAGGCTGATGCTATACACCACACACCAAACACACACACTCACACACCAGACACAAGTTTTGGTTTTTAGTGCATCACTAAACGCCCACGATTAACTTGAAATTTCAACCATAAGATTGTTTGGATCAATATTTATTGTCTTCGAGATACATGATTACACTGACCCTCAATGGTTGAGAGATGTGTTTGGTAATTACTACATCGCCCATACGCCACGGCATCGGCACGTTGTTAAAAAAAGAAAGAACAGCCAACGCACCTCGGCACACACGTAGTTCACACCTGGCGTTATAGACTTGTTGAGCTGCGACCGCTTCGTCTGCTTTCCTGTGTCTTGGTGGAAATTGTATCGAGGGAAATTTCTCGTCAGCTTGCGACACTTAGCAATATGCCACACCCGTTACCGCACGCCGTTATCTCTAATCTAATGGAGGTGCCAGGTTCATGACCAATGGATTGTACATATTTTTTTAAATAAATGTCAAGCGTGACATGTCCGTATTTAACTATAAACTTTATGCTACGACTTTAGATTCTAATGCAACTATTTTCCGTATCATATACAGAAGTATTGACGATCGTAAAAAGTTTATTTAGTGGTGTAAATTAACATCTTGCAACTGTAAGATCCTGGCAAATATTTTTTCCGTATAATAATGTTATAAGAAAACACGTTGAAACCACTTTCAAAGAAAAAATATACATAAACATTTTATGTTCCTAGACTAATAGAAAATAATATCGCGGGATATGTTAAAGCACGTTAAAATACAAAATAACAGTTTGCGTACATCAAATTATATCCAAGTAATAGACATTAGACAATAAAATTGACCTTCCCTGGCATGGGCCTAGTGGCAAGCGCGGCGGCGGCGGCGGCGTCGGGGTAGATATGGTCTTATAAAGTGGAGGCTGTCCTGGTATCTGTTAATCGGTATCCGAAGCGATCACGCAGGCTCCATGGAAAAGGTATGATAGTTGATAGATGAAGGTAACCTACACGCACGTTAGGCCGTATACCCGTCACGACTTAATGCAATAAAGAGTTGTCTTGTGAATTCTTTGGAAAAGTTACTTCAGAGATATACCTGGTTTGGATCGCAGAACACAGGGAGGTGTCTAATTATTAGACAAGGCAATACCGACGACGCGGTTCTTTAGTTTAGTGTATACTTTGGTGAGGCTTCAGTGCCGAGTGGTACTTGTTAGTTTTCTTCCCCGCATTGCCGGATGGGTGGGTGGTAGGATGGGCGGGAACAGGAACGGAGATTGAGTATCTGAGGCGAGGATCGAACCCGATTATGCTTGGTTACATGCGTTGAAATGTGAGGTCAGCGCGCAGGACCATCCTTCAACATTTGGGTAGTGTTTATTTTGCAATTATTGTAGTTAAGTGTAGTTGAACGTCAGAGTTGGTAAAATAGTATTTGGTTATTTCCTAACATCTCTTTATTGATGTAATTCATTCAATTATGTGCAACTACTTTAGATTTCGGTGTCCAAATGATTGGAAAAATTTAGCTGGTGACATAAATAATCTCAGACCATGGCTTATATTAATGTCAAATTTGCTTTCTTTGTGGGAGACATGACATTTTTAAAGAGTTAGCCGAGATATGTTTATAGCCTGATCTGAATCTGATATCTGGTCTTCATTCTTCATTCACCAGAAACCTTAACAGAAATCAAAGAAGGTGTAAAACGTTTTGAATGCCCCGAGGATGGTAGAGGGGTGTGGCAAATGTCTTTAAACGGACAGAGGGTGGACCTGGGATAAAGAGGGATGAAAAACTCGGCATGCCTACTCCATGTAGCATAAAATATCTGTTTTGTTTCGCTTCAAAAAATCATGCCCATGCACTTACACAAGTATTTTTTAGATATTGTTTTCGAACAAACAAGCTACAGACATGGAATTTTAATAACGGCAAATACTAAACGCATGACAAGTCAATATTATTACCTTGGTAGAATTGACACTGTTGATCATTCAATCTATTCTACACATCCCCGCCGATTTATCACGCATATGTAGGTATATTGAATACTAACATGTGCATTGAAAAATAAAGCAGACTGAAATAACTGAAATAACTGACAATTCATACGTTCCATTGTCAACATCTCTTGTTTTTTTGTGCCACCAAAAAAATACCAAAGGGAGATAGTTATTATTATTGGACGATGTTGGTGGAATTCCTTCGTGTACCAACCATTTGAAATAAAACAAGCAAGAGGCCACATTAATAGCACACTTACTTGTTGAATACGTGAGGTACACTCTGAGCAGGAAGAAACAAGAACAAATTTAATTAATGTTCGATATGGGCAATTCTTTGTTGGCCACTAAACAGTTGCCAATGATGCAGACAATAAGCTGCAAGTCTTGTTCGAGCAATTTGCGCGTGACAAGCAAAGCACCACACTAACTGCATTGAGGACACGTAACCAGTCTTGCAAATGCAGTGAGCATCTCTTACTCAATCGTGGCTATACATTGGCGTAAATCGCGATATTTTCTTCTTGATTTGTGAGGTCGTTACTGTAAATGCAACTAGCGAGAGGTGTTACACAAGCATTGCTCATTGTGCCTGTCTCGGCCATTTTAAGATTTTTATAAGTACTTTTTTTATTCACTTTTATGGTTCTTTCGGTCGCGCATTTGCCGGTTGAAAGAATCATAATTTTATATGCCAACCGACGAGTGAAAAGATAACTTCAGGTGGTGTCAGTGGCGTAGTCGGGGAGGTGAGGGGGAGGCAGAAGGGAACGACGTCCCTATTTTGATTTTAGTATAGGAAAAAACGCACGCAGCACAAACGCCTGGCGCCAAGCGCCCATTTTTACACCTGCTATTTTTTGAAAACTAAAAAGTGTTTAGAAATAATTTAAAGACGCTATATTGGGCGCTTATCTGGTGTTAAAGAATGGAAATCTGCAGATGTATATAGTCTATACAATCTATAACCGAAGGTTATAATAGTATCTTTGGTCTGGGTAGAGCACCAAACTTTTTCTCGCGGTAATATCAAAATAATATCTGCAGTGATTCAAGCGAACAATCAAAGTGTATGTCTAGCATTCTTGATATTAATTGATGGGCCTGAGAAAACTCCAAAGAGTTTCAAATGTTTGTTTGAAACCACCCGGTTGTTTCGGCGATGGCGTCAAAATCAAGTCTCGACCTCCCATAACACATGAAATGACATATCTCGTGCGTATGGTCCATTGGGACAGATAAAAATAATAGGATGCCATACCCGCGATAATATAAGAAAGCAAATTTAAGAAGCTCTATCAGGCGATTTCAGCATCTCCATGGCTACTAACAAAAGTTGAATCTACTGATTGTATCTTATAAAATATGCTAGAAAGTATTTTTTTGTTTTTAAAGTTGTTTAGAAAAATGACTATTTAAAAAAAATTCGAGAATATTATTGAAAAAGTGTACCGTGTTTTACTCCCTCACCCCTTTCTTAAAATCCTGAAATCTTAACTACGCCACTGCCTGGTGTTCATCTCCGCATTAAACGAGCTATTATTTTCCACAGCAACTAACCTAGAGCTCTTTTGAACACCACTCAAAGCCAGAATTAATTTCTACTCTTTCTTGTGAATCACGATGCCTACTCTTCTGAACAATATCGACATCGTCCTATTAAGCGAATAACCCTCCTATCTTCACTTTGATAAGAATTTACGTTTTACGTTTAATAGAATTCAGAATCCGGGAGAAATTTCTTTCAGTGTTTTCTTGCAACTTGTTTTTTAAATGACGCTAAGTCAGAATGGCATCATACCATCAAATAGAGAAAACTCTCATTTCACATTTCTTGTCAATTTATTGATTCGACTAGACGTCATCCGTGAATAACCAACGTTACGAGACCTTTAGTTTACAGCAAAAGGCTCCAAATTTATTTTATTTTCAAGCCAGTGTAATGCGGCAAAAAGTTGGTGATAAGAAATCACCAGAAGTCACAGAAGTCACAGAAGTTGGTGAAAATAATTCAATCGATGTGTGTATAAGAGGTTAGTTTATAGATATTATTGGAATATTTGTAAAAATCCAAATCGATGCTTTTTTTTAAACTGTATTTTTGCGTGAATTTTAACCATCTTAGTAAAAAGTGTCGATTTAAGCGTAACATACGTTGGTAGCAACATACATGGGCCTTGCTTGAGATCGTTGCGTCGTATTATGTGAAGAAATATGACAATATATTAGAAAAATTGGTTCAACAAAAATTAGAAGGGACTAGTGGGACTAGTGGGGACTAGTGGGGAATAGATGTCCAATTCACTGCCGTCTGTTTTTTACGTCACTCCTAGTTTCTCCTGTTTTTCTTGCCGCCATGGTCTCGCCTTGTCTTTCGTATCTTCGGCGGTTTGAGAGGCTGCAAGAGCTTCAACGATGGACCCCGATTTGATCCGTTTGCCGAACTGCTGGTTAAAAATCTCTCTAAACTACACATCGCGGCGATCCTCCCCCACGATCTTCTTTGGCCCCAATTTAACATGAGCCGCAGCTTATTTACATGACCTATTTAACACTCACATTTAATATCAGATTGGCAATATTTAGCTCCGAACAGAAATATTACTACACGCATTTCAGGTGGGTAGACAAAGATTCCCTTACCAATATTCAAGAGCCGTTTGTCACATTTTTAGCAACGTATCGTCTCACCAACCTAATAAGTACCACCCACCCACCCACTTTCAACCTGGACCACCTAGACACCCCGGGAGTTTTAATAATTTGCTCGAGAAATTGCAACTTCAGTTACGCGTTAAACTCGACAGTCTCCTTATCGCGACTGGCAGCATTCCAAGGCTAAGGATTAACTTCTTGATTACAACATTTAGTATTTTGATAGAGTTTCATACTAAAAACTAGCGTTTTGCACCCTTACTTCTCAAGACTTTTAGGGGTCTAAATTTGCTCGACAAATTCTGAAGAAAAAAACAGTGCATATGGGAAGGATGTGATGAATTTTGCTATCGTATTTTTTTTTTGAACTTATAGTGTCATCACACAATGTCTTCAAATATGTGCATTTTGACTCTTTTTCGAAAACGTTTTTCAAAATATCAAAATTTTATTCGATAGCAATCTTAGACAAACTCTTCCTTTACATACCTTCTTTTTCAGATCGTTTAGAATAATGTTAGACCTCTACAGTCTTTAGGCGTGGACCTCTGCTCGCATAGGGGTTATGAGGATCCTTAAACTTACTGCTTTGAGCAAATAAACCAAAAATTAGATATGTCTGCGGTTGATATTTGAGCCAGTATCGATCCTAACCATTGTGGTAACGATGAGGTGCAATCTTGTGGTTATCTTCAAGTCATAAATCATGAATCACAGGGTTGTAATCACCGTAAGCGCTATACACACCAAGATTTACAGAATATATTACATTATTAACCTTAGTTCATATATCTTCTTCTTGTCTTATAAATATCTAGCTTCATACCTCTACCTAGCAAGCGTAGATAAATCTTGATATTACAATTTATCATAATTATTTCAACTTAATTTTGTACACGCTGACGCTCATAATATGCTTGAAGGTGAGGAAGAAATTATTCATACAACTCGCGAGCTGGGATCTCTTCTTAGTTCTAATGTGTTAATCTGATTTGCACACGTTCGACCAAAAATGATTGAATAGTTCGTGGGGGTGGCTATGCGTAGGTCTGTGTTTATATTTTAAAGAAACCAATGGGCATGCAAATTACATCGCGGTCGTTCATCTTGAAGTTCTTTTCAATGCTTGAGTGGTTTTTCGTGATTTTTTTTAAACAATAGACGTTTGGATTGAAGAATGTGCAGGTGAAAATGATCAAGAGATAAAGCTTTATTGTTTTTCCTTGTCTTTGCGAAATCACAACGGTTCAAATAATAATTCACATGGTGGGCCTGGCAACAGCCAAGCATCTTTCCTTGGCTCGATAGAAATATTTGTGGCCAGTCTTATGGGAACTTTAAGCTGTAGCGGCTGTACCAATCAATTAAAAAAATAACGAAGCATCTGTTGTGTGAGGTATACTGATAAGAACCAATCATCTCACTGGTCTAAACGTGAAATCACGCTTTTACGAGTTTTAAACTTTTAGTTTATTTCACCACAGAAAGAAAAATAAAAAAATTCTGCTGCAGCTTTGGACCAACGTATAAAAATGACCAGGTTCTTGCGTAGGATAATATACTAATCGAGATTTTGAAAAGAGTTTTCAACTGGGCCCATTACTGCGGCGATGGCTACAAGTTTTAATGCGAAATCGTAATTGCATTAACTAATTGGCCCGTTTAGAGCGTTAAACTACAGCAAAGCAATGCGTACGACCGAACAATACCTGGAGTCAAGAATATAAAATATATATAATACGTTCAGGATAGCGTGCTAAGGGCATGATCAGAGAACCAGAGAATAGAACACGCTAAGGCATGGGAAAAGGCCATCGCTATAAGAAAATACATGGTACCAAGCCCCAACTTTGGTGATTACATTACGCAGGAAGATAACGATTGGTTCATTCAGGCTTCTAAAACATACAAAGACTTTTACCCTGATTCGTGCTGAGGTAGAACTATGCAGAGAGCTCACATTGTATCACTATAGATTCAAAATGGCTTTGTCAGTGTCAAAGCCAATTCCAAAACTGATTGCCCCTTATTCACTCAACTTTAAAAGATCGATAACACTGTTTTAAAAACACGACACTAATGTTTTTTCATGGCATGCCTTGTTGACACTCGACAAACATTAAAGCGAAATTAAAATCTATACTCGGGTACCGCTTAAATTCTCTATCATATTAGCACTTGTTC
This sequence comes from Protonemura montana, assembly GCA_947568835.1. Taxonomy (NCBI): domain Eukaryota; kingdom Metazoa; phylum Arthropoda; class Insecta; order Plecoptera; family Nemouridae; genus Protonemura; species Protonemura montana. The sequence continues at coordinate 13,463,547 of OX387602.1, forward strand.
ATTTGCAGTACATAAAGTTTGGAAATGCATGCAAGTGCCAAGTAAATTAGTTAGTAAAAACGTTCAGTACCTGTAAGGTGATGTTGACACAGACGGGCAAACATCTTGGCGTTGTGCCGTAGACAGTGTTCCCCAGGGTTCTGAAAGAGTACGATCAAATATATGAGTGAAATAATGAAATTATATGCCATGGATGGTAGAAGATGCACTTGGAATGGATGATGAACACAGAGTACTGCCCTCTTAGGCAACAGAGCGTACTTCCCTGCGGTTGTGCTATCAATGTACACCTACGTTGAACCTAGGTAGGTACTAGTTCATTCTGCTCAAAATAACGCAAAGATTGTACAAAAGATAATGATTTAGCATTGTTAATTTCGTTGAAAGGCTAGAAATCTGAGAACGCATTGCCGGAACCGTGAGCGTAGGCATAGGATCAATTCGAGAACCCAACATAAATTCACGTCATTTCGTTTTCGTGTATCGCTCGTTATAGCCATTGAACTTTATACAAAAGGTAAGAAGGATTTTGCATGCCAATGACTTCAAGTCACGTCACAATCTATTGTATATACCTTGCGATGACTAATGATGGGAGCTGGAGGCCAAATTTGAAAATCAATGTAAATTTCAGAAGTTATTTTACTGGGTCAGACGTCATCCCACTTTTTTTTTGTTAAAAGCAATTTGAGGAAATACATAGTAATAATAATAATAATAAAAATATGATGAATTGAAAATCCCAACGTTCGTGCATTGCAGTCGAACCCCATTTTCAATTACTGTTGCATGTTTGCTGCACCGATCGTGTATTTTGCATCTGCAATCAAAACTGGCCAAGAACTACATGTAGGTATGCAAAACAATTTAGCACGATTAATTCTTTATGAAAATTCCAACTTTGGCCATGTTCATGGCGAAATGCTGGCCAGACATAAAATAATAGACCGCGGAGTAAAATAATGAACGTAACGAGTCATGAACGCAGGGTGTTTAAAGACAAGTGAATAACCGATGGGCTATTATAAAATGAAAGGTATCGGCATTACTGTGCTGTGCTGCGGCACAACCTGCCATGCATGTTCATCGACCGTCTGCGAGACCACTGAGAACGTGCATCTATGTACAACAACTCCTCAACCGATGCATTATTGCCAAGCACTTAAGGCTAAATGTCATCTCTCCGTATATCTTCTAACAATATTATTAATTCTACCTAATCATTGACTGTAATCTTACCTGTTTAAGGCTAACAGCTACTGTCTTGTAAATCTATATCTGGTGCGCCTCTAGCTGAAGATATCTCACTCGCTCAATCTTCCATGCGGCGAGTTTGATATTTAAAGGTGTTTAAAGAGAATGAATGCCACTTGAATCGCACGACCCGTAGAGCGCCATTCGCACAGTTCTACTGCCTAGTGCAAGATTGGCAAAGACTGTTCACCGTCGTCGCTAGCTCGGAGGTGCATGCACGGGAAGACTAGACTTTGTGGTTGTAGCTTGCTGCTCAGGCAAAAGCAGCAGCAGTGTACGTAACGGCTGCGGCTGCGAGCTGCACTTGCCCGTTTGTCACCTCCCTGCGTCACTGGTCGAGCTAAGAGAGCTGGCTGGCCTGCCTGACTGCCTGCCTGCCTGCCTGCCTGCCTGCCTGCCTCTTGCTAACCGGTCAGCTATTCGTATCACATTATAAACCCATCCCCCATATAAGTTGATCGAAAAGCTATACTCAGCATTGAACAACATTAATTTAGTTAGATTTACATGCGGTTAAGTCAAGGAATTTATTTACAGCGTATAGAAAAGAATTAATTAGTCTGGACAATAAAGGAATGGAGTATACCTTAGGTTTGGTTCGATAAAAGATGAGACTAGTCGAGACGTCGCAGTGAGACGACGGAACGATTAGGTTTTCCGAAACAGTTTCCCGGCGATTTTCCTGTTCGTTTCGCTATGAATGGAAGCGAATCCGAAGAAACGTTTCTATAATGGACAGCCTCGTGCGAGGCAATCCACATTCTCTCGAGGCAATCGTACTAATGAGTGTACGGCCGGCAGGTCTATTGATTTTAGCTAAATTGAGTTTTCTTATAATTCGATTCAATGCGTGGGATGTATTTGGTAGAATGACAATGTATTCGGCATCTACCTACACAAATAAATTGAGTATTGCCAAGCTCATTATTTTCTGAAACCAGTCCCACAACACGCAAGTTGCAAGCCGCGGAACACATAGACAGGATCAAGGAGTGATGGCCTCCGGCGATCACGATTGACAATTTGGTCAAGTAAATCAAATTCAACAGCTACCACGACTGTCCATACGCTGTTGCAGTTTACCTACCCGCGTCCCTGTGCGAGAGAGAGTGTGTGAGAGCATGGCCAGTGTTTCGATGGCGCGCACCACCTTTTGGATGCCGCATGATCACCGAAATGCATGGTTTACGCTAACCACCTTGATTCCCACGGTCTAGACTGCTCATACTTTGACATTGCAACCAAAAGAGCCATTCACGATAATTAGTAGAAAAAGGAGGCCACATAAAAAAATATCTCGAACGTTTGAAAATATAAATATTTATTGCACATGCACATATATGCAAACTATAATTTCAGTCGAGTTTCTGCCAAGATTAATTGTAGCAAGTTCAATAATCTATAGCCTCGGTCAGGTCAGTTTAATCGTTGTAATGGTCAACAGGTAGGGCACTATTCCGATTATAATTTCAGATTCGTAAACGGCTTGGCGATCTTCTTAAGTTGGTTCGCTAAACTCTGTTTGGTTATTAGATTCTTCATGATTGCTTCAATTAACGTCTCTTCTTGGTAAAAGGGCGAGAACGGCATGTCCGAGCAAGCATACACGTGAACACACCCGTTGACATCACCGGCGAGCAGATTTTCCCCGGAGGCTGTGAACTGCACGGTCGTGAAGTGCCCGTCGGTCGGAGACGTGGTCACCGACGCAGGCACAAACGTCTTCCTGCGGATGTCCCAGAGTTCTATGTCGGTTCCTGTGATGCTGGCAATCACCGTCGAGTTGGTGGGACACCAGGTGGCCCCCTGCAGCGCCTCCATCGACGCGGTGAACACCAGCAACGGCTCGAAAACCCCCTCCGCCCAAATTCGGATGCTCCAGTCTGCTCCGCACGTCATGAAGATGTGATTGCAGAAAGGTGAGAATTGAAAACTGTAAATCGGCCCATTGTGCGCGACGAAAAGATCAAGATGTTGATCGACGTTGTTCACCGAACACCTGTGCACGCATCCTTCGTCTGTGCCCGCATAATAGACCGAGTTGTCGGTTGGTACGGGCGTGATGAGCAGGACCGCTGGATGCTGCGACACCGGCAACTCGTGTGCTTGACACTTTCGCGGCTGTTCGATGCCCTTCACTATGCCTTCCATTCTGTTCACACGCATAAGTTGGCTGCAAGTGAACTCTTTGTTCATGCGATACTTTGAGACACGGCCGTCTTGCCCAGCGGTCATGATCTGCTCCTCGTAAGATACTTCTTCGCGGTGCCAACGGACCTGCCAGACGGCTTCGTACGAGGGCGATGTCACCCTCTTGCTCGCGGCAATCACGCTGGCGTCGAGAGAGGATACGTCGATCAGGTAAACGGTGCCGTCCGTGAAGCCTACGGCGAGGAGGTTGGGGTGGTCGCTTGAGAACTCGACGGAAGTCACGGGAACTTCGAATTCGAACTTACGTTCGGGTTGAACAGGATTCTTCACTGACCAGCAGCAAACTAAGCCAGATTTCTTTTCGTTGTATTTGTATCGGCCGTATCCGACGGCTAAAAGATTCGGATTCACAAGGTTCCAGCACATGGCTGTCACGCACCTGTCACTTACCGCGTCACACGTAAAAGTCCACATATGAGTTAGAGTATATTTAAAATCCACGTCCAAGCGGAGTGGACTTTGTTGAAATAAACCCTTGAACCGCAACTGTTCGTTGTTATAAATGTTACTCGCAAGTACTCGTTCCATTTTGGCGACATTGTCTCTGAATTCGTGTGTCACAGCAATTTGGGCGAACTCGGCGTCCGTGTTCTTTTGCTCTTTGGTGTCTTCCGTCTCCGACGCCGTCATGATGGATACTTTGATAGATTCGCGCGCTTTAGTCGAGTAGGAGCCCCTACTTTCGCACCCCGAGATACTCTTTACCCTGCCAGGATCGACCCCTTTCTCCTCGGCCAGGAGCTCGTCGTACATGATCCAGTTGTTCGTGTGGCACGTGCCGTTCTTCCTGTCGCGCCGAGATACGTTTGTCGATGCGCATTTCTTGAACAGTGTCATCGTCTGGACTTCCGCATGCGCAGTTTTCCTGTTCTTACCTTTCCCGACAGTGATGTAATCGTAATATTCGTTCTCCTCCTCGACGAGATCTGCTTCCTCAGTCTCTAAGTCGACGGAGGTACTTGCTATGTCGAAGATAATTGATGTGGTAGTTTCTTTTAGCGTGATATTTATTTTACAGTGAGGTGAACGTATTATTACCGATGGCACTTTTGGGGTATAAAATGCCGATGGGCCTGTTCCAGTGCGCTTTGACACGTATTTATCGGTTATCTGTGTTTCCTGACTAGTCGACTGGTCGTCAGTTAGCGAATTCGCCCGGCTTATTGTGTGGGTCATAACATTGGTGTGCGATTGATTTTTTGAAATCAAGAACATCGTTGATCCGCGAGGAATGTTAAGCGTAGTAGAAACGGAATCATCCAATTCAGAATGAGAATCTGAGCCCCTGTCAGGAATATTTTGTATGGCACGTAATGATTGGTAAACGAGACTATTTAATGTTTGTGGACTAACATCATAACCATCAACGAGCAGTTTGTGATGTAGACGCTTCGTCTGGCTTTTATTTGATAGAGCAATGAAGGGCTTTTCCTTCGCTTGCCTTTGCAAAGTATTGCTAGACGGGCGTTGTGATGGCTTCGTCAACGAAGAGGACGATGAGTTTCGTGCCGACATGCTTAAAGTGGTGAAAGTTGTCAGAAGTCTCTCGAAATTGGATCGTCTGGAAAGTTTGTTACTTGTTAGGAAAACAAATTGGGTCGCTATCTAATCACAAAACGATTATTTTAAAAGTATGTACGTCAAAATATAAAAAAATCTCGGTGACCGTGGATTGTGCACTGATTTCGGCTTATGACGTACGTATTTTAGTTGATAGCTTTGCCGTTTTTTTTTTTCACGGTATCTTGTACGATGAGTATCAGAGAATTAAATTTTCGCGCTATTTTCAAGTAACCAATGGGCGTTAAACGAATATTTCTTGGTTGTATTTAGTAAAAATTAGTAACACATGGGCATCAAAATAGCATTATTGCTATATTTATTTACTTTTCATTCAACTATAATTGTTTCTCATGCAGTTTTAAATCGGTAAATGTGCAACGAGAAAGATTTAACGTAGACGTAGACACTCAGCTGACTCACATTCTGAGTGACGTTCCGCGGAGCAAGGTCACATCAGCTGACACTGTTATCCTTTACAATTATAATTTTAATTATTTAATTTGCATCAGTGAGTTGTAAATATAACGCTTGGAATAGGACGAGGTAAGGTCGTCAATCGTTCGCGCTGGGATATAGCAATGGTAACCTAAATATATTTTATTTTATTGGTCATGTATTATCACTTGATATGCCACTGCCAACTGCTATCAACTACCATAGAACAATTTGGGATGAAGTTGTCATAATACAAGAAACTCACCACGAATATCATCGTAAAATGGTAAATAGGGACAGCTGTGACTATTGAGCGTTCGTAGATTATGGGGATATTAAAGTGAGGCAATAATCGGCTGTCATCAGTAGCTGTACTGCATGAACGGCATCGGGTACGGTTGAATCAGATTCAGGTCTCAATAATTAAAAAAGTTACCTCTGTGTGGCACTTGTGGTTTTAAGAAATACTCCCACTTATAATATCTCCGCTTTTGCTTCGGAATGAAACGGTGCCTTCCTCTTATTTAACTTAAGTTCTGTTGTCAACAGGTGCATCGATAAAGAATAACAAGTGAACGTCTCTTGCTACTTCATTTCAGGTAAATATGTGCATGTTTGGATCAAAGTTGGGATGCTATAAGTTTCGTTTACTGTAATAAACATGTGACACAAAATTCACTGCTGCTGATTGCCTCATATCTAGAATGTAGTATGTGTAGATAAGAAGTAAGAGGAAAAATTGGCAACACACATAATCATAGAGTTAGGATGATATAATATTCTATAGTAGGAATTGGTAACATTCATTTTTGCGAAAAGTCTCACCTAAGGTCTAGTCTAGTTCAAAGATGGTCTAGCCAAAGATTATGTAAATTAGGATCTTATCATTTTCTCAAACTTTATAGTTGACTTTATAGTTAACCTGAAAATATCTGGGATGCAAGATTACTCGGAGCTGTACAGGACTGGAACTAATATGAAAATGTGGCCAAAATATTCTGAATTAAACTGAAGGTTTTGAATTTGTGCCATGGGGAAGGAAATATTTGAAACAATAAAAATTAATGTATGGTAACACTCAGATGGTTAGCAAGTTAGCCATACAAGGAATTAAATCGTAGCACGTGGTCTAAAACAATAGCTTCAAGGTATAGATAGGAACCAGACAGGAAGTAGAAAAGGTTGAATTTGATGAGAACACCTGCTTAGAACACAAACTTAGACGTGACTTCGTAACCAATAACACATTGCCTAACAATAGAAACAAATTAAGTTTTGGTAACTCGCAGGTATCAAAAATGGCTACGTCTGCTGATGAAGCCGGGCCATCAAAGAACAATACTCCGGAAGAAAAAGAAGAGAAAGATGAAAAAATGTTCGAATGTAATATCTGTCTTGACACAGCCAGAGATGCTGTTGTAAGTCTGTGCGGACATCTCTTTTGGTAGGTCACGTTTTCAATTTAAGTTAAACTTGTACAAGGTCCGAGACTAAAACAATTTCAATTTTTTTGAATATTATCTCTGAAAAATTCACCAATTAGATCAGTAAGACTTGGAATTAAATAATGAATATTAAGCAGGATCTGTCAAATTATGCCAGAATCTTGCCTTGTAGGAAGTAATGGTCTTGTAGGAAGTAATGGTCTTGCAGTTTATTATTGAAAGTTGCGAGTAGGACAATGGCCTCTCACTTAGATTTCACTGTTGAAATAAAAACCAACAACATTTCTTTATCAAATCTAAAATATGTTGACGTGCTTTTAGAAAAACTATTTGAACTGGGTTTTGAATGCTAAGTAAAGGGCTACTAAATTTAGTAGATTTAGGGAAATTTAGGGAATTTTAGTAGCCAATTAGCATTCAAAACCTAGTTCAAATAGTTTTTCTAAAAACTTGTGCTAAGGATAAATCAAGTAGACATGAGTCTAAAAAACCATCATGTTGACGTGCTAAACCTCTCGTTTTGTCATTAGTTGGCCGTGCTTGCACCAGTGGCTGGAAACACGGCCCAACCGACAGGTGTGTCCCGTATGCAAGGCAACTATTTGCAAGGAGAAAGTGATACCTCTGTATGGGCGCGGCAGCACCAAGGAGGAGGACCCACGGAACAAAGTCCCTCCACGCCCACCCGGCCAACGCTCGGAGCCAGAAGCAAACGGAGTGAGCCTATTTTGTAGTTATGCGTCTCCCAAAGATCCTCCTTCTATTGTTCGTTCTCTGGGGAATCGATCCATGGTCGTTCAACTGTTCTTCAGTGTCGTGGTCTGGATTGCAAGTGTTGGGATCACGACAATCTACCAGCGAGTGTGGTTGTGTTCACAGAGGGAGTAGGTGGTTGATAAAATTTTATCTCTATTTTTAGTGGCTTAGGTGTCCGTGTGTGGTTGAGCAGAGTAAAATTGAATGTGGGGGAGGGTGGCTCAGGTCAAAGATACAGGCAAATTGAATGGCTGTAGGAGCAAAGGTTAGAATTTTGAGGGTAGAGAAGTAGGGTTTGCACGATGAATTGCGAGAGAATTCATGTACTGCAGGATATTTTATATTTATTATATATTTATTGGATTGCATTCACGATTAGCGGTTGTGAAAACATGAATGGGATCTGTGTTTAGATGAAATATTATTTAAATTGCAAACGCTTGCAAATTAAAGAGTTCATCTAAATACAACGCATCCAACGTCAAATTGGAGTTACTCGAGATTGACAGATTGTGACGTGGTATAGCGCCACTAGAGTCAGAGGGACTGTGAGTATTCACAGCCTCTTGGTTCTACTGCTTGGAGATCCGTCATTCTCATCAAAGACACTAAAATCGTAACAAAAAGCAAGTGTCCAAGTAGCTCAATGAGTTAGAGACGGACGGATTAATAGACAGATAAACAAATTAACCTTGACTTGTTTATTATTAGGAACACTACTACCCTCTCAGAAATGTATGCCTGTTTGGGCAATAAAATACCCCACAAGTGCTTGCAAATTAAATCAGATTTCACAACCTTGGCTTTTACTGAACTTGGAGAATTGAACTTTCCAAGCCTAAGGAAAAAAACGCTTCCTGGCAGCAAAATAGTCTATTGCCTATAGTCTAGTCTACTATTGGGCATGATGGGGTTGATTGGTTTCACCAATCATCCATGATTTCCGTGATTCCACCTGTCATATTTTACTCATAAACCGCTAGTTCTGTCAAGTTAAATGAATATCATTTATTGTTTTACTCAAATTTTATCTCAAAAACAAAACCAAGAAAAATAACAATGGAATATTTGTCAGCTCTTTGCTAAGTAGCAAAGCAATCACTGATTAAACTCTAATGAAATTTCTCTCCTTGTTGGGTGTTAATAACTTAACTTTTGCAGGGCTTCCCTGGGTTTGGATTTGGCGATAGCGGGTTCCACATGTCATTTGGAATCGGTGCCTTCCCATTCGGCTTCTTCACATCTACCTTCAACTTTGGAGAACCAAGGCCACCAGCAGGTAACAACAGCTGTCAAGTGCACGTATTTGTTCAAGTTCAATAATTCTCCCCGATTACTACAGGGAGGATACGCTTTTTTCTTATATCTTTATCGTATACAATGAACTCGAGTTGAATTGAAAGAACTCAGATTTGTTGTTTCTAGGAAACTGACGTTGATTTTATTTGGTATGAGCCAGTGGACACTTCAGTAGAGTACAAGGCTTTAGTTGTTTTAAATAGAGGAAAATATTTGAAATCTCTCTCTCGTAATACACTGGAGCATCTAACTGATATCACCTCAAGTTATTCTGAAAATCTCTTTTATAGTAGCAAAAACCGTTCAACCTTCAAATTAATCATGAGCTAATACGTTCCATGTTCTGCCACAGCTCCATCGGGCTCTGCACAGTTTGAAGAGGAGCAGTTCCTCTCGAAAGTGTTTCTCTGGGTGGCAATCCTATTCGTACTCTGGCTTCTCATGGCGTAGTGGTACCAAGATTTGGCAGATGAGTTCCCATTTACGTAGAAGGTGTGTGCTTACCGCCAACCCTTCTCGACGAGCAGAGTTAAACATTTACCTAATTGACTGAAAGGGCATGTGTTAATGTGACACATTCCATAGTTAAATTTTTTGTACAAAAGCAAAAATTTAAATACGAATCAGACCTCACTCTCATCGTTTTGTTAATTAATTATTTAAATTTTATTTTAGGGGTACCTACACACTATTTGTTTGTATCAAAATATTTAGCTATTAATTTTTTTTTCTTGAATCTTTGTCTACTTCTATTTAATATTTTGTCTGATAAATTAAATACTTGCATATCAGGAATCTGCATTACCGTTTTAAGACTTATGTCTACTTTATATGACCTTAGCACTAGTTTTGAAAAAAAAAATATTTATATTTAATACTAGGTTTTTGAATGTTGAGTAAAAGCAGTAAAAGTAAAAGAAATTTTGTTGTTTTACTTAGGATTGAAAAAACCAGTATTGAATAGTTTTTTTGAATCTACATTACCAATGATTTAAGTAATTTAACGGATTGTTGGAATGAGGCACCCCGACCAAACGCTTCTGCACCTAAAGAAATAAGCGTTGTACCTATAGCTAGTGTGGATAGTGGATCTCTGTTGTACCAGCTAGAGAATTGAGTGTGTCAACTGCTAAATTATGATATGAGTAAGATATATTTGTCAATTTAGGATTAATATTTAATACCTAATTGGAATTAATAACAATTGGGCTATTGACAAGAGGATCCAAGCAATTATTTACTAACACAGAACTTAGAATTAACATTACTGTCTATATCACAGAAACAAATCCCTGTTGATGCCTAGGTACTACGTCTCTAGACTTACAGAAATGGATTCTTATTCAACAAAGTCGCAGCAATGCTCTGCCCCATCATAAAAATGATATAGAAATATATTGCTTGGCTCCTTATCGATTGTTTCCCTATTCCCTCGGCATTTCTTAAAAATTGTAGCTAATATTGATATTTCAAATTTTGTGGTTGACACGGTCTATCAGACAGGCAATTGGTTTTGCCAAGCGTTTTAACATATTGCTTGACATTTGGTTTACCATGGACGTTGTGGTCAATGGAGATTTCATTATGGCCTTACAGCAAGTAACTAGATACCTAGCGGTTTAAATTTTATGTTCTGAGGTAATGTAAATATTCCCAGATGTTCCAGAATATTCCCAGATTCAAACCTCTTGTCTAGGTTTGATGAATTGTCCGTGAAAACGTCTTATGGAGAATAATTCAAACTGGATTGTAATTTTAGATTTTTTGTGTACATTGATTGCAAATAAAGTATCATTAAAATAATATTATTATAGTTAAAACAGAAGAATAATAGATATCCTTGAGACAGAATTTTATTTTCCTCATAGTAGCGATTAATTCCTAGTTATATACACCCACTAGTATAATAATTAATTGCTAACATACCATAGGTATGTAATATATTAAAATATAAAATAAATGTTGTTAGTACATACACAGCCAAGCACCGAACTAAAGTTTAATGGTTTGGAGACGAGTAATATTCCTCAACCATTTAATGATATGCAATAAGTTCTTTAAGGCAAGCTATGTATACTGGTCACTCTCTTATGGTTAAATTTTATTTTGATTTTTCGCTCGATTTGTTGCCTTTCTTTTGTGTTTGCTGACTTCTTATTTTGGCAAGAGTTATCATCCAGAAAAATCCCACGAGATTTAGCACCAAAACTCGTAACTGCAAAAAAAAGTGGAATTGACTGTTAGCTTTTTAGATAAACCATGGCTTGGTGTGCATGATTAATATTAATTTCACAGTATAATAGGCGTGCAGTTAGGGTATGTTGGGTATGCGGCACATACCCACTTCAAGGTTACATCTGGTTTTAGTTTACCTAATTCCACTACAAGTGGTTTAGTTAGTTAATTAAACAGGGATTGTAAAAATGAAAGCATTCCCACGTTCTCACCCTACTGCACGCTACTGTTAATATTATTATACAATTACGAACCATTGGAGGCACCAGTCGTAGATTAAGGTATTGAATTAAAGTCAAGTATGTCCAATTTGCTTTCAGGACTGGCCAGAAAAGTTGAATTAACTGTGCACACCCTTGCTGGTGAGTTTTTCCTTCTAGCCTCGCCAACATATATAGCGAAAGCATTTGGTAGAATGGTGTGTAAAGCAACCTCTCTACAAGAAGGCGTAAAAGTATGCCTTGCGGTATAACTGTGTCGAGGCCAGCATAGAAGAAGTGAGGTACTGTTCCTCCAAACAGCAGGCTATAGGAAGCAAAAAAGTTAAGTCATATACATTTTTTTAAATCCTAAATCTTTCAGTATAAATGCCGTTTTGTACAAACCCAAAGAGTCCGTAAGACAGAAGCTGGTCTTGGTTAATTGATTTGTTGCCGGATACATATTGGGCAGTAAGATTTCCAAGAGTAGCGATTACACAGCAACCAATTGATTTTGTTCTGATGGGATTATTATAAAGTTGAGCTAAATATGATCCAAGCAAATTGAAAATTGGTTTTGATAGTGACATGGCTCAATCTGTAATCGAAAAAAAAACACCTTATATATTTCATAGCAGTATAGGATAACAACCATTTTAAAAATAATTTCATATGTGAAGACTTAATTGCCCACTTACGTAAGAACAGATAGCTGTACTGTAACGAAGGAAGAAGTATATAATCTATATAATGAATTGCCAGATAACAACTTGTTGATTTGTGGCTAAACGTCACAAACTAGCCACGGGCAACAGACAGTGTTGCCGCAACGTTGCTATAAATATATAGAAAATATATAATTTAATTTAAAATGATATCTGTTTACTAATATTTCCATTATATCTGCGAGTCACATATTTTGTATTACTGTTTTATTTCCTAAGAGTTAGTTTATATATAGATCAGACTGTAACAAATAAACAGAATTTCAAAATGTTGGTTTTCTTTTTATCCCGCGACGGTCTTTGGGTTGGACCAAAGACCATAGATAGGGTTGGACTAATCCATGAACTAATCATGGATTTTAATAACTTTATAAACTAATTATTCGAAAAAATATTTACTGTGCAAGGCAGTGGACTACGGGTAGTCCACTTTTAGAACTTATGGTTTTAGCTTAGAGAAAAGAATGGGTTTTAGCATCTAGAATCTTTGATTTGATTTTGTGTGAGTTGGTACTTGCTGCAGACTTAGCGCCAAAATTCTTTTTATTTTGAACTGCGCATGAAATACAACCTTGATGAAATACGATCTTTGAACTTGGTCTCCAACTTACCACTCGTATCAGCAGTGTGATTTAAACAAATTTTTTCTTCTGTTAGTAAAGTTCTCAGCACAGTTACTTTTAGAATTTTAGCCTGTTACAACTAAAGATTAAAAATATACATTTTTTCTGACAAACTACGTCTTACATTTTTTTTTCATTGCTAGAAGCATCCTAGAAGTGAGTTAAAAAATTTAAGAAGTACTGATCTAAAAATAAATTAAAATATAACCCAAACTTCTTAAGTTATCGGTTCGCCGCCAAGGCTTTCAAATTTAAATCCCATTCAAAGCCTTCACAGCTGATGATTGCCGCTCATAACATTTGACAGATTGATCAAGTTTTGGGTTTAGATAAGAGATTTTTGGTTAAGTCAAATATACAATAAAAATGGTAATTCGTCATACTGTTGAGGGTTATGAAAAATTTAACATACTCATAAAAGAGTTAGAGGCAAAGAAATTACCAATTTATGTCTTATTTACTGGAGCTTTGAACCCAACAACTGGCGAAAGTTGGTGTCCTGATTGCATTGCTGGTAAGAAAATTATACAGTTAACTTTTATGTTTTGCCAGGACCCTAGGTTTGTGAGAAATGTAGAATTTTAAAAGAGATAATGTGCATCTTTATAATTCTTCAAAACTCAGTAGAATCAGTTTGAGCGTCAAGTATAATTTATGCTATCATATTTTTCAGCTGAGCCAATTATTGAATCCGCATTAACTGAAATCGGCGATGACTGCATTTTTGTGTACGTTGGAATCGAGAGAAACTTGTAAGTGTGTTATGAAATAGAAGTCCTTAACTGAATGGACATTTTCTAACTAGGTACCTGAAAGCAACAATCTAGGGACTTACTGAGCTATTCTATGAATCTATTTGTTTTAAACTACTTGTTTTTGCTGACTTTTGTAAGTCTGAGTAAAACTGCCACACTATAAATGAAAATGGGTAAAACTGAGTTATACTGCTGGACTGTTAATACTGCTTAGATTGCTATTTAATTGTTTTTTTTTGTATAACTTCAGAATTCTGAGTTGATTTGGGTAGGTATTTTGGTTGCGGTACTTTTTAAAAGTTAGTAATTTCTGAGTGTTGTTTCTGTCATGACAGACTGTCGTGGTGACTGTTTGACAGTTGCAGAAATGTCGTTACAGAGCTCAGTGTTCCCAACATATCTACCAAATTTGTCGTCCTACAACCCAAATTGACTGAATTTCACAAGAAATCCAAAGATACCATTTCTAACTTGATCTGATAACCAGTATAGCACTCAGAATTGCCATTAAAAAATTTAGTAAAAATTGTTTTCCAATCTTGATGATCTTTCAGCTGGAAAGACCCAAAATGTCCATTTCGGACAGATAAACGGATGAAACTGACGTGCGTTCCCACACTCATGCAATGGGGAAAGGCCGCTAGACTCGGTGATAGAGAATGCTCAAAGAAAAATCTGGTGCAACTGTTGTTTGAAGAAGATTGAAGGTCACCTACCTACAACGTACATTTACCTACTCATACCCATTGAAATGCTGCCAAATTGATTCAAGTTTTGTCATTACCTGCAAGATGAGACGAGAACTGTTCATTGCTGTCAATGGAATTATATGCGCCTAATAAATTGCTCGGTACGTGAAGAGCAATCTTTTTACTAACAGTCCTGGAATTACATGGTGTGTTTTGGTTATTAATCTACTGTCTATGCCAAGACCTTCAAGACATACATTTTTTAGAGGCATTGCTTAAAGTCTAAATCACAACTTTATTTTTATAGTAGGTAACAAAAATGTAGTCATATCATCATTCCAATAAATGTATAACATATTATAGCACAGATTCAATTTTAATGAACTTGTTTCACCCCTGAAACTAACGCTGAAGTTTCTGAAATGTTCCTGAAGTCACTAATTACATTGTGATCGCTATGGGTTTGGGTACAAGCACCTCTAAGATTACATTTGCTGGTGGTGGTGCTAATAAAACAAAACATTTTATACACTACAGAGTACGTACCCAAATTGCCTAAAAGACCTGATTCGAATAGGCTATCAGTGTGTAGAAACTTATTCGAGTTACAAACAATATATTTTTATCTTTGGGTAAAAATTTCTTAATTAAGTAGGCGTATAGATAATAATATCAACAAATAATTATATTAGATACCCGTGGAGAACTGGAAGTTACCAACTCTAAATTTTTAGCACTCAGCATTTGGACTGGATTGTAGATATGAAATTGTGAGCACGAAGATTTTGTCTAGCTTTGACAATTGGTCTTCGTTTCGTTTCACCAGACTGTCGCCACAACTATTTACAATCCTACGCGAATGTTGAGATCTAGAAAATGTTCCGACAATTCCAGTTACACAGGTGCTCCTTTATGCCCAAATGACTCATCTGCAATAATCAGACATCATTGTATCACATCAAGTTGTTTGCAGAATACAATATTGTGCAAAAAATAAATGACATAATAATTACAGAAAACTGGATATCTGCTAAGTGTTAACAAATGACCGCTCAAGGGAAAACGTTGTAGTACTCTCTAAAAATAGTGTGATATTGCTACACACACTTATTTTCCTGCATCTGGCACCACCATTTTACTGCTTTCTTCGGTGATAGTTGTACCAATTGGTGGAGTTACGTTGATCAAGTAGTGAATCTTCTTGTTGCGGAGGTAACTGTAGCTGTTGTCAAACACCACCGTATCTATGGAAAATGTTTGCTATATTATATTGTCCAGTATATTTATTTAGGACATGCCCACAACTGCCAAGTTAAGTTATGAGAAAAGCTGTAATTTAAACAGATTAATCGGAGATAAAACACTGACCATGATTGTCACTTCGTTAATTTATTTCTAAGTAAATATTATGTAGAAGGTGATAGGTAAGTAAGGTGTACTATGTACGGTATGCTAACAAGGTAGTAGCTGAAACGTACTGTTAGCCTCAACTCCTCTCGCAATCTACCGCTTCGACTTTGGTAAATTTCATTACCTTCTCTCCTCTTACATGTCCATGCTATGAAAAATGATTCCTTTTAAATCTTTCCTCTGTTCCCAGACCTTTAAATTACAGGTTAAACTAACAGACTTTGAAAAATCCATGCCATAAGTGGACCTGGGACTACTCACTGCATAATTTCATTATGATACAAGCTGAATGAAAAATAGTAAAACGTTTATAGTTTTTAGACTCATGTTTTAGACTAGTTTTGACGAAAACTATTTAAACTGGGTTTTGAAAACTTAGTGAAGAACGACACATTTTTCCGAAGTTTTGTAACTTATACCCATTTCAGTAACAATAAACAGGGGCGAAAGCAGTCCTGACATTTTTGCAAAAATGTTTCTAAAGCTACACGGATCGGTCTTTATTGCAGTGGTTGGCAGCATGGATTGATAATACATGGCTCATGTCTGCGTTTTAGCGAGAGGGAGAAACAGGGGTTACTTACAAGTTGCCGGCTCGGGACAAGTAATCACCCCGACCTCATCGGCCTGATGACAGTTGACTCGGTGGATCGGTACGACCACAGTGTCATTTCCCGACATGTCCGTGCACACCACACCGAATTTGATGTCGTGGCCATCCGAACGGAACTCCCATCTGAGGACAGCAACGGAACAAGTTTTGTTTTGGAAAAGCTAAACCATTAACCATTAAGCTACCAAAAACCACGTACAACTTATTTCAACACGTTGTAAAACTTTACATTGAATAAGAAATTTTATTTTGCATTAGACTTTTAGACATTAATGCCAATGCTCAAAATTACCTAGTATAAGTGTGCAGGTAACCAATGTTACTTTATGTTACGCACATGTTTTCTTTGTGAAATACATTTTAGGGATAGTACTTCTACTATCAATCAAGTCCTTTGCAAATGGTAATTTTTACACAATTGACAGTTTACACACTTCCTATTCGAGTATATGAACAATGGATGTGTAATTCGTTTTCGCATGAATTCTAATTATTTCGATTTGGTTAATTATTCGAATTTGTACGATCATGCTACCATATTTTCGAGTTTCTCGTCCAAAATGATTTCCCGCGAAATCTTGATTAATGATTCAAATATCCCACTGCCATCAGGACTCATGGCAGTTGGCAACAATAAAGACTCGAAGAACAAATGCGTGCTTAAACACCAAAACAGAATTGTTTTCCTTGCGTACTGAACGTCGATTTAAAACTACTCCCCTAAAAAAAACCCATAACCATGCGAGAAATAGTGCATTTGCAAGCTGGCCAGTGCGGAAATCAGATTGGTGCTAAAGTAAGTCGAGTTCTCATCCAAAATATATCTTGTTTATTGCTTGGAATAATTCAAGACGCTGAAAATATTATTTTTCTCCATCAGTTCTGGGAGGTAATCTCGGATGAGCACGGCATCGATCCCACAGGAACCTATCATGGGGACTCCGACCTTCAGCTGGAGCGAATCAACGTATACTTCAATGAAGCGACAGGTCAGGAAACTACACCGTTCCTCTTTCCGGGTCCATATCAAATAACAAACACCAACCAACAGAATCTAATCCCGACCTTTTCCGTACAGGCGGAAAATACGTTCCTCGCGCCGTTATGGTTGACTTGGAGCCGGGAACGATGGACTCCGTTCGCTCCGGTCCATTTGGTCAAATCTTCCGACCTGACAACTTTGTGTTCGGCCAGTCCGGGGCAGGCAATAACTGGGCCAAGGGCCACTACACAGAGGGCGCCGAGTTGGTCGACTCCGTGCTCGACGTTGTTCGTAAAGAGGCGGAGAGCTCCGACTGTATGCAAGGCTTCCAGTTGACGCACTCCTTAGGGGGTGGTACCGGGGCTGGCATGGGGACGCTAATGATCTCCAAGATCAGAGAGGAATATCCGGACAGGATTATGACCACGTTTAGTATCGTGCCGTCACCAAAGGTCAGCAGCAGTGCTTCAATCGGACACGTTAACACATTTGATTGATTTCTGTATCAAAATTCATTGAGAAATAGTTAAAAGTATCATTCCTTGTGCTATGATAAAATATCAAATCTTTCCTCCTTTAGGTGTCCGACACAGTCGTGGAGCCTTACAACGCTACCCTCTCCGTGCATCAATTGGTCGAGAACACGGACATGACCTTCTGCATCGACAACGAAGCCCTCTACGACATCTGCTTCCGCACGCTGAAGTTGACGACGCCCACGTACGGCGACTTGAACCACCTCGTCTCGGCCACCATGTCCGGTGTCACGACATGCCTTCGCTTCCCCGGTCAGCTCAACGCCGATCTCAGGAAGTTGTGCGTGAACATGATCCCGTTCCCTCGCCTCCACTTCTTCATTCCCGGCTTCGCGCCTCTGACTTCCCGAGGAAGTCAACAGTACCGCGCTTTGACCGTACCGGAATTGACTCAGCAAATGTTTGACGCGAAGAACATGATGGCCGCTTGCGACCCTCGACATGGGAGGTATCTGACTGTGGCCGCCATCTTCAGAGGACGTATGTCGATGAAGGAGGTTGACGAACAAATGTTGAACGTACAGAACAAGAACAGCTCATATTTTGTTGAGTGGATTCCGAGTAACTGCAAGACTGCGGTCTGTGACATTCCACCAAGAGGATTGAAGATGTCTTCCACGTTCATTGGCAACTCGACATCTATTCAAGAACTTTTCAAACGCATCTCTGAGCAGTTCACGGCGATGTTCCGGCGAAAGGCATTCCTCCATTGGTACACGGGCGAAGGTATGGACGAGATGGAGTTTACGGAGGCCGAGTCAAACATGAACGATTTGGTGTCTGAATATCAGCAATACCAGGATGCGACCGCTGAAGAAGAAGGAGAGTTCGACGAAGAGGAGGAAGGCGCTGAGGAGGGCTAAACGTTGTCCCGTAGTTTCATGTTTCTCATTTTCTGTATTATAATTCTACCACCAAGAAAACCAGACTGCTGTTTATCGTTGTGCCAACGCAAGGAATTCACGTCACACTAGTACTGTAAACGCATAGACGCATTGGTTTTCTTGCTGGTCGTTTTTCAATTGTTAATCGTTTTTATATTATTTTATGTGTGCTGATACTTTCACGGGCAATATTTTGATTGGCGTGCACTTTCCCAGTCAATAAAGTACACACCTGTCAGATATCCGTTTTCTGTGTTAGTAGTTAGTACGTTGGTTTGGTTCGGCAAAGTTGGGTTTAATTGGGTGCGTTGTTGATTTTCAATTTTGTTTAAATTCGAAATTAATTTACGAGCCAACTAGAGGGGGCGGATAATAGACTCAGTCGCGGGTAATTTCGCTGTATTGCTCTCACAATTGTTTTATTCTTTCCTAAAGTTGAAAAAGATTATTCAATTTCTCGATGAAAGAATAGATTTTAAATTAAATCTGAGGATAACACAATGAAATGCGCCGAGCGTTTGGCCTCGTCAGGGGCTCGTAAACAATGTGTCCTTAACGAATTGACGGTTGAAACTTGCAACTGCAAGTGGTGCTTACTTCTCGATTACTATTCTGTCATGGTCGGATGTTTAGGGCAATTTCTTGATATTTATTAAGTCCCGTCGTTGCTCCGAAATGTCATTGGAATCGCATGGTTCGTGAAATCAGATGATTAATAATAATAATATCCAAACATTACATACCTACACACTCTTTTTATTCGTGTGTTTATATCGTGTTTACATATCAGTACGAAATTGTCTTGTTCGTGTATGTCATTTTTTATTTGTTATCATTCAAATCGACGGCAGAGCTAATTCTGTTCCCATGATAAACATGTATAAACATGATAAACATGATAAACATGCCTGCACGACATGATAAAAGCGTATCTAGCAATATTCGAGATATGACACCCCGACACAAATTGGTAAAACAATAAAATTATTATTGTTTTTAGTCTCATGTCTACCTGATATAGTTGATCTCAAGGTCATCTTTCCTCATACGTCGTTTTTTCCACACACACTTAGATTGGTTTAGTAGGTAAAAACGATACATTCTGTTTAGTAAGTGAAAACGCAATTTTTGGGCGTAATTTTTTATCGAAAATGTTAAATTGGTTCATTAAATGGTTGACCGTAGCGTTTTATTTACATGCCTTTAAGGTGCCTGAGCAAGACAATTTTTTATATTTTTTTAGTTATTTTGTCTTTAGAGAAAAGGCACGGCTGCTGTCGGGTTTGAATCTTGGTGAGGTAACAGGGATAAGTTGTGAAGCATCGGGAAAATTGTTTGTTTTACTAAAGTAAGCATTCAAAAATCTAGTTAGAAAATAATTTTTTTCAATGAAATCATGCTCCAACAGTAACAGTATTTTGCAAAGTTTAAATTACATGCTTTATACTTTCGATAAGTCTACTGGTGCAGTTCATACAAGAGAAAGGTTATCGACGATCTTCGTAGGTGAACTTACTTGAGAAAGGAATTTTCTTCCGAGTTGATGAATGATATCCTCTGCTTGCTGCCCTTTCGGACGCTGATCGTTGTGTAGCTTTCACTAGGCGACATTAGGCAATTTTGTTTATCCGTTTTTCCGAAGTACAGTGATTTTGGTATTTTTCCACCAGGGTTAACCTGTAAACATTCAAACTCTTAAAAAAAAAAAAAAGTTTTACCAGTTACTATAAGATGAAGGGAAAGTACCAATGGATTGTTTTGCATGAACTTTAAATGTACATTAAACAGTGATATTAACGTATGAAGAAAAAAAACTCTCATTCCAATTAAGGGTAGATAAAAAGTGAATTTCCCTGGAGTAAATCTGAGTTGTTAATAAACAAATATTTGATTTTAATTTTGATTTTGATTTTGATTTTGAATTTGAATTGACTCAACGACTTTTGCATGATGACAGGTCGGTCAGGACGTTTTGTAATAAAGAAAATGTTGGCTATTTGATTTTGAAGCGTACTTTGGTGTGACATTTAGGGTTGCCATCAGGGTCAGTCATGGACCCCCCATAATGCAGCGGTAACTGCTCGGCGTCAATCTGGTCAAGAAGCACAGCCTGCCATTTCCTAGGATCGCTCTTGTAGATGTGGATCTTGCGAATCGTATAGTCATTCAAGAAGTTTTTTACTACGGAAAACGCAATCGCGAAGACCTTCGGCGCTGATGACAGAAAAGCGGGATCCAAACGTGAGATTTTGTTAGAACTTCAAAGAAAACTATTGTTTTAAGACCAGATACACTGATTAGCAATAATCATTGCAAGAAAATCATTTGACGTTGATGCTATCTGTTAGGTAAGTGGATAATTGCGATAAATGTTAATTCCTGCACTTGTTGGTATTCATATTGATTAATCGTTAATTGAAATATATGGTAGAATCTTAGATATGTATTAACTATGATATTGCCAATAATATATTACCATTTATGATGTAGCACGTTTTCAATACTTCAGGGTAATTTGCTTCGTACATCTGTATCAGCGTAAGGATGACTTCTCCGGCTGCAAAATAAACATTACCCACATCCTTATAAATATTTCTTCTTCCAAAGTTTCCTCTTTTAGTGTTTTAATTCGTCTCAAGGATAACTTCACAGCTGTGCTATTAATTAACATTCCGTCCACCAACTTGTGTAGAAGTGAATCTTCAAGGTCATATCCAAGGCCATTGGCCGGCTGCACTTTCAGTGTCTATCGTTAGAGTTACCAAACGGCCAAACAACCGAATAAATATTCATCGACATCGTCAGGCGTGCTTTGATCTCTTAAAATGCCCGTAAAAGTTTTCCAATCAAAATCCAGCCATTACCAATCGCTTAAAGCCAAATATGCTGCAACATTTCTCAAAACCCTAACAACAGACCAACAGCGTCGTGGAGCTCATCTCGACAGCGTTTAATACCATAATACAAAATACCAGAAAATCGAATAAAATACAAATGGCTTACTCCCTAAGTGGCTAGAGGTGCAGTCCCAAAGAATTAAAAGAAAATTAGAGCCTAAAAATGCTAATATGGTGCAAAATAGAGAATATTTTGCCCAAATAACATACATTATTTTTGAAACACATGAAAGGTCCACTAAAAATGTCGGGAACCCTGCGAACTCCCTAAATTCAGGATTTGATGTTCCATACCGGGTCGCCATGCGTACTGCCGCAGATTAAAGTCCTCCATGTCGATGATAGCGACCACCTGGGACGCCTCCATTCCATGCTCGTTCGCCTTCTCAGTGGCAATCTCTACATAGTACTCGATCATCTTGAGCGTTTGACGCACGAAGTCCTGTTTGCTGGCCGAGTGTAGCATTCCCCACATATCCAGACCCGCGAACGGGATCAGCACCACTGCAAAACGCACATTCTAAGTATTATTATTATTATTTGTGGTGTTTAACGACGCACTGGTTTGACATCTGGCCATGAGGCACTGGTCTAATGGCGTCGGTGAATGAGTGGATGATGATGAGGATGATGATGAACCTAACCTAGCCTAGAAGGGAGGAGGGGAAATTCGGTGCCGGCACGTAGCCTACTCCTGCGCAGTGTTGATTAACTTCGGTGATCTAACGAGAACCGGTGTTTCCAACACGCCAAACCGTTCGGTGTTATAAGTATAAGCTGTGCTCTTATAATCGGATTTAATGTGCGAGGATAGAGCAATGTTTATACTTCGAATGTTGTTAAAACAGTTATCTGTCAAGTTACTGGGGCCCAATGAGGCGATTGGGATATTCTCAATTTAGGAAAATCAGGGAGAATACTGTATCCAGGTAATCCACGTGGTCAAATGTTAAAACAATGCGTCGTTAAACCCCAGTAATCAATTTGTATCCCGTTAATCGGTAACCATGCGACCAAGCCGAGATTTTTCTACCATCATGGGCAGACTCGCTATCAAGGTCACGAAGTTTCTTGACCGAACCTCACATATTTTCAGCCCCCCTCCCCCGCCCCTCTGCCTAAAGAACAACAACAAAAAAAAACTGCAAAACGTGTGGCTTGAAATTACCAAAGACAAAAAAACCTTAATAATTTTTCGTAGGTCGTAATGACTCTGAAGTCTGTCTGGGTCTGAAAGGCTTATTACGATTCATTGACACTATGACCATCATTGCCCAAGTAAACTTTTATTTATTGGAACTGGGTGCCCAAAAAAGGACTTCTTGAGCGGTTAATGTGACTTTTTTTATTTTCAAGCATTTTGTGAGTTTCCTAATTACCATTTTCAGAATTTCAGATTGCGCTATTTTCAGAAATTTTTCGGGTTACTGCTAGTAAATCATCTTTAAAATTAAGCACTGCGGTAGGTCCTTTCTAACTGGTCTTGACCCTGCTCATCTAAATTTTTTGCTAAAAGATTTTTTTTGGTTGGAGGAACTTCAAAGTTTGGAAACTTGCGTCTGTTTTTATGGATTTACCCTGTTCATATAAGATTTGCATATTTGGTCTCCATTGTGGTAATTTTTCGGTTTTTTTTTTGGCAAATTATTTCATCTTAGTAACTAAAACTAATCGTCTCATTTATGATTCTAAATGGTCAGATGATTCGAGCAATTGGTGTTCCATTGGGGAGGGGCTTTTAAAAAACGCTAACTGTCAGAAGTCTCGCTAAACTGTACCAAAATGATTGAAGAACGCTTCAGGAAATGTCTCCTTTCTTTCAAAAACCATTTCGTGTAAATCACTTTTTGTGTACAACCGGGTGCTGTAGGTAGCACCGCACTAGACCTTTCGCTGAAATATTTTCGTTTTATTTTATTGTAAATAGTTTTTCAAAACAGATTGAGTGCGCAGACTGCGAAACCAAAGGAGTTATCTAACAACAAAATAACCTTTCGTAACGCAGGCTAAAAATATAACAAAGCGGAGTTTTACCAGCTCTACCCTCGATTTACTTCGCTTTGCTCAATGTATGTAACATGTATAAAATTAGCAATAAAATAAGTAATGAATTCTTGGGCATGTGATTCGTAACCAACACACAAGACGTTGTGGGACTAATTACCTGGTGCTTCTTCTTTGTCGAACCCTATCAGACCGCTGGGGTAATATTGTTTGATCACTGCAGGAGGCTCCCACGCTTGCAATGTGTCAACTTCCCATTGCTTGCGCCATTCCAGGGACTGAAATCAGTTCGTTTTATTTTAGTCTATTATTTGAGGTATTTTAATTAAAAGTCATCCGGACATTTGCAATCCATAAAACCATGATAATCACCAATAACTATAAAAATAATTTCATCTGTGCGGCAATCAATAAAAATCGTTAAAGCTAGTCAAAATTAATAAAAATTTATTGGTAACAAAATTGAAGTAAAGGTAACCCAGTTACTACACTTTTTCTACGTTTCTTTTTCAACTTACCTCTCTGAGCATTTTTTCTGCCGCTTCCACGTCAAAGTTTCTCGCTGCAGAAGAAAAAAGTTTAATTTCATGCCGATGTTGTATAAACTTACATAATATTTTCAATAAGTAAGATAATAGAGACACTACTCAACCGATGACATTTCATTCCTTTCTTATAGCATCACGTCTCTGACAGATGAAAAGATTTGGCGTTATGTAACAAAACAAAGCTCGCAATTGACTCGAATGCATCGACCTGAATTCCGTGTCTTGTGAATGCTTTTATCGAGAGTGAGAGGTCAAGGTGAGAGGGCTTTATAACCGTAAACAATTTATTTTATTCGATTACATGGGAGAATTCTTGCTTTGTCTTTCCTTGATTAGATCACAAGTGTAGTGGGAGGGAGAGAGTGAAGTTTGAAAGCATCTCTGATTTCTTGACACCTTCTAAAATCATAGCAAACAATCGGATTGTTTCCTAGCCGATGAAATTTCTTGGTTGTGTAACGATTTTCCGAATACAAGTAGAACGAAATTTCGACGCCTTTTTTTAAAGACATTTAACTATGTTACCGCTCTATGACCGAGGTTGGCTGAAATCTTTATGTAAACCGACGACAATTACCTCTGAGCCACCGGAGCAAGTACATATCATTGTGAGGTTTTGTGCAGTCGGAAACATTTCTTCGAAACTGAAACACACAAAGGGGAAAGAGTTTATTAGTTGATTTATTTGTCTATGGTCGTAAGCACAGAAAATATCTCCAAAATAATGTTTTGTCCGCTTTCTTGGCATATCGGACAATGTCTAAGGACAGTTTCTCTCAATTAGAACAGCCGGTGCAGTACACCAAATTTACTTGTGCAAGTCTTTGTACTCGATTCTTTATCCATCCCATTTATGTTTCTAGTCCAGAAATATATCACAAATAAATCCTCTCATCAAGATCATAATTTTAAATTGTAAAATCTGATTCAAATCCGTATACACATCAGTTTTTGAGAGGGTAGTAGTGTTCCTAATGATAAACTATTTTTGAATTATTTTAATAATTAACTGCTACAACAACTTAATCATGCGAAAACTGAAAACATATTTAATTGAACAATCTTATGGATTACGTTATTATCTTTACTGAATCTTTGGTTTCAAGACTCTTTCTAGAAGGTCCAATACTTCTTGCCTGCTTAAGAACATCCTCTAGCATTGCCCAGGGATTTCATCTCAGTGAAAATAGTTTTGTAATTCGCTCAAACACTCTACGAACGATCACCGGTTGCTTTATATTTGGGGCTCGATTCTAGCCCATGTAACCTAGACACAAGTAACCCACATAGCTCTAAATAAATGCGTGATCAAACGAAACTAAGCTGTACGTGGATACAATCAGCACACTTTCAATACTTTCATAAACAACTTTAAAAATATTGTTACCGCAATGGTATATGTAGCGTAATATGCTATCCGTTTGGCTTGTTTATTATTTTCATCTTGCAAATTAAAAGATATAACCAAACTTGTTTCATGCTACATTATCAAGGTTGAATTTTGTACCTGGATGAAATAATTGCGGCTTGGCTTCTAGCAGAAAACTTTAAATTGGGCTCATAAATGCATTGTGTGGTATCATAAAACCCGTAATTAAATTGCGATTAATGCGATTGTCAATCTATATTCCGTTTATATTGTATCATCGATTCAATTCAATTTCTCTGAATTACTTAATACACGAATTCACTTACTTAAAAAAAAAGGGCAAGTTAGCAAATGTCATGCTCATCTTATTTGAGTTCAGTTATCTAAAACTTTGGTACCGGTTAATATTAGTTATGTTTAAAAATAAACGTTCCAAATCATGTTAGGTATTTGTGATTGCTACATTCCAAGTCAATAGAAGCTTTATAATTTTCTAAGATATGTGCACAAAACTGTAAGAATTCATATAAGAAGTGTGATTATAGATAAAGTTGCAATTATGAATATTGTTTGAAAAAGTTTAAAATTTCTTGTGATTACATCCATTTAAAACTCTGATTGATTTTACTAATTCATAAATCGTAAAATAAACCCACTAGATGCCGCTTCTTCTTCATGGTTTTGCTAAAAATATAATCTTCTAGTGTATTTTCAGGGGCTGTTACCATGGAGATAACTGATAACAAATTTAAATTAATGTGACTCGACTTAATTGCATATTTAAAACTGTACATACCTCATCCAAATGACAGCTCTATCATCTAATTGTTATTATTATTATTATTGTTTATTGATCAACAACCGAGGCAAGTCCACAAATGTGATAAAATAGAAACATGGTATATAGAAACATAAACGATTAAAAACATGACATTACATGACATGACTAACAAGACATGAAACAATTAATTTCATTCACCATTTGTATTACTTTTCAACACAAAATCAAATACAATTCCTTTAAAAATGTCTGGCATCTCACGTGGTAAACAATAATAACCATACGACTCATAAAACATACAATAATGATAGTAACTTGTAATGTTTATACAGTTTAGCGTTAATATGAACGCAAATGAGAAATGTCTTCTTGTCAAACAGTTGAACGCAACTTTCTTCTGTATGCCAATTTATTAATGTTGATGCACAAATGCAAATTAGCTTGCACTACCTTTTGGTCACGAACTGATGTGGCATGTGCGGCAATGTCGCACGCCGCGATTACTTGAACAATAAAATTGCTCATCACTGTTGCTCCTCATTCGCTCATTCATGGATTTGAATCACAACCGTACGTGTGTTGTTTGTATTTGTGTACGTGATGCATCGCTTTCTCCTGTCACAAAACGTGTGTGCAGAGTTATAACTAATGTAAATCATGCAAAAAAATTGCAAATATTATTATTGCTGTGAAAGATATGTTAAAAAAGAGTAATTTTACATGTCCGCCAACGAAATATTAATTGGGTTTTGACTATGATTTCCAATAATTCATTCAGGGCCAGATTCGCTTTACAACCATAAATTGGGGATAAAGTTTTTACCACC
Source organism: Protonemura montana (assembly GCA_947568835.1). Classification (NCBI taxonomy): domain Eukaryota; kingdom Metazoa; phylum Arthropoda; class Insecta; order Plecoptera; family Nemouridae; genus Protonemura; species Protonemura montana. Next base: position 13,490,588 of record OX387602.1, read on the forward strand.
TTTGTAACAACCCTTGAAAAACTGTAAACACCGTCTGTGATTGGCTGATCATCTTCAAACTCTGGGGTTACATTTAAACTCTCCTTTGTGGATCAGGATTCAGGAGAAACATATAACCTTAAAACGAAAAAAAAAATGTGCACTCCTTTAATAGTGTTGGCACATAAGATTGGGTTTCTTAGTGGGGAATAAATTAATTCAATACCGAAAATTATTCAGTATCGCTCAGACTCAAAACTAAGCGTCCTTCACAATAGATTGTATAACTTAAAAATATATAAACACTTACATATTTCAAAGTGCTACAATTTCTCGAATCAATGAGAAGTTGTTTGCTGGAAATTACACACAGAACCTTTCATCGAATTTAAATTTTTTTATATATTTCCACGTGTGTTGTGCTATTTTTTGGCACCATTTATGATAAAATATCCAATACTCAAATAAGAATGATTAGTTTTTTGCCAGTATGCTTTCATTTTTGTTCTGACTTGTGTGATTTTTTATGTTTTCATAACATTTCATAATATGAATGATTTTAAGAAACTTATAACAGTTTTTTATTTGTCTCCATTTCACAGTTTTCACAGATTGTTTCACGGAAACGTTTTGTGAACGTGTTGACCATGACGTAGTAATTGGTTCAACCTTCGATCTCTATCAAAACGAATTTCTAAAAACCAACGCGACCAAGATTAATAGTAAGAAGGCCTATAAGAATGTTAACAATTCAGAAATACACACAATTTTATTATTTGATTGGATAATAGAATGGATATATATTTAAATTTCAAAGTCACGATTTTCAAGGATGAAGCCACAATGTGACTAAAACTCATCTACAATCGAGATTTCAGTTTCTCGATTTTTTTCACCACAACACTATTTCACTAGGACACGATAATATACCAAACTAGAAAGTTAACATCGGAAATGTGAAATTTAAGACCACGTGGTGACCAGCCGCGTTAGCAACTTTTTTTCTTCTTATAATCGAATAAGTTGCTTTGAAGTGAACCAGGCTAGCCCAATTTATTATATAAGAAGACCTAGTGCCTAAATACCATTACGCAAATACCCCGAGAAGACCACTCTATAAGCTAGTCACTAGTAGCAAATGTAACATTGCTTTCGGTGTCACATATTATTTCGTGGTGTTTACGAGGAAAGTAGGACATCGAAAATATTTTGATCTACTAACTAAATATCATAATTGTATATTAAACTCTAGTAGTACTTTTTAAAATACGAAACTAGCGCCATCGCTTAGCGTAAGTTGAAATTGCAAACCAAACTGTAACAAGCACTAGCAAGCACTTCGAAAACTTCTCGTACCACTTCACGAAACAAATTTTTCCCTTCACTGGCATAGACTTAACACCCATTCACAAAATGAATAATAAAAAATAAATCTTTTCCAAAACCAATTTTTTATTTGTTTGTTACAAAGTGCTTTGGATCTAATTTTCAAATATCTTTGTTGCATCTCAAGGCCATATCTAAACGTCAGATTTCCTTCCCAGATGGTTATGCTGTGTATTCATTTGTTACACATACCTATAGCCTACAATTTCCTTGCATTTACATCGGTAATACTGATCTGATTTTGGAATTTTTTGATATCGCGTGAATTAATTGTTATATTGCACTTAAAAGCAATTTTATTTTTCGCTTCCGTTCTCCTTCGTGTTCACAACCGTGGTTCGCATGTTGTCGTCGATCTGGAACGCAGATCACTCATACCTATCATTTACCAAATTGTAACCATTCTCGGTCTATGACGATAGTCTCAGTTTCTTGAAAACTCTAGCTGTAAACGGACAATCTTGCATGCTATATACGTACTTGCTACACAGCAATAATACATTATTATTCTTTTGTGGGAAAAATAATGATTTTGGGAACCATTTTAAGAGTTATAATTAAATTAATATATGATATCACTAGACAACCTTATGTCTCGTGCATCATACTTCAAAACGAAAGCTGATATTTTTCTATTCAAATGCGCAGTATTTTGTAATCTATTCTTTATCAATTTATCATGGGGCACTGTCAATTACCCATAACTGCCAACACGTGCGAATCGCAATTGTTATTTTCAATTGAATCATGAACTCAATTACCTTGTAGCATTCCCATTCCAATGCGGTCTTACGAACTATGACAGATACCGACAGGAATTGCTTGTATACTTTTCCGTCAATGACTAATAATGAATATTTCATGTAAAAGTCTATGTATATCACGTAGTGACATCGGAATATAGATTCTAAGTTACCACGTGGGTCGCTGAAACTTCAGAAAAATAAAAACTAAATCACATGAAACTTTAAACAATGGGAAGTTATTGAACCCCACACGAAGAGTAGCCATAAAATTTTAATTTCACTGACGCTCGATACAACCAAACATATTCCATAAAAAATAATCACACACCTATACAATGCGTCAGCTTCGAACTCAAATCAATAACTCTCTAGCACTAGCAAGCACTTCGAAAACTTCTTGTACCACTTCACGAAACAAATTTTTCCTTTCACTGGCACAGACTTGACACCCATTCCCCAAATGAATAATAAAAAATAAATCTTCTCCAAAACGAATTACATTTTTACCTTCATCAGAGCAAATCGCTCGTCATCCGACAGATTCAACGAAGGTGTCATCCTGTTGTTAATCGCATCCACCTATAAGAAGTAACACTTTATAATCCCAAACACTCGTACACTATTGGTGAACTATTCGACAGCACCCGGTCCGATCCTGCTTAGCGTACGTCGCCGTCACGACTGCCTGGTATCTTACCTGGTATCTCCAGTCTGTCCACCAGGGTTTACCTCCGCCGCGGCGCTTTCTTCTGACGTCATAGAGTCATCCTCAAGACTGACCGAACAGGATGATTTAAATTGTGTGATTTGGATTCGCCATTGTGGTGACTGGTTTACCTTGGTAAGACGTAATGATTGCGGAAAAAAGGGTGGAATTAAATGTGACCTAAGGGTGTACAGATAGTACGCTCGGTGTCGCAAATATGTTCTAATTTATTGCTTTTTACTATGGAGGTTAATTTCTTTGAAGATTGAATTTGAATGTCGTTTATGGGTTAGAATTGTCAATTATTTTCTGGTGATGACGATGATGATTGTACGGTTTAAGGGTGCGTCAGTTTTATTATTATTTGTTATACATTTCTTTCATTTATATATATATATATTTTTTATATTAGTAACATTTTCTTTTTTACTCTGAGCTCATTTTAAATTCACGGTTACTTTTAATCAGCGACTGCGATTTGTCACTAACTTTGAAAACAACAAAATACGATCAGGTATATGAGATTCAATCCACTATTACTGTATCACATTAAACTGTGGTTCAACTTTTGGTAGCTATGGCATCGCTGAAAACGCCTGACAGCTTCTAAAATCTAAAATCTAAAATTGGTCGTTCACACACTTTGAATTAAAAATATACAAAACAGACGTAAATACAATCATCCTCTTGCGAGGAAAGACATTGATACTTATGATTTTCAGACTCACGTCTATTTTATAAAATTGTCTTTTCTTAGAACTAAAAAACTCGGTTATTGCATTGTTTAAAAAAAATCATGCAAATAATGACGCGATGATGATGGCGATGTTTATGTATTGCTTGATTAGTCTGGTAATTGGCATCCCTGTCGCCACACGTTCAAGGTATTTGTAAAAGGAAGTGAACTAAAAAAAATATCTGCGTGATCCTCTGTCATTGCAACATTGGTATTGCAAAGAGTTGCGATTCAACTTACAACAACAGCTTAATTATCTGTAATATGGGAACATACATAATCAAATTCTGCCACTGTTAAATCTTGTCTCGGTAATTTGCAAAATCAATAGGTAAAATATTTGAGTCCATTACTACACAATGTGCAACAATTCAAGTGCATTATAATAATCACTGACCCCCCCCCCCTCCCTCCCCCTCCTTGCATTCCTAAAATAAGGACATCAGGGCATCATACTGGAAAGTAATTGTTCGAATGGCAAAAATCAAGTGAAACTCATATTGCCAATTAGAAAAGTACCAAACTCGATATGAAAATACCAGCACACCATCCATGGCCATGTGTGACGGGCAAGGTAAAATGCTAAGATGAAAAAAAAATACACTAAACACTTCAGAATTTCTCTTCAGCTATCAATCTGTGTATTTGTTTTCTACCACGATAGGTGGCAAATTTTTTATCATAGCATTCTCTACTTTGTAATTGATACCTGCACCGATACCCTGGGGCATATGTTTTCCTTATGTTGCTCTACGGTGCCTATTACCCCAAATTTACCATTGAGTATGAGCTTAGGAACAACCTAAACAAGTCAGAAAGCACAATGTGGGGAGCATTGGCACCTAATATTTCCCACTTGTATTCCGTAGATACACTTTACAGTTCACTTTCATATTGTTCACTGAATTAAAATTTTTTTTTTTTTAATGACCCACTGCCCAATAGGTCAGGAAGAGCACCGTACCCATTGTATCGGATTGAAATACGTTGTAACAAACCTGTTGTCGCCTGACTAGAGAAGTTTCGTACCGGCCATACCGTTTAAAAAATTTAAATTTGTGCCCTCCCTCTCCGCCGCTATGACCTGCCCAAAGGGTCAATATGTAGATAGTGGGAGAAATTTCTGCACGCTCCATTCCATAGTCTAGCCATGGACTAGCAACCCACTGAGTATGACGATAGACATCTTTAAGACTCCTTCAAGTTACCTGTAAACTATAAAAATAATGCAGTGACATCGAAATAGTGGTACTTTTTAACAGAAAAGTTTAGTCGTTAACACTCATGTTGCAATTGTTATCATAGGTCAGTTTGTTCTGCTCACAGAGTGAAAGCCCGTTCAATCGTGATAATTCCGAAATCATAACGCTGTTGGATAACACTTCTTTGGCCCCTGTACCTGATAATATTACGCAATTTATTTAGAAAAATCTTTAGGAGCTGCAGAAGTGAAAGTTACACTATCTGTATGTTTACTTCGTATTTGTGTGGTGCACTTTAAAAATTGTAGCTCGGAATGAATGGTTAACAACCTATAGTCACATTGTTGTGTAAACAATTCGAGATGCTTGAAACGCTCGCTAACTGCTTCTTTTTGCGAATGCAATCGATAGCTTTAATTGCAGCTACGCTTGTCTGCAAAGTACGAACTGAAAGGTTCGAACATCGAATCACCCTCGAGTTCCAAGGTATCCTTTCACCCGCATTGATGCTCCATTCAATTTGAAGCAAGATTGAATCATTAATTCCGAAGATATTCCGACGATCCCAATGTTTCTAAAGCACTTCAACGTCAAAGCAAGTCTTCTTCTGGTCTTTCTTGTACAAGAATAAATGTATGCAATCAAATCTGCATCGTCAGCTGTTTCCGCGATCATTTTTTTTGGGCCAGATTTACAACAATTTTCCTCAACTCCGAGTTGACTAACTATCGGTTAAAAGTGATGTCTAGTTAATGGCGTGATTTGCAAAGATTCTAGAAGATGCTCCTGTGCAATTAATTTACCATAATCATCTTGCAACCATGTAACATTTTTTGTACTGTGTAAGATATCCTAGCGCAATTTATTTTTCTTGTAATTAGGTACATTATGCACTTCATTCTACGTGAGTGATTGCAGTTTACAAGGATAACTTCTAGCTCAACTTAACAGCAAAGAAGGTACTCTATGATCAATGCATAACTGACAAAGCAATGGGACATAAGAACGCGCTGAGCGGACTCCGGAGTTCTAGCTGTTTCCTTGAGCTTGGACATTCAGTGCCACTTCATTCGGGGGTGGCAGAATAGACTCTCACTTTTAAGAAATCAATCACCAATTGAACTGTAAATACTTAAAAAAAATTCTTGTACGCCAGTTTTAGTGTTTTTATTGTGGGAATATTTTTAAAATCCCGCTCTTGGACACCAATTGAAGTGTGAATATTTTTTAAATTTCCAATTTAAAATTTAAATTTAAATTTCCAATCGTCAGAAATGCCCGTGTCCAGATAGCTCAATGGTTCAGAGCAACACCCGCGAAAGGTGGAGATCGGGGTTCGAAACCGCGTTTGAGCATCCATTTTTGAGACGGTTATAGTGTTGTTAATAATAAAATATCCCGCGTATTGCAAGCGTTTGCAATTTAAATAAGATTTCATCCTAAATGGTGTAATTTTTTTTTCTAACATTCAGCTATAATTGGTCTCCAAGAATACATTTTTCTTAATATTTTCACTGCAGTTGGTATTATTATTATTATTATTATTATTATTATTATTATTATTATTATACAATTATTGCAGTGTGAATATTTTTAAAATGTCATGCTACATATTATCGATACTACTTTACTACTACATACTAGACTAATACATACTACTTTATTTACACCAATTGTAGAGTGATCATACAAATCTACTCTTGGTCACCAATAGTAATATTTCACATCTTCATCGCGATCGATTTTCAGTCAAAATATCGGAAAACTCTTCAACATCGTGATCATTATAGCATCTAGAAAAAGTTAGCCAAAAAAGACGCGAAGTGACGTTTGCTGTCCTGTAGTAACGCACCTTCTCTGAAGGCAACGCGTCGACTTCTAGACCGACACAAAACGATTCTGATCTTATAGAATCTCACTCTAGATAGAGTGACTGTAAACAACAGCGCGCGGGCCCGGGTTCGAAACTACGCGACAGCTCACAGGGACCTCGTGCCCTAGTCATCACTTGATGTCTGTAAAGGTATAGAAATGTGTTAACTGTTGCGACAGGATGATCAGATCATTAAGTCTATCCGTGTCATACGTTCCTACTGATCAAACTGCGTGTCATTCAATAGAGATGAGTTCGCGAGTTAACTTTCAAGCATTTCAACAACCATCCTATACACGCAGACAGGTGATGTTAATTAAGAAAATACAAATTAAAATATAATGGTTCCTAGACTAGAGCTAACTAAATTAGGTTCATAATTGTCTTGTCTTCCGCGATTTTCGAAATCAGGGGATAGGTGGGTTTCAGATTTGCCATAGTTAAAAAAACAGCTGTTGCAGTTGCCAGAGCAACAAAGCATCGAGTCCATGTTAAAGTGATTAGAAAGCGATTGTCAAAGCGATATCATTCATCAGAAGGATCTAATTGTTAAAAAACGGACGTTTGAGCTTATTTCTAGAGCATTGTACAACAGCCTGTCGAATGGCAGGAGGATTTGAAATTATTTTACTGACATGCATTGTATGTTGTGACTTGTGATTCTGACGTTTACCACCATATGGAGATATGGAGCAAAGCAATAGGGAATTAAACGTGCATAAAAAACCGCTATGAGGAGTATTTAAAAAAAACACACATTTTTTAAATAAGGCGTTTGCCGTTTGTTATTCAGCGCTTGGCCAGCGCATGAATATCGACGGCCGTTGCTTGAAAACAGGCTACTCAAATAAAATCCTTCATAGCAATAACACTATACCTATGTGGGCTCACTCTTATCACTGTGTTCTTATCTAGAAGGTAAATAATATTATAAAACAGATTAACACCAACAATGCTGTAAAATTATTTCAGGCAAATTCAATCTGAGACCGCAGTCGAACTTAGACGCCAATTGATCGTGCTTTTTTTATCATAGAAAGTAGGTTATAGGTATATTTCTAGTGCAATTACTATAGGCGACAGGTACCGACTGTGTACAGGGTGTTGGAATTGAGCCCGGTATTCAAAGGTATGCAAACCGTGATCATGTCAATAGTGAATCGTGAATAGCAATCACATATTGAGTTGTTTATACCTGCGGTCAGAGCGTTAAGCAAGGTTACGACACTAGCGGTTTTTGATAACGATAAGAAATGCAAGCGAAACCTAGCGCAACTTTCATGAAGTAGTCGTGCCCTGTGTTCAAAACAATAGAAACGGAAATTATTTCGTCAAATTGATATGTAAATAGTGGTTGGATTGCGAATTTCTGTTCAAAATCTACGGATTTTTACAAACGCTGGTCGTGACTGGAGTTGGAGGGTGAGAATATTTGGTGGGTATGTACCCAACACATACATAAAATATGTATTTTCTTGTCATAAATGGAAATGATGAATAAGGCTTATTTACACATTTTTAGCCGGCCAGCCACCCCTGACGCTTCACTTTACCTATATCTTTCTTCATTTATCTCCACAATTCCACAATTACTTAGTTTCCAATTCGTTCCACATACATTTCTTTCTTCCAAAATCCACTTCATTTCTCTATTTTTCTCCCCAACCTCATTCGTTTCACAACTGTAATCTCCAATTCCCATTTTCCAATCATTACCAACTCAACAAAACCCAATAACGCCCTCCTCAATAATTTTCTTTTCTTGACAGGAGTTTCTCAGCTACACTCGCCAAAAATTGAGCATTCTGCCAAGGCCAAAGACATTTCATCTTCTTTTTTTACTACACAGCTCTGACGAAACTTTCAAACGATTTATATTAACACCACTTTTTGTTTAGTTATACCTTAGAGGTTATACCTAAGATTAATGCAATGTTAATCTATGGTTACACATTGAATGATTATTAGTTACAGTATGAGGCTATTCATCGAAGTCTAAATCTTCTTCCAGGTCCATTTTCTTGGTTTGTATTTTTTTGGAATAAACCACTCATTTTTGATAGCTTATTATTCTGGATGGATGGATGGATTGTCTCTTCTCTCAGGGAATAGTACGGCCTCATTCACTTCGTCTGTCTTAGTCTGTCTTAGTCTGAGTGCAAGTAACCGCTAATAATAACCGAGCACGGTGTCGCGATGGAAATTTATTACCGATATGCGATTAACAGGCTGCATCTCTCCCAGCACAGCAAAAGCAACGCAATATTTAAATTAGACGTAGCTCGCCAAAATGCCAACGATATAAAAAAAGAGTGTCCCGCAGCCTGTAACTAATAGGGGCAATACTGAAATTTTATGGCGAACCGACTTTTGAAGTGGCGAAGCACTAAAATTCTGGGGAATTGAAAATGAATATCATCAACACAACATCAAAAAACTTGATTTTTTAAAACAAATTTAGGCTTCACTAATGTTTCTTGTCATTAAGCCACTACAGGTAAAGATTCCTTTTTTTGTGGTGTCAGGTTTTGCGTAGGTATGTGTATTCGTATAATTTACGGTACAACATTTTTTCAATATTACGCAGCTGTTGCCTATAAAATGGTTAACTGGATGAGAGTAGCGAACGAAGCGAAGATTCAAGTTAAACTCGGAAAAAATTACAGACTGTGGTTTTTTGCTCAATATCGAAACCGATTTAATTGACATTTGCATGACACCTTTGAAATATCTAAAATTTTTAATTTAACCAGTTTTTAGCTCGACATTTATGCCTACGAGTTCGAAATAGCCCTGCACTGTTCTCTAAATTCTAAAATACGATATAAAAAAAAAACTCTAGATGCTCCTTTAGTCGCATGTTTTCTAAAATGTTTAAGAAAATAATTAGAAGTACCGAAAGAAAATAGGGGACAAAGAAAACACGCTCATCTATAACGCAACTTAAATTGCGTTTGCAAAGTACCTACATTGGTTCATTCACTTTCATAGTGTCCGGTTGTTGTACTATACGGGTCATGAACCGTGCATCAAATTTATCGCACTTTTTAGCGTCGAGAACCAGATAACAGTCTCATAACGGTCGATTAGTCGTGACCGCTCAATTATTTTCTTCAACACTCGAGTCATGCAGACAGTTTTCGGACGGATATGAATAAGTTGTCAACTTGTATGATCGTCGGCGACAGACATTTAATGACAAGACATGGCACTACTTTTAGTTTTATTAATTCTGGCACAACCTCTCAGTTGAGCGGGCTTGTGATTTTGGCAAAGGACACATGCGAGTGACAATGGCATGAAACTATTTACAAGTTGTGAACAATCAATTGAATGTCAAATGACACACGCCGTTAATATTGTCATTTATGGTCACCGCCAGACTTTAACTACTTACACAAAATTAAATTTTTGGCAAAGTCCATAGCGTGCACACATTTCTTTGGGCTGGACCAGTGCTAAAAAGGTTGACAATTATTTTGGTATGTTGCCAACGATACACAGGGTGTGATGCCAGGATTGAGGATCGGCGCTTTTGATGGTGCAGTAGACCGCCGACTCTATTACAGCAAAATTTAAGCAGATTCTTAGGTGGATTCTGTGGTGGATAGATTGGTGACCCTTGGCTTACCCTTGAAGGTAAGACTGTGATGTTGTAGTGTAGGAAAGGTTGCATACTTTTAGGCGAAATACTTTTCTTCGAATCGTTATAAATATGTGAACATTTATATTTGTTCAGCAGGATTTGTGTTTATAGCTAAACAATGGTACGATAACACTTGCTGTTTGTTCGTTATCTCTAGATCCATAAAAATCTTGAAATTGAAGCAAAACATTTGTTTGCCGGCTGTTAAATTCCACGTGCGTTTTCATGGCACTGGTATGGACAGCCGGTGACGTATTGGCTCCCCCACCCCACCCACCTAACTGTCACTGTCAAATTGGCAAAGTACGGCACGGTGGTTATTTGTTATCATTATCTCTTCAAATACTTTGTGAGTATGTGTGGAGGGCATTACATGGTCATTCTATAACTCACCATATGTGCGAATAACGGTTTTCATGGGCTTATTCAATAAAGGCGTTCGCAAATGTTAGTCCCTTAATGTGCTCTAAATCTCTATATGAAATCTCTGTTTAATGGTTAAATGGCATATGGGTATATAAGATTGACACATTAACCAGAAAGAAAAAGAGTATTCAATCCTTTACATTAAAATGCATTTTCTTTGACGTTATTATATTATGATGGTAGTGTGGTTTGCTATTCTTTTCTATCAGAAAATATTACAAAATATCATTCACATTCCTGCAAGAGGACATCAGTTTATTAAATGACATTAGCTGGCATGGATTGCCTGTATGTAGTGCCAACTTTCATGGTGTGGTTTTGGTTCAACAGGAACAGCATTGCATCTGGTTGACATTTTGGACTTCCCATGTCCGACTTGTCCAACAGTAGTGGAAGACGTACCGTTTTGTCTCCATATTGTCCTGCCGACTTCAGTGACGAAGATTTCTTGTGGAACAGAGGGAAAAGTTCAAGAGGAGGAATGTCACAGTCTGGGGATGGGTTGAACACACCTGGATATCTTTCATGGCGTAAACTGCAGCTCAGTAGGGCAAAGCTGAAAGCATCAAGCAAAACGTCTGCACTTCTTTCTGGATTTGCTATGGTAAGTGTCGACCACAAGTGAACTGTAATTTATATTTTTATATTTCAGCAACAGACATTTTATTAAACATCTTGGGATAAATGATGATTATGTCAGTTGTATCTCAATTTAGTGTATTGAATAATGAGAATCGAAGGATGGTTATGAGGCCAAATTAAATCAATATGTATCACAAACTGATCACAAACATTTACCAGAATGTCAGGCACATCCAAATAAACCACCATCCACCCCACAGATATGAGCTTAAAAGTAGAAAGTAAGAAAAATTTTGAATTGTTCAAAATGGCTGCAAATTTTTTCTTTGAAATGTTCTTCATTAGTGAGATTTATCACAATTTCACTGTGGTTAGCGGGAGTAGCAAAACCCAGGGCTGAATTTCAATGGCTTGAATTTCCAGCCAACAGCAGGTAAAGAAGCCAAGTCTCGGCACTTACTAGCCCTGTTGGTTCATCCAGTGATTTTGTATCATCTACGGGCTTCAGCACTTCTGAGTCTCTCATAGGCGATATAAATATTCCAAATTCTATGCTTAATCTTTGCCGAATAAAATTAGCAATTTTCACATGCAACATCAGTGAGTGTTTTTGGTTTTCAGGTTGCTATGGTAGAAGTCCAGCTAACGAAAGGCTCCGAAGTTCCTGCGCCGATGTTGATTGCATTTGCTATATGCACAACTCTTCTAGTGGCTGTGCACATGCTAGCTCTGATGATCAGCACCTGCATCTTGCCAAATGTAGAAGCTGTTTGCAATCTTCACTCAATCAGTCTCGTCCATGAATCTCCGCACGAACGTTTGCATTGGTACATCGAAACGGCGTGGGCTTTTTCAACACTTCTTGGTTTGCTGCTATTTCTATGTGAAATAGCCATTCTGTGCTGGGTTAAATTCTATGATTTCTCAAAACCAGCGGCATGGTCAGCGTGTGTCATTCTAATACCGGTGTTAATCGTGTTTCTTGCATTTGCTGTACACTTCTACCGTTCGCTTGTAACGCACAAATACGAAGTTACGGTATCAGGTATAAGGGAATTAGAGCTTCTCAAGGAGCAAATCGAAGCTGGAGATGCTGAGGGAAGAGCAAATGGCATGAGCCTATTAGGGCATTCTAATATTGTCTAATTTGGAAAACCGTACTCTCTTTGATATTTTTTTTTCTAAACCTTATCACTGTTTTTTTTATATTCACGATATTTCTAAATAATTTAAGAATGGAGAACTTCTCCTCTGATAAGAGGTAGTAGCAAAAGTTTGGATCCACTATTATAGTTCTAGTACTACATGAGCAATATAGGTAAATAGTACAACTTGTACTGGTTTAGGTACTCGTAAAGTGTCAGTAATAGGCGTATGACTTAAGAAGGTACAAAAAAAAATAATGTTTTATATTACACTATTTTGAGAGAAGTCTTCCACTCCTATTCAAAAAATTATTTGAAATGGTGTTAAGTGTATTTTGGTCTAATCTGAAATTTGCTTTACCTTGCATTGTAAGTAAACATTGACAGGATACTTTTATTAGTTTGTATGAACAGCGTGGTATTTAATTTTGTGATTAGCAGAATATATCAAGTCTTTTTGTGTCTGCTAATTGGTTTGAACTGTTTTATATGTATACATAGTAATCAAATATATGTTTTTATTTAATTTTCTACAATATACTTGTACAATATACTTGAATTATACCTAACTAAATTTAATTGAAGGGAAGTGAGGTAGATGTGATATATAATTGTCAATAGCCGAGTAGGAAATGCTGAATGATAATGTTGACACTCATTGGGTGTATACAAAATTGGTTTTATAATTCGAAATTTATGCAATTTATGCAATTATGCATACAGTGAATGTTAAGTGTTTATCATTTAATATTTTAAGTTGTCTCTCTTTATTCTTATTCTATTTCTTTATTATTGTTAATAAAAAGACAAAGGATGTTGGCAACAAACTTAATATTAACTATTAATCCATACGACAACATGCCTGTTGGTAATGGTTTGAGTACTAATTTTATGAGTCTCGTTAAGAAACAAATGACATACAGTAACGTGTACAAGTACAGTTTTACTTTGGATGTGTGGCATTTTATTTCATCAGTCATCTACTTGATGCGACCAAACAATGTTTCTGAGATCTTTAACACCGCTCTGGAACGATTCGCTGGTATTCAAACTGGGCTCGTTCAAATTGTTCATTGCAACATTAGCCGTCCTCTCGTACAGTTCTATAGGATCTTCCAACTTGTTCTAAAATAAACGAAATTTGTAGCAATGTTAGACCATGTATCTTCTGAACAATTTTATATCTTGGACTTTTTTTGGCCCATCCTAAGTATTTACCAAAAATTAAATTTTGCTTCTTTCTTTGTACAAATGAAATAAAAGTTACTCAAATCCCTTTCTTGGTAGTAAGCTTTTGTGCTAAAGCTATAGCATGAAAAATCTTAATTATGGAACTGCCTTATGCTAAATATGTACATCAAACTGAGAGAGAGATTTACCGTTTGTATAGGGTATTCGCTTGGAGGATTTCCTGACTGCCGGTAGTAAATGTCAATCATTGTGCTGCAAACGGCAATTCCATCATCCCAAACTCCCTGCTGCTTTTGTCCACTGTCGAGGTGGTAGAAAATTCCTCGCCCCTGCTTTATGCCGTTGCACCATTCACCCTCGTAGCGATTTATATTCACTAGAAAAGATCTACTGCATTAATTCAGTCCAGTTTGGAAATTCCTTATTGATGGTGATATATAACAGGATATAAAATGATTTAAATATTACATTGGACAAATATTCCTAGGCCATGGAAGTTATCTCTTGCCCACATTCCCTCGTAAAATGTTCCGTCACCAAACCACATCTTTCCGTAACCGTGCCTTTTTCCATTCTTCCACTTCCCTTCGTAGTATCCACCGTCTGGGTAGTAGCATATCCCATCACCGCTTCTTTTCCCATTGACCCAACCACCGAGGTAGTTGGAATCGTAGCTTTGATTCGGCAGTTTGGTGCTCAGGATACCGTATCCGTGACGATAGCCTCTTTCCCAGTCTCCTTCGTACTGCTTGTCAGATCTCGTGAGCAATACTCCCTTGCCTGCAACATATCCTCCCGGTGAAAGGTTTTGAAAAATGTTTCTAGGTGTAACAATAAGTGCTGGTTTCAGCCTCATTGTATTTGTAGCACAGGAAATTTAATATCATCTGAACCAATTGGTTTTTTTCATTTGATTAATTGTGGATAGTACTGTGGACATAGTTTACAACGGTTATTCATCAATGGTGGTAATATGGTAATATTCAGTGGAAATATGGAAAGCATGTTAACCTTAGCTATTCCAAGTTACCATTTTGATTAATTCGGATTGATCACCGAATCCTCTATGCTCTACCGACATTACGATGGACTGCTCACCTTCTTTTTTGTCTCTTGCATATTCCCCTATGTACCTGTCTCCAGCAATGCTAAAAATCGCATGCCTCAGTCCTTGCTTGAAAGTGGCTTCCTCTAACAATCTAGATCGTTTCTGCACATGCTTGGCGTGGAGGAATGGCATCGTAAAACACAATTAATTTTTCAGTTGATTAAATTTTGTAACACGATACTTGTAAATTTTGGCTCATTAGAAATGTTAAATGAAATTCCAAAAAGATTCCATCAAATATTTTTGATATGCACTAGAATTTTGCAGTTTTCAAATTTCTTAAATTTCTTGTACGATTCAGGGGTCGGGAATTATTGTCATGGAGATAAATAAACAACACAATTAGGAAGGTCAATCAATGATTGTCAAAAGGATTCATGGTGGTACATTGGTTTCAATTTGTAAAAGAATAAGCTGTAATTTCCACCATTTTCTTTAGAAACATTTAGTAGCAATTCTGAGATGCAACATCAACATCTTTTTTCATATAAATTCATTACATTAATGGTAACAAAATCTTGGGACATGACTAATTCAAAGATAAAATATAAAGTACACTTCCAAAACGGTAACCAACAAGTGCCTCCATCCTTAGCTCAATCTGTACTTACAGATATAATCTTAATTTCTAAAATCACATTCAAAATTAAACATGTAGAATATAATATGTAGCAGTAACCCCCATTGTAATTGTTCATTGCCCCATGATTATAACTCGATGTTTTAAGACTTCCAGTTCCTACTTTTCTTTGAAATTTGATATTTAGCTAAATTATAAACAGGCAACCACCATTATCAAAGAACCATCTCCAATAATTTGACTTTTGGGTAAACTATAACTACATTATCCTTGTAAGTATCACAGCTAGTTAGTGAAAATATCGACAACAGCCACATACAGTTAATAATCTGTTACGACAACTCGAACCCAGTATTACTAGACACTGCATAGCGTAACTTTTCGCGCAGCGTGCTCTTTCTCTGGTAGTTTGGAAGTTTGAGGAGGTTAAAGCAGGTAGATGAGGTAGGCAAGCGGTTGAGTGGGTCTTTCTTTCGGATCGTGAAGAAACCCCGGATGACGCTACCGATGGTGTCACCGGTGTCTTCGTCGTCGCCCACCTCGACGCAGCGGATGGAAAATGGCGGCTCCAGATGCGCAAATCCAAGAAGCGGTGGGTTTGAACAACTCGTCACAAACTGGAAACCAAAATGAGAAACTCGTTGAAAAAATTAAAAGTCACAGCCTTGATAAGTGACCACTGTTAATGTCTGATCAGTAAATGATGTGAAATATAAAACGTTGTACAGTGAAAAATCAAATGTTTGATTTGTTAGCTGTGCTAAAAAGAGCTGTGGTAGGAAATTACAAAATACCTAAGTAAAAAAATCTGTTTTAACAATTTAAAGACCTTGAGAAAGAGTCCCCTCTCTGCATCGTTGAAGTCTTTCTCGAGGATGTCCCACAGCCAGCATACCACTCGGTGCGAGTCGTGAAAGCCTCCGTAATATTGTGTGTGCCTCCGTAAGTCTCGCAGGTCTAGCGGAACATTGTCCCCCGATATCAACCGCTGTAACTGAGTCCCAATTCACAGTTAGGATAATTTGGCCTAGAAGCTCTTAACTCAGAAAAAAATGTGCATTGTAATGTTTAAGCTTACTTCTGGCGTAGAGAAAAGAGAAAGCCACTCTGGGTTGATGATTGACCGGAAACCTCGGATGAATGCGACTGCCTGGTCTCGGATTTGTGTATGCATTCGGAAATGAGCCATCAAGTGGATGTAGTTGATCCTAAAGGCAAGATTTCAGTGATTTTCATAATATAAACTCTCATCAGTTCATGTTGATCAAAGTGATTAGAATTAGATACATTCTACTGGTTTCTAACTGAATGTTAGACATTTCACAATTGACAATTATCTCAGAGATAGATAACAATCTATGCATATGTTATTCGGAATGAAAACTAACTTGTTTTCGTTGGTGACTGGCACAGCTCGGCCACCAGGGACCAACTCGTGAGTGATAAGCCTGCCGAGGCATTCTTCATCAACAGAAAACGTTAGGTGCAAGTCGTCTACGTCGTGTTCAAAATGCTTGATATACGTGAGACTACGATACAACTCTTTGTCGAGGGACGGAAGTTCGTCCATCGAGCTGTAGAGTGCCTGGTGTTGTTGGCCCATCACTTGCGTGAGGAAAAATGATGCAAACGGAACATCCACGACAATTCCCTGAAAAATTTGGCAATTTTTAAAGGAGGACCTTCAAAAATTGTATGCAACTCTGATGTTCGACTGCATTATAGTGGAAGCCAAAGCTGTTCGTGGCAAGAACACTTATTGTATTGAAGTCTTTTATTAAAAAATTATTTTCTTACTTCATAAACAGCTTTTCCCAGCATTCGACCAACAAACTCAAACAGCTGTAGATTGTTGTCCAGCAAGTATGAAGTAGGAGATGGGTAGAGACGCTCTTCACTTGTCACTCGAAACAAGTTGAGTGCTGGATCAAACACTCGTGTTATAGTTTCTTCAAGGAATTCCTTGAACACACCATCCTGATCGATGCCAGCTTCATCTAGGCCTTGCTCGTTTATGAATCGCACCCGGATTACGCCCTTTAGCGCTTGCGGTGGAAGAAGTGCCAACTGTCGGTAACCGTCTTCCACAATCCGAGACCTAGAACAGATTCGTCAAGATATCAATGTATTGCTGAAGGTTAAAGAAAGCGTATTTTTATTTTCAAATTTTTGGTTAGGTTACATAAGTGAGACACAACTTAAATTTTAAATTTTTATATTCTAATTTTATATACTAAGGAACAATATAAGATGAATTTATAACATTTCAATTTGACACACAACTTGATTACAATTTGATTTTTTAATTACACACTTCTGTATTATTTTATTATAGTATTATTTATATAATAGTATATATATATATAGTATAATATATATATAGTATTATATATATAATAGTATATATATATAGTATTATTTTATTATATATTATTATTTTATTATTATATTATATTATTTTTATTAAAGAATATGTGTTTTTATTATACTTAGTGGACTTATATTTTTCAGAGAAATTTGAGTAGTGCGAGAATATATCTAGAGGAGAGAGCAAATCATGTAATAGCGTAGACTTTTTGATTCCAGAACATAAACGTACCTATGCACAGTAATAAGCGTCGACTGCGGAGATGCGCACGCAGATTCAGTTAGCCCGAGCACAGCTTTTTCGTTAGCCACGTACTTGCGAAACAATCGGACCCGTTCGTCATGCGGAATGATGTGCGGCATCTTCTGGAGAAGAACCTGCATGTTCTTTTTGCCTTTGTCGAGGTCGCTGATGAAAGTGCTGATTCGTAGGTCGCGAATGAGCCAGTGATTATCCGGGGTATAACTTCTTCTGCAGTCTCGACGATACAGGACCATCAGAAGTGTGTGAGCCATTTGAAACAAGCCGTTCATGCCCAAGCTCTTTGCGTCTACAGAAATAGCACAGAATTTAGGAGCGAATTCACATATTGTGTATATTAACTATTCAACATTTGTATAAACCAACTGAATCTAAAAATGTTTGGTAAAAGTGAGAGATACATACCAAAGAGATTCATTAGTACTCCTTTGTACAAAAATTGGTTTAGAAAATTTGACATATTGACATAGTCCACGAGTCGGAATGGATTTTGCTGCTCATACATTTCCAGATCGTCAAGAACCCTAAAAAAAAAAGAAAAATTATCCAAATGATCAACTACTTAAATCTTTGATGCCTACATGGACATAATGCTAAATTTTTTGTGTACTTACGTTACATAATGTGTCATACAGTCGGAAAAGAGTATCAGCATCTGAAATTCTGGCAGCGTACACTTCGAGTTGATACTTAGGAGATCGAGAAAAGCTTTCAGGCCGCAGTTAGGCCCAAGATTACTCAGAAACTGCCACAGGTTGAAGAGAATCAGATCTTTATAGCACAACCCTGAAACACAATCCATAAATGTTGTAGTAATCATTTGAGATAAGTAGGCTTAAACTGAAATAATTTTTGCAGATCACAAATTCAAGTTTACTACAGTAGAAAACAGTCTGAACACTCTTGCAATCTCACCTGTGAGAATATCGAGTTTTAGTTGAGTGAGTGTCGTTAAGGACGTATAATACAGCGAACATATATTCGCTACTTTGGTGCTCTCTGGACAACCAAGCTTCCTGTGATGTTTTCCAGCGCTGGCTGATCTATTAGATCGGTGATCCAGTGCACGTCGGATCAAGTTACCACTAACTGTGTGACTAGTTCCAGGACTTTCCACCGCATTCGTTGTACTGTTTTCCACCAACTCCTCGAGCGTATTGCCAAGAAGAGCGATAACCATCGGACCCGACCATAAGAGATATAGCTGTGTCTTGACGTGAGGCATGGCTTCTTGTAATGGGTATTCCATGCTTTGGGCAAACCAGCCAAGAACAGGATGCCAATGGGAGAGATTTGATTGTTTAGCAACTACGTAATGTTGGCAGCTTTCTAGAATTCTTCTTGTAACAAACTAAAATTGGAGAATATGGAAAGATTAGGTGGTATCACATAAACTTTATTTTTGAAATCAACTTTTCTCTATTAATATTTTGCTGTTGAGTTCTACCCATTTTTTTTTTTATATATTTTTTATGCAGATTCCTAGGAACAAAGGATTTTTCAATAAGCATGAAATACTTACAACAAAAATGGGGTAGCACAAGTCTTTGAGTGCATCATCTCTTTGGATGTAAGCTAAGTGGATTAGATTAGCCAACAGGCATAAGGCATAGTTTCCTTCAAGTGTATTGAACACAATTTTTGTGTTTTGCTCCGTGTTTAGAAGATGAAGACTTTTTGCAAACACTTCGTGACTAACCAAAAGTGTTGTACACTGGAAAAAATCATAAATTTGATTAATATGAAACAATTTGTGTAAAATTTGGAAGACCCAGCAACTTTTCAAAAATAAGAAATATACTGAGCAAAAATACCTCTGGAGCAAGGTTTTGCAAGTGGAGGATCAGAGCAGGTACGCTAAGAATGTGAATGAGGAACATGGTCATCAATTTGTCCGTGAAGCCAGAAGAGACTAGTGGTCGCAGAGCAAGCGTAAAGACGGCTGACAACGATACATGTTTCAGCGAGACTTTACTGCGGCCCAAGCCTTGGAGAAGGATTTTCTGTAAGCAAAGTATTGCAGTATTTGATTAAATTTTTTTCCCTGGCTTTGGTTGTACTCTAAGTGAACAATTGTGATCAGAAGCAGTACATATATGTATGCCTACCTTTAGGGTAAAATAGAATCCTTTAGTGAAAAGGCAGCCCATGATATTTGCACACAGTTGGTTCATTCCAGGTTTGAGGACATCCATGTTTTTTGATTTTAATAAGTGCCAAGTGTTGGTTGAAGTGAAGGCCACAAGTGTGTGCAAGTAGAGGAGAATGATTTTGATGTCATAAGCAGACTCAGGTTTAAGATCCTCTAAATATATGCAACATTTCCAGAGAATATCTTTGATGTGAGCAATCCAGGCTAAAGAATGTTCTTTTATCAAAGCCACTCCTACGTAGCTTAGCTTGGCTGAGTCCGATTCCAAGCTGGTGACCAGGTATCTGAATAAATTGTAAAAAAATGTAACGACACTTCACACTTGGTAATAGGTTCTTCGTAACATTATTAACACAATTAAAAGTAGTGTTTGTAAATTGAAGTACCTGCATAGCTTTTCAAAACGGTCCTTATCTCGATCTTTATTCCACACCATTAAAAATCGGCAAGCTACTCGATAAATTTGTATAGCAGGAATAAGTTCCATTTTTTCATCAGTGGGCAAAACATGATCAAATTCTTCTCTGTAAACCAGAAAATGTTTGTAATTGAACCTGCTTTTTGGTGCCATGTTAAATCATAGATAGTTAAATGTTTGCATGTTCAACGTATGTTTTATTTGAAAATTGGTTGGGTGAATTTTAGGGTTCATGAAACTTATTTCATTTTTTAACAGTTGTTGATCTGGAATCATGCATTATGACAAGCTAAACTTTACCAAATTTGACTTATGTTGAAAATATATTGAACACTGCATTTCACAAGGATCATACATACATGACATTCTTAGCAAACTTTTTTCGTGCAAACCATCCTCGGCAATAGGCTTGTATTGTTGTTATGGCCGTCTCTTTGATCTTCTCGTTTGCACGTTCCTCTCTGGCGGCTTTTGTTTGCTCCAAAAAGCTTCCTTTATTTGATTCATTATTCTTAAACATCCTGAAATCTTAAAATAGCAGAAAGTATTACAATTAATTTTGTTGGTTTCTTACAATTGCCTCCAGCAAAATTTGCTTCAACATTTCTGCCAAAAACAGAAGGCTAATCATCTAACCTTTTTCTTCACGACACTCGTAATGATACCATTTTCAGCTGTGCTAGTGTTCACATCGATTGCATACTTCAGATTTATTTGCTAGTTACTAAGACGTTCTTATTATTCTGGGAGAAGAGCACATAACAATATTCTCGTCAGCTGGCTGCACCTTGACACTTGCTTTTGAGTTTGACAGCCCGACAAGTCAACAAAAGCAAAACGTAATGGATGTGAAGAACACAGGCCGCGCTGGTATCTTGATATCAGCACGCCACCTCTGAAATCGACTGGTCACATTGGGTCGCATGATAATCTCTAGCTCACAATGTAAGGATGCATATTTTATTTTTGGGGACAGATGCGGGACAAAGAAAGTTTTGAATGCTCGTAGACAATTGAAGAGATCGGAATTCATTGAGCGCTCCAAATCATTTATTATCAAATTACAAATTTCGAACCGACTTTCTTTAGATCGATTTCAATCTTTCACGCTATGTTAAGCTCAAATTAAATGCGAACTCGCTAACAAAATATACTAATAAATGCGTAAATATTCCATATATTTACATATTTTTCTGTAATGTACACTGTACAAAATCTCTACAACGAAATAAGATACTAGTTATTCTGCAAACCCAAACCCGGCGGATACCCTTGCTCCATTGTCGACGGCTGTACAAGCGCCGGCGCCGTCTGATACGTCGTCGGCAAAGGAGGGTAAGGATAAGGATAAGGAACATACGAATGTCGACTGCCAAACATTGTCGGCGTCGGCGTCGGAACTAGATACGGATAACGCCACAATTGCGACCTCAGCATCTCAGAGAAGCCAAAAGTGGGCGGGTAACTCATTCCCATCGCCGCCGACCTCGCGGCAGCCAAGCCCAAGCCCAGGGCAAAGTTCTCCCAGGGGAAGACGACGGGATGAAGTCGACTGGATTCGGTCGCCGCGTATGGAGACATGGGCGACATGTGCTCGTTCATCAATCCGTGATCGTCCACGGCCGGCGAGGCTGAGCCAAGGGACGAACGCCCGCTGTCGTCGGTGTAGGACGCCGACGAGCCACTCTGAACAGACTGGGAGCGTTTGGCAGGGCGCGACACAGCGCTGACATTCGACAAAGAGGCTTTGCGCTTCAAGCGTTCGCCTTTCTCACGGAAGCCTTTCGCAAATGGATTGTTGTCAATCTTTAATTTCGTGATGCGGTCGTTCTGGAACGAGAAAAACACGTACGTGTAAACGAGTGCGGCAATGATGTCGAAGGGGTAAATGGGATCTGTAAATGTATTGATATCATCACATTTCTCGCGGAAAATGAGTTTTGTTTCACGCGCGAGCTCTGATAATCCTCTATTAATATGACCTAGGTTAATTTTTGCGTAGCTTTGTGGAACTAAAGTGAAATATAACTAAAATATTCAATAGTGTTTAGCTTGCTTCCTAATACAACTCCGGAGAAATGCACACTCACAGAGCTCACAATGAAATAATTGAAATGTTCATTCCAATTCTCCTAGTCACCTCGCAGACGCAGAATATGATTGATATGAAATATTTACAACACGTACATCGGGTCATACCTCTTACTCAATCTGCCCACTTTAGCCTCCACAGCATCATCACGAATACTGCACCCAAACTACCCCGAGACCCAATCCTCACCTGATAGGCTGTAACCGCCACAAACTGCGTCTCCGGGAAGACGAAAGTAGCCGTCGGACTCCACGTCAACTTTAGGCAGTCCGTGGTTTTGACAATATGGATCCGTGGCTGATAGCGATGCATGGACGTCAGTACGATGTTGCCTCCCGTCTGCATCGTGTTGTTGGTTAGCTTGGTCTTCTGCATCGAGATCCCCTGGCTCATCCAGAGATCCCCTGCCGCGGGGGAGTCGGGGTGAATGAAAAGTCGTGACGCCGTCGGCAGGAACTCCTCAGGCTTGCCGGCAGTTACCCACTCGGAGCCCGTAAACTTCATCCGGGCGTCCACGGCGAGGTCCATGTCCATCAGGACGTAGTATTTGGCCTCGGGATCCAGGCCTTCGACGGTCAGATGGATCGACGGGAACATTCGCCTAGGGGGGAAGGAGCAAATGTTGATATAGGCTGGTACAGCGAAATGAACGGTACAGCTTGCAAGTGAAAAGCGATATCGACAGTTTTGAAAAACAAAGCACTAAAGACAAAGGTTATTTATTTATGGTGGTGGTGATGGACCTTTTCGGCGCTTTCAAGTGATAGTGGCAGCTTGCTTTATACCGATGTCAAAAAGTTCACGAGTCTGGGGGGTTTCTCTCGATGGCCAAGACGTGAGTGCCCACGATGATAGCATGGAGATGAAGGTGAAGTCACGGAAGGAGGCAACGACGGAGGAGCGTTCGGGAAATCGGCCCAACTATCTGGAAATTGGATTGGCGGTGGCGCGTGGGCGATTAGGGAAATTGCCAAAATCACAAATCAATATGGGATCATAGATGTAGATAGGGTCGAATGTAGAGGGAATGTTAGAGATTTACCTTGGATAGAAACAGTAAGACGACAGTGACATTTGTAGACTTGCTTGTATGGTTACACGGTACACCATAATTGGTCGTGTTATATTATCCTAACGCATAGGCTGATAGCGGAAGTTTATGTTTTCTAGGGGTATAAACTCAAATGCGTTTTTGTTCTCTGACAAAGATGTTTCTCGACCACCGGCCTCCTTTTGTCGCGCCTTGCACATCTGCAAGTGACCATCATTGTCCAGGAGTACCTACATCCACCATCGTGCCCAGCGGCGTGCCTTTGAAAAGCTGCGCCGATACTGTGACAAGTGCATGGACTCAATGGGACGGGTCCAGTTTAACGGTGTGCCACATGTTCCAGTGCTTTCAGCGTGCCAGGGACAGCACGTGTGTGTCACTATGCTTCCCTACGCATTGTTGAATGAGAGAAGAATTCCACGCAAATAATAGATCATCCCTAGAATATGGTTGCCACACCAGCAGCGAAATAACCGTTTTGAGCTAAAGATTTTGGTAAATTTTTGGGTAATTGGCAAGAGTAGCGTCAATTATCCATAGGGTTGGGGTGGTTTTGCCTGCGAAATTGAAAAAAAATCTCACGGTGGATGGGTAGTGGTATAATCCGGCTTTAACTTTATTATTATTATTATTATGTACTATCATTAATTATACTTTGTATTTATATTCATTTTACCCTGCTCATTTTAGAAATTAGTTTGTACGTTCTGCTGAAGGTATACCCTACCTACAGTATGAGAATTGTAAGACTCTAATAAAAAATAAAAATAAATAAAAAAATCTATGGTTGTACCAACGGTTGTACCAAAGGTTGAACGACACTATTTCTTTCCTAGGTTACATCACCATTCGGTAGCAAAAATGTAAACATTGGGTACCTAAAGACTACTTAAAACTATGTGTGGACGTAGAATCTTGCCTGTCTCTGGAGGGAATGTTGGCTAATGACTGAATACTCGCTTTAAACTCTCATGTGACTTAATCTGAATTGAAATATAATTTCAGAACGTTCCACTATTGAATTGTGGGCCAAGCCAACCCATTATGGCTCACTGTAACAGCAGCTACGAAGTGAACACCATGTTGTGGAAGGATTTCCGCGTAAGACAAACTCAGTTATCTCCAAACCACGAGCACATTATTTGCAGATCTCGACTAGAGTAGAATGTTTCATTTCTATGTGTTAGGTACACAACATCTCTAGAAATAACATTGACTTTTGAACCCGCGGACACGCTAGGAAACACACACAGAGAGCAAGTATCACTTGGCCTAAATGTTAATGTCATTTCAAGTGCATGGTTAACGGGCGTCAAACGTTTCCCTTTTTTGCAGGGAGGTAAAAATTAAAAAGGGTCGCATGGCGCCAAGCGTTTCGCAGCTTCCCACCCATGAGGAAGTTCGCGTGCCATGCCATCTTAGACCGTCGCCGCCGCCGCCGCCGTCGCCGACTTTGGCAGACGCGCCATGGTCACTTTACCCCTGGGAGTCGCCAGGGTGAGCCTGTCCATTGTCTATAAATACCGCCTCTGTTCCCACCCTGGTGTTTTTCAATTCTGCCTGGTGTTTCTTCATAAGTGGCAAGATGCACTCTACTCTTCTGGTCGGCACACACGCACACAAACACACACTCTTTCTTTTCAGAGCGAGCCATGTGTAACCAGTCAGGGCAAAATTTAGGTAAAATTGCAAGGAAGCAGCCGAAAGTGCCATAGCACTAATTACGTTTTGCTAGATGAATGAATGCCCTCCTTTTTGAAAGACTACGAACATTTGTCTGCATGGCGCCACCATGAGCATGTGTCAAGACGTTAGGGAAACTTCCCGGCGCCTGACACTATATCCGTTGATTAAGGATTTGAATGCAATGCTTACCTCCCTAGGTAAAATTTACTTTCAATTAATCTTACTTAACTTCTTATTTTCGATTGCGCCGATGATGGATTATTTTGATAAAATTCATTCACACGCTGCTAATGAAAATTAAGAAAAAGGTTTTACTCTGGTAGGTTGCGACTGACGCATTTCTGCTGCTAACAAGCCTTGTGAGGGGAAACATTTAGATATCGCAGTTAATTCAAATTTTGTGTGGTAATAATGTAAGCAACATTAAGTGAATATACTCCAAAATAACGTCCAAACCCAAAACAAAACATGGCATAGTCAGCATGGCTTTGGCTTGGAGGTTTAGACACTGCGTATTTACTACCGAGAGCATTTGGTATATTACATGCACCCACAAATGGCCTGCAATACTCACATTGATCTTCTCAACGCCACAACTCTTTTTCACAATAACCCAATCATAGATGCTTTTAATTCCATATTTGATAGTGGGATGGCTACCAGGCAAGCACGGGTTAATCGTGTGGTTAATCGTGTAGCACGTGTGGCTATCACACCCCCACCCTGGAGCAAGTCCACCCCTGTATGAGAGGCATGGAACCCTGGACGAAATAAAAATCTTGTGCATAAACTCTTATCACTTCCCAAATTGTTCTTTCACACTGTAAAAGAGTCGCTCATTGCTTCTACCACCTTACTTCAGGTCTAAATTAGTACAAGACGACATTTTCAAATTATTACTCGATCACTGTGCCGATTAGTGTCAATAACAGATATCAAACAGGCAACAATCTTGATAGAATTGTAATAACCATTTCAACTCACGAAAGTGTCAGGTATTCTAGTCTGCGACTGTTGTGTTATCCTTAGGGGAAAAATTGCTCTTGAACCTCCGATATGATAACGCTCGTAACACAGAGTGTCATTGACTTACCGGCCAGACTTGGTGATTATCATCTCGGTACCCAGGTCGTCGAATTGTTGCCAGAGAGTGTCGCCCTGGAGGGTAGCTTTGATTCCGCTCATCGAGACGGAATTCGTATGCTTCCATTTTTGGGTCACAGACGAAGGGATTGATACCGAATAGACCGACGAAACGTCATCTGTAATTGTGATAACGCGGTTGAAAATGAGGTAGTAGGTGTAGATGGGTTAGACCAGTTATATGGAGCTGTGTACCACACATCAGGAGACTGAAATGCGCTATGCCTTTATTTTGACGACTCTCCAGTGCTTTAACAAGGTGTGAGTCATCGCAATATTAAATGTATTTTGTTCATGCAGTTTTTAAAATAAGTAATGAAAGAGACACATGTCTAATTGACATGTAAGATAAAATGAGAGGTATTCATCCAGTAACAGAGCTCTCAATAATTCGTGTCACTGAAAACTATTTAAAAATTAGCTAATTAACATGTAATCAGTGTTAAGACTCACCAGTATCATTACGATAATCTGACTCCATTCTCAAAATATCTTCGCCTTGTTTTCACACACACTTCTTCTTTCAAAAGAGCCACACAGTCAAAACGCTAGTCGCACAAGAGCTTCACACCGTTCCTCAACCCAAGGGAGTGAGTGTTGAAGTGCAATGAGGCTGTCTGGCTGAAGGCATCATACCCTCGCTGGCTAGTGCCATCAGCAGGGGCGGCGCAGTTTTGGGCCGTTACCACGTGACCAACTCAATGAGTTGCTATTGGTTAGGATAGTGGTCGAGCGAGTGTGCTCTGACATACCTAGCTACTATCAAGATGTTATCTGCATTTTGTGATCGGCATTTTGTTAAAATTAATGTGTTTATTGACATTATTATGAGTAACCTACCTATACACATTGCCATGGTTTGGTGTTGATAATATGAATATGACAGTACAGTGTACAGAACTGAAAAAGTTGAAAATAGATGGTCAGCTAATCACAGACTACGTTTTTCAGATTTTCAGGGGTTGTTGCCATGACGATAACAACTTTACCTCCAAATTTGTGGGGGTGAAGCTTAAACTCTACTTATTTGGATCCGACTCTAGGTCTTGATTGTCTTTAATTTTATGCGAATTCTTTGGAATTTCGTTTCATTCAGAGTAATTTTGTTTTGGAAATAACATCAATCTTGCATCTGTTGTCCATGATCTGTTAGAATGTGATATCAGTCCATCAGTGAACACAGCAACGGAAACAGTAAGATCGCTAATAAATCACCAGAGTGGTTCTTGCAGAAGCAAGAATTTATCAGTTTCAGTTCTAGTATGACACTGAGTCACTTGCATGCATGCAAGGGATTTGTCGACGTGATTTGTAATTCACATCATCATAAGCAAATATAACCCGCGGTACGCACAGCACTGTGCAATATTTCGTTCGGTAATGGATCGGACACTCATTACAGGGCCAGAGAAGGTCATAGCTTGTGGGTACAAGAAGTCAATGATTGTAAAGATAGGAATTAAGTGTATGATAGCACGTTCAACTGTGTGTTTTTGGAGTGCAAGTGGGTGTGATCACCCGGTTTTTAAAGCTCTATCTTACTTTCCACAATACGTAGACATTTTTGATGCTATCCTATACCAAGGCGACATTCATTTTATATAATTGGTTTCAAACCCCGACTGCTTCTGTCAGTTTCATGTTTCTAGATGAGTATAACACGCTTAAGTTTTAACTGTTTGACGCCAAAGCCAGCTAAAATGAAATCCTTGTTCTAAAGGGCGACCTAAACGGATTGTTTATTTAGACTTTCATAGTTTTAAGTTTCACTCCTAGGTAAATGAAAATGAGAAGGGGTACAAGAATATCATGCTACTATGAGCTATAGATATTCCTTTTCTGGCCCTTTGACACCATTCCGCCTTTTCCCTTCTTCGGTTACTTTCCTAGTGGTTTAGGACCCTGGCCTGTATATCCTGCCTCGTCTCATCTGGCAACCTAAACAGTTTCACTATACCGGGATTTACAAGTGAACCCGCGGAATCAAGCCAATGCATAACCTTCCGTCGTAGGTATACCACTGCATTGAATCGACCGGGCTGCAGCTATCCTCCGGTAATAAAAATCTGGTGTTGATAGGTTAGGTCGGTGCCGAGGACATGCCGTACCCGGGTGGAAAACATTTTCACGTGTTTGCAGATCGTGCATGATGTGACCATGGACGTGTAGCCTGTAGGGTATGTGACCAGTCCCTGCTGAACTCGGAGTGGAGTCGTTTTGTGTGAACGGAACGGGACCATCGGCGGTACGGAGGAGCAAATGTGTGTTTATTAGTGTTGTGGATTTGAAATATACCTTCGAAGATAGTATACATTTGAGATTTTTATGAGTCGACGAACAGATGTTGTAGCTGTTGTTTCTTTCAAACGAAAAGCCGGCACGAAGAGGTAGAATGTTTCAAATTTGAAACACGTGTTTTCAAAATCTTTTTTTTATATATCACAGTCACACCTATGACCGTTTGCAGGTAGTAAATATTAACGAAGCAGAATAATATACACTACGCGAAACAATTTTTAATGTCATAGATACAGTTTTTTTTTGCAGGTAACAATCCTTGTAAGAGTAATTACATTAGCGCTACAACGCCAGCTTTTCCAATTCCTCGCAAACATATACTTACCTACAGTCACTTTAAAATGGTACAATAAACAATTGTACACAATATCGGACTGCAATTGGTAAGTGCCTAGCTTCGGTAATCTCACGAGGACCGGTGTTTTCATAACGCCAAGCCGTTCGGTGGTCACCCATCAAATACATGACCCAGCCCAAGTCTAAACATAGCTTTCAAACAAATGGCTTTTCTAAATTTCCATAATAAATGTACAGTACCACATTGGATGATCAGAACGGTAAAGATTGCATTCTCATACATTACGAAGCAAAACTTTTATCGAATTAACTTGAGCACCTAAGTCGGTCTTGTACTACAGATAGGTACAGCATAAGCATTACATGTTTTGCGCAAGATCTGTTGTCCGCGCTTTATGGCACGCTACGATTGGTCGCCGCTCTCGGCGCGTGGACTCGACGTCGATCCTTTGGGAAGCTGCGTACAAATCTCTCACAGATCGCCTGTTGCATGGGCCAGGCCGACTCCAGCTTTCTGGTCCTGATCACGCTGTGGCATGCCGTCGGATTGTGCTCTGCTGGTCGACAATCACTGCAGCGGATGGCTGCACTAATGCAGTCTGGTCGAGCATGGAATTATTTCCTGACACTGCAGTTCGACGACTAGATCTCATGTGAGTGCAGTTTGTGTTTGGTTTTGCATTCTTTTGTGTGTGTTGTTGGTTGTTTGCTTGCTTACGTTCCGTTACTCATGTTTGTGATGAAAATTTATGTTCCAAGATTTTCCCTTTTCCATCACTTAGCCTAGGCTAAATGCAGAATGCAGTGCTTGTAAATTTAGCGTATTGCAGTATTAAAAAGTGTTTTGGTAATTTTCTTTCGAAATCCAAATTCCACGATTTTCATAGAAAATAAAGTTTCAATAATTTTGTAATATGCAGTTACCAATGGGCCATTTATAGTTGAAAAGACAATTCTACAAATTTTACTTTCAAGCACATGTGATTCCTTCTTATACGTCATAGTAAGATAAACTATGTAGATCTCCATCATTACGCTGGGTAATATAATTCATATAATAGTTTTTACTTTTTTACGCCTATGTAAACTATAATCCTGCCACAATTAATTGGTAAAAAAAACATTACCTATGCTTATTTCATGTCTATTTTCCATATGTACTGAAATTATGTTCAGGATGTGTCCAATAAAAAGGATATGGGCAATTAACGAAGTACGAAACGACAGAATTACAGCGCGAAAGATACATCACTTTTGCGCGCAACGAGCAGCAGTCTATCAACTGCATGCATGTATGGACCAACACATTTGAATTTAAAATCCTATTTTCGGATAATTTTGAACACGTGTGCAATGTTAATTATTTTAGGTAACGGTATAGTATCAATTGTAGACCTTGTATATAGTGTCAGTCCCGCATCGCAAAATTGTTATTATTTTCAAAATCATACGAATGTATTTTACTCTAAGTTTATTTAAACAAATAGATTCCATTAATAGTCTGTTTTATTAAAACCACCAATTTCAAAGCTCACATTTTTATGTAAGAGCTCCTGCAACCAAACTTAACAAGATGGATGCAATTTGACGGAAAACGGGAGAATTTCAATTTCAAAATAACGGTCCTTTTTGCGCAAGAAATCCTTTACAAACGGCGAAAAGAAGCAGTTAGATAACAACTGGCAAAAACTAACCATCGAACTTAAACCAAATACTGTAACCAAACCAGAAACCAAACTGCAATGAAATCAAAAGTGAGTCCAATCTACCACAAATACTTCTCCGTTGTGTTACGGAAAACTGGTTTCCAACGCATTCAGATCACGCATATCGCGCACTATAATGGTACGAGTTGTGAATGCCAGCAAGTTTTAGGATTTTTTAAACATATTAAATATCTTAATCATTGGCAAGAACCTCCAGTAGGTCACTTCAGCAAGCAGGAAGGTGGTGACGTTTGGCAAATCACCACCAGTCGAACACCTTCCTTGCATAATTTCTTCCACCGTCAGTCACTGTTTTGCACCCAAGCTAGCTAGAGGTACTGTACAACAATCAAACATATAGCGCGTATAGTATTTTTTTCTCGAACACCTGGATATCCTTGGGAGATGTGATTCAACACAACTAT
This sequence comes from Protonemura montana, assembly GCA_947568835.1. Lineage (NCBI taxonomy): Eukaryota > Metazoa > Arthropoda > Insecta > Plecoptera > Nemouridae > Protonemura > Protonemura montana. The sequence goes on from OX387602.1 coordinate 13,521,791, forward strand.
ATCAACACCACAATAGGTACGACAATTAAAAAAATAGTCCAGCTTCACAGTACTTATGCTCTGTAATCAATTGGAAAGAGGAAATAGAAAGAACACAGCAATCAAATCGATCAATCTCGCGTTGTTAACTTAACTGTAAAAACAACAAAAGTAATGTTATATCGTCTAGATTTATTATACAAACGAACAGAAATCATATTATCATCGATTATAACACTACTGGATTGAAAACGAACATTGTCAAAACGACACCACTAGATAGAATTAGACATTAAAATCAAATCGAATATAGTTTTAAGATGTCATCTGTCGGTGTCAGCACGCATTGTATTGTTGGCTATTGTGTGTATAGTGGGCACCAGCACGTGAGTTTGATATGCATGCGTGGGCGGGTGATACAGTGAGCACCCTGTCGTGATCATGGATGCCATTCGGAACTCAAGTTGATGGAGTGCACCCACACAATCCGCCGATCCCGGTGACAGGAATAAAGGAAATTTTATTCCGATTCTATGTTTTGATTGAATTGTCCCGTGCCTGTCAAGTTTTGTGTCCGGTTTTTAGTGGACAGTATTTTCATATTTGATTACTATATTTTTTTTCATTGATGACGGTATTGACCTGATGGTGTATTGAATATGGCCGTTTTGCTGCATAATGCCATCACATGGGAGATTTTAACGTGATTGTAAGGTCATTTCGTAACACGGTGTCACAAATTGCGTTCACTAAACGATAGGTAATTGAAATTCTAAATCTTTTTCATCGCTATATTCGCCAAACAGGCATGTGACCGATCGGTCGATGTCGTAAAGCTATCAAATCACAGTCTCATGAGATGGCTATGAAATGGTGTTCACTAACTAATAAAAGAGCAGACTTATAATAATTTAATAATTTCTCTGCTATTAATAAGACAGATTGCGATGGCGGAAGTTGGTTAACTACTTATTTACAACATTAAATGGGTTATGCTAGAAAACTAATTATCTCGAGTATCTATGTAATGTTACGATATAGTAAAGTATTTATAAGTTAAATCTAAGGCTTAACTAGGTTGAAGGGTTAAACGGGTTAAGATGAATCTTGAATATTTCAAATTTCCTACGCCCTTACATACGCAAAATGGATGTGCAGCGTGCCATCAAAATCAGCTCTTTTGCGAATTGTGGAAACTTGGAAATTTTAATGCATTTATTTAGTCATGGTTCGCAAATTGTTTGCCTTCAGAGGGTACGCAGTTCTTGCAGAGTACTGGAAATATATGTTATGTACCTGTCTCACCACAGGACACTTCGGGTACTGTTTTCGCTGCCAAGTTTTGATCGAAATCCCTGTCTTATTCAAAAAGAAAACTCAACAGTCTCTTGCTATGAAGTTCCTCAAAGCAGCCGATCAACAAACAAATGGATCGTGCATGATTCATATAGCCTTTCAAGGAGCGAAAATATCCAGAACTTTCCTGGAATCCTTGCTAGAAAAACATGTAAGATGACTATGACGATGACCATGCAGCAGAAACGGCATCGAGAGGGTTACATAACTGAACAATAATTATAATCTTCAAGTCACTCGCAATAAATCTTTTATCAAACACACCTACACTGCATCTACTACTTGACACTCCCATTGGCATGCTCACACCACTTCTATGGTGGTGTGGGGTCGTGATGCTATCTATCAACACAATAGATGCTACATAAGATCTATGAGAAGTTATCTAAAATATCACTCAGCAGGTCTCGGGAGAATATCAGTAGATCAGTAACATGACCAAATTAAATTAATAATAAGCCTTTCCTAACTAATTTCTCGCCGCAGGGTGATACATTTGTTCAATTGATTATATTTGCCAATGGGAATGTCTCGTATCTTCTCATTGAGAAAATGGTTATAAGAATGATAAGCTACTTTTCCTGCAGGGTTACAGGCCCAGACGTCACCGTGAGACGACGCTGTCATCCGTCATCATAATTTTTTCCATTATCGCAATGCAATTGTGGTAACATTGGTATCCAACTAACGCGTCGTTAAACAACACTTCCACGTTCACTTCCAGCGTTGTCATCTCCTAAACATGTGACTTGCTAATCGACTAACGTGCCGTTAAACTTAATTCCAGCGTCGTCGCGGGCGTCGTGAGTCGCCGCGACGTCGAGTGAGCCGAGCGAGTGACGCATGGCACCGAAGGGGCTCAAGACCCCAGTGCCCCGGGGCCCGCCACCCGACTCCGAAGGCGACCCCCGGGAGACCTGGGGCAAAAAGGCTGACTTTCTGCTTTCAGTCATCGGGTTCGCAGTTGACCTTGCTAATGTCTGGCGTTTTCCGTATCTCTGCTACAAGAATGGAGGCGGTGAGTGCAACTGACTTTTCGTATTTTTCTTTCCGGTTTGGCGTGTTGGAAACACCGGTTCTCGTGAGATCACCGAAGTTAAGCAATACTGCGCTGGTTTAGGTATTGGATGGGTGACCATCATACACATGACCAGCTCTGTTTGAGAGAGAAGTAGGAGGGATAAAAGTTAGTACAACTACTTCATCCTCCTTGCTTATCAACCTCTCGACAGTCTGACTTTGTGGAGTAATCCTGTTCTCCGAGCTGTACCGTCCTTCTGAAAGGACGTTAAGCCGGTAGCCCCCTTGGTGCTCTTCGTCAGGAATAATCTATGCGCATCATCACCGTGTTTCCTATCCTTCCTGCTAGGCTAGGCTAGGTTCATCATCATCAACCCATTCGCCGAAACCATTTGACCAGTGCCACAGAGCCCGTTGCCAAAATAGCGCGTCGTTAAACCCTACTCATATTTTTTTGCCTAACCGTTGCGAGCTTTTGGCCACTCGGCCAAGTAGGTAGGGTCCAAATTTAAAAACTTTTTTTTTTTAAATAACGGTCAGTTTTTCTGTAGGAACAAACACATGCAATTTTACCTACAGACTTCGTACAGTTGATAAAACTTTGAGAAAAAACTGTCTGCGCATTTTGAGTGTCCGCTCTTAGCGACGTTAGAAGTGTAATGCCGACCTCAAGTGAAATCTAGCTTCGCAGTCCAAGAAGGAAAACAAGACTCCACAGAAAATCGGACGCATCTGTTCTTGAACTCCGTCTCACATTTTCTTCAATAAATTGAGTAAAATGAATTTCCTTTACCGTTTTATATTTCAAAAAATTTTATGCTTGGCTTTTACCAAATTCACTTTGTTCAACGTTTCGCGCCCATTCCATTCCATTCGCACTTTCCCCTCCGATTGTTTCGGAGCAGGCGAGAAGTTACGAGATATCCTGACACACTATTAAGTGCCCCTTTGGATGGGAACGGTAGACTGCCATTTCCCCACCGTTCGCCTTGTGTTTGGAGCCAAAAAGGAGGCGAAGATGCCGTTAGCCCGCGGGGAACAAGCTTGGATGCGACAGGCTCATGATGACACCTCGGTTCCCACATCTGAAAGGGATCCCCTCATCCCCAAGCGACCAAGAACACCCTCCCTAAAGCATGACACGAGCGGGAAGTGTGCTGGGGGCGTGGGACGGGGTCAGAGCGTTAATAGAGATGCGATTGCTCGCACATACAATTTATGGTGTGAAATTGAATTAGCTACTAGATTGCTGGAGCAAAGTGAGCTTATACCACTTGTTACTTCGTGCTGTCATGGCGTATAACGACGCAATATGGGAACAGGGCGCTGATACTTTGCAGATCCTGCCAATTTTCCTTTCTCATCTTCAACGCGTATACATTTAATGGATGGTATTTTCGAAAAATCACGTTTTGTAATTACATTTTTTTTTAATACCGGTTCATTTCCAGACTGTCATATTTCCATAGTTCACCATGACGAGCAACGAATCTTTAGGATGAAATCTTATTTAAATTGCAAACGCTTGCAATGCGCGGGGTATTTTATTATTATCAACACTATAACCGTCTCAAAAATTGACGCCCAAACCGGCACTCGAACCTCGATCCCCACCTATCGCGGGTGTTGCTCTGAACCAATGATACCTGAACCATATATATTAAAGGTAGCTCAATAGTTCAGAGCAACACCCGCGATAAGTGGAGATGGAGGTTCGAGTCCCCGTTTGGGCATCAATTTTTGAGACGGCTATAGTGTTGATAATAATAAAAAACGAATCTCTACTTAGTGCTACTTTATCAGTTATCCGTTAAAAATCTAACAGCCCGTTAATTTTTTAATCGCCTGGCAACAGACAATCAGAAGTTCTTTGATATTAATGGTATGATAATTACCTAACGAACCACTGAAAAACCGACCCTAAGTCTCAAGCTAGTTTTTATTTCCTCCAGAACCGACCACGTTTTATTTTGTGGAAAAATCTCATGGGATCGCCCATTACCGATTTTTTTGTTTGTTAGTTTCATCAATGTGTCCACCACGGTTTGGCGTCCCCACACTACATAGCACACCGCACATCGTCTCGTCGACTTTTATGCATTAATTTCGATCATTTTTCACGAGTTCGATGACGGAAAGCAGCAAGTTTTTCGAAGCAATATAATCAAGTTAATTCTGAAAGCAGCTGGCTTCATCAATCAACTCTGCAGTGTTTGGTGTTGGTGAGTTTTGGACGAGGGAGAACAGGGTCCACGAAGTGTCCTTGATAAGAGCAATCGCTCCTAATTCACTATAATGGTTCGGTGTGCGAAAAACTGCTCAAAGTCAAAATAAGACAATATGTCTTAAATGCGTAGTGTGCTTAGAATATCGACCACAAAATCTCAGAAATCAGAAACAAACAACAATTAAAAAATGTGTTCCAGTATCACATTTCAAAACAGTTCGTCTCTAATGTAAATGTGCATGTCAATTTAATGTAAATCTACACGTCTAAGAAAAATCACCTGCAAACCACAAAATTACCTTTATCGACCATTTAACAATCACATTCCAATTTCCGCATACGGACTCTTTTGCCACTGTTGGAAAACTCTTCGGTTTTCCGATTTACGATCAGTGGACGCTGTCACGGAAACCCGAAAAAAGTTCAGTAACCCAACGATACGATCGAATTCGTATCAACAAAGAAACAGAGAAAATGACTTGCGTTGGTAACAAATATCGGCTGGGGCTGAGCACGGCAGTGTCTATCTGTTACGTGAGGGTCCCATATTTTGTCAGATCAGAACTTGGCGCCATATTATGTGCCTTTGGTAAATCCAGCTATTTCTAAGAAGGTACTTTGCCCGAGTAGTCAACCTTCCCTGTCAATAGGTCCAGATGGTTTAATTTCTTCATTTACAGAGCAGCTCTGCAATGTTTTGAGTGTCCTATACTCAATATGAATAGAATCACATAATTGGTCTGCTTTGATGATACGAAGATAGCAAAGACGATTCTATGTAATATATGGGACTTCCAACAAGTTATTGAGTATGGCGTATGACCCTCTCCAGCAATTCATATTTATAATTATACATTTTTTTTTAATTTAACTAAATTCATGTTGCCCCACAAAGCTTAAAGAAGCTTGTCCGCAGGGCACCTGAACTAGCAAAATAAGACAATTTTCTATCATTGTGAAGCAAGCCTGTTTGTGAACATCACATAACCATATAGATACATAATTATTTTACATCATTCTATTAGAATACATTGCCAAAATAATATAATACAATTTCACAATCTAGTTTACCTTAATTATGCTATTTTAATGTTGTTGAGCGTCCAATTTTTGAAGTGATTGTTTTAAGTTTTGACGGTAAACTGTTACAATAAAATGGTGTTATAATAATAATAATAATAATGTTTACTGTCTATAAATTGATCAATTACATGATATTAAGACAGTTAATTTTCTAGTCTATAGATACATTTAATATTAATATGCATATGCATATATACATAATGCTAAATATTAAAAAACTGGTCAATGGAATAAAAACATTTTTCAATTAGGTACTGTTTGACTTCGTTTTTGAAGGTAAGGACAGTTTTTCCTTAAATATGTCGAGGTAATCAGTTATAAAATTGTTTGTCCATAGACATTGGGCCATGTGACCATTTGTTAACTTTACATAAGTCAATTATAGGTAGGCGACACCATTACATTAATGTATCATTATTCATTACATTTTATCGTAAACGGACCAAAACATTACTTTGTTTCTTAATTAGGACCAAATCACCGATAAAGAAGACCATATTATAATCAGTTTCTGGGGTTTTAACTTCGTCAATCCAAGCTTCAATACCTTAAGACGTTGGTCCAGCAACCACCTGATGAAATCCTTCGCCGATTCAAGCAGCCCACCGCAAAGGTATAAGGTCCATGCCAATAATCTCACCGATCTGCGGTGGTTGGCTCTGACTGCTCTGACTGCTCTTACTACTCTGAAGGATTGCTGCCTACCCTAGCGGGGAAACAGATTGACATTTTCATTTTGGTAAGCCGACAATCACCAAGGGTATTCTCCCTTTTACGGACTGCGAGTAATATCATAGTAATAATGGAATCGATTTTGGATTTCTACGGGAAAATCGTATTTTTTTGTACATGTTCGTTTAGCATGGTGATTTGGTCAAATTGTAGACATTTTATGATTTTTAATGCATTTTTCTTCTTAAGAAATGTGATATGCAGGAGCAAAGAGATTTTATAACTGTCATGACACTGCCAATGAACCTTAAAAAGTGACAACATGCATTTAGAATAATTTTATAGACCGTTTTTATTGTTTTTAGACTCATTTCAACTTTATCTTAACCTAATTTTTAATTAGTTTTCAAAACCCAGTATAAAAAATTATTTTTCAAAACGTTTTAGACCGAATTTGGCGATAATCTGCTACAGCTTTAAGATGGACATCGCCGAACCAAAGTTACATTAACAACCGAAATTACTTCCGAAATTTTATACTCACATAAAAGATTGGATTTTGAATTATGTGTCACAATTTCCAAGAGCCGTCAGGGAATAATTATAAAACATTCTGGTCTCTCTCAATTATTACGTTAAAACTCACTTACAATTGAAAAAGTTTTAAAATGCGAATTGAAAATGATTACGCTCATATCTTGTAGCGCACAGCCACTGGTGTCGGTGGTTTTTCTTTCTCCGTCTCCAGCCTCTCCTTTCAATCGGCAACTTTTCAGTGCTCCCCCCCTTTGCCCGTTCCCCGGGCTGAAGGGCTGGAGGGCTGGAGGGGGGAGGGGGTAGAGAGTCTCCCATACTGTATCCGCTGCTTGGGGGGCATTGTTCCGTCGCGTACGAGTCAGTACAAGTCAAAATGAGACAAATTACAGAGTAATTGAGCTCTTTGAATTTAAGAACTCTTCAGAGATGACGAAGAACAAGAAGAAGAACACGAAGGCCGCGTTCTGAGAAAGCTTTGCAATGTTCTCGCTTATTGTTATTGGTTTTCAAGACCTTGACTAAGAAATTGTATTGTATGTTCAAGTATTTTAAAAGATATGGACGAAAAATAAATAATTATTTAAAAATGAAACATAAATTTCATATTCTTTCATTACTACTATTGGCAAGACTTAATCAAATGGCGTGCCCCCCCCCCCCCCAACTCTACCTCGCCACCCGTCCCCACCCAACGATTTGATCTCTAATTTGGTCTTTGAACTGATTACCTCGCAAAAGCAATTTAATATAATTTCACATTTCCTCGCCGAGCGAACTTTTAAGAAGATTTATTCTGGAATGAAGAAAATCTATAAATGAAAGGTCTACTATCGATATCGAACATTCAAGACGTTCGCTTCAACTGGTCAGAGGTCACACAGGATGCAGCCATAAGTTAAATATACTATCATTTGCTTATCTCCATGATGAGGCTGACAACGTGTGATTTTCATTGGTAACCACTGGCACGGACGACAGAACACTTGCTGTACAATTTTCTCAGAAAATTACCGTTTCTTTTTTTAACGAACTTCAGTACCCACATAGAGCCTTTTAGCCCGGAAAATATTTTCCCAGCTCATCCCACATCATGTTCTCGCTGATTCTAAGTTTTCATTTAGTGGAAGCGAAAGATCTAGCTAAAGGCATAAGAAATATTAGCTTCAAGTTTATTTTTGCAGAACAATCGTGCCCTATGAGATTTTTATCTTATAAGTCGTGGTCGTAATACTAACCTATTCCTGAACTAAAAAAACCCAGTATTTTATAACTAACTATATAAGTTACATGCCCATCATTTTAGGCATACGACTGGAAAAGAAAAAATCTTGGTTATAAAATCTTATCCATTATCATGCAATCATCCACTACGGTAGCCACTGCTTGTGTGACATTGCTGTACCCTTCCCAGGAGCGTTCTTGGTTCCTTACTGCATCATGCTGGTGGTGGGGGGCATCCCCCTCTTCTACATGGAGCTGGCGTTGGGGCAGTTCAACCGCAAGGGCGCCATCACTTGCTGGGGACGCCTTGTGCCGCTGTTCAAAGGTAAGTGCTGCTGACCTTTGCTAAGAAGGCAGAACTGAGATTCTAAACGACCTCTAATTGGTCACAGAAGTTTCATGAATTGAATCTTGGTTGCTCGGCACTTTTTGGATTGTTTACAAGATTGTGGAGGTCTAAGTTTTGGAGGACAGATTTTTTTTTGTTAGGCCTATGGGATAGGTTTAGAATTGGATATAGATGATATAGATGTAAAAATATTTTGATGGTGTAAACTAGGTCTTTCCGCAAGAATTTATAAATCACCCGACATGTATCGAACACATATACACCTCTAAATCAACAGTTAATTATGTGCGGCATAGTTATTTAACAAATAAATTCAGCCGAATTAACATCATCAGACCAATTATTATCTAAAACTATCAATACAACATAAAGTCACGACAAGTACGTCACTGAACTTCCGTTTCCTTTAAAAGTTTCAACCTCTGTCGCGACGTCGCTAACAAAGCGTTCATCTCATTTACACACCAGTAAACCTGCCCAGCGGCCCAGCAATGTCCAGCACATGTCCAAGGGACACGCCAGAGATCATTCCTTGCTCAGGGTGCAAAATCAGAATCACCACCGCATAGATGAAAGTGGGTCGAGTCAATTAAACCAGTGCGCCTTTACCCGCGCTAGGCCAGCGATGTCGACTCCGACGCCGGGCGAGGCGTCCGTCCCGTTACGACGCTCTGGGGGTAATCCTTGCCCGACTGCCGGAAGCTCACGGGGACCAACCGGAAATGTGCACCATTTTCCAGCGATTTTCTCCGCAAAGTCGAGTATAATGGGGAGTTTGAGTGTCTGACGGCTGGGTCGCACAGGGTTAAGGTGTGGGTTAGAGAAAAATGGCTGAGAAGGTGGTGGTGTGGCGACGGCGATGCCAGGGAAGGGATAAGTGCTCGTTCTCTTCAAGGAAGTCTGTAGAGGCACTCGACCAAAAGAGAAACCTAGTGACAAGGATTTCCGAATAAAAGAGAGAAAAGTGCATAAAGAAATTTATTATAGAATAAGTGAGTGAAGTCGGTGTTGTAGTAGAGGAGGAAAGAGGATTGAATTGTGAATTCAACATCAATATTCTGAGCTAACTTTTGTACTGGACTAGATGACAACATCTCACGTCAGTTGACGTTTACAAGAAAGCGATTTTCACTCGGTTGTGAATGCATTAATAGTATTAGTGCGGACTAGAGCTAACCCCAGACATGTACGAAAAGAGTTTAGAATGGTTTTCTGAACGAAAAGAGTCTTGCATATGAAACTTGTGGCCAATGATAACTACTTTTAGAACCGTCTTACCGTCTTGGTATTTTCTATTGATCTCATCTTCTCTAGAACACTTATAGGGTTTACAGTTTTAGGTACCAAGTAAAATATCCCCCACCTCCCAAAAATATCCTGTTTTGGGCATACGACCTTGAAAATTGTAAAGGTTAAACGGAGAACGACGAGTCGAACATGCAACCAAAAGTGTTTCGAGCAATTTTAAAAGCTGATCGTTATAGTTTTTTTTTGTAGTATTTTTGATTTCCCCGCATTAGCGCCCCATACGCTGGGATAGCCAAATCTTTTGAAATCGTTGTTGAGAATAGTTGTTGGAAAGTACTAAGAGCTTACAGAACATTTCAAATGAAAATAGAAAAACGGTATGGTAAAGGATGGAAGTAAATTTAAATTAAAAATGAAGAAGATTGAAAAAATGTTTGAATGTTGAAAAATGTTAATTGTTTAATGTTTTTAAATTTAACTGACTAAACAAATTATTGAAGATGAAAAAAAATCTTACAAAAGAAATGATGATGCTGTAAATTTGTTTTACGAATCTGTTTTAAAAAATTTACAAATACAGGGTTTCACATAGAGTGAGAGAACGTATAAAGAGTAAGATTTTGCGGAACAAACTTTTACTTACAGGGTCATTGACCATTATATTAAGTAGACAAGATACAGATCAGTATTTGAAGGCGTCAAATAATTCCTGGAGTGTCCTGAATCGTTATTGTACCATGACTTGTTATTTTTGATTACCCAACTCAAGGTGATACATTTGACGATAAAATAACCCAACGTTTTAGCATATTTCCTAAACCATCCTCAAGTACTTTCACTTGTAATGGCACCTCCACCTTTCATGGCACCTCCACGGTTCATGACATTGAAATATTATTTCCAAAATAGTGTAATTTGTTCAGTGATAACAACCTTTAGCAAATTCATGCCAACATGTCAGCTCAGAACTGGAGCCAAAGCTTCATTCAGATTTTGTTTAAGTTTCTGTTAATAGGGTTGCGGCTTTATTCATTTTTTTTTTCAGTTTTTGCAAATATTATTCATTTATCTATTTTTCAAATCAGTAATATCATGGTAGAAGAATCAATAGAAGCAGCGAAAATCGTAGCATTAACAGCAAAATTATGAGAAAATCTGGTACATTCGTTTAAAATTTTCCTAATTTTCCAGGCTACACGTTGTTGAACCCTTTTCTCAGTCAAGATCAATCCATGACAAAGAAGATAGAATAGCCCTAGAACATTGGGGGGAACTTGGGGGACTTTTCCGGTTCCACAACTTCTTCGTCAAGCAGTAAAGTCACAGTAAAGCTAAATTGGCATGGCAACACTAACAACCACAAGAAGTTTCTACCAGAGTAGAATTTAGGATTTATGAAACTTATACGAAATTGACTCCACCCTCACAGACGAAAATAATTGTGGTGTACTACAACCAAACCTACATCTGTAGAGAAAGTACATTTTTTTTCTGTTTTCCTTTTATGTGCATTGACAATGTCGCCTTCGACCCACTGAGCCATTGCTCATGGGCAGTTGCGGGGCCCATCGCAAAATTCAATCCCCGTCCCTATTACCTACCATTGAAAAAAAAAATCAAATTTGTGGAAACAAGTTTCCTTCGTACTTCTATTACTTCGTGCTCCCATGGTGTTAGGAAATATGTCGGGCCTTTTGGAGCCAGATGAAGACCCAGTAAATGTTTAGTTTATTCAAAAGTGTCGGCTTAAATATTGAAACCAAACGGTTTAAAAGGCAGTTAGGTGTGTCAGAAAGAAACAATTAAAAAAAAAAAAAGTGGTCAATCTCTGATGAAAATGTCAATCAACTCCTCGGTTTGATCAGTACAGTGCCAATAAATAAACAGAAAAAAATATCTACGTCCAATTGTGCTGGTGGTTGCCTCTTGACAGCTGCCCTCTGACCCCTGCCACTATCAATGTCAGGTCCCAACTCAAAAATGAAAAAAAATGACGACAGAAAACTATTGTCGCACATTCTGGTGAGATTGTTTAACTAAAATCTCGACAGAGCTCCCTGAACTGGCGACCGGATCTGATCTCGGTCCCTGCTAACACCTATTTCCTCCTCTAATCATGGTTGGGGGCGTTTGGTCACTGTGCTCCTCACGTGCAGGTATCGGATACGCGGTTGTCCTGATCGCGTTCTACGTTGACTTCTACTACAACGTGATCATCGCTTGGTCGCTACGGTACTTCTTCGCGTCTTTCACCAGCCTCTTGCCGTGGACCACCTGCGGAAACGCGTGGAACTCCGTTAACTGCAGACCGGTAAAAAGACAAGCCTTATTCTGCATGACCCGCCTTGACGATATTTCCTCATTTCGGGTCTTTGGCCGAGCGTAGGTTTTCTTTGACGACGTCGTTGTCACTTCAGGGAAAATTGCAGAAGAAATTTGTGTAAATTTCTTTTGAAATTATGCGTTTTACTTATACTTTCGGGTCGTACGCTTTCAAACAAGAGGGTTGAAAAAAGAAAATATGTGCCATTCTAGTTGCGTAGCAATCGATGCGTTTAAAATTCGATGAAATTGCTTTTCATGCACCTTAATTTTTGTGAAGATCATGGAATACCTTATTTTGCATTTCATGTTTTTGCAGATTTTTTAATATTCTCTCGTTTTCTTTGGGTTTTTTTACAATATTTCAGTTGGATACGCAGCACGTGTGGACCGATGAAGTAGTAGGCAATGACAGTTCAGGCAATCCGATCACACTTGCCTCAAGATTGCTGAATGGCAGCTTGGAAGAGATAGCAGCGAATCAAACGCGATTCACATCTCCTGCGTCTGAGTACTTCAAGTAAGCCCATTACCCATTTCTCAATTGAAACTGTTGGTTATGAAACGAATCTTTTTTGCATTGAAAATTAACAAAATGAATTTGCAGCCGCGCAATACTGGAACTGAACCAAAGTACCGGCCTTCATGACCTGGGCGCTATCAAATGGGACTTGGTCATTTGTCTTTTAATCGTCTACTTAATTTGCTACTTCAGCTTGTGGAAGGGTATATCTACTTCTGGAAAGGTGTGTAAATAATACTTTAAACTCGGTCTACAAAAGGACATGCGTCAGCACGTTTGTAATTGCAGTAACTTTTTTTGATTTCAATCCCAAGTTTCCTGTACTATGTTTCCTTCCAGGTGGTGTGGTTCACAGCGTTATTCCCCTACGCCGTGCTTCTGATCCTTCTGGTTCGCGGGGTCACTCTTCCAGGATCAGCAGAGGGAATAAAATACTATCTCAGTCCCAACTTTGACGCGATATCAAAGCCAGAGGTAAGAAAAAGCTGCTTAAATAATTTTAATACGCGGTTACAATTGTTCTACTTTCAGATCTCAAGAGCGTGAACTTGCTACTAATTTCTCACTACTCCTTGACAATGACCAGCCTAGAATTCAGGAACTACAATCATTATTTATAGTCAAAGTTTGGAAATTGAATTTGTAAAATCACGTCACGTGGAGGTCGTATTTCTGTCTCGACTGGCAGAAATGGAAACTCCATGTTTTCCTTCCGACCTTTCAGCTGGGAAAAGCTTGGCGTCGCGCCGCTGAACTCAAGGAGTCGACGTCATGGCCAACTATGCTCTTAATCTGACACTTTTATTGTGATGAAACGTTTCCTCGCCAGGCTTACCCGCTCAACACCGCCCAGTGTACCTTTCGGACCCGCCAATAAGTGATCCAGGAATATTTCAAAACGCAGAGACTATTTCAATAACAATGGACCCTCGAATGGGACACCGAACGTATCTACATTTTATATCGGAACTAACCAGAACTCGCCCCCACTTTATGAGAAGGGAAAATGTATTTAAACGCTGCCGCCAAACTTGAACAATTTTCATGGGCTGACAACGAACGGCTTTGAAAATACAAATTTCTTTTGTAGACTCGTGTTAACCGACCATTAACTGAAGTTTTTCTAGAATTTTCTTGTGCATTCAATTGGCTATGGGTATAAACACGACAAATCGAATTCAAATGACAGAAAACCTTTAGTTCCATTTCAGACCGACGGTCAAACTGATGGTGATTACAAATGTTTTTTTTTTGTATTGAATGCCAGGTGTGGGTGGACGCTGCTACTCAGGTTTTCTTTTCCCTGGGTCCTGGATTCGGTGTCCTGCTTGCTTATGCGTCGTACAACAAGTATCACAACAATGTTTACAAGTGAGATACAATTTTGCCTCTCCACTCTCTCGTGCCCCAAGTTAGCTTCTCTAGCTGCATGCCTGAGCTAATTATTTGCACCGCAATGCAGGAACCAGTCACTTCCAGACCATGGCAAAGTTTTGGTATCTCTGCACTGGAATCCTTCGAAGAGTTACAAGTTACAACAGTGTATACGGACCCAACTTCAAATTAAAATTATAACATTGTCTATGCCTATGTGAACTACTAGCCAAGTAAAACCCGAGCTTTGAGGTGTCCTTATATGAAGTTCTCGATTAAAATTAAAAATGGCTGTAATTGTATGGACAAACTTAGTGACAAGCTACATCTTTCAGCCAAATTTAAAAAAATTGAGATGGAAAGCGTCGAATTAATCGTCATTTCCCTTCAAATACCTCACGAGGATAACCATTCCAACCACAAAAGCATTGCACATCCAAGATCGATCCACAAGTAGGCGAAACGTTTTTTTTTATGAACCTCCATTATACCCAGCCCCATTTGTATTCTGTGCCTATACTATAACCACAATCCAAAACATTGATACGCTGTCTTTTTACGGTCGCAGAGACGCGATTTTGACATCGGTTATCAACTCGTGCACAAGTTTCATCGCCGGCTTCGTCATCTTCTCCGTGCTGGGGTACATGGCTCACACATCAGGCCAGCTTATCCAAGACGTGGCCACTGAAGGTCCTGGTCTAGTGTTCATCGTGTACCCTGCAGCGATTGCCACCATGCCCGGATCCATCTTCTGGGCGCTTATCTTCTTTATGATGCTGCTCACGTTGGGCTTAGACAGTTCGGTAATTCGATCAAACCGCCACTAGAAGGATTCCGAGTGGCGTAATACAAATAGATTTCAAGTCTTTCTTATGCTGTTGCATTCTGAATTGTAAACATAACGATGGGAAATTGACAACAAGTAATGCTTTTGCAGTTTGGCGGATCTGAGGCTATCATCACGGCACTTAGCGACGAGTTCCCTGTGATCGGAAAGAACCGAGAGATTTTTGTAGCGAGCTTATTTTCGCTATACTTTGTCGTTGGTCTTGCGTCTTGTACACAGGTAACTGATTGCGTTTTTTCATGTTTTGTTTCCGCGTTGTGTTTTCTGTGGATTCTTCTGTAGAAATCCTGACGAGGGGAAGTTTTATTTGTGTGGAATAGGCCAGTTTATTATTGCACTTCCAGATGCAGTTTGCGTTGGTATCCTTTGCTCCGAAATTCCATGTGTAATTGAGCAGGAACGAGTAATAATTCAAGAATCTAGATTGCATTTTGATAATATCTTTCACCACAGAGGAATTAGGAAGAGGATAAGAAGAAGATAATAGGAAGAAGAAAAAAGAATGGAAAGAATAGGAAGAAGACTAGTAGGAAGATAAAGAGGGTTAGGAAAAATTGGTAGTAGGGCCATGGTTATATACATTACTACATGCTCTGTGCTTACACCTCTCTCAGGGTGGGTTCTACTTCTTCCATCTGCTGGATCGATATGCTGCAGGCTACTCCATGCTGTTCGCGGTGCTTTTCGAGTCGATCGCCGTCTCCTGGATCTACGGTAAAGACCCTTAAAAAGTCCTGTCGTTCCCTAAGACAAACAGCACAGCATGGATTGATCGTTACTAACCCAAGGTCGTTCGGTTGACAGGCACTGAACGGTTCTGTGGCGATATCAAGGACATGATCGGGTTCTCGCCTGGCATCTACTGGAGGGTCTGCTGGAGGTTCCTGGCCCCCGCATTTCTCATGGTAAGCAAAAACTGATTGCCTGCACTCATCTAATATTCCTCGGGTTCTTGAGGACTTGTGATGCAAACAGCTTTAAATTACGCTCAAATATGGTTGGCCGCTGCTTCGACGAGTTTAGAGTATTTAAATATTATTTTTATTGAGTTTAAATTACTTTAATTACACATCGAATTGATATGTTTGTGAATTGTGCGCGATTCGCGAGTGTTTTATAATTTTCCATGTCGCTGTATTGTTGCAAAAAGCGATAAGTTTTCATGAACTTCGGTGACCTTGAAGCAAAAGCGCATGGTTGGAACATAGGATTGTAGCGAATAGTTTAGGCTCCATGGTTAGAACATCAACTATTAGCTCCTAACTAGAACGAGTGGCGTTTCCTGGGCAGGGAGGGAGGGGGATGGGGGGGGGGGGGGAGAAGGTACTTTCAGGAAATTTCAGTGCAGGAAAAACGTTAGCAGCACAAATACCTGGAGCAAACCGCAAGGTTTTTGAATAAGACTTTTGATAATTGAGTGTCCCTTTACTTGGGCTTATCTGGCAGATTTATATAGCCTGGCTGGAGCACTAAAATTTTTCTCGGAAGTATATCGAAATAAAGTCCGCGCTTAACGAATGCCTAACATTCTTGATATTAATTAATGGGCCTGAGCGCTCAAACTAGTTTCAAATATTTGATTGAAATGCGTAGATTTGCTCCGATCTTGATTTAGAAAACAAAAAAAAATAGTTTATATATTCGAGTCTCGATCAAACATGTAATAAGACATGTCTCGTACTGCATGGTCAATCGGGATGGATAAAAGATTATATTGCTGTTGAACAAGTTTATTGTATTATAAAAAATTATATTTGGCACCCATTTTCTACTCCCCCCCCCCCCCCCCCCCCACACACACCAACAAACCTGAAATCCTGGCTACTCTACTGATTAGAATCGTTCATTGACATCGCTAGGAATACGTTCAAAGCATGCACTCCACACCTGCATTAGTTTTAATATCCCCAGCACGGACACGCGTGCTGCGGAATTTTCCTGCGGAATTTTCCTTGTAAAGCGATAATGAATAATGAGTGCTGTGTACGTTCCACATCCTAACAGTTCAATCTCCTCGTTGAGTTGTGCGTATACCGTTTGACCTAGCTGTCAACATAACGACAACTAATTGCAAACGATGCTTTTCGACGGACGCGTGTGGGTGCGTCCGCGTGAGAACCCCGTTTCTAGACTGAGATCCTAGAAAATCTAATCCTGGTTTTTGTCATGTCTCTAGGGTTAATTTGAATTATAAAAAGATCAGTGGAAGCTTGATATCCCTTGATCATCCCTGTGCTCCACAGAAACTAAAGTAAGTCGTCTTAAAAAAGATATTTTTGCTTTGACGAAGTCGCCGTACGCTCAGGGGTCTGGAAGAGATATTCCATTCCATAAACATAAAATCGAAGTTCGCAGAGTTTTTATTTTTTATTTTAAATGTAATGGTGCTGGCGTTTCTTAATACGTTCTGGATGTCTGATATTCGTGCTTCCAGTTCATCATCGTGTACGGACTGATCGGGTACGAGCCGCTCACCTACGAGGACTACGTCTACCCACCGTGGGCCAACGTCTTGGGGTGGCTAATCGCCGGTTCCAGCATCTCGATGATACCAGGGATGGCGATCTACAAGCTAATCGTTACACCAGGAACTTTCATGCAGGTAATACATGCATTCAAGATTTTACTAGATTACCGAACTTGCGACGGACTTTGATTTCTATAATGTTTTTGGCTAAGCTTGTCGATTCACCAATGATTTGGCAGACTGAACATGGGTCACCATTAGTCGTCGCCATAATGTGATGCATGGGAATGGGAATATGGTATCAAATTGATATTGTTACCGATGTGGAGATCAATTGCTAAATGGGCACTTTCATATTTTGTATTAATCACTTAAATTGCCCTCCCCCTCCCCTGATCTACGCTCACACGCAAACTATCAAAGTTTTTTTTTTAATTCGCCCTTGCGACTGCGCACAACTTACCCCACCCGCAGCGTTTTCGGTTTGTTGTCAAGGTATAAAACGATAACAAAACTGAAAACACGGTGGTCTCTGGAGAGCTGTAACACATATGGAAGATAAAATATGAAGTAGATAATAAATGAAATAAGGATTCTCCTGGAGTGGAGTTTATGTCAATGTGCCTGGTCTTTTTATTCGTGTCGGCAAATGTACTGGTTTGTCCGATGTCCCCATTATTACGAACCTATTTTGCGAATTTCTGGTGGGATCACATTAACTGTTCTCTGAACGCTTACGATTCATTTTAACTTTCCCTATACAAAAAATAGTCAGAAAGTGCATTGCTTATTTAATGGGTTACAAGGGATTACCAATTATCTTGTGACTGGATCGTCAGTCTCATTACAATTTATTAAAATTACGCACTCATAATTTTGAATTGAAATTAAATGTGGGTTGAAGTCACAGTTGCAAATTTTCTGTCGGAGAAAAGAGAGGCCGAGATTCTTTCGCAGTCCACTTTTTAGTCAATGGATACACCAACACTTGCATGAAGTTGATGAGGTTGAAGATGCGCTAGCCTGGACCAAAATTTTCACAGAAATTTGGCAGTGTTCGAAAGAGCCCGAAAGCCTGAAAAAGCCCGAATATTAGGGATCGGGTGCGCTTGGTCTGGCATTGTAATACCTCGAGCCCGAAAGGCGAGCTAGAGGTCGGCCAGGGCCGGCTTTTGCTCCCTATGAGATGTTGAAAACTAAGGCTAAATAATAATTCATAAAAAATAAATAAAACAAACAATAAACTAACTAATAAATATAAACTTAACCCTTGGCAGCAAATCGCAGTAAATCGCAGTATCTCGTCGTTCATGTGGCTACTATCGCAGAACGTTTTACAAGACTATTTCTGCATCTCTAGCGGCTCAAGTTCCTGACAACCCCGTGGCGAGACCAGCAAACAAACGGGGTGAACGGGGTGCAGTCGGACCCTACCCAGGTGCGGCTGACCCTAACCCCTGTCGGAGAAACTGTCTAGCTGTTTCTTCAAGACGTCTTCGTCGCTGCACCAGCACAGAGCGCCCTCCTTTCCACGATGCAGCTTACCAGTAAAATGTAGACTAGCACTGTATTAGCGGTGACGTTAAATGTTCATGACTATCATAATATGCGTTGACGTTTAATCAAAGTTATAGGACATAATCAATCAATTACTTATCAATATGGTGGTTAGAATTATTAGTTCAGCTCATGCTTGCTAGGCTCTAGACATCAATAGTTCGTAGGAGTGTCATGCTACGCTTGCTAGTACTTTAATGATAATGTGGGTAGTCACATTTGGTAAAGGTATTATAGCTGTGGTCAAATCGTTTGTCTTAGACTCTTACCTTTATTAGGTCACCAATTAACATGCTTTTACTGTACCTAGACAATGTTGTACTGTAGGCATATTAGGCAAAGTATCTTTTAACTATGCAATTAGGGCGTTGGAATCTTTAATGTTACGCACGCTGGTTTGAATTTGTTACCATCGGGTTTTAGCATTGGACAAAAAAGTGGATATTATCTGTTAAAGAAATAGTCTAAAACTAGAATAACAGCAATAAAATAGTTACAATATAGTCTCTAGTAGATAAAATACGAAAATATAGCTACCGAAAGCGCACAATGAGTTGTAAATGCACTTCTTTTGAAGTACACCTACAATTAAAATTAAAGTATGCTTTAGCTTTGGCCGAACTGTTTGACATTAGACAAATTAGGATAGGCAGCATGCTATTCAAATTCAATCAACGAGATAAATGTGCAATATTGATAGTACTTTACATTTTAAAATGTTATTAACTGACCAGATGGTGACCACGAAATGAACTAACTCAGCCATTGGAGATTTTCGCGAGCTATCCTGCACAACAGCTTGATTGATAAGTGTTACCATATTATATTTATACAATACTTAAATTGGTGTTTTATATATAATTGATGTCTATTTTAATGTTAGTCTCGTACTCTCGGCAAAGACCGCGATCATTTTAATATTATGACAAGAAACAATATCGTGTTAACCTAACTAAATATTTATGACTGTTGAGTTAAATGTAGAGTGCAAAAACTATATGTTACAGAGCACTCTCATGGGCGGTTAGTTGGTCGATACTTCAATATCTGCCATTATTGAAAAATCGATCATTTTCCAACAAATTTGTACGTGTTATATGAAATAATAAAATTAAATATGATAATCGTGTAAGGTGAGTTTTTTTTCTGTTTATAACCTTGAATGTCTGTCTTTTATAAGTGACGACCGAAAATGTTTAACATAATAATGATAAGGAATCGTCTAACTCCATGGACTGACGGGCAAAGAAATAATAACAAGCAACGAAAATCAATATTGTACTGACTCCAGAGAAGTTTGATTCGTTAGTTTGCTTGAGTGGTTGTCAGAACGCAATCAATGAGAACGATTTCAAGATGTCGTACTTTCAGAAATAGGGTAAGGAAGCTTATAAATAACGAGCGATTCGCTCATAAAAGCGCTTAGTTGTCGACAACGCAACGTTCGCGCCGCACCTCGTAAAGCATGTTGGCACCACTGTCAGCAAGCAGAACTTTCAAAATGGCGCCGGTGAACGAAGGTCTTTCTGAAATTGAAAAGGATATTTTTGATAAGATTGCTAAAAATGACACAAACGGGCTTAAAAACTTATTGGTGCAGGGATGTATCAAGCCTGACGTTCTCGGTGATAATGGGATGACGCTTTTACAGCATGCGGCTTATAAGGGAAACAAAGAAATAGCGCAGTTACTCCTTGATCAGGTATGTGACACTTAAGTTTTCCCAGAAAAGTTTTCCACATTGCCATCTCGGGTATTTAAATAACACGTGGACGTAAAATGACTCAACATTAATAGTTGAACTGTTCAACTACACAAGAGCCAATAGATTTTTTTATTTTAATGCACCACCCACTTCCACTGTCAAAATGATTATTGACTATCATAAAATATCTCTACTGCCACAACCATATTGTTATTTATTTTGTAGGGTGCAGACGTGAACTCTGGCCAACACGATCATGGCTACACCGCTCTTCACTTTGCAGCACTCTCAGGAAATTCTGAACTATGTCAGCTATTACTCATGTATGGAGCCAAAAGCCAGGCTGTAAACTCTGTTGGTCGTACGGCATCCCAAATGGCAGCATTTGTCGGTATGCATTCGTGTGTTGCTACAATCAACAACCATATCCCCAAGGCAGACATCGATTACTTTACAGTTCCACAAGGGCTTGAGAAGGAACCCAAGTTACCACCATTTTTGGGAGGTCCACTTCACAAGTTTGTCATGCAGGTGAGCTTATACAACTGTTCCCAAAAATTGCATTCGTATTGTTTTCTTTTTTTCTTTTATTTCCGATCACTACTAAAACTAGGGGTTTGCAAACGCAATTTGTGCTTATGTTGAGCGTATTTTCTTTTACCCTTTTTTTTTTTTTTTTTTTTAAGAGGTGCCTCTCATATTTATTTTTGTACTTCTGATTCACCACTCTTTCAAATTTGTACAAGCTGTAACAAATCCATCACTGAAACTACATCTGCAAATTTTGCCTGAATTTGATGAAAATTTTCATGGAAATTTTTGTAAATCTTGATTCAAAACAAACCCAATTTATCAGCTATCAAAGGTGTCCTGCAAACTTCATTAAAATCAGATTTTTGGGGAAATTTTTTTAAAATCTTTATAAATCTTGATAAAAAAAAACACTAACCCAATTTAAGGAATCTACTGAAAATTGAATCTAAATCACTCCAACTGTTTGGAACTGGTTAAGGGATAAAAACACACATAAAACAAAAAACCCATTACTTTCTTTTCCGATAAGTCAAATTAAGTCTTCCCAACATTCATCCAGTTTTTTTATTGTACGCGGCTGTCAATTTCAATAGATAAAAATATTATTGGCATCCAAACGGTTCATAGCGGTTAGAATTCATAATGGATTATTTTAAAGTTACGTTTAATTGCTAAACTGATCTGATAAAACCTCCTTTTCTCCTGATTCAGGTCAACATCAATCCCGTTCGGATAGCTATTAATCTACAAAAATCACCGACCTTAGGAGAAAACCTGGAAAAAGTACATAGAATCTTGGAACTGATGAGCGATAAGGAAATGAAAAGAGGATTTGAGACAAACGAAGTAATGGCATTCAAGTTTCATTATCTTGCCTTTGTCGTGGCCGAGCTAATAAAAACTCGCTTGAGACAGCAAGCTTCGCAGTCTGATAAGAAAAAAGAAGATGAAAATGGAGATGAGAAAAAGTCTGACCCAATGGAGCTATTTGCAAGAAAGTTGTTAAAAAACCCAGATTTCCAGGAGAGCTTCATTCGTGAAAGTGTACGAGAGTTTCCGCACAGGGAGTGCACTGTGTTCCGACAAATGATCACAAGCTTGGCCCAGAAAGATTCACCATCAGCAATTAGTGTAGTGGAAGCTGCAATCAATGGCCAAAGAGGTTTTGGAGACTCGGGTAATCCTATTTGTTCCACTTGCACGGAGGAGGGCCCTTCAAAAAAATGTTCTAAGTGTAAAGTAGTTCAGTATTGTGACCGTGAATGCCAGCGATTACACTGGTTCTTGCATAAAAAGGCATGTGCACGGATTTCACAACCTGCAGGCTTGAAGCTACATCAACAGATCAGCGATATCGAGAATCTACAAATTGAATAGTTCTGACACGGAACCATGGTTCTGTATTGCTTCTTTCACATTCATCGACTCATTTAAAATCATTGTGGACTTAGGTTGTAGAAATATGTGTGTTTCTCTTTTCCTAATTTGCAATAAAAGAGGAATCAGCGAAGGACGGGTTTATTTTTAAGCGTTTGATTACCTTTAATTATGTCTTTATTGCTTTAATTTGCAGGGATGGTTTCTGGCCGAAAGATAGGTTTGGGTTTGGCTCTCAACAGATTATATGGTAGTTGCGTTTTGGAAGTATGTGACATAATATATAATAATGGCAAAGTAATTTTTGGGTTGAAAGTTTTGTTTGGTTAATGTTATTTCTATCGTTATTCCGTTGATTTTTAGTTATCTTATGGTACCTGTCGGTAGTATGATCGTTGGATTTAAGATCGCCCGCGAAATGTTGGTAATAACGTTGGTGCTACAGGTTGGTATTTCTGATTCATCGCATGCGCAGTGAGTCGTCCTCGTTATGATTTGACAGCTGTACAATATTTTGTGGTGACAAACTTCACATTACGTCAACACCGAAGGAAGTACCGTGTAGCAGTGATTTTAACTTTTTCATGCTAGTTCTTTTTGAGTAGTTAATCTGTCTGGGAAAAGGTATTTATTAAAAATATCTTCAACATGAGTGAGGGAGATGAAGGGTTTGATCCATGCGAATGTATTTGGAGCCATGAGATGGCTATGAGACGTCTGCTTTCCCTAGTAAGTCAGGCACACTATGTTATTATTTTCATTCCTGTTATTAGCAATTAGCTGTTGATTAAGGAAAGAATATTTGGCCTACATATGGCCGTAACTTAAATTGCTTGGTACTTTGATAAAAAAAAACCCGTAATTTAATGTTGCAGCTAAGAAATTCGCAATCGTACTGTACAGAAAACGAATGCATCGATGAATGTAAGTATTGTAACCAATCGCTTACTTCCACATCAAACCCACAATAAACCTTGAAAGGTCATCTGCACCTGTTTCGTGACTGCATGCTTATCATCATTGTCAACGATTGTTTCAGTAGGTGGTATACATATACACTTTTAGGTAGCAATCTCGCAACTCAAGATTTGCAATTATTGTCAGATCGTGCAGATTGACAGATACCTAGGTCTTAGACTGGTTAATAATTGTTTGATACCCACCTATTTTATTTATGACCATATGGTACTGTCATTACTTGTTCAATTTTAATTCTTGCTCCAATTTGCACCCACATGCACAACATAGAGATTGACAGAGAACTTGACCTTATAATAGTTAATAATTGTTTGGTACCTCCCTATTTTATTTATGATCATACAGTAGTGGCATTACTTCCTCAAATGTTATTTCTTGTACCAATGTGTACCCAAATGCATAGCAGCGTTTTTATTCGATTTGTTTTCGGGTTTTAGTGCCTGGCCTCTCTGGACCGCAAAGCACAACAAATGGATTCCTCATGATGGTTTTATTGTGGATGGCTCTTGCACTGGTTATGTTCTTCCTTCGACCGAATGTTCTGCGTGCCAACGGTGATGCTAAGCCTCGCGACAATGGCCAGGTAGTGCATATTTATAAGAAATTTAACTCCTGGATATAGAACTTAACTTATTAACAATATATACATGTATTTTTTTATGTAACTAGGTGATGATTAATATGGTGCATTACCTATTTAAAAGTTTTTAATACTCAGTTTTGAATGCTATTTTCACCACCGAACACCTCAGGGTTGCAACTTAAAGAGTTTTTTTTAGATGCCAGCTATAATACAGAACTGTGCTCTGCTTAAAGTGATTGTATCTCCCATACAAGTTGGCCTAGCATGTACCAACAATCTCATTGTGCAAATTTGGTAACAAACTTTGAAATTTTTAATACGATCGAAGATGTGTACTTTGATAAGGTGCCGGTACCGATGTGGCACCCAACGCTCGCGAGCCGTAAAAGGCAAGCGAGGTATGAGTTCAGAATAACTGATTTATTTTCATGTATTATACCTTAATGTTGGGAAATGGTTTCAGGGACCGAGCGGCTCTCCTCCTTCCTCTCCCGCAGTTGATTAACACGGTAACGATCAGGCTTAATTCGTTGCAAACCCAAAACGACGAGTCTCAGAAATAGGACCAGTATATTATCTAATCTATTTTGTTTGATTTATTTTGCATGAGCACAAAAGATTTACATCATATCCATTTACTATAAATACCTTTAAACTAGGTAAGACCTATGGTACTGTTGCCTGTGGTTTTACCAAAATCTGATAAGCTGTGAATAGGTACCATTAAGGAAATGGCAATGCTGCATTCTCTGCACATAGTGCTAACTGGTTTGGTTGTAAGAAATTCTTTCTAAAAGTACTACTTTATTAACCAGTTTCATTCTTTTATTAAAAAAAAAAAAAACAATTTTCAAATGTGGGCCAAAGATAACAAAATTGAGATACCTAGAGGGTGTTCCTTTTCTTTTACTACCGAGCTGGTAGTGGGTGCTAAAATTACATGTAAGTAAGTAGGAATTACCCAGAGTTTGCAGATATCTGAATATTTTGTTGCTGAAAAAAAAGATGTTGCTAAAGAGAGCACGCAGGATATTACTTTCTTTCTTTGGTTAAGAGATACGAAATTGGAATTTTAGTATATTTTTAAACTTATATAATCAGACAAAACATTTATTTTGTTGATGTGGTTCACTGTTATTTTTGTTAACAGCACAAAGGGTCGGTTAGTTAGAATCTTCTGAATTTTTCAACTCGACAATATATTAAATAACGGGTGAAAGAATGTTTACCAGGCTTTATTTCGAGAAAATTGATGTTACGATTTGGAAACCGGCGCTATGAAAATCCAACTGCTTGCTGGAGCCTGTAAGAAAACGGATTTAGCAAAAATGAGTTTTTAATTCATTGTTTTCTTTGTGAGACATGGCATCACACAGTAGATCTAGAATTGTTGCTATTGAATCCAAGTTAACTTATAATTTTTGTTATGGGCTGTTGTGGTTTGGAATTTTGGAGTTATTAATTTCCAGCACAATTAAATTATTTCCAGCACTCGAAGCTAAACAAGATACCTTTATTCCAAGAACAATAATGGTTCAATGGCAGGTCTATCTAGAGTTATTAGATAGGTCTGCTACATATAAAAAGTGAGAATATATACTTTGTACTGTGCTACTGTACTATATTACAAGATAGATAGGCATTTTAATATTAAGCAATGTAATATGTATACTCTCTTGTACCATATTGTAATATTATTAATAAACCTATCTAGCTAAAGTTAATTTGTTTGTTAATTTAATGGTATGCTGCCTGATGGTTTACATCAGGTAAGGCATGGTTTGTACTAAAACCATGGCATTGATAGAGATATCTGAATTTTGTCAGGGGACAGTTGTTTAGTATGTTTAGCTAGATTTGATATTGTTGTCTGACAAAACTTATGGCTCTTTTAAAACATTGGTCATGTAATTTCATGTAGGTTGGCCACCTAGTTTGTGTTACTGCCATCTACAGAATTGTCATTAGCATTCGTATCATTTTCCGACTTGCCGACATTATTTTCAGATATATCTATATCATTTGTGAGCGACTTTCTTATTTTAAGAATCAAACTATTCATTCTCAAGTAATGGCCTGTTGAATTCGGAAGGTTTTCGAAATTGATCACATCACATATTCCTTGTGAGAAATTGTCGGGCGCTGGAATTCTGCTATAAGGTGAAGCGCTTTTCAAAATTGGTGTTCCTAGGTCAACGTGCTTGACCTTCCCAACATTTGCAATCTGCTCTGGTGTGGCATATGGTTCAGTATTGAATGTCCTGCAGGATACTTCTAGTTCTTCCATAAGCAGCTTTTTCTGTGTTTCCAGATCTTCTAGTGTCGGGGAATCCATTGCTGCATCCTTGTGTGGTGTAGGACTATCTTTAACAGACTTTACAATTTCAGAAGTAAAAGGGATTTCGTCGGGCTCTCCCTCGGTATCCACAATAATTAATTGGCTGTCGGTGCAAACAGATGCCTGAATTTTCAAGGCAAGTTCGTTCCTTGCAGTCTTTGCAGCTTTGTTTAGGTTTTCCAGGTATTTGACCATAGCATCTTTACTTTGATGTTCCAACAATGGTGGGCACCGATGATGCCGAGATTCCTGCAATGTTTCCAAAACACACAACAGCCATTAAGCAGAAAGGTATATTAAAATATAATGTTCATCGTAACTTTACCAAATAGTCTTGTACTTACATCAAGCGTACCTGGAGCAGGCATAACATTATATCCGGGATATTCAATAATCTTACTTGTGTCATACAACACTGTTGACTCGTCTTCTGCAATATTATTTCCACCATCTAAGATTAATAAAAAAAAAGAATGTCAATAACAAAAAGATCTGGAACACCTTACTTGCAATACTATACACTCAACGGTACTATCACAGATACAGCACTAGGTAATCTAAAAAGGATGCTGCAAAGCATCCAATGAAAATTGAACTGTATATCAAGTGAAGTGCTAGCAAACAGGCCTAATAGTTGACCGTCGCAAGGTATAAGGAACTAAGTCTTAAATCTGTTGTTGTAAATAGAATCAGGTACCATTAGAATCAAACATTTCCAGTCCTGATTGGAAACTTTTTGCTTCTTCCAACCAGGCTGGTGGGTATCCCATGTTTCTCATCAAGTAAACGTGTCGAGGAAGCTGGTCGTCAGCAAGATTCAACGCTTTTCTAAGTTCTTTGCTTAATTTTCCTGGTGCTAGATGGGCATAGACCTGTTCTTCTGCCAAATGATAACGAGTTTGTTTCATTCCACCATTTTTGTTTGCTTGAATGCGTCTGTTTTTTGCAATCATTTGATTATTACGTGGTTCTGGACAGTCATTCATCATGTGATCTCCCATACAATTGAAACAATTGTTTCTAGGAGCGTTTGCAGGTTTCTCTTTTTCTTCTTCCGTGTATTCTCGAAGAACAGATTTAAATTTGGTCTTATAATAAATAGGTGCATCTGTATCCATGTGAGGATTAGCATCCCAGACAAAATGTTTAGCATCTTCGGCATCTCTTTCTGCCTCCCAAGAATCAACCACAACGAGGTCATTTGGATTACATTCCTCAACATGAAGATCCCCTTCGTTTCCGTTAAGAGTAATAATTTCTGGCTCATTTTCATTTTTCTTACTGAAACAAAATAGAAGTTCATAAGTCATAAGTAAATAAATGGGTTGACCTATCAAATAAAGGTCTTCTAGAAATTGACTGTTTTTGTGAATTTGTAAGGGATTCCTCAAAGCTGGTAAGTATTTTAGTGTGGGCCAGGGTTCCCTCTAAGCTGTGCGCACAAAACTCGCCGAGCCCGTGCATATACATTACTACAGAGCGCGCAAAAGTTACACCATTCATTTCTCTACGGTTACACCAGCATTAGGGTGTAAGGGCATAAGGGTTGAGATACACCGAGTAAATTTAATATACCGCAGAGAAAAACTGTGATAACGAGAACTGGTATTGAGTGGCAGTGATGGCAACTTGTAAAGGGCAATAAAACTTTGTTTGGGGGTTGTGAGATTCAATATAGCTCTTGCATTAATTCAATGCATGTTTTAGATATCAACAAAGGCAATGCTGCCACATTCCTGATTAACAACTGTTTCATTAAGCAAGCACACCCTCCAACATAGCTACAGAATAATATGTTTAGAAGTATTTTTAGTAGTTTAATACAATGTTTTGTTTCTGTAAATTTTGCCAAGCACCGTCTTGTTCATGGTTGGGACTATTACGTAAAGGGGATAACTTGCAACTAATTAGCAGTTAGTTGGGATTATGAATAGATTCAAAATTTAACGAGGCGTCGCAGAATTGTACGCGATTACAGCATGGGCTGGTAACCTTAATGAAATCAAAGTAAGGTAAAACTCATCTAAGTTAAATTCGTTTCTTCTTTGATCATTAATTTACAAGAGTATTACAATGATTGATGGCTGGCTAGATTGGTATTTGTTACCTGAATTTCTTTTTTGTGTTGTTTTCTGAGTCCAGTAACTCAATATCATCATCTATTAGCTGGACACTATCTTCTTGTTCTTCCATTTGGCAATGGTTTCTTATGTTGTAGTTTTATCTTTCAGTGATTTGTGCTAACAATTTGCACGAATGTCCAATAAAAGAAACTATTGTAAGAGTTTTCGTGTTTCAAATTATTTGGTAAACAAGAGAGTTGAGGTTAGCTCTCCAGAAGGAACCAAGATTTCGAGCACTTGTTCATGCACACTGCACAGTATCACTCGTCGCCACCAGGGTGAGCCACCGGTATCCGTTGGTGGTATCTTTGCATTCGCTTGTCACGTGACGCCAATGCAGCTGTCTCAAGTCGCTGCAGCCAGTGGCCTTTGCCCGTGGTCGGTGTGTATTGGGTTCAGTCAGTACTTGGCTCTCAGCGGAGTCCTTTGTCCTACGGAGCTAGTAGCGGCTACGCGCATGTAGGGAGTGCTTTAAGCAAATCTGTGCAGCGTACATTTGCTAGGTGTTCAATTTTGTGTAGCACAAGTTTATAACGAGAGCAAGAGATTTTTGTTAGTTCTTGAAGCGAACTATTTAATAATTTAAAGTGTTTTACCGATTTACCTACCGAGTTTTGACAAGTGATCGTCAATTTTATTTTGTTTAAAGACAAATTTTACACGAACATTACTACTTGCACGAACTTTCACGAAACTATCTTCACATATGAAGAAAAGCCAGGCCGCTTAAATGGATTTCTCGTTGCGACCAACACTTTGAAAGTAGTGCACCGATTCAGGAAAAATACATGGCTGTAGTGGGACCGAGCAGACACTCACGAGTGTCGATGTCTGTCTCAATGTCACTAATGCAGGGTGCTGGGGGTGGTCACCAACAAACCATCCTGGCCGCCGCTCAACCATACTATCATCCGCATCAAACTCCTGCGACGCCGCTCCCCGCCCATACGCAGACCCAGGATGTCCAGCCAGACAGGCCCATCGGTTATGGCGCTTTTGGAGTCGTATGGTAAGCCCACAACTCCGTTATCTCATGTGTTTAAAAGCCCTTGGGGCATTAGTCGGGTGGTTGACCACATGTTGAATGGCTGAATGAAATCGTGGGCGGATGCCCGGGCTGTTCAGCAGGGTGTGGATGTGTGTGCGCTTACGGAATTTACGGATTCACGCACACGCTTGCGAAGACGTTGGCTGAATTTCATAATATGCGTTTATCGGGAAGCGATCCTTGGTCAGTACGAAGCAGGGGAGTAGATGTGAGCATGTTTCCTTCGAAACAATCTCTAGTTAGTATTTTTATCCTAATCGGTACAAGACATAGCATCTCAGAACTCAAAAGTATCCTTCGTCAAGAAATTCAGTCCTTTTTCAGCACCGAAATCGTCTCAATGGCATGTCACTAGCCTTGTGTAATAGTAAAACGTCCGTCTACTTCTATTGATATCATGGGTTCCTTATCGAATTGAGGCCAATGTTAAACTAGCCAACGCGTGGTTGGGTACCTCATTATGCCACTGGCACCTTCAGTTGCATCGGACGGCGCGGAACTGAAGTCTACAAACTTCGTCGATCGAACAACATGGATTAGGATAGGGTATCAGGTATAGGATGGCTCTGATAGAGATTAGAAACGTCGTAAGTGGCAACGCAAGGTACTTAAATTCCAGACGATTATATCATTTGTATGTACTCATCGAGCGGGTGTGATGTGTGAACACGTGTAGCACTGTACTGCCAAGCAAAGCACCAAATACATTTAATTTTAATGGATAGGTACGACCACGACGAACGGACGTCACCAACACGTTTTAATTCCGCAAATCTTCCGTCAGCCTTGTCGGCCATCTGCCACTGGCGTCAATGCTGTCGTCAAACGCCATAGGAAGGTCTCCAAATTGCAACCGTAATAAAAAATTACGAAAATCCACGTTGCATTCAAAGAAAACACAACCACATAACGTTGCCACTTGACATATTATTAAAACCCAGACTTCTTTTAAATGACTCCCGACTGCTGTTCAATGCAAGCGAGCGTACGATCTAGCCATGTTGATGACGAGGGGCTACAATCAAGAGCGCCGAGGGGAGGGCGAGGGTCGACGGGATGCAAGAGGATCAGACGTGCTAGACGGCAGGATCACCATCTGCTTTCGTCTCCCACAGCCGTGGTAGTCGACCTCCACGATTCGCTGCCGACGCCACCGCCGACTGGGTGCAGGTGGTTTGCTCGATATCCATCCCGGCATAAGCCATGATAGAACGCAGTGATAAACTAGACCCGGCTAGGCAAACAATAGTCAACATAGCCAACGGACGTTAAATGTACCTTATGGCAAACTGGCCACGAAATTACGCATGCATGTATCCTTGTAGAGTTGACTGGTTGTTACTACAGGCAGTTGGTTACGGCGTTGGCCACGTGGTTTTTCAAGTCCACGGTTTCACGGGTCTTCGAGAGTTCGATTAGACAGGATATGCGGGTAAAATCCGTTTTCCGGCCTAATGACTGCCAGGGAGTACATGGTTTGGTTGGTAGGCATGCATACGTCGTGTAGCTGGCTCTCCCAGCCCGGCTCTCATGCATGTGTCACTGCCCTCTCGGGTTTTATTAAAAATATCGTCACGCACGACTTGTATAGACGTTACAAGGAGGCTTTGTAGTACATACTTACTGCGTTTGTGAGATTCAAAATTTTGATTGTGTAATTGACGAGTTTCTTGTCTTTCGAGGTAATAATCTGTTGATAACCGTTTAACTGCATTTAGACGAGTATTATATTGCATAATTAGTTATGCATCTTGGTATCGGTCATCCATGGCACATGGGATTGCGATCAACTCGATCATTTTCAACTCGATCCAGGATTTGAATGCATTTCCCTGCTGACTCGATACAAGCGTTTGAAAATGTACCGAAATACCAATTCATTTCCGTTGAGATGCCTTAGCCAAATCTAAAGAAAGAAAAGTCTGCTCTCTCGTAAAACCGTTGCATTTCATTTGCCACCGGTGCGCTTGGATTTGAAATTTGAATGACTGATAGCCACAGTCCCGCATTCGGGAGAGGGGTGGGGACGGCGGTCTCGTGACGTCACGACGTCGGTCGTTCGTTCAGTGTGATTGCAAGTTTAGGGGGCGTTGTTCAAGGGAAGGGCAGGGGGGATGAGCGTCGCTTGGTTTTGCAAGAGGGTGGTGCTTGTCTGGATCGATGAAAAGACTCATTATATCTACTTACAATCGCACTCATTTACTCCATGCCCTGTATACCCATTTTGACAATCGTCTGGTCTCTGCATCATTATGCCGACCCGACCCCAACTCAGGCATAATTCGCTCAACTCGCTTGCACAAACGTTTGGCTAGACGCCTCTGTCTCTCTCAATCTCCCTCTCTCTTACCTCTTCTTTCTCTCTCTCTCTCTCTCTCTCTCCTCTCACTGATAATCTATGAACCGGAAGTGTGCAAGGAAAAGCACATCCGTGTATTTCGCTACCCTTCGTAACAAGCCTTTTTAATCACGTTTACCTTAATTATTTCACCTCCGCTGTTGTTGTGAGGCGAAACGACTAAACACTTTGCGACGAAAGTTACCTGCGATTACAAGAATACGGTCAATCGTTTGCGAATTTCACGTCGGTGCTCGACTTTGTGCTGTTCGCTCTCCCCCCATTTCAATCCCCAGGTGTCCACCGCCCTCGAGTTATCCTTGAAAGCGGTGGCCCTGAGATCATGGGAAATATTTCTGCAGATGGATATTTTCTTTGGGGTGCAAAAGCTGTTCTTCGTCTCTACGGTTGTTAGCTGGGTGGGTAGCAAGCAGCCTGCTAGGCAAGGGGGAGTGGATAGAATGGTGAGCCAAGCCGAAGGGATCTTTCTCTCAGAAGCTGTGCTTCGAATGCTGCTTGGTGCTGGTGTTCTCTGCCTTCTTTGTTACCCAGGGGTTGTTTTTCTGGTGACTGAGAGGGGTCTAACCACCGAGCCCTGGACTGAGAAAAAAATTCCAATCCCCACCATCGGAGCGGCCTACCTTGTTGCCGACATAGTTTTTATCTCAGTTTTTTTTCTCCCTAGTGTGCCTTTAAATTTTAAACACGTGCTAGGCGGTTTTAATAATTCTATTGGTTTTTAAACCTGGATTAAACCTCTCTGACAATTTCTTGTTGGGCACTCACGCCGCTCGGACTCTTGTTTACACAAATGCTCGAACAATGTATTATTTTCTTTGTCAACTGTATCTAATCTAAAGTCTCCAGTTTAATTTACTATCGCCAACACACATACAAAAAGGGTCTCTCCCAACACAAAGTATACACAGGTCTAACGGACCACTTTATTTCGAAGTCGAAGACGCGAACTATAGCATTGTGTTCATTCTCCTCGAGCTTTCCTCCACCTGAATGGCACTGCAACAATGTATAAGCCCCATAACTCCCCCACAAAATACACTTCATAAATCTCGCGACATTTGGAAATTAGAATGCGCGTCCCTTACCGTTCCCAAGCAATTTCCTACCCCCCAGACGTAAGTCACCCATCAGTGGCAGTTTTACAGACCCTGCGAGCTTGGTACACGTGATCCTGTCAAGTTGGTCTCTCGCTGTGACGTCTCCCATATGATTGCCTGTCGATGTCAATTTATTTGCAAGTGATTTGGAAAAATTGTCGTGTACAACATTAAATGTCGCGTTGACATGTGTTGGTGAGGCAGTAACATAATCAGGGGTCGTCGCGTGGTATATTTTAAAAATTGTTGAACTGGTTACAGTCCAAACTGTCAGTATGCTCAACACCGAAGGTTATGCGACAACTAGCCAAACTAAATTTAGACTTAGGAGACTAGCTTTTTTCGTATTTATTGTGGCCATCTCAATACTAAGTCGTGAGAATTGTGTGTATTTTGTGTCCTGTACTGAGAACGTAATATTGTCGTACCTGCCTTTTAGCAATCCTTAGCGTTAGGCATTTCTTCCATTTATGAATAGACCATAAGCAGCATTTTTCGTTTCCTAAAATGGAGAAAGTACTGGCACACGAAAATTGTCTACCTACTTTCAACTATCCACGACGCGTTCCGTTCCAGCTACCTTGATTTTGATCCTAATATCCATCAGGATTGAGAAGTTATGAGTTACTACTTACTAACAAATAATTTGTCTCACGTGGACCGATCAGCATGCTAGATTCGATATCTAATTATAGAACCATTTAAAGCAAGTATCAAACTGGAAACGTGTGAACCTAATTGTCTGGCATATGAGACGACATTCTCTAAGAGTTCTCGATCGACTCTGGAGTGCTGCGTGCCTCTTCGGCCGAGCTCTCTCGCAAATTACAAGCTACCTAGAAAACTGTTCTACTCCAACAAAGCATCTTCATCGATGATAGTGATGATTAAGCTTACAATTCTACACTAGTTTAGCAATTGTGACACAGGTTTATCACTCAAGTGAAAATTCTTATTGGTGCAGTTCAATTTTCCAGACTTCTAAAAGTACTAAAATGACAAATTCTTTTAAATAACAAAGGAAAAATTAGAATCATGTGTCCTTACATTCGTGTAAGAGTCTTATCTTATTTTTCATGTCAATCTTGAATCTTTTGATTAATATCTGTGTTAAGCAACATTTTATTCAACCCTCGGGATGTAAATCATTTGAAAATATATCGCGCTTTTCATCTAGAGCGACGACATCTTATAAATCTAGTAGATTTGTTGACAGATCTCGGGAACCATTTGCAATGCCTTCAAATCTCCATCTATGAATAGTAATTTCAACTCACCATCCTTGTACCTCTTCAGGCCCATATAATTCTACGGCATAAAATCATGCGCTTAGCAGTGAATTAATAAGCGTTCAGATGCAGGCACGACACGTGTTACACACTTTTCACTCAAGAAACGGTGACCATGACTCGTTCGTTACAGCATCCCCTAGACTCTAGAGCGAGCTGCATAAAAATCGACTGTCCGTTGTTTTACATAGGATTTTAGAGCGGAAACATCGGTTTGATAGTGTGAATGCTGCGATATTTCGATTCGTGTATGGTTTCTCTTCGCATGTTGACAAGGCGAGCGACATATCTCCACGTGGTCTGCGTGCATGTTGCAATGCGTAGTGCTGCCACTGCGACCGATCGATCCCAAGTAAAGGACATCCGCAATCAGCTGCTTCTCTGTCTGCATGTCTGTCACAGAAGAAGAATCACAATGGCGGACACTTTGTCTGTGCAAAAATTTAATCAAATTAGAAAACGGCTAGATTCGCATTAGCGTCCATTGCCAAAAGCGTGACAGCTATCATAAACGCTGTCATCTGTATGAAAAAAAAAAGGTAATTCTTGTTTCTGACGTTCTGCTACGCGACCTGGCTTTTGCTATGGCCATATCAGTATATTTTCATCGTTAAAACTGGCAATTGTTATTCGGGTTCTAAATCAAGTTTAAAAGTTTGAACTTACTGGTGTTTGCTGTCCAGCCAAGCATCGCGGCAGAGCACGACACGTTTCAGCATGGACGTATGTGATAAGTAAATACCGGTGTATTTGTTTACTGATGGGTGTTAATTATCACCGGGCGATGTGCGATGACAGTCATTTGCGAGGTAATCCTAATCGGTATCAATGAATAGCTTACTATGGATACGACGGTCCCAGTTGGGGATCGTCTTAATTAGTGGTCTGGCTGGAGGAACGTTCGTTTGCTGGGCATTTCCTTTAGGTAGTGTGTGTACTGTGTTAGGTTTAACATGCTTGAACGCTTCTGATGTCGTCATTCACGTCATAGGTAACTTCTAGTACCTATCCCGGTAAAACTTTCTGTTACTGCATTGCATATTGTATGAATTATAAGTAATTATATCTTACGGTTCAATGATTTGACCTCATACACGAGCGAGAGAGGTCCTGGTTCTTCCCGTTGTTCGTATGACTGAGTAACAGAAAAACGGTGTAACTCTGAACAAATAACAATGGCTCGCGCTTCTTTGGTTTTGGTGTTGGCGGTTCATTCCTCCTTCCAACATTTGTCACAAGGATATTGCTGTGCACGCCCGGTGCGGACGTTTGCGAGCCAGCACCTAACTGTTACACTGATATCTTGAACTGTGTTATATAATTTAATTAATACTACGAAAAATCGTACCTTTCCACTCACAAGTTTAAGCTTTTATTGGCTTTATTTCTGAAAATAATATGGTTGGAAAATGGCATTACAAAGTACTCGAATAATAAAATAATAACAATGCCAAAAAAAAAACCTGTGTAATATGGAGGCCATGACATGCACTTTGCCAACTTGCGAAAACTTACCATTTTGGAGCAATTTACAAATTTACGTCGGTTTCGGCGAATTGACAGATCATTTCCATCGCTCACGATTCGTTTGGAAATTTTAATAATGCACTCGCAATATAGCGAATTCTTTCGAATGGAAATGTTCACGACGGAGTTTGGCTGTGACACAGATATGAATGTAAGTGTAACGTTATAGTTGTATTACATTAAACATTACCTCCTGTCTACTCCACTAGATGTTCCATGCTCTAGCCTACCTGACTATCACGCCAAGCTACGTTGCCCGCCCGGGCGCGCCTTTCCTTTCCCAGCATTAGCCCAGCAGATCTCTGCAAATCAGCCATTTCATTGGTTGAAACTTTAAAGGGCCGCGGGCAACCTTGGCCGCGGGCGTAATGCGCCGACAGCGCCAGTCTATGAAGTGTCTAACTCTACGGTGAAAAGATCTCTGCGTGCCTTTTGCGCCCGTATCAATTTTGCCAAATTGGTGCGATCGATCGAGAAGATTGTTACGCTGAAAATCAGTGGGTGCAATAAGGTAGCTAGCGCGCATTTGAATGAACCGCCTTCGCCGAAAACGACGAAGCTCTGCAAGATGCGCGATTTTGTAGGTCACGTCCGTTACGTCGTAGCGACAACAAAACCTATTTCACATTACCAAACTTCTTTGATACGACTAAATAAATGCTGATAAATGCTGTGCTATCGTGACTATTTTAAACCGCAAGTAAGTTAATGCTGTATTATCCGAAGATCGCAGGTAAGTAGAGAATATCATTTATTAATCTATGCTCGAACCACAGATTCTTTCTTCTGTGCTCTAACCTAACCTTACTTACCTGTCAGAAAATTATTCACAGTTATTTACAGTTTTCAATATTTTATTGACTAAATAGCGCCGACTAGTAATATTAAGCAACATTAATAACAAAATAATCAGCTCACTATGCATTTTGATAGTTTTAGTTACATATTTACTAGGCTAGTCGCTCAAAATTGAACTAAAGCACAATATAAAGGTAGTCATTGAATTCAATAGTGCGGTATAGTACTGTACAGAAAGAAGTAAGTAACTATGAGCATTGTATTTCAAAGCTAAAATTATTTACGAAATAAATTGGTAAAATACTGTGCTTTTATACAGTACTGCATTAGTGACCTGCACCATGTCCTTTAGCATGAGCTACATTGGCTTCAACACTTAGACACAATCGGTGAGCTCGTTTCCGTATTTTTAGTGACGCAGTAGCGACTGGCGGTCTTCCTGCAGGAACCCTGCTGGACCCTCGTGTCAAACCATCACGTCTCCGAGCTATCGACGTGGGCTGCACCTTTATCTTGCCACCTTGCCTTCGAGTAGCTGCTGTGCATCGTCGAAATGCAACCATTGCTGTGATCAGGTCTGTTACATTGTGAATCTTTGACAAATCCTTTTCTAGCTTTTCCATATGTGATACACAACTTGCTGTAACAAAGGACTTGATACGTTCCATCTGAGCATTTACTAGCGCAATAGATTTGTCAAGATCGTCACTGCCTGGTGCCTCTGTAGTTTGCAGCGGTACAATCTCCATTTCAGTGTCGTCTAGTGCACTTGAAGGCCCAGGCTCAGCCATGTCATAACGTGAAGCAGTGATCACTTGGCATTCACTGTCATCTTTCAATTCCTAAAAGAAAAGTAAACATTATTGAATTGTCAGTCCTGTAAAATATATATTATGTGTACCTTTTTTTTATGTAGGTAGTGCATAATATGAACTGCTTTATCAAATCAAAGTCATAGAACTTTTCTGACTTTAATTATTATCAAGAGAGATTGGTTATAGGTGTACCAACTTTGAATACTAAAATACATTATATTATATCAGTCACTTACCTTGAAAAAGTGTATTCCTGGGCATTTTTTCCCCAGTGCTAATTGGGCAAGGGAATATCTGCCCTGCAAGGTAATTGGTGGCAAGTTGGGAAGCATCACATCTTTGTGCTTGTGAAGGATTGCTTGGTGCTTACAAAAAGCTCCTTCTGATCCTTGGTGACAGCTGCATACACCCAAGTGCACATCTACGATGTAGTCTGTATCAGCAAGTGTGGCACTGGGTACAGAGTAGGCACTGTCGCTGACTTTCTTTATCTTTTCCAGGTTGATGCCAGCCATTCGCTTGCACAGTACTGAATATCCCAGAACGGGTTCCGCACGGCGCCCATGGGCAAAGTTCAGAAGTCGCGCCTTGAAATATTGGCTCCATATGGTTCCGCAGAAGTCTACAAGTGCCACAATATTAAAGGCCTTGGTCCTGCTAAGGATAACATCTTTCAAAATACGAATTGAAGCCTCCGCATAATTATTTGTGTGGTTATTGCGACTGATTAGCTTCATTCGGTGAAATTGAACCCATTCTTCTTCTCTGGAAAGGTTCTTTTCCATTCGAGAAACAAATTTGTCTTGGCCTTCTAGCTCATTGATTGCCAGCTTTGCATCAGCAAGTTTTTGTGATGTGTCAGCTTTCATGACCTGTGAATAAATATCCACATTAAGAAGGGAATGCTTATCCATTAGAGGATTTTTATTTTATTATCAGGCCATGGCTTCGCACATTATATTACTTCATTGTTTTAAGATGAGGGCATTTAATTTTATCTGGAATAGCATTCAGTATCTACATACATTTTGAAATAACTTCATCAACTCTTTTCGGCTTTCCTTATTCACACCACTCTTTGTAGAAATCAGCCAACGCCACTCAGCCTGAGCCATATGGAAGTGGCAAAGAAACTGAGTAGCGCTTGGCCAAACTGTGCGCAATGCTGACTTCTCTGCAGATGAGTCGTCAGTCATAAATATTTGGGGCTCCTAGAAGTTGGTCATTAAATGTTCATTAAAATGTAATACGTTCTTACTTCTTACCAACACCTAAGTTTTTTCTATAATAATTTTCAAACACATTGCAATTCAATACACTGGATTTTACCTTCTCTCCACCAAAACACCGAGGGAAGTTTTCCTTTAGCAGAGCAAATGCTTCCATGTAGCCTTCTTTTGACTGACTCTCATGGATGAGAATTCCAATCGGAATGGCCCCTGCTGCAGTTGCAGTCAAAATAATAGTAACTGTGGCACAAGTGACATCACAGCTTGAACTGGAGTCAATAAAAATTATTTCCTTAGAGCAGGGCAAAGCTTGAGCCCGCTCCATTAAATCCGTCACCACTAATACGGAATAGGGGTGCTCCTCTTTTATGGCCACAAATATTCCTGAAATTGTTTTATTTTTCTTAGTGCTTACTATTTTATTTTATTTTCTCATACTTATAGGTACCTACTTGTATTTTGGCTAGCAATGCATTATTAAGGTACCTCTATTTTAAGATATTGTCATAGCTGTAGATCAGAGTCATATAGATAGGAGTCGAGCATGATGCCAAAAATACGCCTTAGACGTAGGAACTAGCATAGGCCTAATATAGTACTAACCACCAGTATGCTTGTACCTAGGAATTAGCATAGGCCTAATATAGTACTAACCACCAGTATGCTTGTACCTAGGAATTAGCATAGGCCTAATATAGTACTTAACCACCGATATGTTGTACCGTCTTTGCTTGTACCTAAATTAAAATATCATATATATATATATAATATAAAATATCATAGATAATCACCTTCTTCTCTTAATTTTGGCATTTTTTCGCGTAGCTTTTGAAACGGCGCAGAAACGGGACCAAAATTTTCTAATTTCCAAGCGTCGTGCAGACTGTAAACTCTTCGCCGGATTGGATTTATTGTCCCATTTGCCAGCGCCTCCACCGAGTTATCCAAGAGCAGAAGGCTATTCTCATGAGCGCGAATGGCTTCTGCAGGTGACATTCCGGCATTAAAAAAATCGCAGAAAGCAGATTTGGTTTCATTGCTCACTCGTAAATTCTTTAATGAACCCACAGAGCCAACACTGTGGTTGTGGTTTGTGTTCACGGTGACTTTTCCGCAGAGTGCTGGACTCTGCTGCAGGTAGGGGTCATTGCGGCGGGTGTAATAGTTATTTTTCTTCACTAAAATGTCTATTGACGCCTTGCAGCCTGTGGCTCGCTTGCTACCAGCTACTTTATTAATGTTGCTGTGATGGCACACCCAAAGCTTGTGCATCACGAACCTGCAGATTTTTTTAATGTTAAGTGTACATTTAAACATTGGAATATGTTATGAAATATAAATAATATTTGAGAAAATGGGTGCAGTTGAACTATTCAGTTTCTTGGTGACAAGTCCTTGCACTTTTTTGGTGCATTACCTCTTAGGCTCCATTTGCCGCTGCCTGCCTACTAACCAATTAGTATTCGTTTTCATTCCGAAACACTTAATCCACTTCCGCGCTTCGTCTAAGTCCCTTATAGTGCATCTTACAACTGTCTCTGAGGGACTGGATTTTTCGATGACATGTTGAAAGTCTGAAATCTGGTGGAAAACGGCAGACAGATCATGCTTTGACATGGTGACAGAAATTCCAAATACAAAGTGGGGTTATAAAGCATGGCGCAGTGCGAGATTATTCTGTCAGCTAGCACGTGCGCACTTCACGCGGGCGCGTGACGTCATGTGACATTTTAAATTTTTAACCAATGAAACGGCTTGATTTGGCGAGGTCTGCTGGGCTAATGCTGGGAAAGGAAAGGCGCCGCCCGGGCCGCAGGTGAAACAGTTACCTGAAATTTTAATATTTCAGAAGCAAGCCGTTCTGATATTCGTGTCGAACGTATTCCAATAATTCCGATAATGCTCAG
Organism: Protonemura montana; assembly: GCA_947568835.1. NCBI lineage: Eukaryota > Metazoa > Arthropoda > Insecta > Plecoptera > Nemouridae > Protonemura > Protonemura montana. Next base: position 13,562,283 of record OX387602.1, read on the forward strand.
GTTTTTGTTATATTCGTCGAAGGTGATCCATAAATTATCTTTGCGGTATCTCCCATGATAAACCACAAGCGATTTCTTAGTACTTCGCAACACTTTGACTTCGTTGAACAATTCATCGTAAGCTAACACATCGTCCATCTGATCTATTCTAAACGCTTTAAATTTAGACCTGCATCAGATTAAATGTAGGTATACTGGTCTAGCAGATCGTGATATTGGATAGGTTCTCATCGCAAGCTGGCGCCAGGTGTGTCCGGTGGATTAATACTTGATCGGTAGGTCAGTTCAGTCGCGACATGGATATTATTGTGTGGGAACGGATATGATATGCCAGTGCACCCTATCGGACCAACATCTCCTGAGTTTTGTGTTTTCTTATGCAACCCCGCTTCATTAACATAGCTGTAAAGCTTACCGGCTCTTTGTCACCATACATTAATTATGTCGTCGCTTTGAAAATAGAAAGTTAAATTTTACCATCTGCAAGCGGAAAGTCATTCGAAGACAATTACCATTCTCTGTTTGTTGCCTTCGAAATGGGGTAGTTCAGGTGAGCACAGGCTACCGATCATTAGTTGGTATTTAAGTCATTAGTGTACATCGGCTCCAGCAGCTGATTGCTACCTACTGGGAGTTTTTTCATTTGGTTTAAACTGTTGAACATAATATTGTTGTCCAGAGCACCTGGTCAGCTATTCAGAGCGGCTGACCAAGCCCGACTCGAATCTGGATTTCTTTTCACCTGAGCAAGACGACACGAGGACTAGATAGTGCAAGGCACTAATACTAAATCGCGCCTACTACGACATTTATAGAGAGAGTAATTGTATTGCTAGTGCACCTGTCCTTGGTTTTTAGTTGGCTGTTGGTGTGTTGTGTGTACTTCCTACTTGGAACAATGCAATCGAAAGACGGTTAAACGCATTGAAGTGAAGGTAATCAGTGATATAGTTTCTTAGGTAGAGATACTATGGATCGAGCATTTGACTCTAAAAATAGTCCAAGAAGATATACTCACGACTGTAAGAAGTCCATATAAGTAATAATTACTATTTGGTAGAGGGAGATAGATAGGTACTTATGTATGTCTTATGTTTGAAGTGAAACCTTGGTTGCAAGTTGTAATTAGTCGAATTTGTCTGCTGCAAGTGAAAATTCGCAATTAACGTTAATTATTTCCTATGCCGTTCTTGATTCGTGGGTGACACGCGCTGCAATTAGGCTGTGCAAATTTCCTATTCTACGTTGAATCGGGTACGCTGTGCTTATTGCTCAGCACGTGGATTTTCTCATTCTGTTTGTAAGCTATCTTCCAACGCCAAATTGAACAGGGAGCGACTTATGTTTGCACTCGTTGCTATGCGAACCGGGTCCAGGTGTATATACCCCAAACCCGTCTCGTCTCGCACGAAAAGCAAAATAAGTGGTTGATACTGGCGCAGGCGGCCTCAGTCTCACCTGTTCATCTGTGCTGCCGGCCTGGTCTGGCCATGGACCTGGCCGACTGGCAATCAAGCATGGGACCAAGCAATCCTGCAAGAAGCTGCTACACCAGCAACTATTCACGCCAAGGATAGAGTGGTAAAAGAAGCTGCAGAAGTGGTGGGTAGATGGACAGGAATGTCGGAGCGGAGTCCGTCTCAACGGAACGGATGCAGGCTGGCTAACCTGAGGTTACATTAGGACAGACAAAGAAAGAACGCATGACGAAATCATTGTACTTGTACCTGCTCGAGTCTATATTGTCCCGGTTCGCTTTTGTTACCAGCCAACGAAAAACAGCTCCAAATCACAGGTAGTTTCGATTTTACTATCATAAAGATGATCCTCTTTACCTTGCCTGGGGAATGGAAAATGTGGAATACAGACTTTCGTCGTTCGATTTCGTTTCTAGTTTTGTACTAAAGTACTGGCATATTGCAGAGGGAATTATGGCTTGCTTTACCTTGGATAATACTTACGGATTGTAGTTTATATGTTTTCTTATATGAAATCCTTTTGCATAGTAGCATACTTGCAGAGTGTTTGATAAAGTACCTGGCTGTGCATTACATTCCTAACACATGACAAGTAGCTTTTCTCGATGCAATCTCGTCATGCGTATAATATGTGTGGGAAAATGTAAACCTCACTATCTCGTCCGGGTCCAGTCATCTTCACATGGATGTTATACTCTCCGCGAGATGAGATTGTGTCGATGTCATCCGACGACATGGGTTTCCTTTAGGAATAGGCATCTCAGATATGACAAGTTCTCACTGATAACGCTCTGCGCGCATCTCAATCGCAGTTGTGAGCTCTGCGAGTGGCCCTCGTCATCTCGTCTTAACCCTGAGGGGCGCATTTTTCATAGTCAAGACACCCTTGGAGCGCAGCGGTGATCCCGAAGAATAAGATTCACGTCTGTTTATCCAGCAAATAATATCAATCAATCGCCTAATGAGGGTAAAATTAGTATCATCATTCGTGGTCCCTTCTACGTTGCAATAGGAGTGACTACATCCCAGCAAAGAAACCTTCGAATTCGATTTTCAATCGCTACGCCCTATAATTTGGCATAATCGTGTTTCTGAGAATTGCATCTCCATTGTGTTCTTAATATATATAGTGTCAATACCATGCGCTCAATCATTCCTCTACGAGCCATTATGACGGTGACAGGGGCATCACATGTGAAAAAAAAATCGATACGCATATATATATATGTATATTAAACTTCCTCGTAATTGTTTGAGATAAGAGCACTTCGCCTAACAAAGTACCCCCATCGCAGTTCCCGCTGTGTGCGAAATCGCAGATCCACCGACGTTGCAGGACTCTGGTCTCCCAGGTCTGCATCCCACGTGCGGGCCGGCGAACGTGGAGGCAGAGTGCAGACACACAACGCGGGCACATGTGCGTCGAGGAATAACATTATCTCGTCTGACGCTCTATACAGTCCAGCCACGTGATCCCGACTGTTTTGGTTCAATGCCTTGTCAGAATCACAACTGCGCCGCTCGCTATAACACAACCACGCTCTAAACTCATAAAAACCAAAATGGTGGTGTCGAAATGTTGTGTAAACACTTTTGTGCCTAGCTTGTTTCGTGTGAGATAAGGAAAGTCGCTTGCTGTGGACAAGCATTGGCGTCCGGGGATGAGGAATAAAGGGTCTCATTGTTAGACATTATTTTTGGTAGACTAATTTTTGAGTAAACCTTCTTTTTGTTCGGCTCAAGTTCCCAGGATTTTTTGAAAGGCGGGTTTGTGTGTAAGGAGAATATTGCTGCCATGTGGGCTGATGTCCGATTCTTGTTAGTGGCTAGCGGGTCGCTCGTAATCATATCATGGTCGGATCTCGTCTGCAACATTGCTTTGTCCAATCTTGATTGTTTCACCGAATAACCGCAGAGATTGCCACAGAATTAAGTGACCACGCTCACTTGGTATGAAATTCATATTTTGTGGCAGAAAAAAACGACCGGATCGACATCTGTTACTCGCGTTTGGTTGGGGTTCTTTATTTACATCATTAAACGTTCCACGTTTGTATAGCAATTATACTCACGCACACGTGTATTAATAATGATATAAAATTACAATTATCTTTCCCGAAAGTCAAAACAGCCGATCCATTCATGAGGACCTATCCATCTGTGATTCCGTTTTCTATACTTGCCCATTTTCAACTTCACTAATCTCGCTTAGCTCTTTTGTTCCCATATGCTTTTGATTGTTTAATATGTCTACGACCTATCGCGCTTACCTGGTCTATCGAAGCCAATGCATAATGTGCCTCTGTTATCTCTTTGGACCCCACCCACCCCATCCTAACCCTTCCCCAACACCCTATTCACAACTCAGATGATGGCTTTCTCATTATCGCAGTCAGCTGTTCGTGACAATGGTTCATGTTGACGACGTTTCATGACAATATCTTGATGGCGATAAATAATAGATGTAATCAACTCTACTCTGCGTATACGAGTGATGTCCTCTTCGCGTCTGCAAATGAGCATTCGATTAGAGCGAGTTGTCATCGCTCGAGGGCGATGGTTTGGGACAGGAGCTGTCGTTTTAACATGTAGAATTCGCTAAATTAAAAAATTGCGATTTTTTTTAAATTTCATTCTAAAGTCTCCCTCTAAACAAATGAGTAAATGCTTGCGAAATCAAGTTGAGAGGTGCGCATTCTTCATGAAAAGGGCTCGTGGGTAATCTACTGGTGGTCATTGAATCGTGGTCAGCCAGTTCTATTGTCGTCTGCCGTCGATTTATTTAGCAAATTAAAAAGCGCACACACAGCTCGCCGCAAAGTTGTGAACTTGGATCAACTCGACCATGAACAAATAAATTATGAAAACATTTTTTTTTTTTATCTAACGAGTTAGTGAACTCTTTGCGTAACTTTGTCAAGTACAGTCGGTCACCTGTTCTTGTTCCATACGATGCGTGCGCTGCGGCATAGGTACACACGCTGACACACGAGGGCGCTACTCTTTGCACCTAAATTTAGCCAAACTCTTTTTACCACAGTCACGACTCTCGGCTCTCTAAATCCGGAACGAGAGATATGCGCGAAGACTCCACTCGACGCATTGCTTCGTAAATACTCGTAAAGTCGCTACTAAGTGATCTATCTTGTGCGACATGTTTTGCCCTTTTAGGGGCGTGTCTTGGGTGGGTCTTTGAGATGACACCGAGCTGCATTGAATAAATAGACCGCTTCGGTAGTGGATAATTTGTATGTAAAGGTGGATAACTAGAGGCTTCTTTTTGAGGGTGGACGGTTGAAAATGAAATATGCTTCCCTCATCTTTGTGTATTATCGCGAGTCAGTCAGTGGCAACTGCGTTACGACAAACGCATTGCGTGTTTTCATCGAAATAAAAGTAAAATGCGAGGAATGAGGTCTTCAATCTTCTCTCCATTTGAAAGTGACCGCAATACCTGAGATAATCAGAGCACCAACAAGAAACTACTGCAAAACTCTACGTAACAGTTACCTGCTACCTGTTACTAATGCACCTACCGAGCTTGCGTCAATTCGCAATAGGTGTAACATGCAGGTAGGTAGGTATCTGGCTACAGCACTTTGCGGCACGTGGTTATGGACGATCAAGTAAACAGACTGTTGCAATTGGGTTATCGATGGGTGCTATTTGTCAGCAAGTCTACTTACAATTGGCGTGGACTTACTGGGAATAACACTCGGTCAACCCGGAGAACAACACGCATTGTTTTTTAGCGACATGGTGACAAACGCGCGAGTTTTATTTATAAAGTTGTAGCAGTTTTCCTATAATATCCACTTCTCCGTGGTCTCCACAGATCGCTTTTAGCTTCTAAGACGTGTTAATTGTCCATTAGTTCGTGTAGACGCAAGACATCTCCACGTGTTGCGGAGGATAATTATAAATAGACGCGGAAGGACATTGAATTTATATATATGTAGACGAGTGTGTGCGAGCATATCGTACTCGAAAACTGTTTGACCGTCAGAAGGGTCAAAACTCTCAGAATTTCGAGAGCACAAGTATTTTTGTATTTGCGGCGACAGCAAAATTGTGCTGAACCGGTGTGTGCATCAAAGCCACTGTCTATTCAGTTTGTTTTGGATACAAATTAAAAGAGTCCTATCATAGCCCTTTTAAGCCTAGCCCTACTGGTTCCTTTTTATTGTCCCTGGCATGGACCTAGTCGTAATCATTCATCAGATGTTGTGAGACTGTGAATCATAGAACATAATGATCATCGCTCTGCTCGATCTATATTTTAGTACATTTCAGTCCAGCGAGATAATCGACCATCTGTGATCCCACGAGTATACACCCAGCACGACACCCCCCTACGTAGCGTTCCCCAAAACCCGGTTCCTCTCCGTGGACACCCTAACTCACACTAACTTGCAACTCCCGACATTTTTAGAGCATGTTGGCTGCCGACGGAAATTGATCGCTTATGCAGTTATGATGCTCGCGATGAATGGCTTTGATCGTGCTCTTAGATTTTCGTTGGGGGCGGATTTTGGGGCGCGGGCTGTGTGGGTCGAAACCATCGTTAAATGAGTTTGGCTGTAGCTACAATGAAGTAGCTGGTGATCTGCGTTTTTTTTTAGAGGTTAGGGGACAAAATTAAGTTAGTGAAAAAAGTTCGTGGGCGCAAATTGACCGGCAGATTAGCATTCATGGTCGAATATGAATGCAGTCTGTTGTTGGAGACATGCGGTGAAATAATTGCAATTGCTTTTGATAAGTGGAGAGAAGTGTTACATTCGGAATGAATTTTCGATAGCTCGTATGAACTCGCCTCGTGTCGTCGAGACTGGCAGATTTTAATTGACTCAAATAAACGAGTAGTTTTCAGCTGACCTTAATGAGACGCCCAGAAGCGCTGGTCATTCCGCCTTCCGATCAACAAAAATATTTGTTATTGAAATTGGTGTGTACTTCTCTAATAAATTTGCATTATTTATACGGTGTATCTTTCAAGAACTCTTATTATAGTAGTTTTGCAGTATTGGGAACTAGAATAGCTTTTGAATGGAGTGCCAAAGTAGTTGAAAACGTGCGCTCTGGAAGTTATTAATATATTTGATACAAAATGTATAATATTTTTCGTGGTACGCACTACGCCGTATAAACATTGTGGACAGCGTGCCTCCACACCAATTAATTATGAAGTAAATAACCGCCAAAAATATTCCAGGCAGATTTATATCTACCCGACACAGTTAGGTCGTAGCACGATTTTCATCAAATAAAATTAAAAAAAAAACGGGCGTTTCCTTTCTCTCCCAGATGATAACTGATATTCTTCGTCGAGAAATTCCAGAACGTGGCCCTGCTCTATCATAACCAAGGCTGTTTTTTCTCCCTAGTTTCTTTTATACCAATCGCTCCGTATAGTCCTGCCCAGCATGCTATCAGCCCACGAATAAAACATTGTGCTAGGCCACGTGGAATCTGAACGACACTCTATCAACTTACCAAACTTTGCGAAAAACTTTTTGAAATTAGTTCCGAAAACGGGACCAAATGATACCACATTTCATATGGAACGCTGTAGTTGCGAGTGAAACTTTCAAGTGCTTCTGCTGGCCTCACATGGGACTCCGGATGGCTGGAGGTCGTGTGTCGGCGCCCCTCTAAGGGCGCCGGGCGCGGGTGCGGTACACCCCGGCGTCGGCGGTGTCGACGTCCAAGGGTGGCAGCGTCCCGCCCGGCGCGACGCTCGATAGTCCACTGGACTACCCGTTCGACGAACATCGTCGCTGAGCGGCGCACGTGGCCAAAAGCAATTTGATCGGGTTTTATGACATCGATCGATTTATTGAGTCAACTTGAGCTTCAAAGCTTCAAATTCGGAGCAATGATTGATGTGATAGATATGTATGTCACGTCAGCTGATCTTTTATAGAAATCTTTTCGAACTGCGATCCCTGTTATCAGGTATACTTATGATTTCTTTGAATTTCTTACCGCTCCTTAGCGGATATTATTTTAAGCCGCTGTTCCGCTTAAGGTGAAAACAAGGATATTTTGTTTCGATACGTCGTGATAAGATAAGATTTAATGGAATTAATTTGATAGCAAAAGTGGAGTTGCTTTAAAAAGTGATCGTTGTATAGTGTATAGTTGTAAGAAAAGTTGATGACACACGAGATACAATCAAGCTGCTGAGCACGTGGACTTCTGCAAGTTTCCACCTCGGTCATCCGATTCACAAAACATTGATGTGTCATCATCTAATCGTCAAGTAGTGGTTGAATTCTCATTCTGCATGATTCACAATCAAGTACAACAAGTACTCTTTGTTTTTAACAACTCTTCGTGCGGTTTAGTCATCAGTCAATAGCCAGTAGTCGGTCATCACTCACGATGGAAAGCATCTATTGACGGACTGCGGTTCGGACATGGACTGCCGATGAAATTCATGCAATAATCATCGAGTCCCAATGCGCTCGCGATTCGACGAGGAAACTGATCGTCAAAGCAGAGCAGCATGGTACACAGAGAATGCGGCATGCCAACCAGCACAAACGGTGCATGCCTTGCGGCTGGCTTATCATCATCAGGCAACGCATTGATTATGAGTTATTGCCTAGTGATTACCATCCTCTAATGGCTGCCACATGATAATGTTTCAAACTGAACTGACGTCTATCACTATTTCACTAATGCACACATTTGGCGCTAACATATTTTACGCTATGGAATGAGGCATGTTCGCTATAATTTATATTAATCTCAAATCAGTTCCAACTTGCATCTAATTGGACATTAATTCAGATAACTGGGCGCGACAATATGAAACAGGAGCTCATCAAGTTCTCATAGACTTCGGGTTGACATTTTCTGGATTTTTTAATTTCCGTTGCACTTATCGTTTGTGTACGAGTGACAAAGTATGACTCATTGCTGGAAAGCATCCTTTTGTTTGGATGCAATAGTGAAAATCATTTCTCTCTCTGTGAACAAGGGCTTTGTGGAATGCGTTCGTTTCTGTTATTGGCTCATCAGTCACAGCAGAGTGCAATCTTTTGCATGTTTTCTGCGCAGCCCGGCAAAAGGAACAATGCTTTTTTCGAAAGCCACTTCTTTCTCGCTACGCACGTTATAATGTTTGCTACTTGCAAAGTTGCTGAGGATTGCCATCCATCCATCTCTCCTGTTTAGTACTTGATGCATCGCCTAACCTTGAAGGATTAAAAAATGTGTGTTCGATCGCTAGAGCGATCCCACACTTTAGGAATGTTTATGTGTTCAGATATCCGAGGAGGAATTAAATCTCTGCTACCTGATTTGTCTACATCGAATCTCTTTGTTTCTTCCTTGTGGTAACCACAGTTTTTTTCTTTGTACCTGTAGGGGTGTTTTTTCTATCGCCGCTTCAGTGTTACCGTCTTGAGTTTCCGAAGATGATGCTAATAAGTTACGATGAACTAACAAGATCTCTCATTGCTTTACTAGGACGACGAGTGATTCTGATTAGATTTGATTTATTCCGTAACCATCCCATACAGATTCCATTTACGTTTTATATTTTGCAATTATGAATTACACGTTGCAAATTGCGTTGCATCGCATAGATGTTTGCGCATAGTTGACTTGCATTGTGTCGAACGCGACTAGAGTAATTGGCCAGCCAAGAAAGATGACTTTCCACATGCGCTTGTCGGCTGCTGCGTCTTGCGGGGTCCGGCTGGCGCCGGAACACCTTGAACCTTCCGGCGTCGGACAGAGCAGTGGAGGCAGGCAGAGTCGACGGCCGGCGGCATCGTGAACGCCCGCCCGCCCGTACATCTCCCAGGGAACGGAAATCTTAGATCGAGGCGAACAGATCTGGAATGATGAAAGCTTGATGTCTGACGGCATCTTGCAGCTGCCGGTTGCAAGACATCTCTTACCTAACCTGCCGATGCACCAGCTTTCAAATTTAAGACAAAGTGAAAAAGTATAGTGTGTGTCAGCCGAACGAGAATTCCGAAAGGTGGCGAACTACTGCGTTCAAAGTTTTAGTTTGGCATGTTCCTTTTTCTTTGATGGATCTTCTAGGAGTAATGACGGCTGGTTGAATTATAGTTGCTAGAGAATAAATTTCCCAGATTGCTTCGGATTCAAGTTAGCTGAAGGCGAACTATATTCTGTTGTTTAATTTTAGTAGAGCCAAACAATCGTGCTGAAAATCGTTGGTTTCAGGCATGCAGCAGAACTGTCAGGCATTCGCTCCTGTTCCCACACTTGTCGCTCAGCGCTGCGCTCTAGGTCCCACATATCAAATCAACAAGTTTCCAATATAGCCACTTGTGCAGTCTGCATCCGTCCCGGTATGATATGGGTTGTACTTTACGAGACATGCAGTGTATGGTGCGAGGGACAGGTATCGCCGTGCCTTGCGGGACGGGCGAGTGGATGGTTGGTTATGCGGGACCTCGACAGCCAAGGGGCAGGTGATCATGCCCGTGTGCTCGTCCGCCGGCCGGTGCCTTGGATGTGCCGGTGCCTAGTGCGCTAGGCCGGGACCCACACCTGCGAACCCCGTCTGGGACAAAGAGTGGTCTTGGTCATTGCCATCGTCGACAATGTAAAAACTTATAGGTGTACCTATGGCGTATACACTAGAATCGAAGTGAACCACCTTCAACCTTCAGGTGATCCCATCAGCGCCCAGGCTGTTTGGCCAGGGTTAACAAAGCATGTTGCTGCTTTGCAATCCTGAAATTTAAAGCCGATGTGTGCCGGAGGGTCTGAATGGATGCAGCCTGCCTTTGGAAACTTTTCGTGCTGTAGCGAAAAAAAATCTCAGCCTTATATACGCTTTCATTATCTTTGGAAATGTATTTTTGTTAGAATCGGTGCGTGTTTAGGAGATTTCTATGGGCCTGTGTCGCCTTTGTGTGAGTTTGCATAAAGTTTTTGGATTCGGCGCATGATGTTTTGGTCCACAGACGCATGGTGCAGAGCAAGATGCTGTGCAGAGATGAGATGGTGTCGAACCCGTCTTGCATTCTTCTCGTGATACCGAAATATCGCGGGCGAAAGAATGTTAACTTGGTAATATGTACCGCTGCTGATGATTCAAAATAAAGAATGATTGGAATGTGTCTCGTTGGAATGTTCGAACATTTCGATTTTTAACTCGCTTGATTAGCATGGCATTGCACACGACGGGTAATATACCTGCTGATCGCTGCTATTTGATTCTAACACAAAGCGTTTGTCTTTCATCTGCAACAAGTCTAACACAAACGTTGATCAAATCGCCGCTGCCGCGGGCAGGCATGCATGCACCTTCCAATCGCAATACTGCAACTGCAATGTTGTTGTACCACATGCTCGATTTGCATCATGTCATCGAATTGTCACCTTTGTTTTCACATTTAAAGGTACCTTTATTGGGGGATTACTAACACCTTGTTGAATTAGTTTTGAAACAACTCAACTAGCACTTCGGATGATTGTATAACACAAACGATGAGTTGACACATTCCAAATTTGGGCCGTTAGTTTCCATCACAAAGTAAGTAATGGCAATTGTTTAAAATAAATTATCATTTTGCATAATCTTAGTCGTGAGCATCGTATGAATCAGGCCACCATGCGTCATTAAATGACGAATGTGCTCGTCGGATCTGCAATTGTATACATTCATTCCAATTGCGTGCAGTACCGAGCTGCTGAGTAACTTCATATCTGTACAGTTGGACATACGATGCACATTTAATTCCGTTTCATAAAGCAGAATGTCGTACACAAAAGCTGGTACACATCAATGCATATTTACCAGTTAAAGTCAAGGTTTCTTAGCATTTGATTGGAAATGTGTTACTTGGCTGGTTGCGGGACCAATCAATTGCTGACTTGCGACGTCGAACCTTGAAGGTTTGACCAGACGCGAGCGATGCATGCCAAATATCTACAAGTATCTCGATGACAAGCTTTTCCCGGATGTACCGCGATGATCTTTGCACGTAGCGCACGGAAAATCCTGTAGCGTGATTATGACTCTGATTTCGTTGGTGGGTGTTTTGTTAGTTACCACTCGAAATGTTTCAAAAGCAAGCGTGTATGTGCTGGAAATAATGTCCCTTCAAAGCCACTCAGGCAGCCGATCTGGGAAGTGGGTTACCGGGTTAGAGATGGTTAGAAGCTAGCCGATGAAAAGTGAAGTGAGACTCACTCGTAATGTCTAATCACAGTGTTACAGGTACAAGCTAGCAGCTACTAGTTAATAGTCATACCTGCTAGAGATGGAATTTTATTACATTCTACCCGAGAGTTACATTTAGATCATAATAAAGTGCTACCTACATGAATGACTTGAAATAGTTTGGATTCCTATTTACATCTCAATTTAGTTCGTTTCAGAACCTTATAATATAATTTTGTTTGGTTTAAAATAATACGTTTTGATATGTTTTACGAAAATTTTTCTTCGATTTCTCTTCCTTATATAGAATGCAAAAAAAAAATACAAAGGGCTAATTAAATGCGAGTAATTGAAATTTTGTGTTCTGTTTAATTGGTATGCACCACGACGAAACAATGTCGAGCCATATTAAGCTGACTAGCCGTCATTTTACGAGTTATTTTTTAAATAACACCGCCAAACATGAAATCACCTTCGGATAGGCACGAAGTATTAAACAAGCCATAAGCATCGCCAAATTAAAACAAAGATATAGCACACACAAAAATCACACTCATACATATTATTGATGTAATAGAGAGCTTACATCGCCACAACAACAACAAAAATAACATTTTACTGATAACATTTCAGTGACAAGGTGGCCTATTGTCTCTTCAAAGACACCTTTGTTCTATTTATGATTCTTGTTTCAGGATACAACTTATATCAGAGAAAGCTACCCCACAATGCCACATAGAGATTAGATTCCTAATATAAATACGAAGTCTAGATACACACTTATTTGTGGTCATTGATTAGAGGCTAGACTTGCCATTCCGCTTGCACAAATATTGCACAAATATCGAATAAGGAAAAAAGTCCAGATAAGGTTAATGTACTTCAAATAAAGACACTGCCGGGGTGTAAATAGTCATGTGCGCAATCGAACCCAGCCACCCGATACAAACGTCAAACATCAACGCCATTGTAGCATGATGTGCACACAATCTACTTGCACGTCTTATCAATTACTTTACGATCAATGCTCTCCTAAGAAATATGGGTCACTTCCGATATTGTAAATGCCAAGCCTCGACAGAGAAAACTGTGTAGCGGTACTTGTTACAAGTTACCACATGCTTTATTTATTTCACAGTTTTTGATTGTTTATTATTGCGGTTTCAGCACAAATTTAAAATAGCGACGTCCTTAAACAAATCTGGAGAGGCACGTGTGCATAATGGGCCCCTATACGACGGGCAATGTGGAGACCTTGTCATACTTGACCGTCACAATCTAAGGTGAAATCTTCGCATGTGTCCATGTGCTTTTGGCTGGATTATTTTCCTTCCCCGAAGCATTGGTGGTAGCTGTTACCCGCCAGTCGGCTGATATGACTTCTAATGAGGTCTCAGGAGCGAGAGCTGTCAGCTGCTCTCTCTGAGACCATGCGGCTAGGGCACTCGAAGGTCGAACATTTAATAATGATATGTGTACAGGTGGGGAAATAAATTAATTTTGGCAAAAAAAAGTGTGTAACCCGTAATAAAAAATGACAGGTGTGCGAATAGATATGTCTAATTTAATTTGCAATGCTTGTGCCGTATGATTTGTGAACATTCGGAGACTTGATACGGGGCTTTCCCTCCCCGTATTCTTCCTCCCCGCGGTTGAGTGTCAGCGTAAAGATCTTCGAATCAAATCATTGTTATTTTGTGAGCTTATTAGCCTATTTTTATTGTGTATTTTCAATTAAGGCGTCCCGACTGACGTTGGCTTTAAAGATGTGTGTCACTTTGTTTTAAGAAATGGTAAAAAACACCATACGAAATTACGATTTTTGCAAAAGTGACCGCACCCCTGCGTGACTGGTCTTAGTGAGGATTCGAATGTACCCGGCGCCTCCACGTGGATGTTTGTATGTTTTGAATGCGTCTGACATCATTTTTCTTACCTCATTGCTTGCTTTGTGTACCCGGCTCATTGTGTGATTTTTTATTGAGGCTTTACCGAAACCTGGTTGATTGCATAAAATGTTGTTTTTTTAGCCAACACACTCTAAGCGCATTAATTGTCTTCGAATCAAATCATTGTTATTTTGTAAGCTTATTAGTTGATATGAACATTTCGAAAAGTCACGATGGTGTCAGTTCCTGTTCCTGCCTGGAAGAATGTTACCCGCCAGCCCTTGTTGAAGGAATGTGTGACTAAAGTCTTCTTGTTTTCTTCTCGCAGGGCAGTGACGGATCCCCGAGATGGCAGGAGAGTAGCTCTAAAAAAACTACCCAACGTCTTCCAGAGTCTCGTCTCCTCGAAACGGGTTTTCCGGGAACTGAAAATGCTCTGCTTTTTCAAACACGAGAACGTAAGTCCCTACAAATATTTGTCTCTGCGTCTCAGAAACCAATCGTGAATAACGACGATTTAGACATATCACGACAGTATAGGGAAATATTTCATCAAAATGTCTAAACTGCAATTTGAAGTTTATTAGCATTTTATTCGCTCGCGGCATTCTGTAGATCGAGTGGTATCTGCACTCACGTATCAATTAAACGTTAATGAAAATTCTGTCGAGCAGTGTTTTAATCATTTTTCTCATGAAGCTGTGGCTCTCGTCGCGAGCATTGAGAACGTATACCGAGTCCTATTTGCCCTCATTTGCATAATATAGTGTTCCACACGATTGCTTCGGTGCCAGTACTTGAGACGTACTACAATGCAACGATGCAATCCAGAGAAATTATAAGCAAACTGATTTTTTTTTTAATGCAAAATGTTTTGTTTCAGGTTTTATCCGCATTAGATATTCTGCAACCGCCGCATTTGGACTTCTTCCAGGAAATGTATCCTTAAACAAAACACAATTTCTACATTTATAAGTCTTTATTATGCTCTGTGTTTATTGTATCGTGAATGCAAGTCGATGCACTTTGCATTCCGTCGCTGCAACATGCACTAAAGTGCATGCACACATGCAAATTGCTTCAGTCGCCATAGTCTCACGCGGTAAATAGTTTCTCATTACGAGCTTGGTGCGTGAAGCAAATAATCGAGCGACCATTGGAGAATCGACCCCCCCCCCCCCCATTTCCGCCACTTTTCGAAGGGTGCTGACACTTTTTCTGATATTCGATCCGCAACGTAAAGTGAAAGGACCAATAGAATGATGCTCGGCGGGGGGGTTTACAGCGCCCCTCGTGCCCGATTTTGATCGGTGATCAAGGCTTTTTCCGGCTTAAATATACGTGAGACTGACAATGCAAACACAACCCCCTCCCCCCCCCAAACCCACCCTTTGGTGCACCCTCTGTTTCAAACGCTAACCTTGGTGGTTTCTGGCTTCAGGTTTTTCCAATCTGTTTGCCCGCTTTCAAAAGCTTTTCAAAGCGTTTGCTAGCTTATACCTACTTCACCCACGCACTACTCATCTTCTCGAAGAAAATCTCATTACTTCGTGGGTAAAAATACAACTTCTTTGATTGCTGTACGAGTTCATAATTGTAAGCAGATGTGAGAAATGAAAGTAAGAACAAGAAGAGTGCCTCTGAAGTCGCGCACACTTAATGTATTTATGAGATGTAGATGAAATAAATCGAGATCCCTTTGCCATTTCAGATCGTATTTTTATCATGTTCGGGGGAAGAGAACATTAATCTTCGTATAGAGGTGATGCGCATCGAATCCGGCGCTAACGTCCAAGTGTGGAGACAGTTTTATCGACGCAAGTCTCATTGTTTTTTTTTTCTATAACACAATTTTGAAAATCAATTTGGATCGATCGCCGTTGTTAGTAGGTCTCGGTACAGAGGCCGTTGACCATCAACCTTTCTAGCGAAAATTTGCGTGACTTGTCTGAAAGACCGACCTCCTCCTTACATGCACTAAATTATGTTGGACTCATCTGCTAAGTCCACACGGTAATGGCTGCGTCAATGACTTGGGCGTAGCAAAGCACTAGGTTTTATTTCTTTCAGTGTCAATGTGACCGATCGAATTGTTTTTTTCTTTTCAAAGTGATTACTAAGAAAGACCATCTAATCGGTAGTAAATGGCGATAAAGTCTGATCAAGACTTCATACAAACGTTGCAGACCGTACAATGGATATATCTGGTGCTCAGCACGCAAACTAGCTCATAAAAACTGATCTGCCAATAACCATTATCTTCTGAAAACGTGTTTTAAAATTATTTGATTTAGCCTTCATTTTTTTCCCGGTTGAACCATTAAATAACACCATATTGGGAGCTGAGGATATTTATGCTAAAAAAAGGTCCGTTCGCAACACGAAGAAGACACCCGTGCATTGTCTTTGTCTGAATATTGTCTTCGATTAGACAGAAAAACGTGTGTAAATATATTCAAATTTATTGTGTCCGCACGATATCCGATTCACGGCCGATCCCGAGCTGATCTACGATACTGTTGATTCTAGCACCATGCTGCTGAACTAGCGCTGTCGGCAAGTGAAATCTGTCAAACGTGGTCCGCCAGCTCCGGCTAGAGAGCTAAGCTGATAGCTTCGACAAATATCTATAATGCAACCCCTAAGCCGTTTATCAAAGTTGGAACACAGAGAGTACAAAACCCATGAACCGTATCGCATGTACCATCACGATGGTAAACATAAGCTCCCCGTGCTGGTCACCATAGAATGTTTCAGATACTGATCACATGTTTCAGAGCTGAACTCATGATTCTCGAACATAATTTTTACCAAATTTGCTAACGTATCAAATGAATGCACATCAAAATGCCTATCAACTTCGCGTGATGTGCATAAATGCATACCTAGCTCGCTAATTTGCCCATAGGTTCTTTGTGAATAGTTAACGCACATTGGCTGGTCTTCTATTTTTTCCAAAAATCTTTTTTTTACCATGTCGTGACAACGTGAAATCATAAACTAAGTATTTCGGTTTCGGTAGCGCCTATTCTTCCGAATTCGGACAAATCTTTTGTTCCTCCGGTCAGTTTCTATCTATGAAAACATAAATTAGGATACAATCAAATCACGTTTACAATAACTTAATTATTCATGCTACCCTCAGCTGTAGAGAACCCGTTTTTACACGCATCAGTAAATCTTTTTTTACATAGACACGAGTTTTCCTGAAATAAAATAGTCAGTTATAATCCTTTTTTTCTTCATCGTGCGACAATGGAAACCAGTAGTAGGAGTTACTTGATTCAGCTGCCAGCTGACACCCCATATAACTACAATAATAACACAATCTAGCCTACTTATTTAGTTGCACGAATGAGTAAAGGGACCCTTACTTAAAAAAAAAAGTGAGTCGATCCTGTATCTACAGTATGTACATCAATATCATCTCTCTTTCTGTTGTATTCGTTTTTTGTCGCGTTGTGCTCAGTCTTCTTTGTGTGCCCGCTGGCAGTGAGTTGGGGCCAGTTCTTGCATCTGCCAGTACTTCGTACCCCACGTGTGCTCGTTGACTGTGACGTAACGACACGTGCAGCGGTGCCGCGGGGGCGCATTGCACGCGTACACGCGTGCGCAATGCACCGCGATCGGTGCAGCCGGAAATGCACTCTTTATCCGTTGCACTGGAGCCGAACAGTGTGGCGGAGATTGCGATTGCAACTCAAGATGATTGCGTGAAATTGTTCGCTTGTAATGAAAGTGAATGTGTTTTTGAAATGAGTTTAATTTTATTTGGTGCTTTGTCAACTAGTAGCAGTGTAAAAATGTCGGCTTCTTGGTGAAGGGTTTGGTTAACAGTTAAAACATTCTCGGTTTAATTGATAAGTGTCCGAAAGCAGCATTCTAATTACCTACTAAAATCCTCGGACCTTCATTTTATTGCCAAATAAAAAGTGCGTTTTGCACTTTGAATCAGTAAATTTCAATTTATTCAATTTATTCCCTATTTCTTAATTCCCCAAAGTGGAAGGACGCTTGGAACAGAAAATCAACATTCGTCGATAAAACGAAGGGCTGTGGATGTCCAAGGCTCAGGTGAGCCCTTTGATCCCTTCACTTGAACACGTGCGTGTGAGCTGTTCACCGACTCGTGTGTCACCGTCATCCCTTATACAACGTGGGCTACTCAATTATTGGATTATTTTCAAACTCGTTTCCGAATGAAGAGAAAAAAAAAAGATTTGTTTGTCGCGCAAACTGAAACCATACAAAAGTAGCACTGCTCGCTTTATTTTTAGAGTCGCACGGCCGAATGCGCTAGGCTGGTGGACGCTCTAGTTGGTCGCGTCGAACCACTACCGCCGTGAGCACAGAATTTTGCACAAATTTTGCAACGGTTCTTTTGGTTTTTCACGCGCTGTGCCTGTTCCAAGGACACAAACAAAAAATTAGGCATAGCAGATTCATTATAAAGACTTATAAACAGAATTTTGATTCAAGAATTCTGTGAATACGATACCCACTCGCTGTGTTACAACCGACCACGCGTGCGTTGCACCAATTATTTGAAATTCGCGTCCAGGCCCGACAAAATATGACGGTTACAACTTGGAGTGCACTGCATCGCTCGGTCGGCCGTGCATAAGCCGTGGCGCATGCAGATTTCTGCATTGAAAGTATTGTCCTCTTTCTCACTCGACTGGCCCCGAGGCCCATTCATGGGGTGGTTATGGGTTCAGTCTGAAAAAGGAAGGGGGCTCATTTGATATGCCGTTGCACGTGGCCGTTCTAATTACTGTTTACCACCCTCCGCTGTAGCCGTTCAGTTGAGCGCTGTACGGCGGCGGGGTGGCCTTCGCGGGGAACTGCCGAATAAAAGGGCGTAGGGATGCTGTGTCGTCATAGAAACCGGTCGATCCACCCTTCGCCCCCTCTGCCCGCTGCCTCTCCCCGATCCAGACCGCCCGCGCAATGCAAGGGTGTCGGGGATGGGTTTGGGAGACAGGAAGGGGGTCCCCGTAGGTGCAAGGTCGGGGGTGCTCTTCTCTTATACACGCCAGCTTGCGGATTTTATTTTTGAGCATGGGGGCTTGCGGTTTATCTGCGATTTTCGGCGCTAATTTTTTTCCGCGTTTTAGTTTTTTTTTCTGGCAGCGAATTTGAATTTGTGGTTGGTTTTGCAGAAAGTCGGTTGGCGTTCTGTGTTCTGGCATGTGGTCTACTCTGCCCGAAGTGACTATCACCACTTCGGACAGTCTTAGCAATAAGATGCGCTATTTGTGGCATCGAGGAATGCACTTGGCCGAATGCGAAACTCTTCCTTGTTCTTGCAATACCAATTGTTTTGTCAACTTGACACATTTTGCAACCGTTTAGAGTTACTAAACATCACCGCGCGTACATATTTGGTCGTTTTACATGTCAACATGATTTACAATTGAATATGAAGACTATTAATTGCTTTAACCACGATAGGTACGAGTTCGTAACGGTCTGCGCCTATCCGTGGAATGGTTATAATTGGTATCACCGTGCTTATCCCCGCATGCATTCCACACTCGAGTCCACATGCAAGAAAGTGAAATTCTCTTTACTATGCTCGGGGAGTCATTGGGGCGGCATGGGCTCGCTTCGCCGTTGCATTGTGCCTCGGCTTGGCTGGTGCGATTGTCTGCTGTCTGTGCCAGCGCTAACAACAGTAACAAGAGCACTTGATCTCACCGTCTCAGCCTCATTCTCACACTTCTAGAGCAGATTGCACCAGCCCAGTCTTACCGCTCAGCGCGAAAACTGGAGTGACTTTCAAGATATAGGGCTGCCAGAATAATGAATCGGTGAGCGGAACGAAACGAGGAAATGGTAATTTCATGCATATCGGAAATTCCCATGTGATTTGTCGATTATTTTTTTTTTATTGCTGGAGTGAACTGCTTGAGTCGAGAGAGCGCTGAAACAACGTGTATAGATTTTGAGGATGTGATCTGATTGGTTGGCAATTAACGGTCTTTCGATTTTGCAGTATTCCGTGGATTCAATGAAATTGTTTCGTACTTGGTAGTGTAAGTGCTGTTAAAGTGTTTAAACGCCTAGATGTATTATGTTACCGTCGTGCCTAGTTACCAACGTCAAAGAAGATTAATAATGAAAGCGCGATGATGATCGTTTTCACTTTTGATTCCGTTCTTTTTTCTCCTCCAACGCTCTATTAATCTTTCTCCCTTTGTCTTACAACAACGCCGATTGCAAATAGCATCCAATAAATAACTAGTTTTACAGAAGTCACAAGTACGTGTAATTCACGCCCTTCATCTTGGTGGCTGAATCTAGTTGCCGAAAGTTTTTCATGACCTACAAAATATTTCAAATGTAATTTTTGTGGGAGTAGAACTACTTTGTAGTAATGCATTCGCGAATCGGTGGATTGAAAGATGTGGACCGAACAACAATCAAAATTTCATTACAGTAATCGATTGCGTATATTATGTAGATTACACTCTCTCTTCGGTTGCGCGAATTGGTGTTTGCAATTTGCCTATGGAATAAAAACCCAGCTAGCATGCAGCCTACTCCCTTATGACTCATCAGGACTCTTCGTTTTTACCCCGGGCATGGTATTTTCGGAACAGGCCCTTTCCAGCGCGAAGAAAATGAACTTCCTCTGATGAATGTATCTCCTAATGCGTTTCGGCGAACTCATCTCGACCCGTCGATCGCATTCTTTACCGCAAATGCTCGTCTCCGAACCTGGAAATAAAACCCGCTGAGCCCAAGGGTAATTCCTAAAAGTTTCATGCAAGAAGTACCACGTTCTTGTCTGTCTCAAAACTTCCGTTCTGTTTGATCAGAAACAACGAATGGGTCAACCTTGGTGGTTTCCAGATTAACATGCTGACTCTAAATACGTGTCCTTCACTAAAGTATCATTGTTATAATGGTTACAAGGGTAGTCCAAGTCTACAAATTGATTCACGCGTTTTCTCAAGGGTTACTGCGGTGGGCAAAGGTCATAAGTTCGATGTGCAAATGAAATTGAGCACGCATTGTTTCTTTCGACAAATACTATTCCCATATAAAATTACCTATTTGCACTGAATGGCGAACGAACCCAGACAGTACACGAACGGAACCGTATAATTACAATCAATCCATTCATGGTTTATCACGTGGTTTTTTTTTCACGTTGCAAATATGTTTTGGCATTTATTACGTGCGTCATTCATAACCGACCTGCCACGCGGTTTCATTGAAGAGTGTGGGGCGGGCGGTCGGCCCCAGCGTCGATTCAATCCCACCTCGTCAAACGCCTCGTTACCCAGACGCCTTCTCCGCGTTGGCGTCTGCAAGAATTCGCACCCGCTCGATGCCGGCCAGATGAGAGGATTGAGAGAGAAATTAAATTGATTTTGACTGCTTCATTGGCGAGCTTGATCGAAATGCAGTTAAGGTGTGTTATAGCCAGGTATACCGACCAGTTCGTGGGAACGATTGCTGGGATCCAGACGATTGCTTATTGGATGAGGTTAAGGCTTCGATTTGCGATAAAGACGAGAACTAGGAGAACTGTCGTGTAGTGACTGCCTTCTGGACGCCTTGTCGTTCTAGATTGCATTTTATTTCCGTGCTCGTTTTGTAGATATGGCTTTGACTATATGACACAAAGGAAGTAAAAATCTAGCCGTATCCATGGACATAAAATACCCACTATTAATAGCGTTACGTAGAGACTGTTATAGAACTTCATTGATCGAATGGAAACGAGAGCCAAATACAGACACAAAATACTGCAACCCAGAATAATGTCACGGAAAATAAGTTTGAACTTCGTTAATTTTATATCTCAAATGTCCACCCAGTCGTAGAAATCGTAAGTTCTACTTCGCCCTAGATCCTATGCACGTAGCCGTCAGGTGCCTAAAACGCTAAAAAAACTGCTTCAGACATCTATCTAAACGTTTTAGCACCGTTTACCCATGCCGATCAGATTGAAATAACTTTTATCCCTACGCATTTACATAACACACCGCCCACGATAACACAAAACCTCTTAAAGACGCTCTACCTTCTTCGACACGTGTTCCTGTCATCTCCCACCGTCTACTGATCCCATTGTGTTCGTTACGTCATAATCACGGTCGTCCGGTGTTGGCGGCGTCGTCGTCGGTGGCTGGTGGTCGGTTGGTCGGTTCACGGCGTCTGGTCATCGGCCGTTCAGTGTCAGTCCAGGTTGGTTTACCTTCGTTTACCTGCCTGCCTGTGTGCGTCTTGGCGGGCAGGCCAGGGCATTGGTGCAAGTGAGACCCAAGGACACTCCGGAGCACCAGGCAGCATTGGCCTCTCAGGGCGGCTGGCCTTGCAATCTTCAGACGTCGTCCGGGCAAACGCATGCACCGAGTCTTGGCCGGCCAGGCTCGCTAAGGATCTGCCTTACTCATGTCTCGCATCGGCAGACGTGCTCGTAGCTGAACAAAGAACCACGTGTATTGATGTCGTTCCGTGCTCTTCTTGATGCATCAAGAACTTAGGATTGAGTGGTTTTTCGTCAATTTGCTAATGAATGATGATGCGATATCGAAAGGCGATCATGATTTTTAATTGGATGGCGTTTTGTTGGTTTTGGTCCAGCGATGTGTCTAATCATATGGCTGTCTTTCATGATTATGAAGTTATGAGGTCGTGACGTTATAATAATGCTTTGGTTGACTTTTTCGCTAATGATCAATCTATCATAATGCCAGCTCGTTTGATTGCCTGAAATTGAAATTTTTGGCGGACGTTACATTTGTTATTGCCATGGTGATGTTTTCCCATTGGAGGGTCAGGATAAATTATGCGCAAAATTAATTGCGGTTGTTCGTGCAATAATCGGACGTTATGACTCTGCGTTCAAGACGCGAGATTTACCACGAGATTGCGATTGAATTATCTCGGTTCTTGATCTAAATTAGTTCCAGCGACTGCTGCGTCAAAGATTTTAATAAGAGAAATGATAAGTTAGCTCACCGATATTAAGGATACCTCATTCTGCGAATTTATCGCCATAGGAAACCCACGAGACGGAAAATACGCAGACGTCTATTACGATCGACAACGATCAATGGAATAAAGAAATCGCGTGCATTTTTTGCTTGCTCTTTAATCATGTCAATATTATGCGCCTTGACCTATGACCGTCCAGATACGTCATCACCGAGCTACTACAAAGCGACCTGCACAAAATAATTGTGTCCCCGCAGCACCTGACAGCTGACCACATCAAAGTCTTCCTCTACCAGATTCTCAGAGGTACGTATGACCGGTGAAATGTTACCAGTCTGTCCGCAGATCATCGGTATCTCCCAAACACAGTATTCTGATCATAAGCAGCATCACCCTAACTCAATTAAACCCTCGAAAAGCTTGGTGCAGCGCTCTGACACATTAGATGACGCATGCTATGTGAGAGGTCCCGAGTTCGATCCTGGTGGCCGGCTATCGCTGCGGTTTTCCGTCATGTCCCACGGTAATTTCAAACTACCATGCGCCACTGGATAGTTCTTAACCACAGGTCACGGCCTTGTCCATACTCTCCCCTTTTCAATCTCCCATACCTAGCCCATGTCGACCTGAAGAACTTACAGGTCCTCTTACAGCCTTGCAGCAGCTCTAATGCCAAACCAATATATCGCTTTAAAAAATGCCCATAATTAATTTTGTCACAGAATTTCCAATGCAAATAATCTTGAGTGTGGCTCATTATTATTCTTCTTTGCAACTCGAGTTCAGTGACTTTGATAATTGTATAGGAAGAGTTATGTTGACTTGCAAGGGGATGCTCGCATTTGCTTGCCATTTGACCCAGCTGAATGAACCTTCATTTAAATTGCTTCACTTAGCAGACCATGAAGAAAGCAACCAGCAGAAGCAGTCCTTTCTCCACACTCCACGTTCTACAATATCCGACCACTACTAGCATCTGCATTCTACTAAATGTACACGAGATAGATACCTCCCAAAGAACTTGTTAGCATTTGCCAAGTACCAGAACACAAAGTTGTGTAACACTAATTTATATGCAAATTTATATCTTTTCAATGTTAAGTTCACAATTTGTTTGGTTGATCTTGTCAACTAATCAGCACAATGTTGATGAAATTAACCAACATGTGCATTATGCACCAATCACATGTTATTTGCTACCAAGATAATGCAGCCCTACAAGCCACAAGCCACTTGATATAATTATGCTGGTCTCGGTATGGGCCCCCAGTACCAACTTGCTCTTACAGAGTTTGCTTTCTGTACACATCAGGCGCCCACTGAATAATGCAGTCATGTTGCAGAAGTCAATGGGATACTTCCTTAGAGGTCTGACTCATGTTTACGCTCCTACAACTGAAAATAGTTTCTTTATTAATTAGGATTTAACTATTAATCACCAACAGCCTGTGCCCTTGCTTAGTATCAATGTACATTCTCAGTCAACTACTGGATCATTAAAATTACAGACTTTTTGGTATTATTTGAGAAGTTTCTCCATAGAATTGCTAACTTTATTTTAAGCATTGACAATTACTGTGCATAAGAAATAGTATATGTACCTACATATCCCAGGAATCGCAAACGCAGACGCCTAACTTGAAACCCCTAATGGTACCTCTTTTTTTTAACGAATTGTGAATCACTATTGCATCCTTTCCTAATTAGAGGCAGACCACAAACACAGCCGAGGCCCTCAGTTTCCACAAGCACTAATATTTCCATTTCTTTTTGCAGGCCTCAAGTACCTCCACTCAGCTCGTATCCTCCACAGAGACATCAAGCCGGGCAACCTCCTCGTGAACAGCAACTGCGTGCTGAAGATCTGTGATTTCGGACTGGCGAGAGTCGAGGAACCCGACCAGACCAAGCACATGACGCAAGAGGTGGTGACGCAGTATTACCGAGCCCCGGAGATTTTGATGGGAGCGCGGCATTACGCAGCTTCCGTAGATGTCTGGTCAGTCGGCTGTATCTTCGGAGAGCTGCTTGGACGAAGGATTCTCTTTCAAGCCACTACACCCGTTCAGCAGGTTTGTAGGCTCGAAGAGTTAAAAGTTACTAGGATAAAATCGGTGCCATTATCGTTGTAAGTTGAAACTTCAAAGCTTCAAGTCTGATTTTCAGTATCATGTCTGAGTAGTTTGGCTGAACTAACATGGCCTTGTTTAATTTATTCAAAAGATTTATCATGAATAATTAAGATTCGTTATGTTGCTAAACATTTCTGCAGGCAAACAAATAACAAATTGGGACATGCAACAAAAAAATCTAAGTGTTTCTTAAATCTTCTATTATTTTTTTTTTTTTAATTACAATTACTTGTAGTTGGTATTGTGTTAAATGGTGTTCATAATTTAAAAAAAATCTACCCATATTTTAGTTAACCACATACTTAACATCTGCCTAAGAGCAAAGATTAAAAAAAAATGGGAAACTGTGGTTAACAAACATCCTTGAACCCTGGTAGTATATAAATGCTCTGCCTAAAAGGACCAATTATTTAACATAATACTAATTACAAACACTAAAAATTACCAGGTCTGTTATTTTCTTCTGAAAGTGGTCTTAACAGCTGCTTAAATTCTGTCTATATTTCCAACCTGCAACTGTTCCTGCCTCTGAACTAATCGCTGGCCATCGAGCCACCTTTCGTGCAATGATAAACTTCCACAGACATGCTATTTCAATTCTATACAACATAATCCAAAAGTCACAGCATTGACATAGGTGGCATCTTTTAAAAGAAATCACCTTGTTTCTTCAAAAAGTTTTTTGTACGGTTATTTAATTATTTTTAAGCAATTACCCCAAAATCCAATTCCTTTATGGCAGAAATCTTTTACTTCACAATATACAAACTTTGAGCTAAAACTGTTCACCCTCAACAGCTGGAATTGATAACGGAACTACTGGGCACGCCGAACCTCGAGGACATGAGATACGCTTGCGAAGGCGCTCGCTCCCACATGCTGCGACGGGCGCACAAGCCACCTTCGCTCACCGCCCTGTACACGCTCTCTTCGCAAGCAACACACGAAGCCGTTCACTTGCTCTACCAGATGCTCGTATTCGATCCTGTGAGTTGCCTCGTCCTACACTCTTCTTACTCATTCTCTTACATCTTGAGACCTCGGCATCGCTTGCTACAAGCATACTTGGCGATAGTTTACATATTGAAATATTTAAGAAATATTGGTTCTAGCATTTACAATGGCTCTGTTTTTAACTAAATGCGCTGCAGTAACGGCCAGTTTTACGATGTTCAGGTCACAGCACAGTGAGGTTAAGATAAAATTACACTATCTGATTGGCTGTGACCATGAATTTGAGTCTTTAACTGGCAGTTATATATTTAACTAGACAATGTAAAACTAGTTGAAGTGAAATTTCACTGAACCTCTAAAACCACAGTAATGTGGCTGGAACTTAATTTTCTGTTGACCGAATTTTTTATTTTTGGTAGTTTTTGTGAGGAACCATTCAGTATGGAAATTGGCAGGTTCTTGAATTAAATAGTGGGGTTTATAGGCGTGTCAACAGCGAGGTCATTTTGCGCAGGTTCTTTATCGGATATTCTTTGCCTCCCCATAAGGGTAGCAATTAAAAGTTATCTTGGCAAGATTTCTCTGTTGACTTATTTAGGAAACCTACACTAAAGAAAAATTAATTTAGAAGTTGGGATTATTAGCCCATCCATTTTTTTTTGCAAAACATCATTATTCTGATAGCTGTTAGTCTTTTAAATTTTTTGTGGCCAAAATTTGCCAGAGGGAGTTCCAAAGAATAGTATTGTTTTCTTCTCAATCGTATCTTACTACAATAACATAAAAGTGCAAAATAAAGAAAATAAGTTCCAATTACCTTACTTCTGTGGAAAAACACTTCAGGGTTGTCAAATAAAGAAGGAAGTAGGAGAAATAACCGCAACCATTTGTCGAATGGCATCGTCATGACAGTGTTTGCATTGCAGGACAAGAGGATCAGCGTTGTGGATGCGCTGGCTCATCCGTACCTGGACGAGGGAAGGTTGCGCTACCACTCATGCATGTGCAAGTGCTGCTACACAACGTCCGCCGGCATGCGGCAGTACACAGGCGATTTCGAGCCTCGCTCGCCAAACACATTCGAAGATCTCTGGGAGAAGAAACTCTCGTCAGTTCAGCAAGTCAAAGGTAAATGCTTGCTTCTTACTGGAAAATGGTTCGTATTGATTCAGCAGCGGGAGATGTGCACAAGACTTAAAATTACTTCAGTGGTCATCTGTGATATAAGCGTATATAAGTAATTACTTTCCATAAAATAAGCCTAGAAAAAAAAATTAAAATTTACTAGCTGTTCATTTATTGGGTATGGATTGCAAGCATTGTTTTGTAACTTGAATTGTTTTGCCAAAGAGTTCCGTCATTTTAAAGTATATGCAGGCACTGGCTTCTTTTAAAATATGGTATATGCAATAAAGCTTTGAAAAATTAGATTCTTTTTGGAGGAAAGAACTTAACATCAAATTTTGCACATTGATGGCAATTTTACTTTCTGTTCGTTGTACAATGATGACAAACTTCCTGATAATTTCTAGGATTTGTCTAATGGTGGTTTTTTGTTTGTTTTTTTCAGAGGAAATGCACAAGTTCATAGCCGATCAATTGAATACCACTAGAGTCCCGTTGTGCATTAACCCTCAGTCGGCAGCTTTCAAGAGCTTTGCTAGGTAAGGAGGAGACAATGAATCAACTGAGTTGCGGCAGGATTCTTCTCTTCTCTCATCCTTTTACCCCGACAAACACGCGACATCTGAGGGTACAGTCAAAAAGCCTTCCGATACCTTAATAGTTTACGGAAGTGCAGTCAACCCTCGACTCCTGAAAATAATGCATTCCCTTATTTTATTGCTACAATTTTTATCCCTCAGGAATTGATGCCTGCCTTTTCACTTTCTCTGTTTTCTGGTTAATTGCTTATTTCGATTTTGCACACCCTTGGGAAACATTATTTAGGGCAGTTTGAATCGAAGATTGACTGTACACTATCGATATATTTATTATATTGTTTAGATTTGATTCAGTTTGAACAAAATATTCAATGTTCTATGTTTTCTGCAAAATCTCAAAGTAAGCGGCAGGATCGCATTTTATGCCAGCGGAGATTGTTAAAATCTTGGTATTGTGGTATGCTTGATGGGCACGTTAGACGATTTGTTCGTGCAAATCTAAAAAATAATTGTTCCTTCAGAGGTCAAACCATTTTGCAAGTGCATGTTCATGAACCTTAAACCCGACCTGTAGTCCTGTAGCATAGAACTTCCTCTCATATTTCACTGTCCGACTGTTCAAAAGATTCTTATCATTGGAGTGTGAATCAGTTATAGAGGACAGATTTTTTTTTTTATCTTCTGCCGGCATTGAGCTAAAATAACTGCAATTCTTGTAACATGTTTTGATAATTAACATTTACAATTTGATAAAGCGCAGTGGTTCAGAGCTATGGGATCAGCAGAGACCTAACCAAAAACCGTTTAGTATATCAAGATTCTTACTTTGCCAAATTTAAGTAAAAAGCACAACTTTTATTTCCACCTTTCATGCAACTGAAATACTAAAATTCACTTTAAAAGTCGACCATTCTCGTATTTCATTGCCGACACTCGATAAACTATGTTCACAATTCAGTGGTAGGCATTTTATTGATGGCAAATACCATTTCATTGATAATGATTGTGGAATGTGAAAAACTGAACACCGCAGCTTTTAACCGGTGGTCGAGAAAATTGGGTTGAAGGTAGATCTTCGTTTCTTCAAGTCGCGCTTCCAATATTTTTTATCTCAATCAACTTGTTGGATGTTGCATTGCTTCTACTTTATTTGCACTTTCTTAAAGTCAGCCATTACATTAAACCAAAGAATAATTATGGACAACAACCTGGAATATTTACTTTCTGAATTCATGACACCATTCCCCTCAATCAAAACATCTGGGCTATGTCAAAATCTGATCAAGTGCATATGCTTATAAGAAAAAGTTTGCCACTTGATACCATTTCAAAGTAAAAAATTTCTATTATGGCTTTATATTTTAATAAAATCAGTCTCTTTGTGGAAAAGCTATTTGTCAAGTTTTTTTTAGCTTGAAATTTCTCTTTAAACATCAGTCTGGGTAATTGAAGGTTTCTAGAATTCTTCGGGATTATAATTTGTTAGATTTTCGTGAATTTATTCTTTGGCAAATAGTAAGTTTTTATCTCACCTAGAATAGAATTAACAAAAAACTTCTCTCTTTAATTTTAGCTCTACCGTAGCTCATCCAGCGGAGCTTCCTCCCTCACCTCACCAATGGGAATGACACAACGCTCGCTCTAGTATCCAATTGTGAGACCATTTCACGTACAATCATTATCACCGGGTGCCACCAACAAACCGTTTGATTTTGTTTCAACTTCGATTTCCAAGTGACCTTTATGTGGCAAACCATAACCTGAACTCTCGGTACGTTATGGATTTATGAAAGAAAGTTTACGTCAAGATGTCTACACGATACGAGAGCGTCATTCATCATGTTTGAACAATGCGTTTGTGATCAGAGTGATGGAAACATTTTTAACTGGAAGAGAACTTTGGGAGGTACGGAAATTTAAACGTCGCCCCATCTTCGAGTGAAATAGAAATTCCATCGTCGTATAACTTTTTTTTTTTAAACTGTATATAAAGCAATTTTATATACGATTTAGCCAGGTTGAATTTTAAGCATTTATAGCAAACTCTATGCATAAATGAGATGCTGAACTGAAAGATCCCGTTCTTAAGAGGGAATTTACTTTTATACACTTACAAATTCAAGAGAATAATCATTGAATAATCAGATGCTGGCAATTAAAAGTGCTCTGTGTTTATTTTGATCTTCAACCGCAACTGAAGTGAACTATTATTGTGATTTTTTTTATTTATATGTGTTGTCGATCTTGTTTTTATAAATCATTTGTGAGATCTGAATTTCAGTATCAGTTATAACCTAGATCATTAAAAATTATTATCTTAGTTGGAAAATCAAAGGAAAAATTGAAGATTGTAATCATAATATTCTTAAAAACGGGGGCATAGCAAGGCTCCAAATCTTTGATCGCCAAGGTTAATGTAGATCAAGAATAAACTAATTATTCTACTTTTATTCGGTGGGAATGTTTTAGTATACGAAAAGCCTCTCTTTAAACGGAAGGTAAAGCAAGATTTCAATGCAATATAGTAGATCAATGTATGTAAAAATTAAGACTAAATTGAGCTAAAGTTAGAAAGGATGATTATTGTAAATGAATGATCAAAACATAGGTCTAGCACCAAAATCATAGCGTGTAATTCTAACTCTTTGTGTTGTAAATATTAATTGTTTATAAGCGTAGCTAATCACGGTAGATCGTAGAAAATGGGGTAGCTCACTTGGCTAGAAAAAGTTAATATAAATATGTTTGGAGCGCTGCTATGCCCATTTTTCACGTGGATATCTTAGCTCTTTACGAGAGATTTATACTTACTTAAATCTTATCGTATGTGGTATTACTTTAATCAAATGATCTCATTATAATCAAGAATTTAGTCATTTTTTGTCAAAATGTGTGAGAATTCACTAGCATTATACAAAGGAGAAGTACGCGTTTCCTATTATTACGATTTACGCCTAGTTTAGTGTTCTTTCTGATCTGGTCCATTGGTACGGGCATTGCTGCACCGACTGGCTTTTTAACACATCAACACCTGCATTCTCTCTTTAACTCAGTCTCGTCTCATCTCGATATTGTACTTGACACTCAAACAGAAAGCCAGCCTAGTGAAAATCTTGAGATCAATGTAGATAATTGTGAATATCTGTCTATATAATTATTGATACTAATCGTATAGTTACACTGTACATAATGTTGCGTACGGCCCGAATTCGATTGCTACTTGGACACCACACGGCGTTGAAGCCTAATATTGTCGAGACAATTTGCACTTTTAAATGCAATCTAAAGTGATTTTCAATAGTTTTCAAATTCCATTAATGCTATTGTGTATTACTTTTAACATAGTGCCGTTTAGGAGTGTGATCACAAGTAATATTTATATTGTTTTCACATTAAGAGGCCTTACTGTATTGTCCTTGAGTGTAAATGTACAGTGCATACTTCCTAGCCAATGCTATAGAGCCCAACGAACATGTGTGTTTGCGCAGCCTACAGCAGCTCGTCAAAGGTTTACGCGTAAGATAGAAGTTCCCATCGTTGCCAAAGTATCAGTAGTATGATTTCCCTGATTTGATCTTGGCTAGATTTTCATTAATCGTCATTTATTCTCCATCACTGCCAGTTTTAAAAGTGACTATTTATCCACGTTTGGGACCACCATTAGCCCGCCCTTGCGCCCCGATGTGCTGCATTCCTTCCTAGGCACCTGCTCGCTTGCCCTAGCCAGCCGAGTCGATTTTACCCGCCACCCTTCAACAATTACAGACTGATTCGGAATACCAACCACACAATTTTTATTTGCTTAACACTAACGTTAGTGCCAAGGCATAGATCGAGTCGTAGCGAAAACTCCATCGTTTTCATAGCGTAGCAATATATTTTATATATTTTGTCATGTAAATCTTTTTTCATTTCTTGCATTATCTTACACACCGGGTAAGATCGCAATCTCCGGCTCCAACTGCCAATTTAGTTATTTCCGCTCGCCTTGTCGGATAATACACGATTCTAGGTATATAGCGTGGTATATTTATAATTAATTATTGTGAGAAAATTCTTTACTTGATTTATCTAGTAGCAGAATTCTGCTCGCGTATTCTCTAAATCGTGATGAATATTTAACACTAACTTAGCTAACTGTGGTCCATTTTGCTCATGTGGAAAATGTATATGTACGAGCTCAGGTAGTGGACAGGCACCAAATCTGTTTCCTGCTGCCCCAACCTTCCTGTAAAGTGTAAATATTGTAAAGAATAAAAATAACAAATAATTTGGCATTTGGCTCATTCGGGGTCGGTAACGTCGTGTGTGGTTGAGGGCCAGGCTTATTTGTATTTCTTCATCGGTGAGAACCATTTCGAACTAGATAGTCCAGGTCCTGTAATTTAGGTAATGTAGCTCTGTCTTTGAAATGGTTTTCATGGATGATATTTTTATATGTAGATGGTAGTTTAATAATAATTGCTCTTGTAGAGTGATTTATATATGGTTAGTTTGGCTGACAGTTTGATTGTGATTTCTCTGTAATGCAGCTTGTATGTGGAGATGAATTCATGGCAGGGGTAGATTCTGCAGTGGGTGTAAACTGTTCACAAAATGATGATACCAGCTAGATTGTCTTTTTAAGTAGCATTGTGTGATTTAGGTGCAAGTAATTAGCAAGTGTCTTCCTGTATTGAACCAACATTGGCTCTAGGATCTTTTACCTCACTGCAGACCTCAAATAAATTTGTTGTTGCAACATCAACACAATTTTTAACAAAATTAAAATGTATTACAGGTTACTTCATAAAAGAATATGAAGAGTTTCTTTATATTTCTTTTTAAAGTTCCTTTATAACTTGGAACTCACTGCTTATGTCCACTGGCTGTAGCAATTTTCTATGCATTACTTTATAAGCAATCGTTTTACAGAATCACTTTCAGTATGACTTGACCAACTCAAAACTAGGAATTTTTTTTCCTTCACAATATTTATGGACTAGACAACACTAGTATTCACATGTTATTTTCTTGGCAAAGCTCTTTGCTTGAAGCCACGGTTTTTGTAAGATGATTGTGTGAGCAGGAGGCCTTGTAATGTATTTTAGAATGAAAAATAACCAGGTTTGTGTCTCCTGAAAGATTAATTATCACATTATGTTAAAATTTGAAACTTGAAGGTCAAGCTAAAATGATGCAAAGCATGAACAACAATCGTCGTACGTACCTTCGTTTTTGTAGGTGACCCCATAAGTACACAATAAAAGTACATTTACGATACTGGTTTATTTTGGTATTATACATATTCTTTTGGTACCTGAAAAAATTAACATCTTGACCTTTCCTACCTCACTCCAGACTCAGCTGAATTGGCATGCAGGTAATCAGATGCATTAATATTTGAGCAGACCGTCAGTAGCCACTTGCCTCTAGAAGATGATGGGTCGACTCTCGTTTGACCAGAAAACTCACGGGACTCTGAATTACTCCAAAAGACATCGCTTATTATTAGTAAACCACCGAGTCTTGAATATCAAAGAAACTAGTACTTTGAATTTGTGTAAATTACCAGTGGGAGAAACTAGCATGGCCGGCTCTCAGTCTCATGCTAGTTCGCGTCTCCACCCGAAGTCGCTAGCCGACCTGCCCACACTTACCTCTGTAATCCGGTCACCCCACGTTCTCATTAGAATCAACAAGAGAATGCTGCTAGCCCAAAGCCTACTTCATCACAACACAGAATTCTCTAGGATCACTACCAATTTAGACATCAAGGAAGAAGCGTATATCAAGTCAAATCTAGTGACATTTGGTGAATTTAATAGTGTTCTGTACGTTTTTATTGTTTTGAAGTTAGTTATGCCTGTCTAGATCATACGGAGCTAGCCAGTTTTTCTTCAAACGTGCTGTTCTTGTGACTACAATGTGCGACAACGATGAAAGTGATTTGAATTGCGACAGCAAGATATCGAGGACTGTCTTAGATCGGTTGCTAGATGCAGAGTTGATAACTGGAATGCAAGACGCTGCCAATGCTCGCCTGATGGCGAATTTTCGTCTTAATGCACCCAGGAAGATCAGGAAACCACCGACTATTCTCGAGGAGGAGAAGGAGGTAAGCAGACACGCTATTTTCTAAAAAGAGTAATTTTGTGGACATTGATCATTGGCTTCGCTATCTAGTTCACATACCATTCGAATATGTTGTTTTGTTTACCATTTGAGAGCTCACTTCTTTCGTAACATTTGTTGGATTGACACAGACAATGTGCTCATTCCGTGTCCAGCGTGGTTGTAATGCCACAAATTATTTTCGATAAATCACGTACTCAAGTATTTGTTTTAATTGTTGCCTTGTCATTCTCGTAGGCGTACACCTCGAAATGCAGACTAACACCTATAAGAGAATTACTATCCTTT
The DNA here is from genome assembly GCA_947568835.1 of Protonemura montana. NCBI lineage: Eukaryota > Metazoa > Arthropoda > Insecta > Plecoptera > Nemouridae > Protonemura > Protonemura montana. Next base: position 13,595,913 of record OX387602.1, read on the forward strand.
TGTACCTGATTAGTGTAGTAAGTGTGGTATAAACGAAAGGAAGCTGCGCATCCTTGAAGTTTCAGCTGTACTGTAAGACAACTTACTACTTATCACGTAAATATAAAATGCACTAAGCAACCTGCATTTATGTAATCGATGTTCAACTATTGCAAAAACAAGACGTTGGTATGTATCGCTGACTTGAGTAATTTATTTGAATGGTTACCGAAACCAATATATAATCAATTGCCTGGGAAACACGGAAGAATTATTTAATTTTGCATCTATAGCACATGTGTAGTTCAACTACCCCTAGATATCGAGGTCCGAACAGACATTTTTTGTGAATTGCAGTGGCACCAACGGATCAGTACGTAATATTTGGTTTCTCTGCACTCAGCAGTGCATCGACAGCTGCAATTCAGGTTTACATATTTAGTATTAGTTGAAGGCGTGTCGATAACGAAACCCGTGGCTCGGAACACTGCACTATTCGAAGCTCCGTCTATTTTTACGAGTCTCATCATAACTAGCCAATCCACATTGCTTCTCACTCTCCAAGGTTCTTTGGCGAATGGCCTGGGTCAAAAGGTGACACTTCTCCACTTCACTCGAACGGAACCCCGCGAGTCTTAATTGCATTCAAACGCAAAGACTCTTTCTAAGCTGTCATTTGGGACCGAAGTCTCCTTTAAACTATTCCAAACTTGCAACTGGCTGAGAAGAGAATATAACGTGTGACGTCATTTTCAGAAGAGATTACGACTGGCTGCTTCTTCTTCATGTTGGGTGTAGTGTGTACAATAATAATTCATTCGCATTACGCGGTCCACCGGCATAGGATTGATACCGGCAGAGCTAGACGGCTAGACTGCCGTAGTCAGCTCGCCGGTAAACATATTTCTTTAGCAGCAAAAACTCGTGTCCGTCGCGAAAATGCATTCGGACCTGAACAGTTCCAAACATCTCTGGCATTTAAACTAAGCGACGCGAATCATTTTCTAACACATGGTGACGGCATGCTTCGAAAATATGATAGTGACGTATTTGTGTGTGTCGAAAATATTACAAGTGTTTAAGAAGACATTTGCGCATCCGAACTTAACCATCTTATTGCTCGATAAAAATTTTAGTTGTTACTCTGAAGCACTGCACAACTGTAGGCGCAATGGGCAACAGTCATTGCTGTTCACTTCACAGGAAAACCTTGCAGGTAAATCAATTTATTGTTAGAAGTTGGTTATTTACACTAGTTTGTAATTAGTCTTCTTTGGTGGTCCCTTGATGTTATGCTATTTCTAGTCAAATCACGTATTATGCAGAAGTAACCGATCAAAAATAGAAGGTGCTCATCGACTTGTATCCGTGTGGTGATATTTATTGGGTGGTTTGCCCCCACAAGATATGACAGGTGCTTGCCTGTCTGCATTTCGTATAAGTGCTGTTTACTCAAAATATAATAAAATCGAATAAAACACGTCAACAGGATTGAAATGTGCAGAGATGTATCCAACACGATTCCTGCTATTTAATGCGTAGGGTATGCATTGATATATCTGCCGCCTCTGATTTTGATTCGCCACGCACCAAACAAAGCGTTTCGCACCTTCCATCCCTTCAAGGTGTGTGGCGTAGATATATTCCAAAAGTCCGTGCGATTAGGCGTATAAATGTCGCTAAAAGTACATTGTGGTGTCCTTATTTGGGGATCAAAACAGTCTGTGACCATGATCTTACTGTGTGTCGGCAAGAAATCAAACAAATAAAGCTGCAGCATTGAAGCTCTCACCACCCAAGGCCCACCATCCGACTATTGTCGGGATACGATTGATTTCAAGCTGCGTGCAAATTAGATCAAGATTTACTCCGCTCCGCCATTGGTATCAATAGCCAGATAAATTTCTGCACTCACAAAGGATGGCTTTAAAATTTAGTTCCCTCACAAGAGCGAGAATGGAAGCAGTTATGCCTTTTGCGATGTGTTACCCAATTTATGGATCTTCGCTGTATTGTAGTTAGAATGCTACTGCAACTTAGCATTAGTTTACAGACTATTTAGGATAAGAACCAACGGAAAAACAGCTGACAGTCTTCTAGCAATATTCGCCCATAAAAGCTATATAGACAAGAAGGGAGTGTCGGCCATTTTTGTTGGTGGTTCTAATCCTAAATATACGGAAGCAAGCCGGCTTTTGCTATCACTAAGAAATTAAAAAAGAGAAAATTCACATTTCATTCAAATTTGGAATTGTGCTATTTTGAATTTTGTGCCCCGATCGTGGGTTTGCTGAAAGTACTGTAATCAACAAATTGTCAAGGAAATATGGGCGCTGCTTTAGTTTGCATATAGATTTTTATTTTTCTTCCCCACATGGCCAAGTGTCTAGGGACGCCCAAAATTCAAGGGCCACTTTCTGCACCAGTGAATCTTCTTACACTTTTATTGAGGTAGACGATCTTTGTCTTAGAACGATTAAATTGCAATGTCGCTTCATGATAATGTGATCTCACCATGAAAGAAATAATGAAAATGTAAGCATAACATGTTGTTATAACACCTTTAGAGATGTAACGTAATCGTAATGTCAGGTGTTTTTACCGTTATTAGCACTGATTGTTGGAGGATCTGACACGCTTTCGGTCAGCTACCTGCGTCGGATCGTGCACGTGTGCACGTGTGTGCTGATAAAATGAGTCTATAGACACTTGATACCACGTGTTACTGCCCAGAGGCGTTGCTCACTCCTCTAGGCTATCAGACTCTCGGGTCTCACTCTCATGCCTTGTCAATTTAGCACAATTGACGTGACAATTGCAAAGCCAGCGAATTATCACACTTCGTGAAATCTTGGAAAGTCAATAACAAAGGTTATAATGATTGCAATTGGCATTGGTAAAAGGCCACCTGGTGAACTGATCTGTTTTCTATGGAAATGGTAGTTTATGTTGAGGTATGTTTGGCTATCTTGCAAGAAACCGATTTGGCAAAGAACTGTTGAGCAAAATTGTAAGGTCTCTTTTAAGGAGATCGGCTAATGTTCTCAACAAGAAAAATATCTGTGATATGATATCTAGACTAGTTTATTACACTTTATAGTTAATAGTAATACTATTTCTAACTGATAACCTATGTATATTCATGGTTATTTTGTCAGCAATAAATCCCAACATATTATCAGAGTAGCATACTCCTCTATCATCAGTGGTTGATAAACCTAGATGGAGCTAGGGGTTGCTTTTCTAATGCTCAATATTGAAATATTCTTAATTCGTAGATAAAGTGAGAGTTAAATGAATTGCAATGGCAAATAACAAACTCATGCAGTAAAATTCAGCTATTTCTCTGAGTTAGGAGCTTACTATGAGTTAAAAATATTCCTGTAAATGCCACCTTTCCAACTCTCATTGAGTATGTTTTGTGCCAACATGTCAATGTAACCCATACAATAAATTTGTATACCTTTAGAATACGAACTATAAATGAATACAGGAAATTAGCAATTTTGCCTTATCTTCTATCAAATGATTGATTAATTGCACTATAACCTACAAGTCTTTGTTAATTCTAGTAAGTAATTCCTCTACGCCACAGTTCTTGTCTTGCCAAGTCGGAGAGACACAAAAAGCTTTCGTATACAACACATTCGTTTCTCGTGGTAACATGTCGTACAAGTCTTTGTGCTGGCCAAGATTAATACGTTACAAAACATTCTTTTTTTACTCTTTACGTATGATTCCTGATCCAACCTTGAGCATTATTAATGACTCTGTAGATGTCAATATCGAATCTCTTCTTCGAAAATCAAGAAGAGACGGGGTCGCAACAGGTGGATTTTGGCGCCATTTCTAGCATCCTTTCGCTGCGCCTTGAAAATGAGAGCAACATATCTTTACTCAGTTTATCGCGTCAAATCCACTGCTTCGTCCAGGAATATCATTCGCCTTTTCAACCTTCATTTTTAATGAATAGTTTATGAAGACCAAATAATTCAAGGTCATAATCTCACACCCTGTTCCATGAAAAAAAAAGGAGCATTGTGGCACGGTTCCCGATTTCTCTTCCTATTTGTCTACGCTGATTGAACATTTCTACGAAAATGAATCGGTCTCTTTGTTGATCAATTGATACACACCTATCTACGTCACGTTATCTTGGCAAGAGCCCATAAGCGCCCGTCAATCTTTATTGGCATTATAGACTTATAGATGGGGCTGTGCCTAGTGCAGACAGACATTGCCGATAACTAAAAACAGTCTCATCTATGCTAGCAAACTGTAGAGTTTAGACTAGCAGGGCCCGGATTCACAAAGGGTCATAACTCTTAATATCGTATTAACTTAATTACGAATATCAAGGTAATGAAAGAATGGCCACTAGTCCCAATTCACAAAGAATATTAGAGTCGCTATTCGATCTTAAGTCTACTACCAGTCCTGACTGGTATTAGGGAAGTTAAGACTATCCCATTTAAATTTTAATGTCTTATTTTCTGCGAGATTTTTGTTAGTTCACTAATAACATTTGAAATAATGTATATTTCGGTGGAGCACAACGATCATTTCATTATATTCCCGCGAATTACGAAGAAATGTCAGACTTAACCTCTTTGAGACTTCGCTTTGACGTCTCCTAAGGTGGGCGTGTTCGATTGCTTGTTCGCCGTAATTGTCAGTGTCATTCATTGAATTCAAGTGTAAATCTGTGGTGTAAGTTTAATAAAATGTTACCTGCCGCTGTTCAGTTTATTTTAAATGAAGAATAGATCCTTTAAATATGCCCGACAACTTTTTGCTACGATGGTATCGCCTTCCCAGGAATGCCATAGTAGAGCTCTGTTAAGAAATCGGTGACACTCTACAGAGAGATTCGTTCAGATCAAGGGGAATCCCTGTTCCTACCCAAGTACTCGCAGCATTGCGGTTTTATTGCGGTTTTATTGAGTTATGATTTATGTGATTTATGAGTTTTATTTATATGAGTTATTTTATTGAGTTAGTTAGTTATGGTTTAATTGCCCAGGGTTATTTGAGATCAGTGGTTTATGTTCGCTTGAATATAACAACAGACGAACGTTATTTGAATAAATGCGCACCCTGCACTGATTGGTCGAAATTTCCCGTGTCATGACGTCACGTCTGAATTAGTGACGAAACCTAAAACTGCTCAGACCGCGCTAATATTTTGTTTGTGAATGCGGAATAGCACTAATATGGTAATACGTTAATACGATATTAGCACAGTAATAGTACTACAGTATTAGCTCTAATATGTTAATAAAGTTAGGACTCTTTGTGAATCCGGGCCCAGGCGCTGTGTCGAGCGGCGAGCGTTAAATCGAGGTTGTTTTTAGATTGTACAGTTGCCGTTGCCGCTGCCGCATTGGCTGATGGTGCCTCTAGGTTCTAGATCCTTCGTTCTTGCTGCTACAATAACTTGGAGTTAGAAACGATACCTCAGTGGCTTGCGGATGGCCATGCGGGTTGGTTGTCTGCTGTTTGTTGGTTGTTTCGTCGGGAGGTGGATCACGTGATTGGTGACATATCGCGTCAGTTTGTGTTATTTGAAGTCTGACGGGCAAGATCAGTAGTGCACTGTGATTTTAATTGTTAGTGTCAGTTCTAAAACAGTTTCTTCAAAATGCAGACTGTTCCTCCGCGGTTGAAACAGTTCCGGCGAAGTGTGAACGGGCAAGATGAACCGTACAAGAGCCCGTTTCTGGTAAGGTCACATATTAATATTGCAACGACTTAGTGTTTGATTTCCTCATCATGTTAATTCGTTTATAAGTACGCGGGTTCAAGGCCTGTGAATGTGTTTCGAGTCGTGAGAGACTTGGTGAGTGTGGTGTCTTGAGTCCAACTGACCACATGTTTGGGAGAATTAAACGTTTTCTTATCGCTAGGTCTTAAAATCGATTTAATTATTTAAAGCTGGCAATAAAAACGAAAATAACAAATTCGTTTTTTAAACGAACAGATTTGCTATATTTTTATGTGTCATAAAGAAGAGAAACCGAATGCGCCCGGAATTTTCCATTCATTTTCATCGTCGTTCTTTGCACTATTGTTTTTTTTTTTGGCAACACTAAAATCTAAGGCATACTTATCGAAACAGCGGACATAGGGTACCAAGATTCGTAATTTTAGGGATACCTGTGGTCTGTACCCTTTTTTTGGACACAATGTATTTCCATACCACATATCTTTGTTTACCAGAGACTATGATAATTAATATTCTCTACATCCTGCCTGATGGTATACAAAAGCGACATTGATTTCCAATAATAAATCGTCAGTAGCAGCGCACCTACTCAACTTTCGTATCATCCACTCAATCTCTCAAATTGACACCGCTATGAGGACATCACACTGGCATTATCTCCCGACTTCATAAAATGTGCTATCAAACACAAACCCGGCTTACACAACATTTTCACTTTGGGCCTTATCTGCAGCCAATGCTATTATTACACTTGCACACTGAAATCATATTGACATTATTTTTTTAAGTTCACAACAATAAAAAGAAAAAATAAGAGTTGGGGCGTCTAACTAAAAATAAAACTCCTCCAGTTGCTGAGAAAAACTTCAGCTTGAAAAAAAATATATTATCTAGCTAGGTAGATGGTAAGATAGCATGAAATGTGGAAAAAACGGGTTGGAATAATTTCCATAAATATTATAATACTTAATTTACACTTTCCATTTCCGTAGCCTTAAATGAAGTGTTATTGCTACTGGCGACAACGTTTAATTTCTTTCCATTGCGTCGTTGCCGATTCATTTGGAAGTACGATAACTTAAAAACCAAATAATTGAAACAGGTGACTCATAATAACCATTCGTTCACAAATTAAAGGTGGGGCATATACACAAGTAATCAAGCAAAACTATCATTAGAGGAAAATGAAATAGTTTAAATGGTTAAATGCACGACGCGCAAATATCTTCATTGCCTTTTTGGGAGCATGGTTTATTGCACAGTCAGCAATAAGACACCAATGGAACATGAAGTCTCGACTTTATTACATCGCTAGGAAAGCGATAGAATTATTTGCCACATGCAAACTTATTCTTTAAAAGGCAAGGCGCAAGTATCAGTATTATTCATAATAGTGTGTTTAACGATTGCATGGGTCATTCTCAACAGCCAACAGCTGCATATTACTTCTTCGTATAAGAGGTCATCTTTAGGCCCCTTGACTTGATCGATTGACCTCTGCATCTTAAATAATGTTAGAATTCTTTGTGATGACTGATAACAAATGACCGGTGGCCACCTTGCCTCGTAAAAGCAAATTTTTATTACAATAGACCACCCCGTAAGGCACTAAAGTGTGAGTATTATTATGTTGCTGCCTATATTTGTTATCGAGGTTTAGTCCAAAAATGTGATTGGGAATTAAAATAAAATAATGCTTTTCAAACTTAAGTCAGTAGCATTTAAATATGTTCTGATTTATTGGTCATTGAAAGGTCGAAAATACAAGCACGTTGGTAAAAATGATTAGGTAACTGTATTTTCAAATAGTGAAAAAAAAAATTACTTTTTTTGCAATAAAAACGTTCATCAGGGAAAATTCTCGCCGACTGAGAGCTATTTGCTTTATTGCTACAAAAATCAAGAGCAGTTTGGAAACTTATTCCGCAACTTCATTCTCCATTTGCTTTTTGCGCCTGGCGGCTTAAACTTCTTTCATCTTCCATGATAAAAGCATGTTAAAAGACTCTCAGAGTGCAGGAGGAAAAACTTAGAAGCTAATTAGTGAGTGTATATGCTTCTGTTGCTGTGTAAAGTGATGCTAAACAAACACTTCTGCTCATATGATAATTGTGTCACAATTGTTGTTGACCTATTTCAAACATGGGGATTTCGTGGGGATCTATTTAATTAGCTCGCTACAAATTCCGTTTCTAATCAAATGAAAATATGTCTCCTTCGAGTTAGTATTTTATTTGTTCATTTTGCCCAATGACAAGAAACTGAAAGTCGGAATCTATTTTTTTCTTGTGATCTATTTATACCAAAGATCCATAGCACAGCATTATTAAAATAATTATTAGTGAGGTCTAGATAGAATTTATAAACGGTTGCCAAATTCTCTTGCCAAGATAGATAAAATATATACCATTGGAACAGAACAGAACATATTCTCGCCGTATTCATTGTTACATATCTTAATGTTTCTCTAACAAACAACATTTACCGCGTTCTCAGCTGAACAAGGCTAAAGGAATTGAAACATATCGATCACGTGATCGACAGGCGACAGGCGACACATTACACAACGTGTAGGTACACACTACCGCCGTGCTCATGACCTTCTCTTGAAATCATTTGAGAAGTACACATTTTCACTGATACATCTTTTACCTACTGACATCCATCTTTTTCTTCTAAACGAATGTGCACCCAGCATCCGGCCAAGAGAATGATTTATTGTGGAAGAAAGCGTAAGTGACAAGCGTTTCATTTCATTTGCTTGTCAATGTTTTGGCACGCCCATCGTAATTTTAATCAAGGTTTGATATCATGACCGCCATCTCCGTTAATGCTCGTATGTCTCTCTGGATCTGAATTTAAACGATATTAGAGTTGGAGAGTTATATTGCATTTGCAGAGCACTGTAAACTTTATGCGAATCGCCCAATGGCATGCGTCTTGGAGTAGGAATTAACTGGACAGGAATCGCAAATTATGCGACCTCGAAGATTTCCTCTCAGACGTGTTTATTATTGTTTTCATCAAGAAAATTGGCAAAATGACACATTTCTGTAAAGTTTCTTTCCAACCGCTCATTGATGATTGGATTTACACGTACAGTAAATCTTCAAGAGTAACCAGAGAGAGCAAGTGATAATTTCACTGAAATTACCACATCCTAAAGCAATCAAGTGCCACCTCGGTGGATTTTCCGAAGTCTTATTTACCTGAAAGGACGAGATTAGACTGTAATGTATTTTCCAAGCTAGTTAGTAACCAGAATCCATTAGCTGTAAAAGGAGCTACCCATATGAGGAGAGATTATCAATCAATATCGCGATACAATATAAATAATCATTCAAATTAACGTGCTACATATTGTATCTCGATGAGGACACAACTTTTGTTTTGTTTAGCCTGGAAGGTGTTGGCTTTCTGAACTCTCGAAAGTGTTTTGTTATCCTTATCCTGAAATATAAGGAGAGATTCTCTCGCAATACTTCATTCGTACTCCTACACTGTTTCGTCGCCTTTTTTTGTTAACATGATTTTTCTGACGATGGCCATATTGATATGCGTCCGCATCCTGCATTGCAGACACCATCCAACTTAGCTCTGTCCAAATTTGAACCACGTCTGAGAAATTTGTTCGGTCATGTTACGAAACCAATTAGGGCACCTGGCTGTGATTTATAATTAATAAATGCCCGAGTTGAAATGTTGGCGTCCCACGCACGGGCGCTGCGACACACATTAGAAATCTCGAGTGATTGTCAGTTGTCAAGATCTTGCCGATGAATCCTGTCAATTGTCACAAATTAAATTGGAGCAATTAATTCGTCATGGATATCTCATGGTATGGAACCTGGTGTCTGGAATGGACATTGGGCTGTTGGACCGAATTATTCGTTCTTATAGTTCTTGTGAGTGGCTATGACACCGAAGCCGAATAGTATATGTGAATCTCTAGGCATTTGCTTTGACGATGGTTCTCTTTCGAAAAAAGGCAAGAAGGAATATTTCCAGTTGATCCGCTTGAGTGAAATCGTAAATTTCAGGATCCAGGGCTCGAAAATTAAAGATGTGTTTCTTCGTCACCTTCTTTTCGCGCCGGTCCCTGCACGTTTCGAAGATTGGCTTGAAAATGAGTGAACAAGGAAAAATCCATGATGTTTATAAGATTTTGAAAGAATCGAGAAGATGGTGTAAAATTGAAATGACATGAAACGTGAATTATGCTTTGTTTTAATGGTAATGAAAATTGCTTTTGTAGCTTACAGCGTTTGATAGAATATCTGTTCTTTGACATATTGCTTCTGCAATACAGCATGATGTTATAGTTAGGCACTTAAAAGTACCAATCAACCAATCAACCAGCAAATAAACCGCTTTTGCACAAAAATCCCCGAGGGACGTTGTCGCACCTTGCAAACTACCTTTACTAGATGCAACAATCATCGATAGAGCTCTTGGCCAGGTGTCTGCACGTAAAGCTTGAGTCACCAAAGAGAGGAATCATTTTCGGAGAGAACGAAAGTGAGTCAACGACCTGTATGGGCCATGGTCCTCTCCCCCTCCCTACTTCGGATACCACCACCCCACCCATGTCCAGGACGAGGCAGGCACCCCGTCACATCAGAAGACACACATGCTGAGTGCTCGCGTGTTCATTCACCCCACCCGGATTCGAGCCTCCACTCCTTATGCTCATTGCAGCATCCAATCGCCACGCTATTCGAAGAACAATGCAGCTACACACGCGAGCGAGATATTTACACACCGATAAACCTCTACTGTGTGGATCTTGTCAGTCCGAAAGCATTCTGTCGTTTCGCATTGCACGTCCGGTACATCCATTGATGGATGTGCGCAGGTTTGGTTAGAGGTGCGTCTCGCGTTTTGTTTTGTTTTGAAAATATCTTGCCAATCCCTTTTGAAAAGTGTCGACCAAGTCGCCGTCTTTCGCAAGCTTTCGATGCTGGTTACATAATTCACAAGTTGCCAAGCTAATCTAGAATGAACAATCAAGGTTTATAAGTACACATTTTCCATGTCTACCCTCCCACACGTATTTTTTATTATATATTTTTTTACAAGAAAAAGACTTGCCTTATAAGAAAATTTTCTCAATTTATTGCGGTCGATCGTTCATTTTTTCTTTCAAATCATCGGTTGATGTTAAACCAACGCCCAAGTGACCGGTTCCAACAAATATGGTCACATTTTAATCTTTTGCTCGCATCAATTGATAGCTTTGCATGTGAAATTAGACCTGATAATAATGCGCGTAGTGTGATTATCATTTTGGGCGTGCGATTTTGTTTCAGGTGAACAACGCCAAGTTGAACTGCACTGCCGGCATCGGGCTGTCCGGCAAGCCTACTTCTGCGTACCAGCTGAGAACTCCCGGCCACCATGTAAGTACCCAGCCACAGGGCGGTCGAGCCCTTCCCATGTGATTACCAACCCAGATCCGATCAATTGCATAGCCACGCCGAGAAGGAAATATCATCACTGTCGTTGCTTACTCTTACCACAAAAGTTGAGGGCCAGTTTCCAGGATATTCAGCTAAAGGTCGTGCAGCTTGTAGATGCAAAATGCCAATTCGGTCTATTTTTTGTTTAAACAATCGATAATGACGAGACATTAAGCACTTTTTGGTAAAATATCAACCAATAACAATGTACGAGTGATAGGTTCGTTTAGTTTTCTAGTTTATGTTTATAGTTAAGTTTATAATCTAGTTTGCAGTTTATAGTAACGTGGTCCATGGTATAGTGAATATTTGTGGTAATCTTTAGACAATTACACGTTGCAGTTAACTGTTCAGTCTTGCGTTGCAATGGCTTACTCGAGGTTCAATCTGCATTCTGCACCTTGCAAACTGTTCGTTTCTTACCGTTATCGCCCGAAACGACAACTGCAAGTTTGTACTATACAAGACCGCGTTCAGCGGTTGGTTTATCCTTACAAGAATAAGTCTGCGAAACCATCAAATAACTTCAATTGGCTACGCTGTATGTATTCAATCTCACCTAAAACTCTCATTTGAGTTGAATCGATTTGATTTGTGACGTGCGCCAATCAAAGTACGTGACTGGCTAAGTGCAGTCTTTAGGTTGATGTGCTTCTGTCTGGAGGCATTGCAGTGTGAGATCATTCGGGTCAGCAGAGGGTCAATCTTTTGGGTCAAGTCAGCAGCTGGGACTTGTGATGGGCTTCCAACTATTTCTTCCTGTTTCAAGCACACGGATCGTTGCCTCGACTTCGAAGACCTGTAAAGCCGGTAGATTTAATCGAAACTAATCTTCATAATTTTCCAGGAAAGAAAGCGCCTTCGTGAGCACACTCTAAATTTTCTTCGGTTTTCTCTTTTCTCCACAATTTGCATCGCATAAATGAAATATTTCCGATTGGAGAGGCGTTCGGGAATGGTCGCTCGGATATGAGTTAACCACATCTATCTCTGAAGTCCAAACCCATCCGAAACGAGCATTGGTGGAGCCATATTTTTTGATACGTGTAATATTATTTTCGAGTTGGGCTCGTCATGTAAATTTGTCAACACGCCAACTAGACTTTATATACACGTTATGAAAAGACCAGGTCCGCCATCTTTGAGAAGACATTATAGAATTCAGCTAATTTCCCAAGAGAATCTGTCAAATATAAATAACGTTACGATAGCTATTTCCTCTTGTGGTTACAATATAAAAGAAAATACCACGCAAATGAGACAAGCCTGAAGTGGGTCATACAATCACACCTGAGCGCCAGGTAAAATGGTGCAAGAAGGTGCTAGCCAGCTTTCTGACGGTGGCTGCATTGGAAGCTGTGACTAGATGAATGGACCGTTCAGGGAGCGTGGGCAGACGATCGGCCAGATCACCTTGGCAATTTCTAGGGCTGCTGGAAGCTGGCAGGGCGTCGCACCTAGCTCATTAACCACTTTGGCAAGTGGATCTCATGGCTCTCATGGCTCGCATGCCTCTCATGCCTCTCATGCCTCTAGTCCGAGCAAACACATTAGGACACGTAAGAAGCTCAGATGTCAATACCAATGTTAGAGTGGTGTTTTTGGCTCTTAAAATCTGGTATTTTGAATTCAGGAAAAATATCTCTGTCACAAAAGTTGGTTTATGGTGCTTAGATAAGCAGATTTTTTATCACTTGATTTTTATTATGGAAGCCACAGCACGCGCAAAATTGGGCGAGAATGGTACATGAGATCCTTCTTGGTGGAGGAAATACACCAGGCCAGCAGATGCCATATAATGGCTGTGGGAAATCACGGAAAACCACAATCGGATCGAACCTGGGTCCGCCAATTGCAAGGCCGTCCTGTATATGCTCTAGCGTGTCAGAGTATTCGTTTTTTTTGGCGTGAGTACAAGTGAGGAACGGAAAACCACACTATCGAACTACGCTCTAGGATAGAGATACGCGGTTTAACCGAACACCACTAGCGTAAGTGGCTAAGCTGCATCTCTTTTGGTTTGGTCTGACCATGGTATGACGTTCGCAGAGAATTTTAAGCCCGCAGTTTCCTGGATTTTTGTGCATATGTTAACCTAAAGAAGATGGTACTCACAGAGACTATTGAAAATGGTGGTACAATTTCATCATTCGTACATGGATTTACATTCTTGCTGAACAGGTATACTATTATTATTATTATTTGTGGTGTTTAACGACGCACTATTTTGACAACTGGCCCTGCGGCGCTGGTCTAATGGCGTCGGTGAATGAGTGGATGATGATGATGAGGATGATGATGAACCTAACCTAGCCTAGAAGGGAGGAGGGGAAACCCGGTGCCGGCACGTAGCCTACTCCTGTCGAAGAGCACCAAGGGGACCACCGGCTTTACGTCCCTTCCGAAGGACGGTACAACTCGAACAGCAGGATTCCTCCACAAATCCATGCTGTCGAGAGGTTGATAAGCAAGGCGAATGAAGTTGTTGTACTAACTTTCATCACTCCAACCTCTCTCCCGAACAGAACTGGTCATGTGTATGATGGTCACCCATCCAATACCTGACTCAGCGCAGTGTTGCTTAACTTCGGTGATCTAACGAGAACCGGTGTTTCCAACACGCCAAACCCTGAACAGGTATACAAACAAGCGCCCGATAAATATGGTTTCACCGGCAGAAGAGTAATAGAATTTTGCTAAAATATTATAGCGTCGTAAATAAAATCCCATAACTTTCGTTTGTACTGTAATCCCTTCCTTTTTTTGCTTCCTTAAACGTGTTGAAAAGGTATACAATATGAATGGTAATTCCCCAATGCCATAACACTTAACACGTACCTGGTTTTCACATTACGATTTATAGATGTCACTGCTGAATTTGTTAGAGCCCGAATTGAGAGACACAGATTTGATTGGCATGGTCCTCAAATGAGACCAAAATAAGACACTTTTAGAAGCGGAAAAAACATCCCTGTAAACATTAACAAATTGCTGAGATAATTTTTTACTGATATTGACTTAAACGTTGACATGACAAATTTGGTATTGATGATTTCGGCAAATCGTTAATTGTGTGATCGAAACAATTTTCGTTAATAATTCAGCCGGTCCCAAAATATTTCCCAAATCTAGAAAAGATATATTTCTGATTTATATTTTTGTGCGTCTGTTACCGATGCACTGCACTGGGTCAGGTATTGGATGGTTGACCATCATACACATGACCAACTCTGTGAGAGAGTTTGGAGGGATGAACGATAGTACAGCAACGTAATTCGACTTGCTCATTAACTTCTCAACAGCATGGATTTGTGGAGAAATCCTGTTGTTAGCTTAGAACCGTCCTTCGGAAGGGACGTTGATCCGGTAGTCCCTTAATTGATGCTCTTCGACAGGAGTAGGCTACGTCCGGCACCGGGTTTCCCCTCTTTCTTTACGGCCAGGTAAGGCTCATCATCATCCTCGTCATCATCCACTCATTCACCGACGCCACATACCAGTGCCGCAGGGCCCGTTGTCAAAACAGAGCGTCGTTAAACGCAACAAATCAATCAATCAATGTTTTTTTTTAAATTATTAACAACACTATAGCCGTCTCAAAAATCGATGCCCAAACGCGGACACGAACCCCGATCTCCACCTTTCGCGGGTGTTGCTCTGAACCATTGAGCTACCCCGCGCATTGCAAGCGTTTGCAATTTAAATAAGAGTTCATCCTTAATCAATCAATGTATTTGATGAATGAGCAATGAACTTGGGGATCCCTTATTAAATCCCGCGAAAGCTGGAATATGTGTGTCCGGATAGGTCAGTTGGTAGAGCACCGCGACCGGCAGTTGGTATCCCGGATCGGTTGCACATTTTTCTAGTCTAGCCTCCTTTCCATCAATTGCTTGCTGGTTTCAGCTCCCTAGTAGAAACATCAGACAAACCAAAAATCCTGCAATCCTGTTTCCCAATAAGCAAGCCGTACAATTTCTTGCATGTACCACGCATTCTCGACTAAATTCGTTGCAGGTGCAACCATGCTTATTGATAAAAGTTCTCCAACTATCTTGCAATATCTGTGGAGTCCAACTAATCCATTTCAA
Source organism: Protonemura montana (assembly GCA_947568835.1). Classification (NCBI taxonomy): domain Eukaryota; kingdom Metazoa; phylum Arthropoda; class Insecta; order Plecoptera; family Nemouridae; genus Protonemura; species Protonemura montana. Next base: position 13,611,167 of record OX387602.1, read on the forward strand.
TGAAATCAGAGATAAAATCATTCAGACCTAGAAATCATAACGTCGCTTGGGGATATAGCATATGCTGTCAGTTGAAACGCTTCCGATTTCTCCAAATAAGTGCGCAACATGATCTATTAATGAAACGAGATCTTTATAAATAGAATTTCTTATCATCGTCCTGATAACGCGCGATATATCACTTTGATGATGAGAATATACAATTGCCGTAACTCTGACCTCAAATACCGCAAAAGCATCACAGCGTATAGTATTATAAGAGTCACGAGAACTCGGAATTATTACAATCATTCATATTTCCTCCTCCCATATTTACATCTTGCATGGAAGTGACTCATAATTTGTCCGTGCTCAGCTCAGCTTTCACGTCGTTTTTGTGCTCATCACCTGGTAGAGGTAAATCACATCGCGTTTGCTGGCGCCTGCCCTAATATGGACGACCTAAAGCACCAACGGGTCTTGCAGTTGCGCCTTGTGGGTCGCCGGTCAGTCACAGCGATGGGATCAAGATCAAGGATGCACAACTATCGTATCCTCGTGGTTTGCCTTCTGGCGCTTCAAGTTGTGTTGTGGGTGCTGTGGGGATTTCGCCGGGAAATGTTAGCATGGGATGTGTCATTTGAGAAGTATGAGGTGTTATGAGGTGTTTCGTGATGTAAAATGGAATATTGACCGTAATAGGTATGTGTCGTACAAGGAAGTTTTTAAATTATCGCGAGTTAGATATCTTATCTTCGATTTTCCTTGAGATCTATGAGTTGTAGGAAAGTGTGGCCAATCTGTTTTGCATGTAGTTGTTAAGAAATAAAACTGTTAAAACTATAAATAATATTAACATCAGCAACGATAATAATAATTTAGAAGTACGTTACCAATTACACGCGCTTTGGCTGATTAAAAGTTAAAACAAAATGGACTACATTACGCATCTTTTCGACAAATGAAATGTCCAGAAATACTTTGACTTCTTGAACAGCGCTGAAGACAATTGATAGCTTCTGTCAGCTGTCACCCGCAACTAGTCCAATGTTCTAATGTATCTAAAACAATCGTAGATGCCGAAAGGTGTAAAAATAACATCTTATTTAACCAATACGTAGAACACAACGGCGCCAGAGAGTTATCGGAAAAGAACTAGACGTGCCAAGAAGGCTCACATCATGTTTCTTTGCCCGTATTTTCTGCTAACATTTTGGCAAACCAAGACACGCAACACACAACATGGTTTCCGAGAGCAATCTTCATGAACTCGGGAACTATCAATTCCCGTAACACCGTCGACATCACGACCTGTATAAATAGCCTCGTGATTCGGCGGGACTCCATTGGGGCCAGGGACGCGGCGGGAACAGGATAGGCGTCCATTAACACATGGAGACGCCGTCTGATTGGACAGTCGACGCCGACTTCGGGGACTTGCCGATGACGACTTGGATTTGGCAGTAAACGTCTTGCGAGATGTTTATATAAAGAGTCTGGAAGCGACGCTCATGCGAACATAATTGTAAACGCGGTAGTGTGGATAGGACAGGAGTTTGTGATCGCTCTCAAGTGGAAAAGTAACTCGTGATAGCATTTTCAAGTCTGTTTTTGGTGTCCATTTTTGATTGTGCTTCTCTAAAAAAAAACTTAACGATGCCTTCGCAAGCCAGTGTTCGACCAAACAACAAGAAGCTTTTTATACCGATCGGAAATAAAAAGGTGAGCCAATAACTTTATAGATTTAAAAATTAATCAGAGAACTCTGGGGCACATGAGCTAGTTTGTGAGCTAGACCATTAGCTTCATTTGAAGCATAAAGATATAACTTTGCAAATCGAAGGACGGTTCAATTATAGAATGGGTATGGGAGGACTGCGAGAAATATATGGTGTAGATAATTGACAGTTAATTCGATTAAAAAAAAAATGTGTAGGCTCATCGAGTAGCGTAGGACGCGAGATTATTGGTAAGACGACCTTCGTTTTTCATAACAACGTTGTGGCTTGACAGATTCGAAGATTTTCATTCATTAAAAACGAAAACGGCGGCGTAGGCCACATGCACATGGCTACTTTACAAAATTTAGCAACTGCCTTGGATTAACTAGGGCTGTAGGTAGTGTTATGGTCGACTTGAAGATCAATGAATGCCGCCAAAGTGATTTTCATCTAGATTTTTCTTTTGCGTACATAGAATAATTATCATACATATAAAGGGTAGCGTTGCTAACGACTATGCCCATAAACACTAAATTATATTATTACTTACATCCGGCCTGTCACAAATAACTCTGTTTTACTTCGTTCTGTGCCATTTTCTTTAATATAATTGACAGTCGGCCTTCTATCTGGGCTTGATGTACAAATGACCCACCCACACAAACACACACGTCACAACACGAGTCTGTAAATGCACACCGCCAGTGGTTGTAAATTTGTTCGCCGATGCATGTAATCAAAAGTGCAAGTGCAACATGTCATTCATTACGAATTGCATCATCGTATTTTACTCCATTTGATGATTGATCAGATTACTTGAGATTACTAACAGTTAATGAATGGCGTGGGGAAACTGCGCTCACAACAGTAGGGACTATCAAAGGTGACTTTTGGTCTCAAACATTGAAATGTTGTCGAATATGTTGTACTGATAAATTACAGTTAATAAGATAGTTGTCTGGGACGGTACGTGAGCATTTGATTGAAGTTAAAAAATGTATTTTGGTTTATCTTTCCAAGAATAACACTGGTCAGTTTCTAAAATTGACGCGAGGGTGCATTTTGAAATAGGTGGCAAGCTTTCCGCTACGTTTGAAAATCAAGGTCATTCTAGATCCCATTTCAATCAATGAGCCCTGATTTCTTCGTTCTCACTTTGGCAACATGAAGTTGTTGGCAATCGTAAGAGTGTGCGGTCTAGCACATGATATTATCATTTAGAAAAATAAAAGGTCACCAGTGTTGCTAATTAATTGATGACGGGACACGGTTTGGTCAAAAGAAACGAATCATGAAAGCCAATTGCTCTTTCGGTTCCAACAAATTAGAGAAGTTTTTCAAAACAATCTGGAGCAAGGGTAAACTCGCAGTGGCGCTCAAATCACTGTGAATTTCGTATTTTAAGTTGACCCTCCACAGCACAGAGTTATTTATAATTTTCCTTTCTGACGTCAATACGCAGTTGGCTTCGAAATACCTCCCGACTTCTCAGAAGCCACATACGCATTGAACATGCCGTGTTTCGATTGGGGTAAATGTCACTTTTTTTGGAGCAAATCTAGAATGCTGATTTTTCAGGGAGGTATAAATGCACGGGGAATCTTTTGGTAATATTCTGTGACCCTCCCTTATAAATTACTCCCACCTGCACATTTACTTGCCCACATGTCACAACTTTGTCGCTTGTGAAATTGGTAGTATAAATGCTAGAGTCATAAAACTCTGTATTAGCATTAATTTCAGACAATACACCACTACATCAATTATAATTTGTTACAGGAAATGCTAAATAATACATATCGCATTCCATTCCCATTCATTTGCATAAATTGTGACACCTGCTGAGGCTTGAAAGAGCGTTACTGGCGTTACCTTCGACAGAGCACAATCGAATCGTATGTTTCAACATAAATAATGGAGTACATACCGTTGCATAAGTGTCCCAGCATTGGTTGGTACCTACCTGTAGCATCAGCAGCGACAATGCACCTTGTTCTTCTGACAGTGTTCCCGAGAAACACCTTTTCTGCGATTCGCAATTGTTGTTTGTCGATAATTACCAGCATATGGGGGGAAAGAGCAGCCATCTGACTCAGCGAAAACATAGCTGGCAAGGCGGTACCACCCTGAGCCTTTTGTGGCAATAGTTAGGAGAATGGAAAAATTGTAATTATATTTTCCACTTACTGTCGCCTCTTGTTGTCTGTAATAATATGCATTTCATGATTATATCGACTCCTCCTCAGTCCTCGGTCCGTGGACTTGGTCGTGCTGCGCAATTCATCATTGGAAATAATTATCGAGATATTTTAATAAGCCAGATGTTAAGAACATAATGAAGGCAATGGATACCCTCGCTGGCGTGATTTTGTTAATATTTTCAGTTTCAGTTGGTTCACTTGCTATTTGACTTAGTGATTTGCTTTTAGAGTTGTGGGAATCTTGGAAGATGGATTCAAAAAGCTATGTCAATAATAAATGATAAGATAAATGCTATAGGGCGTCGATTTGAGTCTGTTTCGTGGAACCGAGTAATACCTAAGTAAAGTAATTTAAGTTTAAATGATAACGCAACTAGTGCTTGTGAGGTCAATTGCTAAAAATCTCTTTCATAGCTTCACTGACCGCATTTGAATGCTGATGACAAATTAATTGTACGTTGCAACGTTAAAATTTAATTATTATTCGTTCTATATAGTAAAAATACACAATTCCATTTGCAAATAATTGGTAGTTACGTTGATTTACGGTTAGTTCTTGAATGTCATAACAAAAGCAATAACACATGTTTATAGCCATGTTTTCCTCCTCCTGCTGCTGCTGCTGCTGCTGCTAATATACCTGTGCACCATTTGGGTACCGACACTATAGAATAAATAGCGAGGCAAATGCACTCAGGCCTAGCCTCTTACACAATGCAACTTTGTTGGATGGATACATCGCTTTACCTTGACGAATTCGCTTTTTTGCTCTCAAAGGCGCAGAACGCCGGTTGGTTTTGTAAAAAGTGGTGTGATTGGTCAGAATTCGCCAAGAATTTTCCTCATTTTTCCTCGTATTAGACTGTTCTCGAAATCGATTTGCACATTTTTTTGGTGCGGGGACACGAACGACGGTTAATTAGTTACCATTGGGGATTGTGTAGGCATTCTTGACCAATAACAAATGATGAGCCAAAAAAAAGATCATAACTTGTGCCAATATCGGTAATGATTCTGGGAAAGCGTGCCCGCTCGCGATTTTGATTTTTGTCCGTGTCTCATTAGTGATTGCTGCAAAGCTTCTGGTCTAGGTAAAGATCCGGCCAATTAGCATACTAATTTTTCAACTCACTCAATTTGACTTACGAGCGTTGTTTTTTTGTGCCACTCCATTGATTATGTGCCATAACATTTCGAACGCAATTAGGATTTATGAACACACGGCAAAGGTATGGCATTATGCAATTAGTTTTATTGGTCGGTGTTTTCTGAGTTCGTGAGTCGCGTGCGTTGATTCGTTTTCCCCGCTGCCCAGAGATCGACTGATGGCTCTCTCTTCGGCACACCGTGGTCCAAGGGTCCGATGAAATTGGTAGAAGGAGCGGCCGTTGTACACCTTGCCGATGAGCTGCTAGTTGGAGCTCAAACAAGGTGTAGGTGGCACGAGATTCAGACAAATTCTCAAATAGTGACATCATACCAGAAAGCAAACAGTTTTTTCTTCTTAGTGATCTTGTGACGTCATATAACTGATTTTTTTTCTGAGAACACCAATTATTATATTGATATTACAATTTAGATTACAAGTGACCCTATCAGACTGATCGTGGTAAAAATAAAATTGATTAGCGCTCTGGAAGGCAGGCAACACGTCATTGTTGATATCATCTTTTGTAGAAGTCAAGCCATCTCCAAATGGAGTTCTGTATGCAGAAATATGTTTCATGGAAACGCATTTATTGCACCACAGTTCGTTTGAGTTAAACATCAAGTGTCGACAAAAATCTGAACGACATAAAAATAAGAATAACGGTTGCGTATTGGTAGAAATTATTTGTTTAATAAGCAAACCGGTGAATCACTTGTGTTTTCGATTGATAGACATGGTTGTGAGTCAGCTATATTATTAAAGACGTCATAAGATTTGACTGAAGATGAGAATGTCACATCGCCGATACCGATTACAACTATGACGTTGACAGTGAACTATTGTCATTGGTTTGTTTACTTGATCGTCTGGCGGTGCCACGATTTAGACACAAGGGCCGGCCCTCGGGGTGACCAACGATTTCAAAGTCGTAGATTGTCGCCTTTTTTAATTCAATTCCCTTCAGCTGAGCTGCCAACTACCTTAAATGTCAAGTTATTCAAATTTGAAGTGTTTGCTATTGTCAGATTTTCTTCCTATTCACCTGAAGACAATTTTCCTGCACACAAATACAAATTATTCTTCTGATTTGACTGTGAAAAGAGTGCAAGACTCCCATGGGACAAAGTTACCAGCAAACATTTTCTTTGTACCAACATCCGGGACTGCATTGCCCATAATTGCATCCACGACACAGCCAACATGCAGACGTGATATCTTGAAAAGATGTATCAATCATCTGATAATATCGCGCCAATTTAAATTTTAAATGTGGCGACCAACTTTTTTCACCTCTTATTATGCTACACGTGGCCTTATAAGATGTTCCATTATCTTAATCTAGCAACACTCGTTTACTCCTCCGCTAAATTGTCTTAATTAAGAGACCAGGTATTTATTAGGTGTTGAATGACGCACGCCAATTAATTTATAGTACGGAATGTATGAGTAACCAAGTTTATAAAACGAAACACACACACAGTTCACACAAAAAGAGAAACAACCACTTTGTGAATGAACGATGTGACTCACCGTTTGCAGTTGAATTAATTTCTATCGTCTGAACAGCAAGCATGCTAACCACGCGTCGGCTGGTCCACATTGGATTATCGCGCGCAGCCTCCGACAACCCGTGGTATCCCTGCTGTTACCAAGAACAGAGACAGCTTTTTATTGTTGTCCCTCCGCCACCCCCGCTTTGCAGCGGCAGAGCGCGAATCATCAGCCATCAAACACCTCCCATCTCACTTCTCATCGCAGGCACTACCTAGCGCCCGCCTCTCTCTGATTCGTTGTGTGGATAGGCCCATCAATGTAAATGCCGACCTTGTGTGTAAGTAACCATCGGGCGTCTCTGAGGCTTTAGTCGGTGTTCAGTCTCCGCACAGAGAGCGTCAGGTTTCGTTCGAGGTGCGCGATTCGATCCAGTCTTTTCATCAGTCGATTAAACGATTAATAGATCAAAGTCTGTGAGAGATACGCGAGTTTGCCTCATGAACGCCATGCCTATTACAAGACCAGTGCGGCTTGGCTATGGAAATCGCTTGAACAGAATCGGTACCAGCGGCCTTAAAGTGAGTAGATTTTTGACAGTACCGAACTTTTTCAAATTATAGCGGCTCGTTATCGACACAGGAATTCTGAGGAAAAGCAGAGTGGGATCAGGCAAAGTATTTTCATCGCTAATTTGTGAATATATTCCCGAGTTGAAGTCCGGTCCGGCTGGCATTTATGTGCGTCACGATCTACGCTAACATCCGGGTTTCCAGCCCATTAACGCCGATGGTGGCGGTAAGTTTGTACCGGCCGACATCGGTACTCGCTTTTTGCGCTGGTATTTATAAAGCGACTTTGCGAGTTCACTCGTAATGCTAAATGCTCGACATGCGCCTCCTCGTGCTATGCCCGGCATCTCGTGATTTGAGATTATTCTGATTTCTGACGCACGCGGCGCGGCGTCGACGCCGGCTTTTCTTTATCAGTGCAGCGAGTCAAGCGAGTTACGAACGAAGACTTGCACGGTGATCCTCAAAGGCAAGGTCCGCATGACTTGCATCGATTTAGGAGCTAGCGGCAATTGCATTTTGTTTTCGACTTTGTTGTTTGCCAACGAAAAAGTGACACTTGATAACGTCTGCAACGGCTGCACTTGGCAGGAACGAATGCATGCCATTGGTTGACCCACTGACCCCCCGCGCGATCGATCTACCAATAAGCTCGTTATAGAGACTCTTGGGTGGAAACGGACTTATTTAAAATCACGCAATGAGCCCGACGCCAGCCGAACCACCCGGCGACGCGACGGGCGCCGATTTTCGTGGTTCATTTGCTCGGGCGAAAGCTGTCGACAAGCAGGCGCACCTTTTTAACGAGGGTCTATGTCGCTGTTCCAGATGTCTGACTTCCCGATCGAGAAAAACTCGGAGAACGGCGACATGGCGTCTGTGATGGAGAACTTCCAGAAGAAGAATGCCATCCGACCGCAAGTGAACGCCAACTCTTCGCAGGTAAGACTCGAGTGCTAAGTACCAAGTGACATGCTAGTTGACATCTGCCACCAAAGTGACGCGACCTTGGCGACGTCGACACGGACCACCGGGGTGACACACGAGGACGGGGGCAACCATTTGGGTGCCTGCCATTAACTATTTGCCACTTATAAGCCGGCGGCTATAAATATTCTGACTCATTTTCGTTTCGGTTTTTCGCAGCTGATGACTAACTCGTCGTCGACGTCGTCTAGTTCGCGCGTGGCGAAGACGACCAGCTCCTCATCAACGTCGTCCTCCTCGCAGCGCGTCCACCACGTCACCTCCAGCGAGATGAAGGCGTCGTCGATGAAGTCGGACCTTTCCGAGCTCAAGTCCAGCATCTCCGAGATGAAGAACCTGTCTAACGCGGCCGCCATGAACTTCAACAACGTTCTGCGAAGTTCGATGGAGGAACTCGACAACGTCGGCTGTGATAACGGTGTGAACGGTGACATGTGCGAACCCCTAGTGACTTTCCCCGACTCCGACTCGCCACCCCCTGTGACGGGCACCGTGTCCCTCCAAAGCCCAAACTTGGTCGTGAACAGCATGTCGCCGACGTCGCTCAACTCGTTGAGTGCCGCTTCAAAGGCGATGGCGTCGGCGTCTTCGTCAACGTCGTCATCTACCTCCGAAACGGTCAAGTTCGAACAGAAGCGAGTCACGTCGGCATCCAAGACGAAAGTGGTGACGGACAGTTTCAGTTCTGAGCAGGCGACGGCGAATTCGGCCGAGCTTAAGAGAGTGCAAACGGGGGACATGAGCTATCAGGAGAGTTCGGCGGCGCAGGCGGTCAGGGCGCGTCTGGAGATGGACGGCATCTCGGCGGAGAAGAGTGTCACGCAGAAACAGGTGAGTTCGCCCACCGAGGCCCCACCAGGGTCATTTAACCCCCTAATCTGCCGCCGACGTGCGATACCTTTGCCAACACGCACTAATTACGATAAGGAACGCTGTTTTGTTTTTATCTGAGGCGTTTTTGTTGATCGTTAGCCAGGAGAATCTGTGAATTAGCGTTCGAGAAGATACATAACACATTAGGCGACGCGAATCGAGTCAATGTCATCGCCAAATTTCAGTGGTGAAGCCACATTTTACCACAATGGGGGTAGCAGGGTCTTTTGCTAAGAATCGATCTCAATACGGCTTCTAAAGACAGTGTGGCCAGTAGTCCTTGACGCTCAAAATTTTCGAGGAAAACGTACCCCGAACTAGTTCCGAGAGAGTCGGCATCGTTTCGCGTGAGCAGACACAGTGTCTGAGTCTTTTGATCGATATCAAGTCAGACACTCGAGCTTTTCGTGACGTCGGCGACTAGTGGGCGAAGCGGGCGCGATAGTTCGATTGCTCTGCGCCAACATTCGTGTGCTGACCCTCCGCTGGGTCGGGAGGTTACTCACGGGACGAGTCGGGGGTTGGTCACAGTCGCGCTTCACTGACTGCCGGTTACTTCTGCGCGATGCTCCTGCTCTGACAAGTGGTTTGATGCACACCGATCTTTGACCTGGTGAGATCGTGTCGAGATGGGCCACTACCTGGTCAGACTCAGTTCGAGTTGTCTTGGTCGATCTTTGCCAGCGTTCAGACGGTGCTATAGCGATCAGGCCAGAAAGTCTGCAGAAGGGTGCACAGCTTTGCTAAGCGAACAAATTACTAAGGTTAGTTCAGAGGCGTTTACATTTGTAGAACTGCTCTGCTTCTAAGAATTATTCTCGGCACGAATTGAGCACTATTGATTTTTTGGAGCGCTAGGTCACTCTGTACACACTGGAAAGTGTTGTCATGGAGATAGAAAATTTTCCGCCACCTAGAAGAAATTTGTATGGCTTTGTAGGCGTGACTTTTCACGCTTTTCGCAATTATGGACACCTTCTAATGGTTCCCACTCCCATGAGAAATGGAATGGGCAACTCGCACGCACCGGTCATATCCAGAATACCCCGACAGAATATGTAGGTGTTTCCCTTGAATACGCCATTTAGCCTGGACTATTTACATCAGTCAGTGTCCCAACGTAATGAAGTAAACATGTAACATCACATAGTTGTGTGACGTGTCTCTAGCTAGTCAATTAGGACGTTTACACACAGGAATAGTTAGCAATGTAAATTACAGTGATGTTATCACTTGTGTGCTTGTGGGTCAGTAATTGGCCAAGCAACAATTTCTTAAAACCACTGGCCAGTATGTAAAGGTGTTCGAAGACTGTTGCACTTAAGTGCTAGATAGAGCGACTGACAGTGTGGTGACGAGTGATGGTGAGTGTCCATCTTCTGGGCTTTTAGCGTGGACATCCGGGAACATAGTGGAGGCGTCGAAAAATCCACGCTCATCGTCGATATAACTCATTGGATTAAGTCCAATATATCCTATCACGTAAAAAGGATATCGAATTAAATGTTATTGCGCGGGGGTTCGTTAAAATAGTCACCAATCTTACGAAATATCATTTTGATTGAAGAATGGATTTATTCTTAACTAGCTGATTGCTCTCTTTAAAAAATATGAGTTGCTATCGGAAGGCTCGTGGCCAAGAAATATCTGTGTAGCCTTGAGCAGCAATCGACCGCTGCGCTGGTATATATTTAACTCTGGCCAATGGATAACGGTTAAGCGTCGGTCGACGGCGTCGGCGTCGGGACGCTCTCTGCCCGTGCAGATGTTGAGCGATGTCAGGCGGCGGTGGCGTCCCGTGGCCCGTGCGCCGCGGCGTCTTCAAGGGTAGCTTGGCGGTAAGACGAAGACGGTGCCTCAGCGTGCTCGTCTAATGTTGCAGCAATTTTTGTGTGTGTCAAGCTTTGTTGACGGGTTGATAAGATGCTTGTATAAAATAGTTCAAATATTTGTTTCGTCACATCAGCTTTTGACCTGGCACAAAATCTTTTAGCTTTAGATAGTGACTTTGTATGTGTCCGCCATGGAGTTGATGTAAGAGGTCCTTGCGGGTTTCATGATGTAAGCAAGGACACCGACTGGGATTTGACAATTGTGTCTTCAGTCTTGGACGGTTGACGGTTGTCGGTGTCAATTAAAATAGTCTGAAACGGCAGGTCCCGTGTTTTTAGCTATACATTTCCTCGACACGGAATGTCAAGTTTAAAGCGTGAATAAAATGTCTGGCGTTGGTAATCATTGTTCATTAGAGAGATGGCTTTTATTCTTTTAAGAGGCGCAAGTAAATTGACATCCGTGCGCGGCTGCAGAATATAGTTGTACCTTTCTCGCGCGGGACTTGGCCTTGTTGAAAGATGTTCCAACTATTTATAAGCAGCACGTTCGGACGTCACGACAGACCGTTTCTTCCTGCCTTAGCACGCATCACTCGGTTTCATTTCGAACACGCGCACGGACTGTTGTTATGATGATTTGAAACTAAAAGTAAACCTATTAATTGAACGTTTTGGGACACGGCTTCGTTCTGTAGCTTCTGGACATTTTATTTCTACAAGAGTGTAAGAGATAATGGGACACTGCATGTCACAGCGGATATCGGTCGAAAAATCTTCCGATTCTCGAGGATTTTCAACACTTGACTTCCACCAAGTCTACTTCCACGACTTTCAATGGAAAAAACTCGATTACTTTTTTAATCGATTTGTCAAAACAGTGTTAATGACGGCCAGGTTATAATTTTACACAATCACATGCAAGAACAAGTGACAATACAACTGGATAGACGTTTGGATGTCAGTTCATTCCATTTGGGTAATCTAAAAGTAAAATATCCAACACACAATCAGTGACACACAACACGTGAAAGCAAATATTTGCATATACCGGCGGGTTCTTATGAGCGTTACTATTTCCCAGGAGCAACGTTCGCTGAAGTCTGGCGAAATAACTCAGCAAGAGAGCCAGAACATGTCGGCGGCGAGCATGAAACTCCAGACGGACACATTTAGCGCGGAAAAGACAGCGATGGCCGCCCAGCAACAGCGGCAAACAGTCACCTCTACGGGCATCTTCACCAACGAGAAGCACGTGGCCGCATCCTCGTCCTCGCAGTCCAACATCACCATCACCGCCAAAGGTGTCTGCACCAAATCGTCGATGATCTCTTCGGCAGCTCAGGTATGACAGCTGAACTGTAATCCCAAGAGGAGCGTCTAGGACTACAAACGGTCTATATAAGGAGTACTATCCGAACTTTTCACCGGTTTTGTTCTGTGACATAGCCATTTCCTCAAGTCAAATCAAAAGTTTAATGGGATAAGCTGTATCATTAAACACCAGGCGAGGTATCAGCTGTTTATCATAGAATTCTAAGTGTTAAAATACAGGCAATATCGAGATTATATTGTCGATTGTATCATTCACTCACCTCTCGAAAGGTTTCAATGATCTCGTGCATTGATTAACAAATAGTTGACTTTTAGTTGATATTGATCACGAATTATATCTGATAAACAGATGAAATGTTAGCAGGTATCTGCAACCGCCTATTTTTTCCCTTTTGGTTTTTTATGCTGCTTGCCATAATCTCAAGCTTTTAATTTTTGGTGTCACGTACGAAATTCATTACGAGGAACGAGTTTAACTTGTTTCAACCTAGGCAAAGGATTATCCTTTTACAGACAGACAAGTAAATAGATTTTGCAAGCACCAAGTTCTAGCAGCAGCCAGTTTGCTTCATTTTAAAGTGACCGTTTGTATTCACTTAGTCCTGAGAAGGGGCGTACAAAGCGAGAGAACAATACAAGGTAAGGTACAATTGAAACATGAAATCTGGCTCTAATTAGTTTCTGTTTGCAGATGAGTCAAGTAATGAATGGCGCCATCAAATCGTCCGAAGACGAACTTCTCAGTCAAAGCTTCGAAGATCTCGAGCGCCTGTGTGCCAACTCAAACCCTCAAGACGTCGAGAGAGCAATCCACAAGTACTCGATGTGCCTCGACTCCTTCGTACAGAGCCTTCGGGGGCCAGGTCGCGGCGAACTGCGTCTAGCCAAGGCACCGCAGGTCCTAAACCGCATCAACGAAATGATGCGCAAGGCGTGGGCAGTACCGACTCATGGGCACGAACTGGGCTATTCATTATGCAATGCTCTTCGAACTTGCGGTGGCCTCGATCTGCTGATGGCTAACTGTGTTGCTGGTGATGGAGACCTTCAGTTCTCCAGTGCTAAGTTGCTTGAGCAGTGTCTCACTACTGAAAACAGAGGTCACGTAGTCGAGAACGGGCTGGAAAAGGTCGTCAACGTTGCCTGCGTTTGCACGAAGAATGCCAACTCTGTCGACCATTCCCGTACGGGAACAGGCATACTGGAACATCTTTTCAAGCACAGCGAGGGTACGTGCAGTGATGTCATCAGACTGGGTGGTCTAGACGCCGTGCTCTTCGAGTGTCGAAAGAACGACGTTGAAACGTTGAGGCATTGCGCTGGCGCACTTGCCAATCTCTCCCTCTATGGTGGCGCTGAGAATCAAGAGGCGATGATCAAGAGGAAGGTTCCCATGTGGTTGTTCCCGTTGGCGTTTCACAACGACGACAACATCAAGTACTATGCGTGTTTGGCCATCGCAGTGCTAGTTGCCAACAAGGAGATAGAAGCGGCTGTGCTTAAGTCGGGTACCCTCGACTTGGTGGAACCGTTTGTAACGTCACATAATCCATCCGAATTTGCCAAATCAAACCTAGCTCACGCTCACGGCCAGAGCAAGAATTGGTTGCAGCGGTTAGTGCCTGTCCTAAGTTCGATTAGGGAAGAAGCAAGGAACCTGGCAGCTTTCCACTTTTGCATGGAGGCAGGAATCAAGAAGCAGCAAGGAAACACGGAGATCTTCCGAGAGATTGGTGCTATTGAGCCACTCAAGAAGGTAGCTAGTTGTCCGAATGCGGTGGCTTCCAAGTATGCAGCTCAAGCGCTGAGACTTATTGGGGAAGAAGTTCCGCACAAGTTAAGTCAGCAAGTGCCACTTTGGTCAACAGAAGATGTGAGGGAGTGGGTGAAACAGGTAAGATTTTGTGCCCAGAGCATTGTCCTCATCCATTTTGGTTGTTATCAATTTGTTAAAGTCACAACCTATCCCGTAATTCTCCTGAAGTCCAAGGGGGAAAAATCTTCTATGTTATTGAATCAGGATAACCTTTAAAGATTCAAGCTTAAAGTCCAGCCTGTTGCAGCATATGGTTTGAAATTAAAGAAAAAGTGTTGGTGTCGATTCTGTATTAAACGATGTGTTGTGTTTTAGATCGGCTTTGCAGAATATGCAAACAACTTTGTTGAGAGCCGAGTCGATGGTGATCTCCTACTGCAGCTAACAGAAGACAATCTGATTACAGACATAGGGATTACAAATGGAATTAGGAGACGGAGGTTTGTGTTAAAACAGTTGTTGAATTTCACTAACGATCTTTCACATTTTCAGCCATGTAAAATGTAATATATTTTTTACAGATTCACACGGGAATTAATGAATTTAAAGAAAATGGCTGATTACAGCAGTCGAGACCAGGGCAATCTCAACACTTTTTTGCAAAATATCGCCGCAGAATTTTCAATCTACACATATTCGATGCTTAATGCGGGTGTTGACAAAGACTCGATTCGAGGACTCTCCGAAGATCAACTTGTCAATGAATGTGGCATCACCAACAGTATCCATAGACTTAGAATACTGGACTCAATAAGAGGTATGGATTAGATTATTAGAATTTACTTTAAGTAGCATGATTTGTATTTAATACTGGACCATGACATTTTGTTTAAAGAAACTGTCAATAAACATATTTCTATTCTTTTCAGATATGGAAGGCTTATCAAATTCTTGTGAAGAAAATTTAGACAAATCACTAGATGTCTTTGTTAGCTATCGACGATCAAACGGTTCTCAATTAGCGAGGTAAGGATGAAGAAGTTTTATGCTTATTTCAATTTTCATTATTTGTAATTGCTTCTCTCAAAATGCCTTGTGAATATAATTGCATTGCTAATAATGAGATATATTTCTGTTCCAGCCTCCTCAAGGTACACTTGCAGCTGAGAGGATTCTCCGTTTTCATCGACGTCGAACGACTGGAAGCCGGAAAATTCGACAACAACCTTTTGCAAAGCATCCGACAGGCTCGGAACTTCCTCCTGGTTCTCACACCCAAAGCACTCGAGCGATGCATAGCTGATGGCGAATGCAAGGACTGGGTTCACAGGGTAAGCACCTTTAAGTAATCCAGATTGTATTGAGATGTTTGATAGTTCATGAATGGGAGGTGGACACACGGTTCCCTTGAAAGCTCATGAAAGGAATCTAGAGCTTTTGTTTTTCTTTAAACCTTTTATATTTGTAAAGATCTTTTTCCCAACATTTCTAGACAGCCAAGAATATTCTGCTAAAACTGACACATTTTTTTTACAATAGTAATTCTTGCGTTTACAGGAAATTGTAGCTGCTTTACAATCACAGTGCAACATTATCCCAATAATCGACAATTTCCAATGGCCAGAGCCTGAAGAATTACCGGATGATATGCGAGCGGTTTGCCACTTCAATGGTGTTCGGTAAGTTTAAATGAATTACTGGATGTTAACGTAGAATGAGAGGATTCCAATGAGATAATTCCAATTTAGTGTGATGGCCTGGGGAAAGAGATCTTGTAGACTTGAAACAACAGCAGGAATGAATAGCCAATGCAGATATTTAACCGCACATGCCACTATTTGCCATGAGATAATTTTCACAATTCCCATCTACTTTCTCAGGTGGATCCACGACTACCAAGATGCTTGCGTCGACAAACTGGAGCGTTTCATGCGCGGCGAGTTGAACATGCGGTCAGACAGCGGCCCGCTCACCCGTTCGGTACTAAGCAAGGGCGATGCCACTCCCGGTACCCCATCGTCCAGCTCGATGGTCCGGCAGCCGCCCAGCTACCAGCGCATGCATAGCAACGAGAGTGGCAAGGGCAGCGACAAGGATGTGAATGGGAACACGGGCGGTGGTCGGGATTGACTAGACGGCCACGGCGCTGCGGCTAAACTCTCGAGGTACGAACCGAAACCGATTTGGCAGTAGTTGCATGCATTCCGAATAAATCTTGAGGAAGGTTTCAAGAAATAAGTTTTGACTTCAAAGCATGTCTTTTAAGTAAATATAGATATTGTGTTTAATTCAATAGAATTAAAAACAATAAAAACAAAAGTAAATCAATTTGGCTTATGGTTTGACTTTGACGCTTTAGCTTTGATGCAAATTAATTTAGTTTGGATACACAAAAACACACACCTAATTATAAAATTGGTGGAAACAATTAATTTCATCAATTTAGTTGCTCTGGTATTTGCATTGGTTTCACCTCAGCCGCTTACAAAATCCACTCTCATTTAAAACTACTACAATCTAAAACCACATCCATAAAACTCATTCTCATACCTATAAAACCTGCTTGCTTGTAACAAATCACATAACACTAAGCGCACATTTCTCACGTTCATGTTTATCCAGGTAAAACTTTTAGAGCGTTGACTGCCGCATGTCAACCAACCTATGCATCTTATCGCAGGCTGCGCAAGTCGTCTAGCCCGTTGGTAGTAGCGCCGCTGCGCCGCCCCCCTGCCAGTCCTCGGCCGACGGCACAACGGCCACCGCGGCGGGTATCTCGCCCCTGTCCGCCGAGCAGGTCGCGAAGTCTTGATGGCCTTCTCGACTCCGAGCCACCAGCGCAAGCCGAGAGGCTCGTCTCCGAATGTGAGCAGTATCTGAGTGCAAATGAACTCGATTCGACCCCATTGCCACGGAGGGATAGCCTGGAGACGACGTCTCAGCAAACAGAATCAACCCTCTCTTTGACGAGTGAAGGTTCTGGGGAACCGAAACGTAAGAGGAACTTTATGGATAGGTGTGTCAACAAAGTGCGATCGCTGATTGGGAAGTGAAGCCCACTGAATGCATGACGTGTGATGGGTGTGCTAAGCACAGGTCGTTGATCTAGGAAGAAATGTTTATTGTTGTTTTTGGTCGATGAAAGTGAGATAGTGAAATGTTACATCCGCTTCCAAATGGTGATTTTAGCCGTTTTTTTTGCGGGTGCCGTCCTAACACATGGAAGTTTCATGTGCAAAAAGCTTTTTAAAAGAAGATGTGGGTGTTTTTCTTCGAAAGGGCAGCTTTTTTAGGCAGCTAACTTCTTAAGATTCAGGTTGGCAGATTCTAAAGAAGAAAACTTTGCCAAAGGTGTTACGAAAATTTACTAATATATAATGTTAGATTACTTATAGGAAATTTTAATTTAGAATGTAAGTTTTACCACATTTTATTGATGTAATTGTTATACCGACTTTACTCGTTACAATATTTTTTAAATTCGACTTATAGCCACTACTTTACGTTTACAGTGAATAAGGGCACAAATGAAGTAACTTTAATAAATGATGTCTCAAATTATTTTATTTTGTTAAATGGCAACAGTATGTAAAATACACATTTATATAATGCAGAGCATCATTTCATAATTGTTTACTACTAAATAAAAGCAGCAGCTATAAAATATTTTACAATAACAGGAAAATACAATAGACTAGTAAATTGCACAAAAACTAGAAATTCCTAAAACATCTTTCCTTTAAGGCGGTCCATGTCCTCGTCGTTTCTTTTCCGCTCAAGTTCCCCAAGAGTGGTCAGTTCCTTGTGAATGGCCGCCTCCAGTCCTGCATCAAGCTGGGCTGCTCTGTGGAAATCTGCCCGCGCTTCTACGGGGTTCCATGCCCCGACGTGGGCCTTTGCTCTGCGATACAGAGCTTTCACATTATCTAAAAACAAAAATTTGTTGTTGTAAGGCTGTGTTGCTTGACAATCTTGTACAGAGGAAATAAGAAAGATCTTGAAAGTTTCTCGTAAGTACCAAAAGTCTGATTCCAAAACTTGTTGACTGACTGACTGAAAATTAATCACTGATTTCTAATAGGCAGTGAATAAAAACCAGGCTTCTTTCAGCATGAAATTATAACACTTGGAAATAAAAACTCCCATTTAAACAATAATTTCTGTTGTCTTGTAAGAGTTGCCTAATTGTTTCAGTAACAAGCTCATCACTCCACCTAACGACAGGGTTTGCAATGCTATTTTACCGGATTCAATTGCCAAAGCTGAGGTACAATGCTCGATGACCGCATAATATTCTTTGGCCTGGAGTTTGCACTGTGCAAAGTTGAGCAACAGCGGCAGCTTCATCTGCTCGAGGACGACCCACTCTGACTCGCCCGGCTTCTCACTGCAGAGATATTACCAGGTAAATTTAGTCTTCAATCCAAGGACAAAATAAAAACTTATCTTACATTAAAAAAGCATAGCAGTCATTATTATTGGATGCTGAATTGGCAACAGCAACTTGATATATCATAAATTATAACAATTATATCTTACATCAGCATAAGCTGTTCAAGAATGCCAATTGCTCTTGCATAGATTGATGATGCCCCTTCGAAATCCTTGTTCCGGAAAAGCTGGTTGCCTTCTTCACGTAATGCGGGAATTGACTGAAGTTTTTCTTGCTCAGTCATTTGCCAAGTGTCTTTTCGATAGTCAGATGCAGATTCCACTTTCAACAATTCTGAAATTGGTATGAAATGAATTAAAACGTATTGAAGAAGTGCAAACTAAGAGTAGGAAAATATTATCTCCTATTCAAGATTTAAATTCTTTTCCTAATGTGGCATTCCATTAAAAAATTAGTATGCTCCTATTTCCCATTTGCTTCTCAGTCAAGTATTTGATTTTTACAAGATCGACATACCTATTGTGAACTCCAGGTCACACGGATATTTGATGAGAATGTTTAGGTCATCAAATCCAATGCCCTCATTCTGCAACGTAACCCCGCAACAATGGTGCCGGCGTTGTTCCTGAGGTTTTCCTGCTTCGCGGAGAGTTTTTGACACAAATGGATAAGCAGACACCAGCTGTGAACCATGGAACACTCATATTGTGACTGTCACATACTAAGTGCTGTTGACTGTCAAAATAACCATTGTGGGGTCCAATTGAAAATAAAATAATATCAATGAAATGATGGCAAATGTTTAGCTAGTAAATCACACTGTTTGTGTAAATTTGTGAGGTCCCAAGGATGATGTAATCTGACTTACACTCTTGTCCACCTTAAAAACAGCAACCTCATTCAACGACATCATTTGTACAATGGATTCCCAAACTTCAAACTTGAAACTTTTCCCAAGAACCATTTCCATTGGCTTCCCCATTTTGCGGCTGTCGTCAATAACGGTTTTTCCTTCATCGCATTTCTTCGTTTGAAAGTGAAAAAATACCTGTAAGAGAAAGGCAAACATGTAGAAGGAATGAAAATGATTAATTAATGGGGTAAGGGGCATACTTGGTATTGAAGAGAGTGAGAATTGAATTGTTACTGGAGGCAAAAATGAGTTTATATGTGCACAGGATAAGGGCACCACAAAATGTTATTTGCCTACCCTTGTTCCAGGATCAAACGAAACTTTTTTATTTCCTGCGTATAAAATTGTTTTCTTAATCAGAGCATCCTCAGTAGTTGGATTCATTTTAGTGGATATGAATGTTAAGATGTATACACAATCTAAAAAGAGTTCAGGCTGATTAAGCTGCCAACTTGATTTCTTGATTTACATTGCACCATTAAGAAAATAGCTCCTGCTGCTAAGGGTGTTGCGTTCGATAAAAGCACACTAATGACAAATGTATCGAGTTCTTCCTTTTTGATCAATATTTATGGAAAGGGTTAATATATTTAATAAAAAATAAAGATAAACTCGCTTGAAAATGAAAGATGGAACGTGACACTGACAGCTGACACTGACATTGAGCGGACAGCTGACAGCCTATCTATGGTCTTTGCAGCTGACTTTGGTTTTTACGCTACCTCAAATCATAGAAAAAAGATTTACTCACACTAGGTAAGTTTCGATTGGATTCATGTACTTCAAGTTAATCACGAATTAACAAGCCTACTGGTATCTCATATCACAAAAATGAGTAAGTTTTAGCAAAAAGCTGCCGTAACATATTATTACAGATGGATCTTCACTGGAATTTTGAAATAATTTATTCCTTATTCCATGACATTAGCTTGAGAGCCTCTGCATTCATTTCTTTCTAGGTTGCTTACAAAGTGCAATATGATAGGCCCCTTTCCCTTTAAGAAAATACCAGAACCTGCCTAGTGTTAAAAGTGCAGCATTGAAAGCCACAGAAAGGAAGTATAAGAATATAGCACCTAATGACAATTATAACAAGGGTATATTAGGAGGATTATTAAACTAGGTATTCTTGTTGTTCTCGTAACGTTGCACACAGCCTTTGCAGCCTGCCATCTATTACAGTTGCCCCAGTGGGATCTCTCATTTTGCGCAGTGGTGGGCTTCTGGACGCGACATGCCGAGCGCCGCCTCACTCGCCCCTAGCGGACTTGGCTCCTGCTCAGCCAAGAAGTTTGCCAGGTTGATATTAACAACACGTCGACTAGGGCAAGGCACAGTGCTTTACAAGCTTTTATTCAGCTGATGACAGAACAGGACTTAGGAAAGCGGCTGGAGTGCTAGGACGTGCACTCCACTATTTCAACAGTGATGACCACATGCTGATGAGTAAGTAGCAGTAAGTAGTAAATAAGTAGTAAACTGTGCATGCTGTTTGTATTTCGGGTAGCTCTTGGATTAACAATCCAGCCATTAAAATTGCAGGCAACCAGTAAAACACGTTATCTTATGCCACTATGATTAGCATTGACTCTAGTGGAACTACAAATAATAAATTTGGGAAAACCTTAATGATTTTCGGGGGAGTTTTTCTTGTTCAGTTTGAATTAAGGGACGCTTTTTTTGGCAGCCTCTAGCCTAATATGATTTCAAATTTTCAAATTTGGAGTTCATCAATCTCGGTGTTCATCTACTGTGCCGAGAAATAAAATTCACATTACGAGTCCCACCTTTTTAACATTAGAAATGATCTCGGGTATTTTGCAGAGAGTCAGGCAGACAGACTATGATGTCATGTCATATGATGACTATGATTGTCAGCGGTGATACCGTGTCGTGATGAGTACAGTTTAGGATTTAGGGCTGTCTATCTGTGTAGTGAAGGACCAGGGTTCACATGTTTTAGTCAGAGTTACAGCACTAATGTTAAGAATTCTTTTGCCCTAACAAGTGGCAATGGTTGTTTCCTGCAAAAAAGGACAACTGCAACCACCATCGGGGGATGGTGCTTGTGGTTTAAAAAACCTCTGAAGTAAGATACTTACGAATCAAAATATCTATACATGTCTATCAATCGTTGAGGTTAGCATAAGGTAATAAAGATTCATTGAAACAAGCAGTTTGTCAAGAACTGTCTTGAAACGCAAGTAATCTGTGAGAAATAATAAATTTGATTTTTTTAACTCTTAAAATTCAGTTTCTACCTCTCTTGGCACCCACCATTTTTGTCTGTAGAGTAGACATCTGTTAAAATTGTTTGCTAAGATACCATTCAACTGTTTTAACCAAATCGCATACCGCTCTCCAACTCGCTCACCCTTTTCCATCTAGTAAACACTAGAAATATTTTAACAAAAACTATTTGAAATGGGTTTTGAATGCTAAGTAAAGGACAACTAAATTTCCCGAACTAAATTTCCCGACGTTTTGTAACATGTACTACCTAGTTACTTCTTCAAGGGTTAGAGCAGTCCTGGTAATTTTCTGATAACAAAAGAACCACATAAAATTATAACAATTACCTAGTTCAAGCATTCTAAATGCATCCAAATAAAATAATCGGGGTCAATAACTCAAAAACTAATGTATTTTGTATTTTCTGAAATAAAATCCTGAACAAATTGGCGTTTTTTACTAACCAATTATGTGTATGGAAAAAATGCCAATTTTTCGAGGTTGTCCTAACGTTATGTGATGTAATCAAAATTTCCTTATTCATTACGTTTAGTTCTTAATCTACCTATCCACATATTTTCTTCTGGATTCTTTGTGCTGACTTCTTCTGCCTCCTCACTGATATTCTCTATTCCATTTTTCTGTTGTAAAATTGTTCCCCATGCTCTATCTAGATCCAATTATTTCCACGTTTGCTCTCGGTAGGAAGGACATTCGACAATGCATCTGAATCAGATTTACCTGGACTAAAACTCATGGTAGCAGGATTTAGAACTCTGTACCTCTTACTGGGGCCTCTAACTTAAGCTAGTTTATGATATTATATCAGATTGCTTTCGATAGCTAATGCCATGACTCTCTTCTTTCTAGCGTGCCGCCAACTCTTTGGCACAAAAGGAGTTTTGAAAGCACCCAGCTTGGTATGGTGCTGAAAACTCAAGTGTTCATCTCAAAAGGTGAGAGCTAAAAGCAAGGAAACTAGAATCCAAAAAAAAAGCAAATGTATTTTGGAACCAAAAATTTGGAACATTTATACAAAATTTCTGAGAACTGAAATGAGAATCAAAGCTTTTTTTTTTAAGTTTACTCTCACAGGGAATCAGAACCAGAATAATTATTTCTGGATTTTTAATGTATTTTTTCTTGATTAAGTGTGTTCTAAATCTTTTCTAAATATAATGAAAAACTGTCATAAAAGCAAATCACAGATTATTCTCATGCACTTTGAAAAACGTCTGCTTGTTGTCTGGGATCAACCGAAAAAGTTAACCGAGTTCAATTTTATTTCACTGAAAGAGAAGGAGTGAATACATTCATCTTTAGTACTGGAATCAATGCCTATGGCTATTGCTCATGATAACCAATGATTTTAAAAGTCCTTGAAGTGCCAAATTTTTAAAATTGAACTAATCCAAAAAATGTTACCTTATTCAAAACCTAAAAGAACTGAAACATATCATACAATTCCAGGATTTGTGTAACTTTACCATTGTTGATATTATTTATAGTTTGGATTCCAGTCTAAAATCAAAAGTGGGTTGTGTCTGCAAACTTAAGTCTCTCTCTCTCTCTCTAGCTTGTTGCAGAAATTTGTTCCCTCTGCTTCTGAGGATCGAAGACGGTTTCCACCTCGGTGAACTACATACATCTGTGAGGTCAAAGCTTCAAGCTTAATATGGTAATATTTCACTAGTAAGTTTAAGAGCACATGTCTTAAGATCTGCATAATGCCTATGCAAGCAGAGATCCACACAGTCGGAGATTAATCCCTTAAAAATTATTCCAATTTTGATGAACAAAAATCAGTATAAAGAAGAGATTGTGTATGGTTGCTGCTAATCCAGATTTTGATATATTTTAAATGTAGATTGGGTGAAATAAAAATAAAACATTTACCTATTTGAAGGCTTTGTGTGACAACATGATAAGTGAAATAAAAGAAGAAAATAGGAGGAACCATGACCATAGCCTTCACCTGTGCATTGTTTTTCTTTCAGATTTTTCGAATAATTATCGACCCTTAAAAGTCTGGCACTTGCGTAGGGGTTAAGCAGATGCTTAAATGGATTTGGGAAATTATCAATAAATCACGCTCACGGTGACACTGACCGGACAATCGGCACTCTAAATTGGATTTTGTATTGTTTCAGGCTGTCATCATCGGTATCTACACGAGAAAGATATTGTACATTGGTATTAAGAACAATTACTATTTACTACTCTATCTGTCCTTACCGCTCGAAAAAATGGACGAGAGAACCTGTTGCACCTCTCGAGTGCGTGAAAAACTGGTGCGGATCTTCAACATCAACGGAAGCGGTCTTAACCGTGGAAGGTATCAATCAAGCGTCCAGATGCATCACCAAAGATTCACCCACCTGATCGCAGGTCACTATGTAGTCTACTGGTAGAATTAGTGCATCCTTTTATCGGAGCACCCTTGGACGGCCTCATTGGTGACGGCTCTGTTGTGGAGGTAACGTGAAAATTGTCAAAGGAGTCATCGCTGGCAAGGTCTGCTGTCCTCAAATCTTTGAAAACACCATCTGGATCAAGAGTGACACGGACTTCATGTACCAAATACAAGACCAAATGTGTTTGACTGTTCACAAGTATTGCTTCTTTGTCGAGGTAGAGAGGAGTGATTCTTTTTGGGCAAACACTTCTAAACACTGCTTCTTCCAACACTGCTTGTTTTCCGAAATGGTTAACTCAAGGAAGCAAAGAAACCGGCCAATATGCGACCCAGGGTGCCTTGTTCTAGATGATTTTTTTTTCAGTACTTTCAGTTTTTCAATGGCAAGAGCCTCCATTTCAATGACAGTACCATGTTAATTGTTTTCTTCTTTAATTCTGTAGTGGGTGAAAATATTTGAATTCATTGATAAATCAACAATATCAACAATAAATTCAATGACACCTATTGATCTGAATTTGCTTGGTGCTACATTCAATTCTTTTGAATGATTAATGTACCATTTAATGTATAGCCATATTAATGAAAAAATAATATTTGAATGTAATAAATTAAATGTTATAATTATTATATAAAATGTTATAAATAATATTTAAATATTTGATTATTATTTGTATTTAAGAATATAATAAATCTTTTCAACTTGTGGAACTAACAGTGTTTTTGGGTGGATTTTATAGCTGTGGGATGGACTTCCTTTGGACGTATGTCCAGATATTTGTTGGGTAAACCACGACTAGATACCTGATGAAAACCAAATCGAGTAATAACCAGTCATAAGCTTTCCAAATCAAATTGATCTTAGATAGCAATTCATATAGGCTAGGGTTTCTTGAATAGCTTGAAGGTTTTTTTTCTTGTGAATAATAATGACTTATAATGACAATAACTAATAATGTAAATAAATCACTTCTAGCAGTAATATTTATGTGTGAATCCTGATGGGTAGGCTACTCATCGTACACGTGTGCACTGACGTCGTGTTTACAGTCCAGGCGTTGGGTGTGCAGTCACTCCAATTTCCACTCAAAAAATATTGAAAAATCAATGGACGTTTTTTACGTTTCTTACGTTTATTCTTGATTTTTGAAGATTCGCCCATACTGTGGTCTATGGGGTAGTTTGCACCCCCGAACACGATGGGCTATTATGGGCACGATTCCGTTATTTTATAGCTTCAAGGTTGGCAGCTCAGCAAGGTGGGTAGACGGGTTACCGACCGATGGCTGTGATTTATCGACATTTTAATTGATCAAGTACATTTGATATCCAACAGATTGCGTTTGCGATAACTGTGTGCTTTAACTCGACTGCTGGTTCGGTGATACTTGGTTGGTATGGTTGACCAGGGGACCTGACTGCGAGCATCGGGGTTCGACTGGCGTTCCTCCAGTCGGACTTTAAGGCTTGCATTTTCGCGTTAGATCGTGGCAACTGGTGAAAGCCCATTTTTTGGAGTGGCCGCGTGCCTCAGCACTGCTTGGTGTTGGGATCCGGTCCGGCATTTACACATTGTGTAAGAGCGAAGCCTTCTTTCTCTATTAGAGCATGATTGATATTGTGGTGGTGGTGGTGGTGGTGGTAGTGGTAGTGGTGATGGTGATGTTGGTGATGTTATTAGTGACGTTATTGGTGTTCATGTTGGTAATGGCGGTGATGATATTTGTGATGTTGATAATGTTTCGGAATTTAGTAGTATAATTGTTATAATTGTATGTTGTCTTCGTTATATTGCATGTGCTGATGAGTGTTAATATCTGTATCTATGTCGCATGATTATATAATACCATTATAATTCCTAATAACTCGTGTATATATTAATTTTCCCTTTTCCTACTTCTTCTTATATACGTAAGTAAAATTTTCTTTTAGTAACAGTAGCCATCTTTTCATTTAGCGTTCCCCACCATAGCCAATAATGTTTCGTCGATGCTATCACCCCCTGGTAGCCAGGCCAGGAACTAAAACATAATTTGAATTTTTTTTCTTGCCCTGGAGGATGATTGGTGTGATTAAAAAAAGATGTAGGCAACGAGGATCGAACGCAGGACGTTTGATACCTGATACAACCACTTCAACCGCTCGGCCACAAGACCCGCTCTCCATGATACGTTTTTTTGGGAAACAAAAACTGTTCAACTGTGACAACTCCGTCAAGAATCCGAAAAAAATCTCAAACACTGCCTCCATGATTTCCAACAAAAGATATTTCGACGAAACATTATAAACATCAGCTCCAGTATTGCCCATCATCGTACAAAATAAAAAATACGTTCGAAGTCTTGTATAGTTTACTCATCCTGGATCTTTCACTATGTATGAACAGACTGTCGTATAACACCACTTGGACACCCAGGACGACGGTGCCATACTCTGGCGCTGGCCCTTAGGTCTAGCATCAAGCGTATAGGAACGATTATAATGAGTGTTACGCATCATCAGCGCCACCTGTTGACAGGATTTTGTACTACACTTTGGACAAATATGTTGATATTTTCCTGCTGTTTTTTCATAGTTTTTTTCCGATTAGTTAATGAATTAGATTAAAAATCAGACTTGGCAAATGTCTTCAATTATTGCAAGTCCAGAGTATAGTACAAAATCCTGCCAACAGGTGGCGCTGATGATGCTTAACACTCATTATCGTTCCTATATACTTGATGCTAGACGTAGGAGCCCGGTGCGTGAGCGACTGGCGCTTCGCGCCAGTCGCTCACGCACGCTGCTGGGCCCTGGCGCTCCGCGCCAGGGCCCAGCAGCGTGCCGGCTCGCCCGTGCACCTGAGCGCGCGAAGCGCGCTCAGGTGCACGGGCGCGCCGGCGAGCGTCCAAGCGCGCTTCGCGCGCTTGGACGCCGACCGGTGCGCGCTCACGCGCGCGAAGCGCGCGTGAGCGCTCAAAATTGCGGAGCGCGACTGGCGCGAAGCGCCAGTCGCGCTCCGCAATTTTCTTGGTATCTATACGGTGCGTTAAAAAAAAAAAATACATATATGTGAAACTGCTGAAGTTGTGCGGACGGGATTCGAACCCGGGACCCCGGCAATCTCATGATTATTCACAAGAGGTAGTGCCTTGTACCGCACGACCACGCGGACATCTAGTTGAACAGGCCTTTTTATGGTATATAATTTCTTCAGACTGCAGCTACCATATGTGAATAATTTGAATGTCGTATTCCAATAGAAAAAATATCCTGGAGGTGAGCGGGATCGAACCAGGTCACAATGTTGCTTGATGGTTTCGTAGTAACGACATGTCCATTGTGCTACGCAGACGGTCGCCCCTGCTCTGGTAAACTGAATATATTTTAATTTCATATCTGATGTCCCTGTTTTCCGGGTTGACTATAGGCACATGTCACTGACGGCACTCAATGTATACTACGGTTCGGAGTCGCATTCTTCTTTGCGTTTCAGTGAACCATCAATTAAGAAATTCAAGATATTATGACCGACTATGACCGACTTACGCAGCGAGCAAGAACTGGACCTGACCCCCGCACCAAGTAATGCAGGGGCAATCGTCCACTCCAAAGATACGGGCTACCACCAGTTGCCGCGATCTAGCGTGAAAGTGTCAGCTGATAGCGCCCTCTGCAGGGACGCGAGCCACACCCAGTTGCTGGTTTGTCGTTTTTTTTTTTTTTGCCTTCTTATCCGACCCCGGCAGCATGGAGATCGCTTCACACTACATCGCCTCTGCCATGCACTATCAAAGATTGTGCAAGCTATGTCGTGAAGAACAAAAAGCGGAACGGACAGAACTCGAACACGGTCACATCCGAAATGCTCTTTCGAGGAGCGACTTTTCCAACCGGCCATCGAGACGAGATGATTATCATTGGAACAAAGAGATACATGAATAGCAGAAGACGACTACAGTGTAATAATGAAAAGAGTCAAACATTCTTTGAGAGTTTCGATAGATGAACGAGCGATGCAATATTTGCAGCATTCAATGAATGCCAGTCGCCACTTGATGAAGAACAAAATGAGGATCGGGCAGGATTCGAACTCGAGATATATTAGCAATGTCCCCATGAAGAAGTGGCAGTACTTCACGGCCACTGAGACGTGTTACTATACTAGAGGAAATAACATATACTTGAATAGAAGCTGGCGGGGATCACGGTACACCATCGAGAAGAGATGTTAGTTTTCTCTGTAAAGATTAATAGATATCCAGCAGTTTTACACACATGTGACTTACCTGCTTCGAACCAGCGACCCTCTGCACCCTGGCGCTGAGCACGAGAGCAATCTTCACTCGCCGCCGAATGGACGCTACGAAGACCGGCGAGAGTTGCATGACAATACTTTAACAATCTTGGTAGGTGATTGATTCTTAGTTAAAAATAGTGCACCAAGCGGGATACGAACCCGGCCCCGTTTATCCTCCGTTCCACTTTCAGGTACCTTTTGCAGGAAGTAAATAAAACAAGATATAAAGAAATCACATCTAGGCTGCAGCGATACTCTTTCGCCGTTCCATTAAACTAGGGACGTTCTAGTAGTATTCTGCCTCTCTATATAGGGAGTTACAATGGTTATATTACCTCGCCGTTTCGCTATTCATAGCTGTATATTTCACGATTAAATTGACTCATCGACAATAACGCAATCGCTTTTTAGAATTTTGTTCAAATCTTTCATCTTTATAAATACGCAATAAAAAAAAAAGGTTATGCGCAGGATTTGAAAGTACGTTCTCCGGCACGCGGATCACACAGCCTCATCCTATGACCACACAGGACGGGGGGTGCAGGGGGGTGCAAATGCTTCCAAGGATATCGACAAAAGGGCTTCAAATGGGGGGGGGGGGGGGGTGAGGGGGGGAGGAAGAATCATACGTTTTAAATATGTTGAATGAAAACTAGTCTGGGCGAAACACTCGTTAGCCGCCACTGTGCACGTTAGCTTTGTAATCATATGCACTCGGAGACCATGGTTTTGTCACCAGCGTGTGTCTCAGTTCGTCGGCTAGGGATGAGGTTGAGTCCTGATTCACGAAGTGGTCAATATCCAAAGCAGCTTGAGGACCTAGATCACATTCAGTTTCAAAGGCTGGTAGTGGATTTTTGGAAGACGCCGTCGTCGATGTAGATGCACATGCACTTTCAATACTGCGATCGCTGTTGCCATGGCTGTCCGAAATTTCACGCGCATCATCGTTCGCCTTTCTCTTCACACTCACACTCACACTAAAAAATTTGCGTGAAACTCCCAGTTGTTTAAAAAGTGTGTTTAAACACCCAATTTTTAAACACACTTAACTAAAACGCTCGGGCTAACAAACCACCCTACTCGAGTCGCTCCCGACACATAACTGACTTACGTAAAGTTGGGTTCGACCGGTAGGAAAACTAAAACTTCATTAAGTGTAAAATTCTGTTCGCGGAATTAGAATCACGTGGAGAATTTTGGGGAAGTAGGTACCTGCAAAGTTCAAATCTTGTAGGATCCCAATTTCATAGAATTACGTCTCGATTTTTTCTAAGGAAAGGTTGGATGGTCACTCACCTTTCCTCTCTATGAATGCAATACAAATTTAGCGTTTTCCGTTTAAATGGCACTATATTGATCAATTAAATGAGAGAATATGTTTAACTTGCCATGTGAATGATAAAATAACAAAGCCTTTATAGAGTGTTTATTTTGTAATGTTTGAAGATTTCCAGGGGGTTGCGCTTGCACCCCCCTTGCACCACCCTCCGGACGCTAATGGCCGCAAGAGTTATCGTGTGCCGTTACCACGTGTTGCCGGCTCGTTTGCTCAGCAGAAAGTTTAACAGTAAGGCTCTGACTGTGTAGAGCTATACTATCATATGAATCTACTTTATGAATATATCCTATGACTTCAATATAAGAGCCGATTTTTCAGTGTTCCGTTACAAACCTAACAGTCATTTAAATTGTAAGTTTTTTTTTTTTTTTTTTTTGCTTATCAACGGTCAATAAGAAAATGTTTTTTGTTTGTTAACTCTAAGAGGCATGGTGGTAACACAGGTGGTAAGACACCATTACCACCATTCCTGGATTTTTTTCTGCCGATTCCAAGGGCGGTAAACTTACACTCTAAAAAATTTGGAGTGAAAATTTCACTCCTTGAATGAGTGGCGTCTAATTTGACACTTGAAAGAGTGGTTTTCTGTAATATTGACTCACAAATGTGTTGTTTTCCCACTCTTTGACAAGGAATGCACTTACACCTAATCAGATACTTCTGTTTTCATCTTAACCTGCTTATTTAACTGGCATCTAGCATTGTGAAAACAGTGAGAATAGAAATGGAGAAGTTCGACTGATATTTAGGTATTTTTCAGGAAGGCTTTCGGGAAGGTGCAACTCGAACAGCAGGATTCTTTCACAAATTCATGCAGTCGAGTGTTTGATATGCAAGGCTAATGAAGTTGCTGTACTAACTTCCATTCCTCCAACCGGTCTTTGCTCCAACCTCTCTCCCGAACATAACTGATCATGAACATACTGAACCATGACAAGACAGCCGTTATAAGATTCCAGGGGAAGTTCGAAACGGTCACTGGTGATCAATTTTTTATGAATGACAAATGCATTACGGAAGTAAACTCATCTAAGTTGCTTGGAGTTTATATTGACAACGATTTAAGATGGAGATCACACATTGATATGTTATGTAAAAAATAGCATCTAACTGTTTTCTTCTTAAAAAGCTAATGGATCTTATTACATTTAGTATGGTAAGAACAGTTTATTTTTCACATATCCAAGCACATCTTGGATATGCTATTGTTCTGTGGGGTTGGTCCCCTTATACAAAAAGGCTATTTAAAATCCAAAAACGTGCTGTGAGATTCATGATAAGAGCAAGCCGGGACCCTTGTGCAGAATTTTATTACAAGGACTCCTGTGCTTTATTTTTTAGAAAACTAGAAATTTTATCTCTACCATGTTTGTACATATATAGTACTATTATTTATTTAATTGACAACTGTAATTACATTCAAACCATTGACGCTACTGATTATAACTTAAGAAATAAGAAAGATGTACGCCACCGCACTCATAAAATTAAGAAATGGTCAAGGGGGCCTCTAGAGATGGGTGCCACACTGTTCAACAAGCTACCAGAAAGCATTAAAGCTAAAGAGGGCCAGGCGTTCAAAAATTCACTAAAATCTTATCTTTTAAGTAATTGTTTTTATTCAGTTGACGAGTACTTAAATAACAAAGATGTATGTTAACCCTATTTTGTACACTGACAAAAAGTGAAATTGTTCTCTGACGTTCCTGAAATTACACTGTAATCAATTATGGAAAAATGACAAATAAACAAATAAACAAATGTGTATGATGGTCACCCATCCAATACCTGACCCAGCGCAGTGTTGCTTAACGTCAGTGATCTCACGAGAACTAGAGTTTCCAGCATGCCAAACCGTTCGGTGTGACGATTCGAGGAGGGCTCGTAAGCAATTGGACCCACTGTGTGACTTGATTTGGTCACAAACACTCACATCTAACAAATGCTAACATAGTTAAAATGAATCTAATTAAAAATCCTCGATTAAAGTACAAGCATTTGCAGTTCTTTAGCATCTGCATGCCAGGAAAACATTTGGTCTGTGATAGCAGCCGTGGACGCCATTGCTGTTATCACGTCGAGCCACTTCGAAAACCGGTCAGCCAATAGGAGCCGAGCTTCAGTCGATCGAAAGTACGAGGTGGGGTCGATCGAGCACGTGTTGTGACGTCACTTGCACAGCGATGCAGTAGGTTTCAGGCGATACTCTTCTGTCGGCTACTCGCCTGGTACGAAGAGACAAATTTTCGCTTCGTTTCAGACGATTATTTCAGTTGAAACTTGTCATGGTTGGATTAACCGTACGTATAGGCAGTCCCGTGGCACTCACGCGTACCACGAGTTGCTTCAAAGTTTTCACAGGCAAACTAAATTTCCTGACAACGTCATTCTTTTCCAGCTACTTGACACAATTTTATGTAATATAGCTTTGAATTTTAGGCATAGGCAACGCCTCAAAATAGGACCGATCGGAAGATAAAAATATGTGATATTCTGAATTTTGTTGCAAAACTTGTTGCAAACCTTTACAAAATACGATATTTTCTGCGTTTTAGTGTGATCTTACAGATCTTACAGATTAATTAATTGATTAGTGACGTTTAACGACGCACTTTTTTGACAACGGACAATGTGGCACTGGTCTAATAGTGACGGTAAATGAGTGAGTGATGATGATAATGATGATTTACCTTTCTAATTAAGAAGGGAGGAGGGTAAACCCGGTGCACGTGACCTACTCCTGTCGACGAGCACCAATGGGACCCCTGGCTTAACGTCCCCTCCGCAATTGAACAACTGAACAATTGACAGCAATTGAAAAAATTGAAGGACGGTACAACTCGAACCACAGGATTCCTCCACAAATCTATGCTGTCGAGAGGTTGATAAGCAAGGCGAGTTAAGTTGCTGAACTAACTTTCAACCCTCTAACCTCTCTCCCGAACAGAACTGGTCATGTGAATGATGGTCACCCTTTTTCAGAAGTCAAATCCAAAAGCTGACAACCATGTAAAATGATTTAAAGCATAGATTTAAATTGCAAATGGGGTTGGATTGTTTCGCTCGCTACGCTCATCAAACACATACCATTTCAATGTTTTAATGTCGAAGTCGATACGGGAAAAATAACTTCAATAACCACAATTTAAAGGTCAATTTAAGTTGCAGGAGACATTTTGCATTACATGCATGCTCCCTTATGATATCAGCGATCAGAGGCGCCGGAGCAGCGATCATATCTCAGAGATCAGCCAGATCAGTGAACTCCAGTCTGCTAGAGCCTCTCCAGAACATCCTGGAACATCAAACACGGAGAGAGATTTTTCTGCTTTTTTGACTGCAGAGTTAAATTTTAACCAGTGATTTTGTTTCGTGGCGACTAGCAGTACAGCGAAATAAGTAATACGGCTCTGGATGGGTGCGGAGTTTCGTGTCTGCAAGATAGCCGCCAAAAACAAGGTGTGAGCTTACCGATTCTTTTGAAATAAGGAACCTTGGACCAATACTTTGTTCGTTACCAGCAAGAATTAAAAATTGATTTCGTTGCGTGGAGCGAAACAAGCACCCTGTTACGGAATGTCCTGCACAGAGGTGACGGCGAATGTTATTTCCAGGGGGGTGCAAGCGCACCCCCTTGCACCCCCTTCCGGACGCCCATGGCTGGAATGATAGCAGCCATGGCCGCCATTGCTTTTATAACGACGACTAACATTTAAAACCAGTCAGCCAATAGGAGCCGAGCTGCATTCAGTTGATAGCACGAGGCGGGGTCGATCGAGCACGAGGATCGTCGATAGAGTGACGTCACGCGCCCAGCTATGCAGCGTTTTCGGGCGACACTTTTTCGTCGGCTGGGCGCCTGGTACCAAAAGTCAAATTCGAATCTGGTTTTAGACGGTTTTAGCGAGCCTGTTTCGCCGTACCTATAGACGGTACCTATAGGTGGTGTTCATATGTGCCACGGGTTGCTGACTAGCTGACCACTGTCAAGCTTTTATGAAATTTACTTGTCATGTTTAACGACACACTGCTTACTCAATGGTATCTGAGATACTGTACAGTAGGTGTTGGTCAGTTCTTACAGTAGTTGATGAATGTAGCAAGATCTTCAATTGCAGATACCCCAGAAAAAAGTCACTTTCGTGTAAAAGAACAAAATCAAATTCACCGATCTACAACACAACTCAAATTGCGTTGCGAGCCCTCGAAAAGGTAATAAGTAGAGCCAAGATTTTACGGTGTTATGATTTCGATAATTTCGTGGTAAGCTTTTTGGATTTCGGTGTTATGGCGGTGTTATGGAAAAAGTACAGAATTTCATGTCTATAACAGATTTCAGACATAGGTGACGAAAAAAAGAAAAAACGTGTTTTTAGCATTAGTTTTATCGAAATTTTAGTGCTAATTATTTGAATTTTAGCGTTTATAGCTAAATAGAAAAAAGGGGTTTTGCGATCTACATTCGAAAGGAATGAAGATTTAGGGTAAGCACTGGGATCTTTAATAAAGAAGTGATCAATAATAATTACAATAAAGCAAATATTTAGTGTAGGTCCTCAACATCGGTATTTGTTAGGGACTTGGAACAAAATTAATAGCACAAATCAATATTTTACATAAATGCCAAGTAAGGCATACACAGCTATGGTCAGACCGATACTAGAGTATGCCTCATCGACATGGGACCCTCACACCCAAATCCTCAAAGATGTAATTGAAAGACTCCAGCGGAAGGCTGCAAGGAGGGTTCTCAATAAATATGGGCCCAGACAGAGTCCAACCGAAATGATTAAGGCTTTGGGGTGGGCAACACTAGAAAGAAGGAGGGCACTTAGCAAAATAAGGAACCTACATAAGTCAATGGTAGGGTATGCTGGCTGGCAGGAGATTGGGCAGCAGCTGATCAGGGCTACACGCACTGGAAGGAAGGACCACTGTTTTAAGCTACAGGAGAATGGATATAAGACCAACATCGGAAAGTTTGCGTTTATTCCGACAGCAGCCAAACAGTGGAACGACCTACCAGAGAGGGTGGTAAGCCCGTGGCCAGATACAGCCAAACTCCTGAAAGCCAGACTGAGAGAACTAGAACTAGAAACTATTATTGAATGACAAATTACTATGTTTGATCTTATATATTATCACCGAAAAATTGTATGAAGGAGTGGATCAGATATGTTATCTCTATATTATTTGTACCATATGTTAAAAGAAAAACAAAAAAAAATAAATTAAATTAAATAATAATAAAATGAAATACATTGTATGGCAGTAAGAGCGACACCTACCACTTGTTAAACTGAACATTGAACAAGTTTCAATGGTAGCTTCCCTAAAAAACCTCTCTGCATCAACACTGTTCACTGGGGCCCAAATAGTTTGCTAAGTCAGAACTGCAAATGAGAAGTTTGAAATTTTTATGTCCATTAGAATTTGAATTAGACCCACTGCCTGGTACTAACAACATACTTTGCAAGATTGTCTTTTTTCTCCCAGACAAGTCTGGTGTTCCAGATTCCACACATGAAAATATATCCATCACTCACAAAGAGTTGCTTTGCTTGATCCTCAAAAGTCAAAGATTTATTACACCCCATTGAAATTTGAAATCCCAGCTAATCTCTATATAGACTGAATGCATGTGGTGCTGGTGCTCACATGGCTAGGAGGGGAAGATTCAGCCAACCAATGGCAATGGTTTCCTACTGCAAACATTTTGCCCCACTACTTCTACCCCCTAAACTTAGGAATGTTGACAGCATTTGATGAGAAACAGACCTGAATATGACAAATTCATGGAAATGTGTGTTTAGAGAGATAAAATAAACATTTTAAATATTTTGCATGGAAATAAGTGGCTATTTCGCAAAATACACATATTTCAGTGAAATAGCTTCATTATCTCTTAATTTAGCATAAAAACACACGGGTTATTTTCTTTGTTTATTTATTTTCCGTGAAATATGGTTTGATAAAAATGAAAAAAAAACCGATTATCTGAAATTTAAGATAATTGGATGGGAAAAGGCTCATTTCGCGATGATTTCGCGGAAAATAGTTGATTTCGTTGTTATGGATGATTTTTCGTGAATTTCGCGTTTTGTCGCGATGAGCTTCTTACATATTTGAGTTGGGAATTCAATGAATCGCACTCATTTGTAAGAATAACAAGAGATAAGAACAATTCGCGATTTCGCGCATCACCATATAATCGTGGCTCTAGTAATAAGAGGATATCGATACACTTCATTAGTAAAACAAATCATGCAAACGCTGCCACACATAATGCATAGGCAGCTCCTATCCAGCTATCACAATTCAGACACAAACGGGGCCTGCATCTCGCTGCGGCACCAAAGTACGCAGAACGAATTAGGTCACAGAGCCGATCATCTGGATATCTAGACACACTGTAGGTACTCAGACCTGGCGATGAATCTGTTTAATTCCAGAAAATTGCAACTAGTTAATAATAGATTGCAAGCAAATAACATTTACCGTAACTCGTAAGCCATCCCAATCGGGTAAAATTCTAAATAAGCCAGGACTTACCATACAAAAATGAAAGTAACACTGATCACAATGTCACAGATCCATGCAAAGTTCATTTTTGGTCGGCTAGAAAAGATCTTCTCCCGGCCATGCAGCCAAAATTCCAGGCTTATCTCATATTTATCTATTTTTAAATGGGGAAATAAATACTACTTGAAGTAAGTTTTTACTTTTTATGGCACAAGTGCTAATTACAAAAGAGCACAATAATTGGTTATGATTGTATGACAAGGATTTATTAAGTGATCCTGTACAGTGTTCATATTTGTGCACCAAGTCAAACGGCACGAGCATCTTTTCTTGTCACTGGGTGTGATCACGCTCCATGATGCCCACAGAAAGTGTTCGTTTCAGCATTGCTTCAACAATGTTTTTGGCGTTTAATCTTCATAATATTGAAACATTAAAATGATTCATTTCATAAAATCTGATTAATTATTTACACTTGAAAAGAATTATAACAATATCGATATACTTAATCAACTAAATTCATTCACAACACACAATACAACTTGTGGTTGGCAATCTTCAGGTACAATGTAAGCTAAGTGTATAAAAGTGAGTCTTGTCAACGCGATTCAAACGTACGATTCCTCTTCATCCGCAGACTCTTGCAGAAGCAATCTCTGAGAGGCGACGTATCGCTCGCTGGGGCTGTTTGCACCGAGGTGGAACGCAGTGATGGGTGCACGGTGGCTGGGAATGACGCGTGGGGGCGGCCTGTAAGGCGGGGGCCGGCTGCCACCAAACAGTGTGGTCAGCTGTGAAACACTCCACGCCGTCTCCGTCTCGGCGCCAGGCGGAGGTGGCAGAGATTTAGATCGCTGAGATTTGGAAGAGTCGTCACGCCTTCGCAGTCGACCTCGCCTCTCTGGCGCCTTCCGTGGCTCGGCCTCCGGCTCCTCCCACTGCCTCGGGGTTTCTGTTGACACATAGCAGCTCTGCGGCCGTGTCGAGGGACGCGTCTGTGAGGTCTCTACATGCACGGGCGGCAAGTGACGCAGCTTCACATCGGTGGGTGACCGCTTAGGCGGCAATGGTGGGGCAGCACATTCCCCCGTGCCCACCAAGAGCGGCAAGCTTTTCCGCGTGACAGGCAATGGACAGACTCCTTCAGATTCTTCCTCCTCTTGGATGTTGACAGGTGCCGCATGCACGATGAGCTCAGTCGACGGGCCGTACACGCTCTCCCATGCCGAGTTGGCAGCTGCGCAGTCTTTTCCGCGGGAGTTAGACCGCGAGACATGAGGTGTTGAGTCATCATCAGATAAGGTGCTGGAGTCGTAAGAGCGCTCCATCTCCTCCTGGGGCGCGGCAATGTGCGGCGTAGAGCGCCACCGCGGGTCAGGCGCCGGTGTCGACGCCAGCCGCGGGGGTGCCGCCTTCTCTTCTGCTGCAGGGTATGCGCCCACAAGGTGATGCGCAGACTTGGAGCGTGGCAGCGGTGCATTAAACCGGTCGTGCATGGCGTCGGGAGTGTAGATGTTGGGGGGAGGCGGTGGTGCCCGTCCCTTTCCATGCAGCGCGGGTCGCTTGATCAGCAGGTTGCCGTTATCCTCGTAGTCACGGTCAGTGCTGTCAAGCATGGACTCTTCGGATGCACTGCGCCGCAGCATTGAACTACCTCCCGGGACATAGCCCCGGTGCAAGCCGCCAACACCAGACGACGAGCTACCCGACGACGACCCCGACATCTGCTGGCTGGACTTAGAACTGCCTGTGCCGCCGCTGTTTACGCGCTTGAGATGTGAGCGCTGGCGAAACCAGTCGCGGCGCTGGAAGTTGGGGTTCACGACGTTGCGCTGGCCACGAGGGTAGATCGAGTCCTCAGCACCTCGATTGCAACACTCTTGCACGCGCTCTTCCCACCCTCCATAGACACGCACGTACTCGCGCATCGGCTGCGTAGTAGAAGTCGGAGTCGAGTTGGCTGTCGGCATTGAGTACGACGAGCTCACCTTCGAAGGAAATAGCTTGTTAGGTAATTCAGAATGTTGGCCATTCACAAAAAAATAGCAATGACTCTGTATCTGTTATATATCTGTGACCCACTTGGAAGTTGTAGAGAATTTCAAAAGGTTTTCCCCAAAATTGTTTATGGAACAAATATCAAAACAGAAACTTTGTAGAAAATTCTCTTAGCTAACATCTCATTCAAAGTTCTACCCCCGAGTCTCTGCTTGAAGATGGTACAGAGACAAAATGGGATTGCATTAAGTCTTTGAGGCCCTAAAGAGCTTCTCAAAAGCCTTATGGCTGCATTGCACAGTGCCTACCTTGGCATGGGTGTTGGTTGGCGGGTAGAGGGAGCCCGAGCTAGTCGAACCGCTCTCCTCCTCGTCCGGCGTGTAGAGCTGCGAGTCGGACAGCGTGAGACCGGAGTCGCGGCTGAGTGACATCTTGTCCTTGCGGGGGGGCTCAAGCAGCTCGCGCTCCAGGCTGTCAATGGACGAGTCATCGCGTCGCAGGCCACCCGAATGCAGGCTGTCCGATTCCTCGGCCCCACTGTCTTGCCTTGGTGCGTCTGCGGGGTCACCCAGGAGGTGGGGAACGTGCGGCCCACATAGCAGCTCGCATCTTGTTATCAGCAGCTCTGTGGGGGACACAGGGAAGTTAGTTGATGCTTTGCTGCTCACGTTGTTTCGTTATTTCATTTTTATCAGCAACTGCATGCCAGCTTAGTTGTGCAAGGGAAAGGTTGAATTTTATTATTTTGTTATTTTGAAAGTTCATTAAGAATATGTTGGAGTTTTGGGAAAGTTTGAAATTCAATTCGATATCTCTTTATTTCACACATTGTTGTTTTTTTAGTAAAATGGAATCAGTCCTGACAGCTACTAATAATGAGGAAACAAACCTTGAGGTATTCATTTGATAGATTTCCCTTTTTTAAAGCATTAACAAACATTAAAAATACAGTAAAATATGGTAACCAAAACTATTAACCTGGAATAAACATGGTGAAAGAGAGGAATAGAAGATGGTGAATAGAAACTAGAAATTGTATTATAATGAACACTATAACCGTCTCAAAAATTGATGCCTGGACGGGGACTTTGAATTTTGATGCCTAAACATTTTTGAGATGGTTATAGTGTTCATAATAATAAAATACCCTGCGCATTGCAAGCGTTTGCAATTTAAATAAGATTTCATCTAAAGAAACTAGAAATCCTAGCAAATTCATCTACCTGGAGCTAACAAGAATTTTAACGTACCGATGAGAGTGGGCACTGCCCGGCTGAGGGATGCCTGGCTCGGCCCAGGTGCCCAGAGAAGACTTGGCCCGACACAGACCCCAAGATTCCCAGCAGACATAAGATTGTGAGACGACCGACGAGCCACGTGGTGCAGCACACACAGAAAGTGACAGAGAAGGTTCACGTTCACACGGGGCAGCTGGTCCAGCACACTGCAGAGATTAAGAGACAGTGAGTGCTGGGATTTCCTTTAAGAAACAACTCAAGTATTGTATAAAGCAGTCTTTTTGTTTGATATTTTTACTGGTAATTTGGAAATAAGGCTAGATAGCTTGAACATCAAGGTAATTTCATTTAAATGGAGGTCAAGTATTGGGAAAAGCAAAATTTTTCTAATTTTTTGCACAAGAAAAACAGTTGTTATAAATCACATCTTTAGGCACATAAGCCTATCATTAAGTGTCCAAGCAAACAAATAAATACAAAAAAATACAAAAAATATGCCTTTTGAAGTCCAAACTGGTCTTACCTCTTGATCCTGGCAAGCTTTTCGTCCTCGTCTGCACACTCCAGCGCTTCCATCCAAAGTGGATAGAGTGCTGAGCCGAGCAGGGGATCAGGCAGCGACCGCAGGAAGTCCTTAAGTAAGGACGCCGTGACAAGAACGGGGAAGCACTCCATAGCCAAGTCCTCGCCAACGTCCAGTTGGTCTCGCAGCTCGCGGACCAGTCTAGCGTTCGCAGATTTGCGGAATATGCCCTGCGTTTGCGGGCCTTTTGCAAACACTTCTTGCAGCATGGACTGTGGGAGAAAGAGCAAGAGAGTTAGTTTTTTATTTTGGAGGGGTCTAATGTAATTTTTCTTGCTTTTCAATAAAACCTATTTGTTCGGGCTGTTTTGATAAAAGCGCAGACAAATTGTGGGCTTGCAGCTGATGGTCTGATTAAATAGTTGGTTTCTGCAAGGATATAAATGATAGGGACTTGCCTTGTAGTTCACTCTAAACTAGGGACTGCTACAGATGTTTGTAACTTACCATGACTGGTTTTGGTAAAGTATCACCATGGCACAGGGTTGGCAAGGCGCGACCGAAAAGCTGTCCAGCAGCACACTCTTTGTTGCTGAGACTTCTTCGGAATACTTCTCGGATCTTCATCGGAGACTTGCGGCTTTTCTTTCCCGACTTCTTCCCGCTAGACTCCAAGCCTTGCGGGCAGTCACTACACTTCCGTTTGCTTCTGAAAATGAAAATGAGAAAGAATCTGTTAGTCCTGGATTATTGGTAAGTTCAGCTTCAGATCCAGAATAAAAAAAAAATACATCTTAAGTTTTTATGACAACCGACAACAGGTTACAACTTTTAAAATTAGCTCAAGTGAAGATTATTGCAAGCATTACAACCAAAACCTATAAATATATCCACAAAGATATGAATATCACAAACATGAAAGGTACCAGTGCTCACCTAAGAATGAATTGGCACTTCGGCAATGGATCAGGCCCATGCACATTGTTGCAGTGGTCGAGATCGAATCCCTCCTCGCTGCTAAGCCCGTGTCGTAGCGCACTGAGCTTGATGGCAAACGGTCGCTCGTGCCCGATGAGTGGGTAGGGTGCCTCATCACGGGACGTTCTCGCCCACAGCTGGAACGCCTCAGAGTCCTTAGTGCGCAAATCCAGGTGCTCGAGTGCCAGGCGGATGCAACATCGTGCGGTTTCGTCCGGCCCCACACTGAAGGTCTTGCACTGCAAACCAAAAGTCAGACAAATTAGACTCTAATTAGACTTTTTGGATGGCTTTACTTTCATAAGTGTCCACCAGCACAGGTTTTCGAACCCTGGAGTTCTGGCTTTTGAGGCCGATGCCCTGGCTGTTGACATAAATGAAAGAGATATTTAAATTATCTTTGATTAAATGCTTCTTTTTTCATAAATTGTTCTTGCACATAGGATAATCAATATTAAATTGGATCTGTAGAACAAAGAGGGCAATTTTGTGTAATAAAATCTTATAAGTGTTTTCTTTATTTCTTTACAGCTCTTTTCTTTAATTGGATAAATAGTGAACTATTTATGGCAAGAAGTTTGATGTGATTGTTTTTCTCATTTCCCTCCAGTACTTATGGCCAAGGACATTACAACAGGACCAATCACAAATGCCAAGAGGAAACAAACTTGGAGCAAAGAACCACAGGCAAAGTAAGCTCAGTATTATCATTGTGGTAATGTTTCATTTCCTCGCTGTACTAATTGACTAATTAGCAGCATGCTCTCTGATAACATTTTAAACATTACGAAACAATTTGTTTTGAAACCCTGGTCCGACAGACTTGACTGTGGAGCTCATGCCTTGAACTTTGAAATGTCAACCTCCTAGTTCTTTACCTAACACTGGATAACATACAATGGTTTGTTTGACTTGAGCAAAGGAAAACACATTAAGAATTGACCAATTAAGAAAACATTGTTCGACGCCGGTGGTATTGGCTGAATCTGATAACTTAGACTAATATATTGGCAGGGTAGTTTTAATTTCTGAAACAAATAAGTTCACTCACGTATTCAATGTTGGTGGACAGGTCGTAATAGACAACTTGGATGTTCGTCGATCTCGGCTCTTTTTCCTTTTCGACGCTGACAACTTCGCTGAGCTTGCTCCACCACAGATCTCTCGCCGCTTGAGTACTGCAATATGACGCAAAAGAAACCATTAGTTTGTACTGTCGCTGATAAAACAAGACTGCGTTCTGCAGCGTAGTACTTCTGAAAGCAAAGACACAACAATATGTGACACTTTATCTGGGCGCTTAGCATTGTGAATTGTATGCAGTGTGACAAAATGATATCAAGTATCAACAGATAGTGTGACTAGAAAGAATTACAAGTAAGCAAAGAAACACGAAAGTTACCCTGATTTTAGAAGAATCTAGCTCAGATTATCAAAATTGCTAATCACTAACTCTACAGTCATGCGTATCTTTGTTAGCGAACGCTATCTCAGTGTGTCAATATGATTCAAAGAAGGATTAGGCGCCGGAATTGATGCAATATTCACATTTCGATGTGCCACAGTATCGAGTTGGCGTCCAAACGAATTGCGTATGAATAATTTCTCACTTTTTGATATAGTTGATATTTTCTAGGAAACGTTTCATGCAATCGCTCGACGCCGGCTCGGGTGTCGCATCGAAGCTCGATTGTTTCCAATTTTTTAGCGTCGCTTGCGTGCCGTCAAGTGCGTCTGGCAGAACTAGCGACGCCGTAAAGTCTGGTATTTTATTTCGAGGTCTCCTCGTCCTCGCCAAAGTAAGACCCCAACAGCCACGAAGTCGCAATTCGCGCTCCTCGTCCTCGAAGGTGGACACGTTAAATTTGCTGCCCCGTAGCAGCATGGACATAGTCGTACTCATCGCAACAGATCGCTAATAAAGACACTAAAAACTGCCAAATTCATGCACGTTTTCGAAGAAATTCGACTAACTTCACACACACGTCTGATTCACATATTATCCCGCTGCATAAACCACGCGATTCACGTCCAGGCGGCCAACTGCTCACGCAAGCTAACAATAAACTGCGATTCATTTTGGCATCAAACGACTGCGGATGTTCACAAATTGGCGATGTCGATAAGAAATATTGCTTGAACAACAAGAATTTACCACATCCACAGCACTAGTAAAAATGTCCTAACCGGGTAGAAACAGGAAGAGGTGGTTAAAATTTCACTGAATATGCGTTTTCAATCGACAAGCGTGGCTAGTCGCGAGTGACTGACGGCGTGCCAACAGAATGCCGATGACTGACACACTATCGATGTAGCACTAGCGACGACCGTCGCACTACGTCTGACCCGAACACCTCCCTGCCGGCTACTGAACTGTCCGAGACGCCGGGAACATCACATGATTGACCACCTAAATGCATTTCGGCTCTGCACTCAACGTTACTCGTCACCAGCTCGGAGGGCAGGGTTACTTTATTTCTATGCGAAGAGGCCCTGGGGTGAATAGGATGTTGCTGTTAGGGTTGGTTTTATTCTGGTTTATGCTAATGTTTGCCTTCCAAAATGCTGTCAACAGACAGGTTATTATTACCTTTATACCCAAATAATTCTATTTAAGACGGGAAATCCATCTTGTTTGTTATGCCGTGCCTATAATTTAGCCAATGAATAAACGTGTGTGCTATGGGATCTCCTTTCGACAACTTCAATGTGAATACTCGTTTCTTGCAATGTCCGCAGGCGGCAGATAGACGTTAAGGTTGTTAAAATCTCTGCGCTCTTTGATCAAAGTGAAAACGAGTGTTCCAGTAATTGGTGGTTGACATAGTTGGTACGGGTTAATTGCAAGAGCTGTCAATTCGTGGGGATATTAAAGTAAAAGATTTCCCCGAAGCGGGGATAGGTAAAACTCTGAGAAGATGTACCCTC
This sequence comes from Protonemura montana, assembly GCA_947568835.1. Classification (NCBI taxonomy): domain Eukaryota; kingdom Metazoa; phylum Arthropoda; class Insecta; order Plecoptera; family Nemouridae; genus Protonemura; species Protonemura montana. Next base: position 13,654,826 of record OX387602.1, read on the forward strand.
TACCCACCACACAGAAGCTGTATAACAACTAACGAGTAGCAACCGCCAATCAACAAAATGTGGGAAAATATACCACATTGAATAGAAAATGTTCAGGTACCAGCGTTCACCTTTCGTGGAAGACTAAATTTATAAAAAAAGGTAGAAGCCCGAAAGAATGATTTATGGATTTTGCAGATTTTCTAGGTACTCCCTCGAAATTGCGCCTTTCTTCCGTGCATGTTCCATCCCTCTCATTGCTGCATTGTGTACGTGAGAAACGCGCCAAGAAATGTGAAGGGTTGGCCGAAGAACGTGATGGGAAAGCCAATTGAACAATATTAATCTGGGAGGACTTGGCCAAAATAGCTGCTAATTCCGATGGCACGAGAAACCACTAGAAGGGTGAATTCCACTAGCCTCAACCTTTAGAGACCTGTCACTTACTTGTCAACACCGACCGACAACTAATCTTACAAGATTGCATTTTATTTCGACGACATCTACATCTTCAAGTACAGGTACTAGGAAGGAAAGTGCAAATAAGTTTCCCCGAATCAATAACCAATCTGTCCATGCTAGAGATCTCAATACCTTGCAGTCAAAACTCAAACAACCTTATTCCCAAATCCTCTAATACACAATCTCGCCTCAACCTAGCCCCATCGAAGCAGATTGACAGCGCTGTCGGGTCGCATGGGTCAACTATAGTCATGTAAGCATCACTCACCCGAAAGTGGCAACTACATTCGTGGTCGGCCATCCGATGACAAATGAAGTCTCGATTGCCTTATTGACCTCGATGACGTCATCCATGGCGCATCTCGTGAGCCAGAGTTCGGAGACGCGCACCTTCTCCTTCAGTTTGAAGTTGCCGCCAGACCTGGCCTTGGCCACCAGTAGAAGGTCGGTGAACAGGAACAGGTGGCGTTCTTGACTTTGGACACCCTGCGCAAAAATAAACACACACATCTGTTAGAATAATAGGCTATCATCCCCATGGAATCTGGAGATATGAGTTGAAAGTTAGTCGCCAACTGAAGGGGAGTGTCCTAAGAAAATATACATCCGGTCAAAATGATAGATTGACGAGCTGTTCGCAGCTGTGGCACTTGCTGCTCCTACAATGTAATGAAAACAACGGGAGGAAATACACTTGCTCAACCACGAAGCTGTTATCATTGTCGTCATCCTTTCGGGGGTGGAACTCGGGAAAGAGATCAGAGGTCATCTGAGACGGAACGGAAGTGTCCTACTGCTACCCCTACGAAAATAGACTGCCAAATATCGTTGAAACTCTGAAACAGTTGTCACAGAAATAAACACTTGCAGGCACGAACTTAAGGATCCAGTGATTAACGCGGTGGTAACATGCTTAACACCAGCTGTTGAGATAGAGACAGAGTACCGAGTAAAACGCCTCCGAGTCGGTGTCCCCATAACACTTGTCGCTTGCACTTGCCCATTACGCACAAGTCGTCAACACAAGAGTGCCACGGACACATAGCCCCTGACACATAGACTGGTAGACGAGCAGCAATGCGTGATAACGCGTGGATTGCATAAGTGCGTGGCATAGCATTTAGTCATCGGCAGCAATGACGCCTTCAGATTCCTTATGACGACAACAAATGTGTTGCACACAAGAATGGGATAAGGTTGACGATATATTTGCATACCAGATGTCCCTATGATGAGCTACGTGCTGGAAACGGAATTCCCACCACAAGGAAAGTAAAAGCAAGAGGGTCATTCCATATCAAGTGCCCACACTCAAAACCTTCACTATCTCAGAACTTGACGAAATTTTCAGGAGGGTTAGAACACCGGAAATAAAAAATCTCTTTTAAAGTTTTTTTCCATATGTCTAGCGGTTTGCCCGTGGCAGGGGATGGAAAAATAAAATATTTTACTTTTTGCCCCGCACGGCCATTCACTATATTCACTCTAGCGTTTGAACAAATAAACTTAAAACAATGGGATTAGTTCTAAAATGATAATCGTGCTTTCATTAACAAGAAAAAATGCATAAATTGCTTACTTATCAAGTTTAGGGGTAGAAAAAATCCACCCTTAAATTTCAACCCTTAATAACTCGAGAAGTAATATTTTTTTTTTTTTTTTGTTTTGTTGTGAAGCATCTCCTGTCTATTATCTTTCCATGAAAAAAAAATTAATCATTAACAGCCGTATGATCAGAAGTTATGAGATTTTTATTGTATAAATGTGTGTGCATTTAGTTGTGTTTCTGCAAGTCTGTTAGCATGGTCCATGCAAATCACCCGTAAATTGATAGATTATATAATTTTTCAGTTTAAAAATTGTGTGTAAGTACTACAAAGATTCTTTTTACTCACTCATTTCTTCGTTTCACTCTGACCTATCACTCTGGCTTCTTCGAACAACGGCGAGGAGGAGAACACCCGCGTGGCTACTGAGTGCTCAGACACGGGTACGAAGCAATGCAGTTTTTGCGTGCCGGGAATTGGCCGGGATGACGCAAATCGTGTGGCTAGCACCTGTTCTGTGTCTTGGTGCTCCTCAATAGTTCCGAATGTGAAGTTGATGGTCGGGATGGCTTCGACCGCCCAATCGAAGAGTTGCCGGGGTGTTATTATTTGCGACTCGTAGGGGCGCTGAAGACTCGCCCGCGCTGCCAGCCGCTTGACCGTCCCTCCGACGCCGTCGCAGGCGCTCTTCCCATGTGACGTCGCCGTGAAATGCCACTCCACGTCGGCCCCAAAGTCTCTTTGATAGTGGCACAAGTTGGCAAAATTTTTCCTATTTTTATATTGCGAGGCTGCCCCATCAGAAAAATAGAACATCTTCTTTATGGTCTGAAATTTATTGTGCAAAAAGCTCACGAGTTTTTTTATGAATAGATGCACTGCGACAGTGTTGTGGATCAAACTCTCGGAAATTACAACAAAGCTGATGTGGCGCTCTTCCCCGCCCTCTTTGTAATATGCCACGAAGGGGTGGATGGTGGCGGACGCATTGTTCCAGTGGAACCCCTGGGCCTCGTCTTGTAGCACGAACGCATAGTTTTCGGCAAAATCACAGATCACCAAAAACTCGCCGGGCAGGAGACCGCACTTGATGTCCGATTGGTGCGAAGAGATTGGTCTCCTGCCCGGCGAGTTTTTGGTGATCTGTGATTTTGCCGAAAACTATGCGTTCGTGCTACAAGACGAGGCCCAGGGGTTCCACTGGAACAATGCGTCCGCCACCATCCACCCCTTCGTGGCATATTACAAAGAGGGCGGGGAAGAGCGCCACATCAGCTTTGTTGTAATTTCCGAGAGTTTGATCCACAACACTGTCGCAGTGCATCTATTCATAAAAAAACTCGTGAGCTTTTTGCACAATAAATTTCAGACCATAAAGAAGATGTTCTATTTTTCTGATGGGGCAGCCTCGCAATATAAAAATAGGAAAAATTTTGCCAACTTGTGCCACTATCAAAGAGACTTTGGGGCCGACGTGGAGTGGCATTTCACGGCGACGTCACATGGGAAGAGCGCCTGCGACGGCGTCGGAGGGACGGTCAAGCGGCTGGCAGCGCGGGCGAGTCTTCAGCGCCCCTACGAGTCGCAAATAATAACACCCCGGCAACTCTTCGATTGGGCGGTCGAAGCCATCCCGACCATCAACTTCACATTCGGAACTATTGAGGAGCACCAAGACACAGAACAGGTGCTAGCCACACGATTTGCGTCATCCCGGCCAATTCCCGGCACGCAAAAACTGCATTGCTTCGTACCCGTGTCTGAGCACTCAGTAGCCACGCGGGTGTTCTCCTCCTCGCCGTTGTTCGAAGAAGCCAGAGTGATAGGTCAGAGTGAAACGAAGAAATGAGTGAGTAAAAAGAATCTTTGTAGTACTTACACACAATTTTTAAACTGAAAAATTATATAATCTATCAATTTACGGGTGATTTGCATGGACCATGCTAACAGACTTGCAGAAACACAACTAAATGCACACACATTTATACAATAAAAATCTCATAACTTCTGATCATACGGCTGTTAATGATTAATTTTTTTTTCATGGAAAGATAATAGACAGGAGATGCTTCACAACAAAACAAAAAAAAAAAAAAAATATTACTTCTCGAGTTATTAAGGGTTGAAATTTAAGGGTGGATTTTTTCTACCCCTAAACTTGATAAGTAAGCAATTTATGCATTTTTTCTTGTTAATGAAAGCACGATTATCATTTTAGAACTAATCCCATTGTTTTAAGTTTATTTGTTCAAACGCTAGAGTGAATATAGTGAATGGCCGTGCGGGGCAAAAAGTAAAATATTTTATTTTTCCATCCCCTGCCACGGGCAAACCGCTAGACATATGGAAAAAAACTTTAAAAGAGATTTTTTATTTCCGGTGTTCTAACCCTCCTGAAAATTTCGTCAAGTTCTGAGATAGTGAAGGTTTTGAGTGTGGGCACTTGATATGGAATGACCCAAGAGGAAACATAGCCGTAAAACAATATCACCGCGAGACTAATATATCATTCTATGGGTAATGCCATGTTATTTTATCACACCGCCAAGCCATTGTAACTGATATATAACAACATTTCTGAAATATTAAACAAAATTGTCGCCAATTTTGAAAGGTTGCACACAGCCGTTGAGAGACGCATACGCTTTATTTTGCAAGAGGATGGCGACTTGCGTTCAAAAAGGAATCCAACTAGACGTTGTTTCCGGCACTGCAAAGCTATGCGATGGGCGAACAACTTCAAGACAATAGAAACGCACTTGTCATTCACTTTCTGTGGCTTGCGAAGCTAGTCCTTGAAAATAAGCGTCGATTTTCATTACCATTCGAGAGACGATCACGAATCAAAAGTCAAACTTTGCGTTGCTCTCGGAGAGCCGGTAACTTGGTGACAGTGCTCTCTTGGGAATAGTTTCTATTCAAGGTAAGAAAGGGGTTGTCAAGTTGTTTCTAAGGAAATAACAGATTGGCGGAAGTCAACAGGTAGTATACGACTATTTGCAGATACATTTTCATAGCCTTATTTGGTACACAGGCATACAGGCTGCACAATGGAGAACGCATTACCCATATCTTAGTCGTTATGAAATGTTATCGCATGTTGCTTCACTTGAAAGCAAAAGAATAGTGTTCAACAATGTCGGGAGAATGATGTTTACGAACTAAATACAATGTTATTTTCTCTCGAGATAAACCACAGTCCACCTCTTTTTGGCGGCCTACACCTTTTACGCGGTGTTGTGCGAGTTCTCATACGAAGTTAGCTCAACACATAATATAATAAAACAGCGTTCACTTACCGTGGTAAACTGGACCGGCGCCTCCATGAGGAATTGCCGCTTATCCTGGTTGCTTTTGTCCTGTCGTCCTGGCGATTCATCGTCTTCGGGACGTAAGGACTTGGCCGAGAGCGCTCTCTGGAGTCGAGCGGCCGTCGTCGACCGCTTCCTGATTAGCCCTTTCATCTTCTGCAAATAAGATAGAGTGATTCAGTTACATATGTTCGTGTTTTGGAAGTTAAGCAGCATATCTCTGAGAAGGTTTTTGGGTGGGTTTGGAACAATTTGATCAGAAAATCATCCGGTTTATTCTATCAAAAGTAACAGATCTATTGTAAGGCCTTCGCCACGTGCACAAGCTTTGGTTGATAAGAAAAAAAGACCCCTGAATCAATGCTTTAAAGTTCAAACTATTAGTGGATTCAGCTTGCGAGCAATAAAAGTGATGTTAACCAGAAAAATAACATTTTTTGAATATCTGTGAGATTATTTTGGTTCAATGAGAAAATTTCGAATAACGTTTCGCTTTCGGTTCGAGTCGGTAGAAGCGAACAAATGAATCGAATCGATGTAAAACGAAAATAGCTCTGGTGGAACGCGGAGAGCTAACGCATTCCGAACACGTGTGAGCCAATGACCAAAATGGGCATCGCTGCTTGAAAACTCGTATTACAGCATGTAGAAAATTAAACAGTAAAGATAAAATGAAAATTTGCGCGCGCGTTTTTTCTTTCACGGGCATTTACATCAAATCTAATTTTGTTCTGTCGTAGAACGGGTTATAAACATACAATAATATGTCCCGCGTTATGTTAATTCACAAGGAAGTGTTTCCTTCAAAAAGTAAGGTAATAAAGAATTTCACGCTGATACGAAAGATTCGGTCCAACATTTCTCGTCGGTGGTAAGCTGATGCCACATATCTTGTTTACTTGGAAAAAACGAAATGTAATTTTTCTCCAAGCTGGCTTACCATTGTGAGGACATCTTTGTCATAGAGGCGTAAGCAGTCGTTCGGAAAGAGGTCCTGTATTCTTTCCAAGTCACTCTCTTCCTGACTCCGTATCACCGCCTGAAACAAGGATACACGCAACAAAATTAAGATCAGCTAATAGAAGAAAAAAAAACGCATTTTTTTCTATAAAATAACACCCACAGAAACGTATTGTTATGAGCAGGAAATTGCTTTACTTAGAAGTAGGTACATTATAAATCTCATTTACTGAAAAAGTAAAAACAGTTCTGAAGAGAATAATATGATACTGAGGTGTTTTAACTGCACTATTGTAAAATTACTTTGTGGATCATGTTTTCGCTTCCGCAATAATAAGCAAGGTAACTCTAGCCAGAGTAAGGTGAGCGATGCGTTAGCTCCAATAATAACTATCTTCACGAGCAGTTTAAAGAGTGCAAGAGCAGAAAACCGTGGAAGAGTCTGGAGACGTTGAATCTACATCACGTACCGACTAATGATCGGATCTGATTGGTTCGGTACAAAACACAGCCAGCAGATTGCAAATTTTACAGGAAAATCGAAAATGCACTTGTTCTGTCACGCACGATGAGAATTTGCTAAACGTGTTCATGTACTGCTATGCAATTTTCGAATCGCAAACATGATCGAAGCGTCGAAAGTGCATCATTTTGAAGATAAAGCTTCTTGGGAGGTTGATGCTGTAAGACGTCAGCTAGTTTCCAGGTCGAGAATCCCGAAGGAAATGAGTTTTTTTTATGGACGCATTCTGCAGTACATTTGACTCGGCGCCTCCACCGATAACGTCATCGAGAGGGGAAATTCTCTTATCAAGATACAAAACAGGACTCGATGCTAATGATTTCCTCATTCTATTGGTGGTATAATTAGAAGGCACTTAGTCCACAAGCTGTCACCTCTTAACAGGTAGTCAAAAGTCGTAAAACAAAGCTCGACAAATCGTCTGCCCAAACAGTGAGTTTATCTGACCTTTTTCACTTCTACTCCCGTGAACTGGTTGGGAAAATGGCATCGTTATCACAGTTGCATTTACTTATTTCAATTTTTAGTCTGCATTCCGCTATTCTGCTTTTTTCTCCAGATGATTCAAATGAATTTTTTTTAAATCAAGGTTCGAGTCATTTTCTATATCTGTTCTTGAGTACTGCGGTATTTACGCGAACCATTTTAGTGTGCCTCTTTCTTTAATCGTGTTGAAACAACCGATTTGAGCAAATTAGAAGGGTAATTAACACTAGCATGCGTTTGGGCCGCCGCATTCACTCGTATGATTACTTTGTTTACCTACCTATGCCAATAATTAGAAACAAGCATTGCCCATGAATGAACGCGAGTGTAGGAAGTGTAGTATGCATTGCACCCACCATTGTACCGATTATGAATCACCGCGTTTTGCGTTTAGCTTATATATGATGAATCAGTGAATGAATCGCCTTATTATTTGATATATTTCCAAACAATAATGAGGGAGATGAATCTAGCCACGACGAGGTGTGGGCAGTCGGGGTCATTCGACTGGTCTCTGGTCTGCATGATTTCGATGAGGCATGCGGCCGGTCGGCAATCTCGCTGCTCGGTAGTAAAGAACAGATCCCAATAAGGAGAAAATAGCTTCGAGTAATGGATCATCACACCACATTATCGGCTACAGGCGAGCATGTGTGTGCGGCTGCATTCAAGATCAAGATCGCCAGATGAAATTGTACGATCGTTTTTCGAGATACTGTATCACGAGCAATCATCGCAGAATGGGGCGTTGGACAAGGCTGTTGTGATCAGGAAATGTGAGATGTGTGTGCGTTAAGTGTGCACGTCTGTTTTTTTTTCATCGTTCCTCTATTGGACATGATTTCAATGTTAAATGTCAAAAGGATAGTCAAGTTATCACCGAATGATTTAACAAACCACGTGTATTTGAATTGGTACATATGTTAGATGTTACATGCTGGCTATTTGATATCCTTTCATAGAAAGCCAATTACAGGCGGAGGAATTGGCAATGACGCTAGCTGGTGTCCACCGATCGACACGCACCGCGGGGACGGGCGACGGCGACCATTTTTTTTTCGCACCTCACGTGTCACGCGAAATGAGTAATGAGCTGTGAGCATTCCGATCCGCGCGAAGTGCCCCGACTCTGTGCGCACATCGGGAAGAGGGGTACGTTTTTTAATCGTCTGGCAAGTATTAGTTGACGTCTTAGCCACGTCGGACTAGACACTCAAAAACCACGAACGCATTTATCACTGCTAGGTACCACCACCTATAACGTGCTCACATAGACACAGGTCGTGCACAGTTTTTAAACGTAAATTTTTACTTTTAATTTCATAATTATAACGTATTTCCACCTTGCAAATTCTAATAATAACTCTTATTTTCTAAACTTGAACGTTTGCCGACTAAGAAACGGAAAATAAATCTTCCAGACCTTTTAGTTTGATAATTAGCTATGTGATTTGTGGGAAGATTCTCAAGTGATAAGTGATAACATATGCTATCCATGACTATCCCAATTAATAAGCTAATAAATAACATGTGGTGCCCAGCCTTCGCAGACTATCATCAAGCTGTCTAAGCCTGGGATTGTCTTAGACGTAGAGAGCAGCCGACAGAACAATATCACATGACTTGGCTGCTAAACCGTAATCCTCCGAGAGTTTAGGCGCAAGATGTTGTTGTCACGTGACAGTTTTGCTTTATTACGAACACAATTTCACACGCACATTACCTACAAGGTGCACCGCACTTAATCGTTTCATTTCTTTTAATCTGATCATTTAATTAGGTCGTGAGATACTTTATTCTCGTATTTTCCCCGTTTACAGAGCGGCCTTTAGAAACAGATTCCGAATTGCATGTCTTTGCGAGCAAGGCTGCGCATTCCGCAGAACTCTGGCAGCTGTGACACATGTGTGGAGTCTTGCCCTCCAAAGCAAAGATATGCAGCTGCAATGCACTTGCTGCGTCTCGGCGAGGGGTGCTCGGGCATGCTACGCAAGGGGGCGGCGTGAGAAACCGAACCCGAGGGGTGTCATCGGATCTTGCTTCTTAGTCAGCTGTCACTTCAGGCAGCATCCAGATCAGGTTGAAAAGTCTCATCATCACAGATTTATACAAAGGAGCTCGATTCTTTTCATGCGGGCGGATTGAAAACTAACCCTGAATGGGGGGTAGAAAAGGATTTCTGTTGTGTGCTTCCCCTAGGATCTGGGTGGAAGAAAGCTTATGAAGATGTGCTCAAAAATCAGCTGTGATTAGGTGGGTCGGCACGGTGCACCACCCGGAAATGGTCACTTTCAGTTATTCGAGCGTCGAGTTCAGATTGAGAATCGCCGTATGCAGAAACCGACTAGAAGAAGGTCCAGCCGAATGCACAAACTGAGATGCTGCGAGATATAAAAATGGCATGTGTTTTCTGTGGAACACAAAAAAGCTTTTGACCGTGGACATTGGAACGGGTTTTGTTTCACCAGGCGAGTTTTAATTCTCATAACAGTTGATCGCATTCGTTGATTATGTACTAAAATTGTGCTTCTTGAAATTGAAGTAGCTACCAGCTTCCTGGTCATGAACAATTCTGTAAGAAAGTGCGTAGTACGATGCGTATAATTAACACTTGGATTTGAGATCATTTGATGAGATTTTCTACTTTTTCATCGATTAGCGAAACTAATGGTCACGATTGTACCTGATTTGGAAGAAAAAAACCGCCCGTGCATCATTTCGACGGCATCCATCATTGGATAGCTGTCGAACGAGATTTCAGAGAAACGATCGTTATTAGAGATGAAAGTGTTGCATTGCACCTACAATTAGAAAATCTCTGTGGCTCTGCGCGGCTAATGATCAAGCGGTTTGCTTGACAATTTACCTGTTTGGCTTTCGCTTTGGCTCTGGTAATATCTTCATGGTCGGGGTGGTTATGGTGGCCGTCGCACAAGATCGACTGAAAGTACTGCTCATATTGCGCCAGCCTTTGCACCTGAAACAAGAGAAATTGGGTCCGTTAGTGTCGCTCATTCAGAAACCAGACATCCGAAATCGGGAATAAAACTGGAATGTTTAAAGCGATGCTCAAACTTGGTCTGCGTTTTTAGCGGTAGTCCCGAATAGGAGACCTTGAATCACAGTGACATCACGCATAGTCACGTAACCTGCACCCCTGCTTGCCTCATAAATTCTCTGCACATACCATCTCGAAGACGTACCAACCATTACAATACAGTTTAATCACTATCACACAATACCTATTCTGTGTCTATCATATCCCCCACAGCAAGACTGTAAAGTATATGATTTTTTGTCTCTTGGAAGGAACAACTAGACAACTAGACACAGGTCCCCCGAAAAGTGCACGCTTGACTGACACCAACATGGCCTCCTCGCAGACAACTGACCCAGACTGACAAACAAAAAAAAACACTTCCAAACAGAGTATCAATCCCTTGCTTCCGAAGGGGATTGGAATGCACCACCCTATCACATTTCAAGACACTCCGCAGCGTATTACCAGAACGCAACAACGCACACAAGGGCATCTCAAAGATAATTCAAATGGATCTAATAGCTAACGAGCAGGGCGATTAGGGTTCGCTCTAGTGGCCTTAATCTTAGGGTGGACCACAGCGAGGTTACTCAAGCATTACTAACATATTATTAGGGAATGTTATATGTGAGAGCACTTTATGTACTACAGGGGAAAGAATTTGATCAAAAATGCTAGATCAAAAGTGCTACACTGATTACAAGTGTGCAAAGTAATGGATTTTTTTTACATTTGCTTCTTGATTTGTTTTGTCTGTGAATTATGTACAAGATGTACAAGATGACTAGAAGACAGCTCGGGCCCACCTTCAGCTGGCCAAGCCAACGCCGAAAGAAAACAGGACACCACGTCGTGGGCTGTTTGCATTCTACAAAACTTCGAGCAACAAGGAAAGATAGGCGAAGACGCCTCAGGAAAAGCTGAATGCCAAATGGAATGTCGCTATCTTGGAAAGTACCGAAGCAAAAAATATAATCTTTCCAGGACCTTAGCCAGCCCGCCACCCAAAAGAAATATGCAAAGGTCAGCCAATAAATAATAGCCGGTTGGCAAGTGTATCTGGCGGACCCGTGTAAGTTCGGCCAAAATGGACAGTCGAACACTGCGATTCATCTTACGTTCCCTACCTGTAATTCAAAATAGCTGTAATGCGACGCAAACAAAAAGCGAGCATGACGTAATATCAGCAAAAATATACTTCCAAATTGCCATTCCTGGCTTACTTACATCTCTAAATAGTCCAAAAGTTCTAAGATTCAATCGGTCGCGTTATTTCAGTTTGAAATTCACTGCAAATAAATCTCGGGAACAAGAAACTGGTATTGGTTTAAGAAGTCGTATATGCAAACAAACGAGACAAATAATTTCAAGCGTCCCGAAGCTATTTGGAACTATTTCGATTAGATAGAAGACAGTGGCTAGCTGTTGAATGAAACTGGCCATTCAAATTAATGAAGCTGTTATATGCCGTACATTTCGACTGTCACACAATCTCTTGCCAAGTATTCCATCTCGCCTTAGCATCCTTTGCCCGGCGAATGTATAAGAAGAATAATACACATATTTCTTGTGTTCGGCACTGTGTACTCATGCGGAGGGTCAATAACACAAACGCCATGGCAAAAAGGCAGACACACCTACCATATCACCATCACCCATGGTTACAGATGGCCACGCCTAAGGTGCACCCATTCGTCCGCATCGCATTGTACACACACAATCAGCGTATGAAACTAATTACGCCGGGCTAAATGCCATTTATATTCACGCGTAATGACCACAGAAGACGGAGCACCCATGCTGGGCAAGGAACACACCCGAAGAAGTCAGGGTGGTAATTCATGGCAATCGTTTGCAAAGACGAATTTTAACTTTTAAGTGCGTAGTTTTTGTTAAGAGGCGTAGAAGTTTGCCTACGCATTTTTACCACAGCGTTCCGATGTTTAAACAACCATTTCAACAAAGGAGGATCAAATTGCTTGGAAAAAAATCGCATGGACACGGCATTATTATGTAATATTTACGAAGATAGTTAAAAAAATATTTAAGTATTGTCAAATATAATAATAGTCAGAGCAAACAACTAGAGGCAAAAATTTCGTAACCGAAGATATCGAGTACAAGTACAGGTGAGCCGGCATGGTGATTTTGAATTGTCAGTGAAGATAACCATGATCTGTCACTGCGTCGTCGCTGCCTTTTACCTGCGTTCTATAAATAATTACAAAATTCCATTTCAGGAAAATCCATAGCGCGCGCACAGCAAAGAATGCGGTCATCAAGAACTGTATGATTGTATTTGTGAATTTAATGGATTTCCCAACTGTCTTAACTTAGCCTGGAAAACCATACATTATCCACATGATCTGAAAAAATATATAGAATCGGCTACCCTCATAGAGCGTGTATACCTATTTAGAGCGATATACGTATACACAATGCTCACACACACTTGTATATAAGATGAACTATCTTGTAGTTGTTTCTGACAACTTCCTATAAACTATCATCTTTTACACTGGTCAGTGTGTACCATGTGCTTTGAACACTACATGTTCTTCTCTGGAGTCATAATCATCAAGTGTGTAGGTACTTCCCTTCTACAGTGTATCAAATATGTAGCTGAAGACGACAGCGATATGTACTAGAAGTTAGAACAGGTTGATCTTTTATGCAGATTGTAGATCAATTGACATGAAGATGGACTATCGCAAGAAGTTCTGACAGTTTCTTCAGCGGCTGTCATATATACGAATAGCAAACATGTCAATTACGCAATAGAACATACCAACACAAGAGCTGGTAATTGTTTGATAGCATTTATGCCTAAGGCGAAGGAATTGAGAAACTAATTGCACATAATGGGGACATAAAATATTATCCATCGTAGCCGGCAGCAACAATAAATAAGTAAACTGTTACGTACGAAAAGCTTCGAATTGATTGAAAATTAGGATAGCAGCGTTGCCTTATCGCCTATCGGCCCACAGGGAGGTCTGCATGATATAAAATATTTAACTGGCCCAAATTGTTTTTATGTTGTGAATCGGAAGGCCGTTCGGTGTGTGGGTTTTGCTGTTTAATTTCACTTTTTTCGGTCAGAATTAGTGTTTTCGAATCAAATTTCGAATAACGCCATCGAGCATCAGAATTGGAATGCCGATTGAATCTGGCTCAAGGCGCACAGGACTCGGACCGTCGATTGGCGGAGCCGGGTGAACGACTTTTATTTTATCATGTTTATGTATAACTATCGCGTTCGGTGAGAAATTTTATGGATTTGGATCAAGATAATCTAGTCACTACATATCGAGTATCGACTTCAGCCATTAAAAAAAAAATACAACAACAACCGAGAATAATTGTATGGGAATGCTAGCGAAATATGTACTGGGAAAATACGCGTTTCATAAAATTCTAGAAGTGGCTTTTAAATATTTATTTAGATTGTAATTTGTCTGTCACATATTCCATGCGGATACTAAGTGCAGTAGTGCATACACTGTTACGACTTCTAAAATGTACTGCAGTTATTTAAAAAAAAATAGATAACGAAGATATTTAAGGCTTTATGAACCGAATACCAAGTAGAGGGTGATAACAATGGATAATAAAATGTTTGTCGGCCAGCAATATTAGTAGGATTTGAATCGCACCAGATTTATAATCAACCTTTTTGGCAAGCGTCCATATCACTGATAAATCAATTTTATTGAACCTGTCTTTGCATTCATGTTAAGAAATCTCATCGATCGCAGAATGATCAACCTGCCGTTTGATTTAAAAGGGCAAACAAGTTGAGTAATACCTATGCTTCAGTGTGTGTGCTCATACCAGTTGGACATCCAATAGTGTAAATTCCATAGTCGGTGGTTCAGAAGTTTATAAGGCGGTTAATCATAGCCATAGGATAGCAATTACAATACCATATCTTAATGTTACATGATCCGCGAGCGATAGGCAGGGTTATTACTTGACGCAACATTTTTTTTTTACAATTGAGACATTTCTATGGTGCATTGTATCGCAACATATGCATGGATCGCAGGTTTAATTTCATTTTCCCATCAAATACACGAACTCGATTAATTATTTCAGAATCTTTGAAAAAATTAATAATAAGCTCGCGGACAGCTATCTAATCTAATTATAAAACAAGCACAAATGACAGCCGCGTAGAAGGGAGTAGGTAGTACCCAAGTAGTACCTATCGTAAGAAAACGTGTCATCTGTCAGAGTCATCTAGAATGTTAAGCTTCCTGCGAACAATTCACGTTATCATAAATGTCAGGTAATCTCCACTGCAGACGCTTGCAATTAGTTTGCAATTTCCAATTACGATCTCTGAGAACTTTCCACCTCGCGGTCTGGTATGAAATGATGAGGACTGCATCGATGCTATCATCAAGTCTGAACGACCACCCGAGATGTGGTCCATTCTGACACAGTGACTGCCCACGTGATCGTCTACCTACTACCGAACAATTGAAGACCAAAACAATGTCAGATGACATAATTACCTGAGAGGTTTATTAGTGAATCACGATGATGTTACGGAGTTGTAACAATTACATCTTATAATATAAGACACGGACTTGAGAAAATTTGATACCAACGGAAATTGTGAAACAGTGAAAACGTTAGGATTTTCTCACGTAGCTCTCGATGACCCTTCCGATCTGATCACCGTTAAATACTTTCCGAATCCAACCACCTGACTTTTCCTTGATGAAACCGAAAGGATCATTAACTATTTTAAGAGACAGATAAAATGAAACCGTAAATATCGCCATCATCATCATCATCATTGCCAGGCAAGGCATTAGACAAGTGCGTTACGCTTTTCTCTAATCAAGCCTGCAAAGCTAAAGAGATACGAGAGTGAATGGATGCCCCAAGCAAATCTGCCCCCGGGTGCTTGCGACTCACGCAATCATTCTGCATCAACCCAACTCCAGTCAAGTGAAGGTGAAAGCAAGCAGGACGCACACACACCACATATGCGCCATCCAGTACATACGAACCAGCATCGAGGAGTGGCTTGCCGATTTACACAGCAGCAGCAGCAGCGCAATAATTAACAACATCGTTTCGCATTTAAAACGAAAGTGAACCATAAAAAAAATATAACTGTCGAACAAACGACTCTGTCGAGACTGGACGCCGAGCAGAGAGAAATGAGGACGAGGCTCACAGCAATCGGTATTCTTATTTCTTGGTCCCTTGATCAACAGGCAACAAACTTGCTGTCTTCATGCAATCAAATATCGCAATTCACATGCCGCAGGTTTTAAGCGGTGACACCCAGAATCTGATCATGTGTTTTTAATGAAATAGTCTGATGATAAGACAGTTAAAAGAATATTCTAACCTAAAAGTAGGTGCTAACCGTGAGTGGCTATGCAATTTAAGACCTGCTTTGCCAATCGCTGTTGCCTTCTGCTATGAAGACGTCTCACGTTCGGCCGTGACGAATTCAAAAGACTTTCGTCTGGGCGCTCTCGGGGTGGCTATTGTGTGCCAGGCTTACGTGGATCTCTTCCTTACTGATTCAGTGTGCATTGTCTAGATAAAGGGTAGAAAAATAGCACACGGTACGAAGGTGAACGCCCTTTCTGTGGCCGGCAGAATTCACGCGTTTTTATATAGGTATTTGGAGGAGGTGAGGGCTCTTTCAGACAGCTCTAATGCAGGCGCTATGCCATTTTAGCAACAGCAACTGGATAACTGGAAAGCGCACTGGACAGAAGTCCAAATCACGAGTTGCTGGTATTTCTAAAAAGCAATCAATGAAGTTTATTGAGATCAGTGTCGGATATCGAATCGTAATAAAAGTGGGAAGGTTCATTGACTAGTAAATAAAACCGGGCAACTTCTTGTTCCAAAAATGTGATCACTTGACTCTATGTAGACGACGCCTACCCGTGATATTCCAAATATGGCGCTCTCATATCTGTTTGTGCACTTGTCAAAGAGTAAAACCAGGTCGGTTGACGACGTTCATTGTTAAAAACGTCTGAATTGTCGCGTAAAGCTCGGGCAAAAAAGCGCAACATGGACATGAATGAATGAAAGGTGAATGACTAATACGAATATACAGTTGTCGGTAGTTGGATGGTAGGAGTGAGGTGACAGAACGCTGTCAGAAGAACCAGAGAGAGTTTGTAATATGGTTCGTGGCGGGTCATCGACATACAGTCCAACGCTGTCAGACGAGAAGCCAGCAAGCAGCCTCATCTTGAACGTACATCAGATCTTCTGACGTCACTTTGGAAGTTTGGAGACAGTTGGGTCGGAGCTCTTCTGACAAATGTGTTGGCTATTTTATTAATTGAAGTTTTAATTTTCTGGCCCCGGTCCCTAGGGGTTACAACTTCTTCTTTTTTAGCAAGACATCGTTAAAATTCTCACGTGGGAGGACAATCGAATTGTAAATTATAGCCTTTGAGAAGGGGCGAACATAGTTGAAACACTCAGAGGGAAGAACGCTGGACATACCATTACTTATGGTAATTAAAAATTGCTAGTGTTCCTAACCCGATCTGTGTAATCACGTATCTAATGTAAAGATAGGTTGTTAATATTTTGGCACGAGATGTTGCTTTGGACGGATTAAGCCCTTCGGCACACCAAAGGTAGCGAGATCGTTGCCCATTGGCTGGATTTGCAATCCGCCTTGCATCTAGATCTGCGAAAATATCCTCCGGAAGCTACATAGAAAGTAGTCGATGAATGAAAGTGATTTTATTTTTATATCTTTTTTTTATTAGTTATATAGTGTAGTAGCAAAGTTCAGGTTTGCTGATATTATTCTGCAACAGTTTTCTACTTGATTTATGGAAACTGCAAAAAAGTGCCTCTGTATCGTCTACGGGGCACCACTGGAGATCACATTCTAGACTCTATTGAAGAGTGAAAGTTCGTGAACATGAGACGAGCTTGATGGTGATGGATCGTCTCTCGGCGAATTATGCATCGCGCATGTGCACGTACAGCACCTTCGAGTACGAATCAAAGGTAATGCGCGCGGTACTCGTATGAATCATTTGATAACTAACCATCTTCCCAGCTCTCATCAAGGAGCCAATCAATCACAGAACGAAAGATCACATTCAAAACGCAAGCATGCGAGCAACGCTTTTCCACATTGTGAGACTATTTATGAATTAATCACGTGTTACGGCGAGCGACTGGCCAGTTGGCGTACACCATCATTTTCAAACACGGAGACGAGATGGCATTCAAATGATTCACTAAGAAAATCGACTCCATCAAGAATGTTAATGTGATTTTAACGAAAGGCGTATTTCCGTAGCGTGTACCATAACTGTACGTAGAACCGGCCGCCCACACTGCCCGAGCCTTAGACAGCCAATCTTGATGAACTGTCCAAACGTTAAACGTTAACAGGTGACAGTTTAACTTCAAACTCGTGAACAGCAGTGACAGTGAGATACTTACACATCCGTTTTATTATAATTCGAAATTTGTAAACGGAACATCTGCGAGCTAGAACCGAAGGGTTGGGCAACAACCCTCAGAATCCATTAGTCTATAATTATTTATAAACTAGAACATGACTTGGGTTCGAAAAAGTGGCACTGGTAGCCCCCATGGGTCTTAACACCTCTAAACACCTGTGGACGAAACTTTTCTTGTAGCGAAGGAAACCGGAAAAAGTCCGCTTGCAATTTCTGATGAGACCAAGCCAAACCACGAATAGTTGACAGCGGTCGCTCTCGGGCTTTTCGAATGCTCAGAAGTAACTGTACTCCGCTGCATTTTATATGTTGCAAACTATCACAATTATGGTGAAGATGATGGCAATTTCCTCTCGAAGATCTACCCCATACCAACGAGTAGCCCAATTAAAGAAGCTCTTCCGCTGACTCAGGTGCCAACACAAAATCCTCAAGACGTACCATCGAGTCATCCAAATACGATTTGGAGCTCTAGAAATGACCAGAGATGCATCCATATCAAGACTCGTCGATCGGGGTACATATACGGCATCGATATGGATTAAGGCAAGCATTTGGCAAGATGACGTACGCCAACTGCCAATACATGGCCACCATACGAGCCATTACAACATAAGTAAGCGATCCTTGATGGCCATTTGACGCGTCTACGACGTTAGCTTGATTGCTATTTGATCCTGAACTGCGAACTGGAGGCGAACAGTTCGAACGGGCCAAGCGGCGGCTCACCTTGTCGTTCCGACACGTACCCGTTCTGCCCACCGTTGCGCACCGTCAAGAGCGCAGTCGCCGCCACGCAAACACAATACGCACCTGATTATGCGTGGTGCGATTGTGCGTGGTGACCACTATTGGATGTCTGGTGCGGAGCATTTGCATACGTATTTTCCTTTCATTATCAAAGCGCGGTGGAGGACGGCTCGTGCGTCAAATGCTTAGAAAAGGAGCGCACACACCTTGCGAAGTTAAATGGCGAGAAATTACATTTTCTAAGAACGCAGCCTACGAGTCACATAGCAGTAGAATGAATCAATCTATGATTTACCTGCGACTAGCCAGTCAAGGATATTGAAAATTAACTGTCATATATTCATAGCTAAGAAATTTCTGCCATGGGGAGTTTGAAGCAGTGTTGTTGATCGCGTGTGGTGGCCCCCCATGCTATCTGGAAAACGTGTGCTCGCTGCTATTGAATTTGAGATGCAGCTCGAGTGCCAACTGCGATCCCTGCAGTATCTCAATCCACGGAACGAGTTCGCGAAATGAAATATGGCAGTCGGCTTGGCAGACAATTACTATTTTCTGGCTGTGCACATCGGTAAGGTTGGTATCACCATTGCAATCACGAACAATCGCCACAGGCGACGATCACCATTTTGCCACTCCTCGATTCGCGTCCATAGCATACGTACGTGACGACAATTTCGTTGAAAAGAAAGCGCGCGTTACAATAGTTTTGTATTCTTTTCTAAACGGATTGTTAAACGTATTGTTTCTGAATAACAATTCATCATATCAGTCAAGTCAAGGAACATAACTAGAAAATAATTATATTCCGCGAAACACTTCGCCTGAGTGAAGGTCATCGCGATTCTGTGTCAATTTGTTTTCTAGGTAACTGATATGTGACGTGCAGGACCAAAGGAATTCACGTCCAGCTTTTATTGGCGTAGGTATCTCCCGCATATTTTGTAGTGCGCACACAACATTCTTGTAGGATCATTATTTTAAACGGCCAAAGGTCTTCGCAAAAACATTTCACAAATGTGCAAATCCAGCGACGCATATCCGCTTTCGGGTACGCAGAGATCACAGATTGCGAAATTTTAGTGAGAACACAGGTATTGTGGCAGGCGATATATTTAGTGAAAACCTTTACTTGCTCACCTAACCTCACATCCTCCGATTAATAAAAAAAGAGCCACTGGCATTTTCATCTCGACAAAGCTTTGCAGACAAACGAGTCCAAAAGGAAATAGATCAAGACTTCCTCAATAGTTTGATGTGCTAGTTATAATAACAAAGTTATCAACTTTACTTTGATGTCATCGCATACGTTTATAAACTATAAAGTAGTACATCCTGAGAAAATATATTTCACTTGAACTCAAATAGGTAGGATCGAATGATACTCGTCCCATGCTATGAACGAACGCTTCGCGGAGGACAAATTGAAAGACATAAAGCTTGTGTCGAACAAGTACGGAAAACAAGCATCGATCTTCGAACACCAGAAACTCCTTGCAGAGCAAGAAACACTGGAGCGGTCATCACAGCGCGCGATAACCAAGTCGGAGACTTCAACGCGGGATACGACGAACGACTTACCGCTTCGATCAGATATAAATAATCTTACAGTCATTTATAATAAGCTCTCAGTATGAGGTATCATGGGTGGATGAAAAAGCTGTCACGAAGCGTCATACAGTCGATAATCAGCTATGGGAGCGCTCGTGCTGGATTGAAAATTGATGGAATTCAAGGGAAGTGAGTTACCAGAGCAGCAAGATAGAATATAAAAAAATAGACCAGATAAAAAAAAAAGGTATCTAGAACATCTGGCTTTTCAGATATTTGTCTTTAATCTCCCTGCCGAGTTCCGACATATTTCTTGTGCGTCTCCCTCCACGCTTCGATCTAAGACCGCTAAGACCTGTTGGAGCGAGCAGTCGGTCCAGCTCATGAGCTCCTCAGCACGCTGATCGAAGCGCGAAGCCAGCTCCCCAAGGTAAACCGCATGGAACCAATCCCAAGCAGTCTGTTAGGCCGTGCTCGGCTGTATTATCTATCCATGCTCGAGCTAGGACAACGATTAAATATTGGTAAACATAGACGTGACCAGCCTTGCAGATATTTGAGTACAGTCCTTGCAAATAGCCGAAGGATTGTATTCCCGATCGCGAAGAAAAAATTAATAAGGCAACAACTTTGCGCATCCAATATGCGGTGTGTCGTCCTTGTGATTTTGTGGAACACCTTCTTTCCGAGATATGGAATCGCGATCGATGAGTTCACGTTCGTCGGCCAGATATTCATTCCGAACAATGCGTTTTAATACATCCGTGGCTATTGGCATTACAATCCTTGTAGACATAAATAAATCGCGCGATAGTTAACAGTATGATTGACCTATATTTTTATATTTATCGAAAGCCAATTAAATGGAGGTCAACGTGCATATTATTGTTTATATAGTGATGCCAATACCTATTTAGCTTCAAGTTCATTTCCAATCATATTTATCTCCTCATGAATGCTATTTTATTATTTATAGCTGATCAAGCTACTTGCAAATGGTGTATTATACAAAAAAATGTTCAACAAACATTTATTTTGTAAATTGCACGCTAATCATCACCGAATATTATTATTAAAAGAAATTAAAAACCTTTCGGTACTAATCTAAATCTTACACAGCATGAAACACGATCCTCACCTCCCTTTCTTCAGTCGGCTTTCTAGAGCGCAAGAATCTGCCATGATCCGCCGTGTAAACGCAGGGACCGACGCCTCCATCGTCGCCGCCGTCTTTGATTATCACGTCGGTAATGTGACCGTTCATGTACACCCACATTTCACCCATTTTGCCGTGAGTTTGACCTAGCAGATAGCACTAACACCCGGCGACCTCCTATGTCACGCTCCTACTGAGCAACATCATTCTTGGCAAATAGTTCTCAATTTGATACTCAAAGACCAGTAAACCAGCACGCGCTACTCTTAGAATCACAAACCGGGCATTGACAATTTCATTAACACGTGTTTGGAAATTCTGTCGTAAAAACCGAGCTCCTTGGAAATTTTTGTCAATTTACTAGTCGAACGGTGATTGGATATTTTACGCACACACGCACATAGTTGTGAAACAGAGTTGGTAGGTTACGCAGAGAAATACCATGTCAATTAGCACGCTGTTGCAAATTAATTTAAGAATATATTTAGCTGTACTGGGAGTTGGGACCCCACACCATGAATGCAAGTGCGGAAAGAAAAATAAAAAGTCAGCTTTGAGGAGCTACTCTGTAATCAAAACACACTTGAAGACAAACAATCCATCATTTTACAGTAAATACGCGCACGATTTTTGTAATTACGCTCTCCGTACTATCATTTCGAAGCATTCCATGTCTGCACTGGACAATGTACCGCTGATATGCACATACAGCTCGGTACCATGCGGCTCCTTTGCTAATCTATCTGCAGAAACAGAAACATTGTCTTCTTGCACTGACTTCGTTTATAACCCAAAAACACCACCCAATGCACGAAACTAAAAAAAAAAACAGAATTTTCTTTTCTTCACACACAGTAGAAAAAACAGAGCCCACTGTCAAAGAGCAACACCGATTGTGTCGACAACTTACGACGTCCACGTTTTTTTTTTGTAACCACACGATAAAATTCTCAAAGACGAAAAACCGTCGTGGGGTGAAGAAGATGAGTCTTCCACTTGTGTGCCTCGCCACGAATGAGTGGATACTGTCAGTGATGACTACTCAATCCACTCCTTTCCTTTCCTCTCCTTAGCTTACGCCTTCATGACTCGTCCATACGCACTGCTTAGCTCAGTGCCGAGTGCTCACCGCTAGCTAGCACCTATACCAAGTGCAATGACGTAATCGCGAGGCACGACTTTACCTACTAACATCTCTCCTTCCTACGACCTTCCTCCTTCTCATATATTTGTATGTGTTCGCTATTCTCCCACTCACTCATTCCCATAACTTTATCCTTTCCTTTTCCTTCAAGATCGATTTGGACAAACTGACGTCTTTGGAGTCGAACAATCACGACATCTGCGATTGAATGATAATCGACAGGCGGTAGGTATTGCTATCCCAGTTCTTATTGAATGCCTCGACATTACCAGAACACAGTTTGGAAACAAGTCGAGCTATCGTTCAATTTCGAGCATCGATTATATTATTCAACTGTAATGTCATGTCCACGCGATTCAATTACATAAATTCGAATCGATTCTACCCTGGCACGAACACACGATATTACCGAATCGTGTTTCTATAAGGACAACTTTATCGGGTACCTACTTGAAGTAGCAAGAATGTCAAACCGCACGGGCGATCCGCAAGCCAACTCTCGTGACACGGACCAAACGAATTACGACACCCCAATCCAATCTTCCACTGACATAATTAGCAACATCAGTTACAACTTACACTATTTTGTCCTTGAAACATGTAATACTATAATTTAAAAAACCTCTACCACCTCTCGGCAGCAAAAACGCGTTATGAGAATTAGTTGTGATAAAACCTACTACGATAGGACAGGCAAAAAAAAATTCTGCAACGCATGGAGAGTTGGCAGTAAACGCAAGCCGGTTACTTTAGAACGTACATGTCCAGGAATACACGTACGTGCCATCGCGAAATTGTATGCTGACTTCGACTGATACACCCAGAGAGCTAGAAAGCTCGTGTAAAAATCGAACTGCTAAAAGTCTAACTCCAACCGGCCAAGGATTTTGGCCGCTGTCTCACTAGTAGTTCCTGCGAAAAGGATGATCCAATATAACATGCCAACCGGAACGAAACCAGCGTTTTGTCCATCGTTAAACCGCGGGAGCAATTCAATCTGATTGAAAGGTACTATCTGTGATGAGATTCGTAATGTAATTGCAAGCAAGCTCGGGCGTGGGCCCGATCATCCATCCGGTAGACCCCGATTTCATCCGGTGTCACGGCCTGATCGCAAAACGCCCCGGAGCTTGAATGTGCCCGTCATACGAACAATAGCCACACACCACACACGCTAAGAGACAAACACAAACCATTCTCGTTCCGATAGACACTGGAAAATCGAGTTCTACACAACTTTCCCTGCTTCATCCCAGTGCCACTTCCGATTTCATATGTCATCGTGTTGTGCAGAGCACGACACATTATTATTGTTTGTCACATAAACAACGCTAGCGAAGAGCTTGTTACGTTTCCAAAAATACACTGCAAAGCAAATGCACGAGGCACTGTACAAAAATAGAGTGTAAAATAGAGCAACGGTTTTGTGTTTCTCATTTCATGAACTCATGTTGGAGTGGTACATGTCTGCCTCGGGCCCAGTTTCGGCTATGAATAAAGTGAAAACAATATTCGAGCGCATTGTTTTTTCTATTACCGACAACTGAAAAATCGTAGGTCCAATCTTGGTCTGATTTTCCTTTCAGGGTTCGAACGTGAAGATCAAAAACCGCAGACGTTATTCGAATCTCGAAAATTCTTGCATTCACGTGGAGGATAATGAAATTGTGAAGCTATCAATGTACAACACAGATCCACATACTTGCAGCATACAATAACGCAATGTTCACATCATGAAACCTGGCAGAGCTAATTAATATATCGCACTCGACTCACCAATATTGTAATCCTTCAGACGCCCGACAAAAGCGTATTGTTATGTCCAACACGTGGCCAGCAGCGAACCAATGAAGAGGTTATTATACCCTGCGATCACGTGTCAATTGGGATTCGTCTCGGCGCTCACTAGTTCCAATGCAACCGCAATTAATTGAAGGAGTAATCGCACCTTCTCACCCACACTGTCAGCGACCCGCGATGCTTCAACACAATATCTCAGATTTAACGCATTCACCAACACTTCACGCACATTTTCGCCACACTCGCTCTTTAAGTCGATCCTTTCCAGCTCACTAACTACGAAAGGAGTACCTCAAATTGCGATTAAACAAAATACGTTTTTAATTACCCGGCAATTACAAAATGCTCACATTAGACTGACACTTTGGTTCATTGGCCTCGAAATGCAGGCATTACCACAGGTATTCCGTATTGTAGTTGTAAATCTATTTCCGCACTTGCCACTTGAATATTATTGTACACTAAATATAGAAACTGTCAATCCGTTCGCACCTGATAAGAAAAATCGCGCGTATTAACTAGCACGAGAGTCACTAAACGTCAATTAAACGTAATTGTTGTGGTCGTAAATAACGCGGCGAACTAGTTTCACGCGTGCTGCACACCTACGCGTATGACAACTGTTTCAGATAAAGATAAATGTAAATAAATCACTTCGCTCGCGAGTAGGCGTCAGCGTCGGCGATAGCTTGGCGCGCGTTGGGCACTTTCCGACCCTCCTCTGTCGAGTTCGTGAGAGCTACTGGCAGGCGATCGCCCATTGCTGGTGGAAGGAGCTCGGCAGACGCTGGCAAAGCCTCCAGTCGGTAGCTGAAGCGACCGCAACGCAACCTGCTGTTTGAAAAGAACCTGCGTGCAACCGTCCCGGTAGAAAATGTGCACAAACTTACCAATTAAAAAGTGAAACAAAAACTACGCTGTTTTGTAATTGGTTTGTTCGATATATATGGGAAAGACTTGTGTAACGAATTTCGTTGAGAAACAAATACAAAGAAAACACGTACGATATTGGTATATAGTCGAATGAAAAACATGTGTTAATTTAGTTGTTTTCGTATCTATAGGTAGAAAATGACCATGAAAAAGTCAATGTCAAATTTCAGAGTATGGTAATTCTTTTGGGTAAATACGCTATTAAAGAGCGTGGCAACGTACATTTCCTCTACGCACAGTTTGGGTCCAAGACTAGGCAGTCGCAAACAGACGAATGTTTTATTCATTGCGTTGTGAGAGCAGATCTGTTCGACACATCCCGCCAAAAAGCAGGGTTTGCCTCTTGACGAGTTTACCAGCGTTGCTACTTGGTTGATCCGTAAAACCGTACTGCTACAGTACCAATGTTCAACTGTCTTCGCGAAAAGTGGCCGCCAAATCACTACTTTATACCGACATAAATGTACGATGCTACTAGATGGAGTCACCGTCGTTTTGAGTGTTAAAATTTAATTTAATTGCTGCTCGCAAATTACTCGCATTTTAGACTAGTTAACGCACAATAGGTGTATCGATATTTTGGATCTTTATAGGTGGCAACTACCGTTACCACGTGTTACCGGCTCGTTTGCTCAGCAGAACCATTATCATTAACGCCGCCTCCCTGCCTTTACCTAAAAACTCAATGGTAAAACCGAAGTACATCAGTGGAAAATAAAAAGTCCTTTTCTTGTCTTCGTTCACAAAAGTAATGCCCTACGTTAAACCTCATAAGCTTGGGTACCAAAATATACAAGTTCCAACAATTATCTCAAGTAGTATAGGCTAGATTTTTCCTTTAAAAAAAAAACTACTCCGTAAACGCAATGGTCGGCTCGACATTAAAAAGAAACTGAAAAAACTCAGTGTCAAGCGTAAAACGAATAATAATAACTCGCCGCTGTCGTCGTCGTCGTCTCCTAAGGAACCAAAGCTAAGTCGTGGTCATTTCGTTCATCATTCCTTACGCACCTGACGCATTTATAAACGCCCTTATATCACAAGATTAGGGCATGACTACCTCAATCCATTGTATCCTAAATTATAGTACAACTTTCAGTTGTAAAGGCTGACACACAGAAGCATTGTACCATCAAATCCTCAAAGATAATCTCTAGTTTATCAGAATAAGACGGTATCAAAGGGTCGTTGCCTCGAAACAAAAAAAAAATGTGACAATTAATTCAAGAAGTAACATTACAAGAATGTAGATTCGTGGCTGTAGTAAGCAAAGCTACTCGTGCAAATGCGTTTACATGGCATGGATAATTTGTTGTGACCTTGATTGTAAATACAAGCTGGCTAATTAATTAGGTGAGGTTAGGAGTTGCAAGTGTCTTGCGAGTGCCCCTCGTTTTCTTCTTGGGGATCCAAGAGCGGGAGAAAGAGAAAGAGAGGATGATGTTGTTGTGATGCGAGCAGAGTGCCACGCCCAACTTGCGCGACTGATTTACGTGTCGTGGAAATCGTAGATGCGAACAGGAGCACGCACGAAAATATTCCGATTGTGGCTTCGGGCGCATTTTATGTTCGAAAAAAATAAAGGCGGACATTTCTATATCAGTGTGAGATTTATGCGAGGTTAGAGAAACGCGAGTAAACTGCGAATATTATTGTATTGATGGATAGCGAGCCATTGGCCAGTCGCGAAATAAACAACAAATAAACAAACATCCGATCAGAATGTGTGGGACATATCCGATATTACGTCGTTTAAAAGCCAGTGCAAACGTAGTCGAAGTAATTGATAATAATAATATATTTTATAGTCCAGAGATCAAGTGTTGATATAAGACAGTCACATTCAGTACCAAATTTAGAATTACACACCTTTTTATCCGTAAATTACAGACATTTACATTTAAATTGCATTTAAATCACATACAAGTACACACTAGCTAAATCACAAGTAAAAATGCATCGGCCTTTGCTAAAAATCTTCAATAGAATAAAACAATTGTCAAAAACGGATGATTCTTGCTTCCTGGAATGGTTCTTAAAAGAAATGATCCCCAGGAAAAATGGATTTGAATCAAGGATCCTCAAGTCAAAAGGATCCTGAAAGTGAGTAGTTTCATTTGTGCCAAAATGGTGTATTATGCTTATATACATTCCAGGATTTCATATGGTATTGTTCTTTGGGGGCATAGCAACTATGCAAAAAAACTGTTCATACTGCAAAAACGAGCGGTTCGATACCTAGCTAATGCTAGTTTTAATCCTACAACAGCTGGTGTATTTTATAAAGATTCATGCCGCCCCCTTTTTAAAAAATTTGACATACTACCTTTGGCTTGTATATACATTCATGATGTTATTTTATATGTTATTAACCAGAAAATTTTAACAACTGAATTTTCTTTAACAAGATGTGCCAGTAAATATAAATGTAAAGAAAGTATTAATGATACAAGTCCTGGAGCTATGGGAAAAAAACTTTTTCACTTACTCCCCAAAAATATTCAAATTCTAAAGGACGAGAAACAATTTTTAAAGCTGTTAAAGGAATTTTTAAGGGATCATTGTTTTTATACTCTTGACGAATTTTATACAAATGTATAGGTACTAGAAGTAGGAAGTTGATTTTTTTTTTATATATAAAGTGACAATTGTCGATATCATTGTATGATTTTATGACAAATAAAACATATTATTATTATTATTATTATTATTATTATTATAAGAATCTGACTGGAAAAGCACTGGAAATGAGACTGCTATCCAGAGCTGCTAGCAAAAAAGATGTCTTCGAGAAAATGAACATGACCATGGGTCGAAAAAAACGCAACAGATTCCGAAATAAAGCAGTTAGGCCATAAACACGGCGCCTGTGTCTTTGAAGCATCTGAGTTTATTTCCTTGTCGATAAAAAGTTCTCCGTTCCCATAACTTTTGAAGTATCTTGCACAGCTCAGAGTTGGATAGATAATAAGTGCACTGTGCTGGGTACAGATTACAGGAAGTTACGACGATAACGTACCGCTCATTTGAACACTCTCTGGCCACGTCCGCTGTTCTTATGATGATATTACTAAACCTACAAGATATATATACTCACTATAAAAAGACGGAGTCGCCATGAGACCATAGCTTCCAGTCGACACAGACGACTCGCGACTAACAAGACGGTGGTCGCTGATCAGTAAGACCACGAAAAAAGTGAGCCGCAGGGAAAATTACTAACAAAACTTGTGTCTTTTCCGGGTACTGAAGAGACGAATATAGACAGTCGACGAATTCGTGCATCGACTGTCACAAAATATGAAACCTAGAAACGCAATAATCTTAAAATTGTCCAGACATGAACAAAAACAACGTAAATAATCGTCCATAGCCCATTAGAAAAATGTGAATTTGATTGACATTGACATAGTTCGAAGCGATAAGCGAAGAAGGAAGCAATTTGAGATAATCTTCTGACCTATATTGATTTCTTAATTGTTACCTAACATGCCCATGACCATACCCAACGCTATATGGAAGAACAGACTGGAATTTCCTCTGTCTTAGGACAATCCACACCCGTCACTTCGTCAAGACAAACAACCTGAACGGATAACAAGAACATCGAAATCCCAAGTGCATCACGCCACACTCAAATCTTACCTCTACATTTTATAAATCACTAAAAACCCTTGATACACTTTACCACATCAACACGAAGACCAAAAAGCATATGGCCGCCTCTAATAACAACATAGATCTTGTGGTCAACAAGTATAATAAACATGGTGAAGGGCTAGTCTAGATGTGGATGTACAGTTTTACAATGGCCATCCTCTTTGAGCGTCATGTAAAACGGGTCCTCTTGTTGGCAGGCGCCTAGACGACTCCGTTGGACTCCGTCAGTGCAGAGACATGTTCGCGGAACGATGGGCGCCTCTGCACCACGTCTGCTAATTGTCCGTGTAGGCCGAAGCCACTCGCCAGACTGTCCATCCACGCTCTTTATTAGCCAGGTAAGAAGCAATCGGAGATAAGCATACAGAGACAGTCGCCAGACTTGCGCCAGTCACTTCATCAGGTGATTTCTCTGGCGTCAGGTGGATTTTAGCAAGTGGTCGAGAAGATGGGTAGCAAGGATATCAGCGACTACCAAAACCCCACGATATTTTTTTCCTTTATATTTTTGTTTTGAAATTGGACTCTCTTTAGAGGATAGTCAGTGAGGTAGAAATTGTCAGACACTTGAACATTTCCAAGACGAATAAAAGCTATTAGGTTCGTTGCCTTAGTTTCACGTCATGTTGGCATTTATGTTACAGTTGGTGGCAGTGGTGGGATGGAACTATGTGGTTCGTTGGCCAAAACATAACTTGGTTGTCGCCACGAAAGATATATTTATAGTTTTTGTTGTGGACAAAAACGAATCTGAAGAAAAGTGGTACCGTGTACATTGGAATTATTTATGACATAATGCAGCTCGAAATGATGGATGACAGTTGTGACTTGTGCACGACCATTACTTACCTGCAAGACGGAAGGTAAGGCAATTGGGGCTCTAGGTAATCTAATGTGGAATGTACGCTATAAGAACGGCCAAGTTAACTAATGATTATTTCTCTTGTTACGCAAGATTATTTTTTATGATTAAATATGAACGTCTATGGCGCTGTGGCAGCTTACAATAGCGCGTACACAATACTAATGGTGAAAAGGGTTCTTGTCCTTTCTCATATCTTCACTCTCATCTGAAGGATAAGAAATAAAAACATAAAAATATATATGTGGGGTAATTGCACACACAGCTTTAGCAAAGTGTGAGAGATTCAAATATAATTGTGTCGTCACGTTTTACAAATGACCGAAACAAATACCGAAATATTCCGCCTACTTACAACGTCCCTAGGCTTTTTGACCACCCACCCCCACAGTTACAAAGAATCGGTCCCGTCTCGTCGCGTACTCCGGGATGCCGGTGTCGAGTCGGGGCCGTCGCCCCCTCAAGGTAACCCGACTACCGCCACCCACACAACGTCCACGTAGATATTCAGCCCGCTACCAAAACAGGCAGCCAGTCGATAATCGACTCCGAACACTAACTAGCTCATGGTCATTTCGTGTCAAACAATACGATAATGAAAATAATTGACCGTCCCAAAGAGATGGGGGCGCTGTAGATTTTTTTTCAAATTCTTGTGCACACCTCGAGGGCTTTAACGGCGTTTTACATAGCTGCTTGTCAACGAAAATGCGTCTCACGTAAGTTTGAGCTATAGGTAGACCACCAAGAGATTCTATTTGAGTTTATCATCAAGAAATATGTAGTTCATAATTCGAGTTGTGTTAGGCGTGAGCACAGCTTTTATGTAATCATCATAATGACATTGGCCCACTGATGTTGCTTTGCCGGCCGATCAACACACACCCTTGCTAATCCTCGCAAAACCTTAAAGAGCAACAGAGACAGCATTACCGACGCTGTCGCAAATTTTTATAAATGACACAATCTTGCAGGTGCCACCAACGTGTTGAGCAGCCCACGCACCACGCTTATGCCGACCACGGCATCAACCAACGCGAGCAAAATATCTAATGCGACTGTTTTTGACCTACCCAATGACTCGGTAGAAGTTTCGAGGTTAAATGGTATAGAGGTGTGGAAATGGAATTTGCGCTTCATAAAATCGATACAGAAATGAAGAACGAAGAACCGAACACGGCGATTCAAACCTGAAAGTCGATTGCGAAACTCACGTGATATATCTACTCGTGACTGGTCAGGAACAATGAAAAGCAGATGAGACGGGTTGCTTTTAACAGACGGGGCTCAATAATGGTCAAAAACGTGCTAAGTGCAATTAAGATGCGTTGTATAATGGCAACTATAGGGCCACGTTCTTAGTCTGCTTTTGACACGAACATTTTCTTGGGACTGGCGGGTCTGGCAGCCTTTATTAAATTGTTATGTCAGCCCGGCCAAGTAATACGCTCAGACGTGGAGACTTGAATGAACGAACAGGAAAGAATCGATTTTTAAAGCACCACAGAGCAATTCCTAGTAGAGGTGACCGTTTGTACGCGACCATTCAATTCGTATTTCATTGAGTGGTTTTACGTGTTGACGAATAACACCAGGGAGGGTGGGCCATAGAAAAGTTTCACCGTCAAAATATTAGTCTGATGATTTAAAATCGTTCAAATCTTCACTTCGGCATGAAGCCCACTTGTAGGGCCTTGCCCAAAATGTAAGGCAGCGACAGTCTGGGCTCGAATGGAACGTGAGAATGGGACAGTTTCGAAAAAGTGTAAGGTAAAACTGAAATGGGACCTTCACATTTAACTAATCCTAGGGTAATAGTACCTGACTGCTGGTGCTATTATGACGTGACATCGGGCTTGGGACAGCCGTGACATCCAGACTAGACAATGTCGCGTCAACTGTGTCAAAGAAAAGAAAGCCGAAACCCTTTTTAGGTTATGGTGGGTGAAAAAAGGAAGCTAACGACGCCCTTCGATGAGCGGACCGAATCAATCGATGGAGGAGCAAAAAACAGTTTCGAAATTGCATAGTGCATCCGCACAATCGGTCAGGTTTACTGCCCCAACTTACGGACAATCACAAGCCGGCAGCTATTCGTTGGAGGTTACACCTTCGGTTTCCTTACTCATTGTCATTCCCTTGTTTGCAAAACTCCGTCCCGAATCCCTCAGTTCCTCGACAATATCGCACAGGCGGCAGGGGTGAATACGGCGGATCGAGATACGCTTGCACGACTATCAAATAAGAACGTAGTAAACCGAAAAAAATTACATCGGGAAATGCATTTGAGTGCATTCTTGTTTGGTTCTTCAATGAAGAAATGGAGACAGAATTGATTCTTCGAAATAATTCGGATGCACTATCAAGAGCTGAGTTTTAGTTATACAAGCACCCGCAGAAATCAAGCTGTATGGAAACAGCAACCCATAGGAATATTTTTAAATTGATTTTCCATAGACATCGAAAGAAAATAAGTAGATAAACGCGAGCAAACGTTAGCTGGAGAACTAAAAAACCTAACAACAAAGAATACCTTTTATATATTTACTGCCAAAATATACTGTTCTTCTAGTATAGAATAAAACTGCATATTTATCGCTTTCTGAAACTGATATATTTTTCTTGTGTAAAAACGTGGTATTAAAACCACGGTGCCGGACAGTTGTACACAATGCTCTATTCTCCCTGTACAAAGCTGCATCCAAGAAACGGTAAGACATGATTTACCGATCCTTACAAAATAGAAAACGTGGTAACTATATAATGAAATTGATGGCAATGTCATCTAACGCGTTAGATGCATTCGGATTTTTAACACTAACAGGCTTTTATATTCTATCGTGTTTCATAAAATGGTCCGTGGCATCTTTAAAGACGCCCATGCACCAAGCCTTTGAAAAATTGTCCTTTGTCAAGCTACAAAAGTCAACGCGGCTATCATTTTTATATGTTCCTAAGGCAATAATTCGAATGCTTTGCAGAGATGAAGGAAGATGAAAGTGATCATTCTCACTTCGTTTGAACATCGTTATTTATTATGATACCAAGGCACAAGATGTATCGTTTTATTGTGATCAATTCGGAACTGAACAGGTGCGCAAATAAAAGACTTGCTTACAGTCACTTGCAGTAGCACGCTCACTTGTCGTTAATTGATACCAAATTATAACATATATATGCATAAAAATGGCACCTCTTAACGCAGCAACTTTTAAAATGAATTGAAAGGTTTTCCTTTTGGAAAGTCAGCTCGGAACAATTGTCAACACAAAATTAAAGAATCGCGCATGGAATGAAAAAAAAAACTCTTAGATATCCGATTTCAGAGAAAGTAAACGCGTAAATTGGTGTACCGAAAAGGTGAGGGAGAGCAAACTGTTTTAAAAACTAGGCCAGAAGGATCGAATATCACAATATTTATCTACAAACGCGAAAGGAAGCGTTGAACAATATTCCCTTTGGGCTTAAAACATCAGAGATAAACAAACACGGTGTGTACGTAGTCATCCATCTGCCATTGTTCTAGTTGCGCACTCAGTGTGATCCTTTAGCTTCACCATTCGGTCCATGTCCACGAGCGCAGGTAAACTTGATTTTGTTCCAATATGTTTTCATTGACCCACCCACCCAGTAAACAACGTGTGGCCCACATAAAAAAAAACACATCGCTAATACCGTTAAACAAATGGAAACGGAATGTAATGAAAAGAGAGAGAAAAAACGATTTGAATTCGAAGCATTTCGGTGTTTCTCGTTTTTTGTCTGAGTGCCGCAGCTAGCAAGTTATCTGGCTGAAAGCTTGTATTGTCCCAAAATACGTTTTGAGCTGTCAAGATAACTGTCAATTAATACAAACAAAAAAAACTTCGTGACACAATCAAAACACAAAGGTTAGGAAACTTGAAAGGGATCAGTTACACAATATCGACGGTCGTTTCGGTTCAACTGCATCGATGACATTTAGTATCAGTCCAGTAACGTCCATCGGATGTGTCTTGTAGTACGCACCACACCAATCAATTATGATCTGCATTGTAAACCCAGCTCTCGTCTACACAGCCAGCATGCTTCAACTCTCAACCCTGATCAAGCTCGATTTAGCTGTTCGATTAAAGGAATGCACTGCTACGATGCGCCGATGATCAGATCGGTAAGTTATATCGCTACAATGCCTGCATCTACAAACGTGATGCTGTGTGATTGTGTTTTATAATTACCTATTGTTGCAGTTCACGTTGGCATTGAGTGGGTGCCAGGAAATAAATGCTAAAACGTCTTGCATCGAGCACATGGTGTACACAGATGCGTACAGATATTGTACCAAGGGGCACGCTACAATGCATTACTATGAAAAATTCCACTTCCATTACAATTCTTGGTCGCATATCCGCATGGCTGAATAGTTATAACGCAGATCAGGTGTAAATCATGTTTATGTTTGGCATGGCGATTCACAATTAAACTACGTAATCGAACGATTTACACAGCTGAAGTTTAGCTACGCATGTCATGCGTGAGCATAGCCAAGTGTTTGATAGGGATTTCACGTATGGAAATGAATTACGAGCTGTTAGTGCGTTAGGTGAATGATGGTACGCGCTTTGGCAATTGAAGACGAGGTGTTGCCAGGAGCCAGCTAAGATCAATTCGGACTCTGGAGTCTGGACCTATACCATCGCGAAGACGGGGGACCTTGGAATGAGTGCTTGGCGATTACAAGAATACGGCACGTTTTCCACGCACGTGTCCTTCAATTAGTGTGTAAGGTCAACAATATC
Source organism: Protonemura montana (assembly GCA_947568835.1). Lineage (NCBI taxonomy): Eukaryota > Metazoa > Arthropoda > Insecta > Plecoptera > Nemouridae > Protonemura > Protonemura montana. The sequence continues at coordinate 13,689,246 of OX387602.1, forward strand.
TATAGTTATATCAAGCGACTTATAATGACAATTATTACGATATATACGATCTTCGATGGATCTAATCCTCAGCACCGATCGTGTGATAAGAGGTAAAATTGACTTCTTTCTAGTAATTTCTCGGATTCACCTTGACGTATTCGTTAAAACGTCGTAAAACAATGGACTTGAAGATCGGTTATGACGAGGTACATGTCACAATCAAGCTAGAAACAAATAATTGATGTGTTTACAAGAAATATAAGAAGTACTGAGTACTTACTAATTTTCCGTTCGTCACACATATTGCATTGTTGTTCAGAAATTTAATTTATTCTGTACCAGAATTTCATCATCAGTCGGTCGTACGCATAATTAAACATCGATATAGATCCAAGGTAGCTAGAGTAAACTAATTATCTTTCAATTAAAACTCGATAATTTTGAAAGATAATTTGCTGTGATCCTAATGTTGAGATGTTGATGTGTAATTTACAAGCTATTATCATTTCAACAAAGCCAGCAATCAATTAAAGCACAGGTGTGCATCTAAATGGACGTGGGTGCAGAGCCAAGATCGATCATGTGACATGACGGAAAATGATCAGAGGTAATTGTTGTATGGTGGGCATATGGCCTGTAGTGGCCTGCCGACTCTGGCAGTTTGCTGGCAGTTGAGGAATTGACTCTACGTCAACCAGGAATGGCCACTCCTACCTGCGAATCGCTCATTCATCGTCGTTCAACCTTGGACTTGACAGGACAAAGTGTGGCCAAGATCAATCGGTGGACACTTACCTGGAACACAGAAGAGAAAAGCAAACATTAGTCACGTGAAAAGTCGGAGGAACATTTTTTAAGTTTTTGACAGTCAATAATCAATGATGTCATCTATTGAAATGACGATCCTATGTTATTTAACCAATAAGTAGACGCATGTATGCGTGATTCTGCTGCCAGTGACAGAACTATCAAAACTCAATAAAGTGAAGGAACATTTCAAGGACAAACATTCGATTCCTTCAGAAAACACCAATTAAAATACCCCAAGACTACGAGCGGAACGTTAAAAAAATATTTTCCACTTTTCAATTTTTCTATCGCGATTTCCTCAATGAAATACCAGTTTTAATTAATCAATCATTCCAATTAATTTGACGAACAAGACACAGGGGGGACTTGGAACGCTTCCATACACGATACCAGCCAGGTAATCGATTCACTTCGGACTTAATCAATGACTTTCCCTCCCTTAACTCTGAGTTGGCATTTCACGACATGCACTTCGATTAAAATAATTATTATCAATAGTGTTGCTAGCATTTCATCGCATTCCTCGTGTGAGCAAATTGACAGCAATTGAAAACTGACCACGTGGTCTCAGGAAAGTGTAGCAGTTACGTGGGGCCCAAGAATTACCACGTAGCTGGCCATTCATGTACAAGGCTCAGGGCCAGCCATTGATGGCAGATACAGGTGGACAGAACCCGCCAACAATGCGATTTATGCTTCGATTAAAAGGTGCCGATTAATTTCAAGGAAGTTTAGATTGTTTAAGATCATTACCATAAATACCACTGTTTTAATTAAATCTGTTATGTATCTCAAACGATAAAAAAATATGATACAAAGTCAATCGATAATGCTGTCATTCCACTCTTTGTCAAGTTGATTATGAATTCATTGAGATAGACGTTTTTAAAAAGAGGAAACAACAATTATTGTTTTCAATATAATAATATTCGTAAACGCCTATCACGGATGTAACGAGTTCTAGAGAATCATCCGTGAAGGACAAATTAATTTATGATAATCATTGTGTAGTCTGATAATAATAATATAATTATGATCCTTGCAGAGTTGCAGCAGTTGCATTTTATGAATGCACCGAGTTAATCGCACTATCTTTACATTCATGCACTGGTGGAAGCACCCTGTCACGCAAAATTACACAGTCTTTGAGCTAGCGAAGATAGCAGAGGCGTATGGAACGGAACTGTGTTGCGTCTCTCTGTTCACAATCGGCAAGTATTTGCTTGGGCCGATCAGGGGTGCCAATAACCACCGTACCATTTTAAAAGCTTCCATGATCTGCAATGGGACCCTTGCATAATTTACTTCATAACATATATTCTAGAGTCTAGACAAAATAAATAACTAATGTTGCAAAGTTCTTCAAGAGAAGCTGTAAGTGAGCAGGCAATTTTTTATTTAAAGTTGGCACAGACCATGAAAAGCTCACATGCTTTTCCATGGTTAAGTGATCTAGGGTCGCTTCTTGTTTTCATCGCACATAAACTAGGTGATTATGTACTAGGAGACATGTTACACATATCGTAGGTTGTATGGATCAAATAAAGCTTGAAATTTATTAGAATAGAGTTCGAGTCGTTCAACCACTGCACAATTTTATGGTCGTAGTTCGAAAAGTTTCAGGTAAAACGAGTATAGAAAGGCAAAGAACGAGAAAAATAGCTTTTAAGGAACCATTATAAATAAGATATATTGAAACGCGCAAAGATGAAATTCAAATTCCTGTTGTATCTGTGGCCAGGTACAAAAAATATGTTGTAACTGTATATAAAGTTCCTGTGCGAAAGCTTTACTAATATTGCTACCAAGAAATGATGAAAGCAATGAAATGTGGATATATTTCCCAATAAACTAAATATTAATCCAAAATGCTTGTGAATTTCACTGTGTATGTATTTAACTGCCTCACAAAAAAAGAAATATTAATGTTTTGGTGTTCAAAGTTGAATAGTTTCTATTATGATCGTTATGTCGGCATTTGTAGTCTTGCAAAGGAAACAGCCCACAATGCAAATTCCATCACAATCCGACAATCCGACGTTGGTATCGGTGAAAATACCCGTGGACATGCAACTCACAAGCAGTATCTGAGCCTACAGTATGTTAATTTTGACGAGCAGTACTGCTAGGTGTATATACAGTTTACAAAAATTCAAATTGAATAAAGTCCCACTCAAAATTCTGTGACAGCGACGAAAAAAAAAAAACTATTAATTTTCCTATAGAATATTGTGTAATTGACCGCTTAAGTCAGGTGTGAACTTGACGTGCAAGTCAGTTGAGATGCAAAGAGGCACTAAATATCTGGTCATACGAAACCTGACTAACTTGTTGTCGAAAACTTATGAATACTAGCGCTCGCGTGTGGATTAAAGCGACGCTCAATTTGAACATGAATTAAACATCAAATTAATCACAAAGTGCAGAACATGATGTCAACATCACTATCCATGCTAAAGGAATGCTCGAGGAAATAATTTTGACACCAGCGAAGAAGATGCAGGCCTAAATAACACTTCCGGTCGCACTTTTCAAAGACGATTTTAAACGCTGTGCAACAACACTCGAGATGATAAATTCGTTGATAGTGAAGCTACAATTTAACTGTGATTTATGAGGTTCTTAAACTTTTAAACCATTCATTATTCTTCACACCTGCACTAACTCAAGACTAACTTTTATCAAGCACTAAAAATGTGGTGATAAACTTTACCGCTGCCACCAAAGTAGTGCGGAATGCATTATCACTGTTAAAAATGGTTACCGTTTTTAAGTGTGGGCAGATACACTGTAAGGAACCAAATTATTTCCAAGCTAGCAAACAGGAACTGCAAGCCCGGCATTACAAAACATAACCTTACGTGCAATCCTTATACTCTGAGCAAATAAGAGCCAAGAAGACTACGTTTAAATGTCAAACTAATCACCGTAAGCATGAGCACGACATTCAAATTAAAACTGGGTGACTTTTTCATACCACATCTCTGCACATCTCTACACACGGATATACGAGTGATTATCGACAATTACATGCTCGTGAATATCAATAAGAGACCATGTGCCTTGGATAGGTACTAGTTGCCCACTTGAAGGAGGCAATTCCTCCCGAGGGTTGAAACACTCGAAGAAATCTGACGATACCTCTCCAGCGTGTAGAGGTCGTTGCCATCTGGAGGCTGCAGGTTATAATTTCACATAACTAGTATGGGATAGCATGCTGGATGGTACAGCAACAGCATGCGAGAAAGTGTATTAATCTTCGGCGAGTGCTGATCATGGTTTACGAGATGCGATGTGACAGTGAGTGAGTGCGTCGTCGACATCATCACAGAGAGATCACCAATCATTCAGATCGAGGGCATCGCGGCCGCTGCGCCCGCAGTACGCGCAGATCGAACACAATCAGATGAACATGGCGGCTGCGCCAAGTTCTGCGTCAGGCTGCGCCCTGTCTGAGCCCTACCTGACGTTTGCCAATATTGTAAGGTAGATCAATTCAATCGGTTCGCGATCAAATATGCAATGTTTGTGGTGTATATAAAAGCAAATTGATTTCGCCGATGAGAAAATTAATAGAAATTGGTGTTGTAATGGGTGTCCATCAACGAGTTTGTGAAAAATGTAATTAATATTTTTTAAATGGAGAATTTGTTATTGCTTATTGCGCGCGCTGGGCGATTTTGTCAGTGACTGAATTTTCAGAAGGTACCAATCACATTAGCTAGCGGCATTTCGGATTAAAGTCTACCTCTAAACGTTTGATAAGGTTGTGACTCAATTAATTTCGAAATTAGTGTATTAAACGGACATGTTTTGAATGGCAATGCGAAGATTCCTTTTAGGTACACAGCCGAATCGAGGGACTAAATTCTGAAAAAGATGCGAGTTGGTGCACAAAATCATTGTTCAAATCCGTAAGACTGTTGGTCCGCTGCAGGCGTCTTCAAAACTCAACGAATCTGCATTTTTATAGATCAATTTAGTTGTTTTTTTTCGACCATCTTTGCTCGAGTAAGCACAGATCGATCGACCAAATCTAAAACAAAACAATAAGTGTGGTGTTACGGATTACAATGGATGAGGTTATCGTTAAGACGTGTATTATTATTGAGCTGAGCGTAATGATAAAAATCCCCCAATAAAACTAGCTGGCCGGCATTCCTTAAGTCGAGATGATCCGTGTTAAGAATTATTCATATTATAGCCAGCCTGTTATGATAATGAGCGATCCCATACGTGTTATATCTGATACAGGGACAGATCTTAACGACCCTACTGGGAACAGGGCAAGAAGAACTTGAAAAAAATCGCAAGGCTCTCTTACAATGCCAATGATGATATGGCATGGCAGAGCTACAAATGTAATTGTACCTGTAATACTCTAACCTTGCAGGTCCTGCAAATGTAAGATGCAGATGATGAAAGGAGAAGTACTCTACTCATATTTTGCCCAACCATAATCGTGGGTCTCAAATTGCATAGCTGCCAATATCAGATCTCCTGCAACGTCCTACGAGCATGCGCGCTATTTGACACACTGCATTGTGCAGCGGAATTCAAATGCAAGAAGCATGTTCCCATGATTAAATAGCAACGCGTCGCAATTGCAACATCGCAATTGCGACGCATTTTTTCTAGCCACGGATGTGTATGATAATATCATAAAGTAAGATATCAAAAATTTACATTTCTTAAGTAGATAGAGGAAGAAGAGAGGAAGAAACTGCATTTAATCATGTACACACGTGCACTCGTATTGGCTTAAAGCGAGAAACACCACTGCAGTAGCCGCATGGGACACGGAGAGGAAATGTGAGAAAAATTATCAATTATTTCTACACCACAATGCGCAGTTATGCTCGCTCTGCTGCTTGAGACATTCATATTTCAATACACACAGAATAAAGCGCAGGAGCAGTGACAATGCAAGGTGCCTAAGCCAGAGCAGAGGTAACCACAGCAGAATTTATGGACGATAGCGTACGGTCAGGTGTCTTTCGACAGAGCCAAGAGCTTCTTAGACCGCTTCCAGTACCATTTCAATTGCCGATATTACAATTCCCATCACCGTAAGAAACCTTGTCCTTTACAGCCAGTCACGTTTTGTATTTTTACTGGCCAGACAATTTGGGGCCACTACTCCTTGTCAATCAAGTTACCAGCAGCAAACAGAGCCGTTTCAAAAACACTAATATCTCTCCAATCGATTCTATGAATCGTCATGAATATATTCAATACAGTTTACACCTGAGAAATAACGGATCTATCTTGGCAAGACGCTGCGAATACCTCCGAGGGCAAGACTTTAGGAAAGAGAAATACTAAATTAGATTTAATACCTTGTTAAAAGTATTTCCTTCAAGCAATTGTTGACAATAGCAAGACACAAAGAAAAAAAAAAACGATAATTTGCCCACAAATGTGTCTCGTAAAGAATATTGTCATCGTGGAACGAGTACCATTGAAATTGTCACGTGCCTTAATGAATCACTAATTGGATGAATGCGCAATACGACGACAATCCGAGCCGCCTACTACTAAAGCTCGCGATCAACCACAGAATGGCATTCTCGGTGTAAATGACCTGTTTACATAGCACAAAGATAAAGAGTAGAGGACAGTCAGTTCGAACCCGGATCCTTTAATTAAATAGATCGTACCACGAGCGCATTATTGCACTTTGGCGTAGAAGGCTTACGGTGCCGAGTCAGCCTAGAATTGAAATCACAGTGCAGCTTGGCTGGTTGAGCTGGAAAACTAATTGAACCTTTTTTCCAGGCCAACACCGACGGAAGATTGGAGAGAGTCCAAAGAAATGCCCCCTATTCCAGATTAGTATCCTGAAAAGATGCTGATGTGAAATGCATAATGGTACTCCCATCACTCAGAATACAATCGCACGGCTGAGATTTGAGATTCGAGTGGTGAATGAGTCTCCAGTAAAATCTGATTCAAATTTCAAATGTCGCAATAGAGGTGGATTTCAGTTAGTTGAACTGGGTGGGTGGGTGGAGGGGTGGAGGGGTGGAGGGAGGGGGGAGGGCGACTCTTTACATTTCACATGGCATATGCACGTGGCCCTCATAAAAACATATATAAATCGAATTAACATATGAAAAACATTTTGAATATTCGATAACCCAGCTTGTGGTCCCTCCGTACAGAAAGAGGCTGTACCAGGCGATCGAGTCTGGCGAGCGTATGAGGATGACTGAGGACTTCTAGATCACAGGTCAAAGGTGACCTGAAATACTCTTGGATATTCCATCCGTGTAATGACACTTCACAACTGCGATTTATCATAACAATCCACATGCTATTTGCATAGCAAGTGTTTTTTTTATTGTCAGGTTTATATGCTTGGAATATTTTTTACTTCTTTTAGTTTTTGTTCCTCTGCCTCCAAATATGGTACACATAAGAGACGTAGGATTATTTTTGCGAGACACTGTGGTTTAATACAGTCGGGATAGCCGGGGGTCGACCTGACCGTACCCACATAGATTGAGACCCATCCTCACAGCGACGCAATGTGGAAAATGGAAAGACGTCGTCATCGGAGTTACCTACCCAACGTCGATGGCCGTAACAAAAAAAGTTGAACAAATGTTAATTGCTGCATTAATTAACGACAAAAGCCATCGTGCCTAAGCGCATCGTAATAAATCAATTGGTTCTTTAAGTCATTGTTTGTACAGTTAAATGATCGTTGCTTGTCACATAAACCTCTCTCTCTAAAACATTTACAGAGTGTGACCATTCATCAAGCAAATGTATAAGCAATTTTATTCCTATCACACCTGAAATGTTATCCAAGTGACTTCAGATGTCTCGCTGCTCAAGAAGAATTGTTCTTAGATAAACACCTAAAAACGATTGAAATGTTCTCTTGAATGCATTGACCACAGAAACTACAAGACGCCAATGGACCACTTTATCACTTCACAGTTTCAACTTAGCGGTCACAGCTTCGACAAATGCTGGGAAAACAACGACTGACCAAATACATGTTCACACGAAAGTCGAAACAAAACGCAAACCGACCAATAAGAATCTCATATCGATGGTACACTTCGCTGTCGTAAAACGTAAACGAGCATTGCATGAAAAATCTCTTTTGATCGCCTGCTAGAATTTCAAAATGGCAAATGTCGCGACCGTTGCATGCTGCACCTATAATATCCGGGTTCACGGGCTTCGCAGTGATCACAAGATCAAAGCGCCTCATGAGGGATGCTCATCGTCAGAGCCGCAAAGGAGTTACATTCCCTTGGCAGAGACATATCTCAAACGGAAGTTTTTTGATCTCCGCTTCATAAGAATAATTTCATACGCCATAAAACTACGCTAACCATGCAAATCTAACCTAACCTTTTAATATAAAACTAGGAAGTCTTGAAACACATCCTAGTGCAGATGATCATGTGCTTTACGAGCGGGTACTTGCTGATTAGAGGATCTCACGACTAATGTCTTGGCGCTGACATCCTTCAACATCCTTAAACATTCTTCAACCTTCAACTCACAGCTATCCGCTCGATGGGTGGGATTTTACTTTGGAGAATGGTTACGCAATTTTAGCGACTATAACCTGATTTTTATTCAGACTATTTCCTATAGGTATCGATTAGAATCCAGGGACAAACAGCATGGGAATATCAACAAAATTCCATCTTGAGCGAGCTTTTATCATAATTTTATGCAATGATTGTTGGAGAGGACTAATATACTGAAATGGTGTTGAGCTCGTATGATTTATAGCCACTTTGGGTGAGGGCAGTAACTAAAATTTCACTATTCGTGAACTTGGCAAACAAGACAACGGTCGTAAATGTAAACAAAGCAAATTGTATAATGAATTGCTTGATAATTAGTATGGAGCACGCGAGACGAAGGTAAGGTACTTCGAAATTCATTAGGCAAAACCGTGAAAATAGCCATCAGTGAAGATGGGAATAAATCAGCAGGCACGGCATAGGTATTTTACCGCGAACTGTAATTATATCGTGTGGAGATTGAGTAGTGTTATGTTTGCATCGCCAAGAAATTAGAGACACCAGCTCAAGGATCTCACTTTACTCACTTATGATGCCATCAGAGACCAAGAGGCAGCTGGGGAAGAATACTTTATGCGGCTCCTTTATGGAAGGCCTGCTGGATAATGTCTAATTCAACTCGAGGTTTATTTAATTGCCTAAAGAGTTCCGTTTTCTCAAGTGGTGGGACCGAAAATTATCCAACATTTTTATGATCAGACTCTGACGATTGACGAGTGGCAGGAAAGGACGACTTGAGAGCCAAGAACTAAACACATCTAAACCGAGATTAACCCATTTATAAAAATTACATCAGACAAATTACGTATCTCACACTACGAACATTGTTCGTGAAATCTAATGCCACACATAAATAAGGGAGAAATTATTCTAAGAATTGGAATTGCTACAATTTATCACAGATATTATGACAGGGGCAGAAAATCCCATTAAAAATAAATTATTATTCAGTTTAGACAAAAAAAAAGTATGTGTATAAAAACTTTTGAGACGCAAATCACCGTAATTTTGATGCGAGACACCTAATTACACATCCATATAAGAGCGACTCGCCGGCCCGATTAAGGCGTGCCCATGCCCGTGCCGAGGTGCCCGAACAGAGTGCCGATCGTCTTGGCATCGCAAGGGACGAACCGTCGAGTCCGGGGTGCGTTTTTGTCAAGTCCACAATTGCGTCGCCATTATCTTACATATACAAGAGTCTGTTTTACTCGATTTAATGACTTGGATCTCGAATGCGGTCGGAGCATGTCTGGACGCTGCATAAAAATGTATTACTATATCGTTACATCGAGTCTGTTATTATAGTCTTACTGGCTCTTCAATAAAATGCGCCATCATAGAATTCTTAACGATAGCTTCAGCGATTGGTCCATTCGAATACCTACTCATCTAATCTTGAAGTGACAATCAAAAAAGATAAACGTATCATTTTGGTCTTTTAGGTTCATTGGCACCATTAACGAAGTAAAATTAGAAAAATAACCAAAATAATCTCGTCTGACTGCATAGAGATTGAATAACGAAAATTTATTTAGTGGTTCCACAAGATTACGGAAATTGTACAATTTTGGTGGTAATTCAAAGCGTAATTGACATTTTCGGAAATATCAAGCTCCTCTCAATGCAATTAATGATAAGTTGGCAATTAATTCAAAATAAAGGTAAACACAGAGAGATTTACACTCTCAGAAACCATTTCAAATGTTTAATTCAAATTTGGCCAACAGAACGGAGAAAAAATTTCGAACGTTAAAAAATTTCAAATTATTGTGCACAGCAAGTCACAAGTCGGTTGAGCGCCGAGCGTGACAGCGCGCTCCATCTCTCGGCAAAGCGTGGAGTTAAATCGTTTCACAACCAGAGTCCACCTGCTCATTGCACCAAGGTAAAGGCGGCGCAAGAACAGTAAATCGTTTACACACCTTGGCATTGCACGACCATCGCACGCGCAATCGCTATTCATTTAATTCCTATAAAATTTTGTCGTTTCAAAATCATATGATATGTTTATTACCTTTTGCACTCATAAATAAATGTCATTTAAGCAATATGACAGAGAATTGCTTCACTATAATGGTACGATATAATCTTCGATTGTCAACCAACAGGAATCTTCATCTTAATCACTTTGAAATTAACATACTATTCCAGGTAAGTTTCAGGACCGCTGTTAGAAATATTTATCTGCGTCGTCACACGATTAAGGAAGTATTTCACTATAAATAGTCGATGTCTGTCTAATGAGAGATAGAAATGCACGAGACAAATTTACTCTAGCCAATTATAGTACCAAATGCATTTAATTGGTGGCGCCAAAATGAACCGTTACAATAATGGGCTTAATTTTAACGCTGGATGATAATTTTGATTCGTTGTGGTAAAATTATTACATCTATCAATGGACAATGGCGAACAATGTCTTGGATAATAATGAAATGAATAGTTGCAAACTGCAAATGAATGGATTGCGGACCTCCCCTGGTGCAGCAAAGGCCACAACACTGGTTCGCAAAACACAAGTTCAATTGGGAATCCCGGACATGAGTTTGCTCATGATTGTCGAAGACACGAATCTTCATAATCATCCCGGATAAGACGTATCATTGATGAAAAGATAGAGGTGGTCCAACACCTGAAAATATCGCCGGGATTGAACTCGGAACTTTTTAGTATCTGCAACATTTAGCTCTAAGCGACGGGCAAAAAATGGTCGTGATATCGAAAGTGTCAGGGAACTCGACGGATCCCCCGGCCTCCGGGAATGGCACTGAAATGTAGAAGAGGGTTCCAAAATATATCACTTCGAAGTTGGAATTGAAGATACCTAAGACCACAGGCTTGAAAATAAATGTTTTACACAATTGCAAACAGATTTCCGTTGTTACTGTTCACCTGCAGAAATAATAGCAACATCATTGCGGACTGTACTCTTGTAATGCAGCAAAAACAAAATACTGACAAAGAAAATTACTAGACTATGCGAAGAAAACCGCATTGCCAGAAGCTTGCAACAAAATTATCTACATTTTTTGTTTGATAAAATTCAGTGATCATTCTCTCTAAAACAGAGGCCTTGAGAATTGATACTTGATAGGTAGGCACACAAATTAATGCTATGTTCACCGAATTCCGCAGTTGATTAATAAGATAATTGGTTCAAAGAGATAACTACGTGCCGATCATACTGATCGAGATATTGATTTGTTTTCCGGGTTGGCACTGTCTATTGACGTTGGCGCCCAACAATGGCGTCTACACAATGGTCGGACACTAATCGTCTGGGAGCCACACGCTGCTGCTCAAATTGATATTGAAAAAAAAAAAAACATGTGTTAGGATAACTGTTTCAGAGATAGCATCAATAATAAAACCTGATTCGGGTTCTTTCTTACACATGATTTTGCTCGCATTCGAAATACCTTCACGTGTCAATTAACAATCATTAGTCATCTAAATCTGTAACAACTCTTCTCTTCCGCAAAACGCCACTGCTGAAGATCGGTGCAAAAACGGTAAGAACTGGAATGTTTTAGCAATGCAGCTGTAACAGTGAACCAAAGAAAAATAATGGAGGAGAATGTAATCATAATATGTTATCCACTAAACCATGTATTAATTGCAAGAGGCATGCTCCATTCGATAGAGAAAAAACAATTTTAAAACAATTTTGCCCTGGGACAAATATTTGTAGGGTGCTTATCCCAACGATTTCAGGGACCGCACTAACTTGAAACAAAGACAAGACATTCCTAGCATTTTTCCAAAAGTTATGCAAAGCTATTTTAGTAGGAATATTTCAGCAAGCTCAAGGTTACTAGGTTTTCAAGTGTTACCTATAACTGGTCGTCGAGCTGTGATTTCGCCTGGTCCATCGGTTGAAGATGCTGCAGGACTTGAGTGGATCGTTGGGGGTGGGGCGGCCACTGGAGGGGGGGGGGGGGGGGGGGCAGAGGGGTCAAGGAGGGTCACTTTGCGAAAATGTGGCACGTCGAGAAGGAATGCACATGTACATGTGTGCCTCTATCCATGTATGTGTGTGTGATCTATGACGTCACCTCGATGAAAATGTCTGCATGTATTTAATGTTCATATTACATGCAGGAGTGTAGAAAAACACCTGAGGTGATGATTCCCACCCAAATGTTTCGTGGAATCTATTAGGTTGCGTGAAATGGTTTTTGGAATAGTAGCGGATAAATATCTTCATAGTGTAAAGTGTGTGGCATTAGGTTGATTTGTTATGCGCTAAATGGGTGGGCATTTGATTCTTTGGAACGAGATAAATGGGTCAGATAATTGTAGGTGCACGTGTGTAGGTAAATAAAAGTAGGGAAAATTGACGCCCGCTACATCTGGGTCTGTCTTACGGAAATCGGATCAAGAGAATTGTGGGTAATACGTATAGGAACTAGAAAGAAAAAAACGGTTTCGTTCAATTAGTCCAAAGCATACATTGCGAATTACGATCTTGACTTGTACTTTTTGTATACTAGCAGCGAAATTATAGTGAGGGCAATTTCATTATTTCTTGCAATTAGGTACAATTACCAGCCGTGCAAAGCAATTGGATACAAATATAATTTTTTTAATGCATTTTATTGCTCACAATTCTGCCCTTCACTAATTCAACTGGGAATATGTAAAATCAAAACTCATCTAAAATTCTAAAATCAAAACTAATATTACGAGGGACTAATAATATATTATGATTCTGATACCAAATTCTATTAAAAAAACGCTGGGTATTTGCACCATCGAAACAATTAAGCACTAAATTGAGAACGTCCGACAGGAATTTCCAAAGCAAGTGTGCAAATACCAACACCTTACACCCACACCTCGACACGAGACGATTAAAAAAAAACTTCCCACCCCACCCCAACGGCGCTCCGGCTCGGCCATAAATACAAATCGTGCCGCCATGTTTATCACCTCATATTTACAACCATCCTTTAAAAAAAAAAATCAAATCGTCAGAACTGCATTCAAAGTACATTTACACTCTATAGTAGTTCTAAATAAAGCTTGGAGATCTCATGGCTAGTGAGTCAAGAACCTGCTTGCAGCATTCCTCTCATGCACTTGCAACTAGGAGACGCGATAACCACGGTCATGCAGATTTGCGCCTTTACTTGCAAACAGTTTGAAACTCGAGTCGGAGGAGCATAATTTGCAGGAACACAGATCCATTAATTACTATGACGTATATGCGCGAACTTTGATCTGCCGATCAAGTTTTTCTGTTTGAAAAGTGGTTTTTGCGATTCGTCGATCAGCGATTTGCATGTAACTGGAGACCAGCGACAAATTGGTAAATAAGTGTTTATGTATGTGAGAGTATGCGTTTGTAATGGTGAACTGCATTTAATTCACGGCATGGCTAGTGTGAATGTGCACAATGCAGTTTATAGTTTTGTTAGTGTTACCTTATGTGAAAGACTAAAGATAAATAAAATTGACTGGAAAAATAAATATGGAAGAAATTGGTTGGGGCAAATAAGTATGAAGAAGAAAAATTATTTGGCAGATCATTTTAATGAATTTTTTTTTATATTTGATGACTTTTATGATGTATTCTGATCAAAATATCGATGGAAAAAATGTATGGGGAATAAAAAATATGTTTGCTTTACGGAGAGCAGCTTTAGCGTTGTAGACAACTGCAGCTGATTCACCCTTAACTCTACTGGTTTTCGTGCGAGCAACAGTATCGTTTATACTGTCGACAAATAATTACTTATTAGCTTTTGTGACTTACAAGCAGATTTTACGTCTCCGGTTTCACGCCAAGACTATTGAAAGACACCTGAAACATCTGACTGCAACTACAAATCGGGTGTTGAGGGTGTATATTCGTAATCCGGTAACACAGAACGCTATACAGCTGTGTAAATTCATTTCTGTGTCAAGTCATCTCGTTTAATACCACACCATAAAATTCACCTTCTTTCCTTAGTCCTATTCTACTCTTATTTCTTTTTGTAAGTCTATCATTTCTGCAGCTACGTAATTGAGGAATTGTGATCACATTCTTTATGTTAGTACGCTAATGAACGATGATTGTGCATTTTATTCAAGCGAAAAAAAAACGGCTTCCTGATCTATACACGCTACACGATTGTTTTCAAAATGAATGTGCCTGGATAAGAATTCCGGTGGACCGACAGATGAGAAGGGGGGGGGGGGGTACCATACCACTTAGCCGTAGGAGTAGAGAGTGTCTTAGAAAATGACGAGGGGCTGGCCATGGGTGGGCAAGATTGGGCGATGGCGCCCCCGCATGGCGAGACTAGAAGGATCAGAAGGGGCTCAGGATGACAGGAGGATCCAGTTCCGGTGCCTCCTATAGCGAATGCAGCCACCTCTCAAACGTGACAGTTGACACTTAACACGCTCTTGACTTTTACCTTTCCATCAAACGAAACTGTCACACTCATCAGAAACTAATCTATATTGTGCAGAGCTGTCACGTGATTTTCTACTTCGTCATCCGTTTCGATACGTCTGACAGTTAGGACAAGACACGAATCCGATTACGTGTATAGGTACTATATACCTAGACTAATAAAAAGGGAGCTTACTTAGTCGAATCAAAATGCAAGAAGATATCAACTTATGGCGTAGTCACGCGGATTAAGTTACACGTGAGATCTCAAGTTATTGTAGTAATGAAACATCAATTTAATTGAAGTCGATTCAAATGTTCGTGCGCCCGTGTCACGTGCTAGGTATCGCTCAACTAAACTGGGGGGTGAAAGAGTGAGATTGTGGTTTGGGCATTGTCTGAGAGACCACGAGTGTGTATGAATTGGATCCAATATGTTTGGGGTGTCAGTGTTTCTTTTCGGTAAGGGTGGGAGTTCACTCGGACAAGGATGGTACTCGAGGAATAAGATAGAGCGGTGGCCGCTACCAGCATTTCTCAACTAATATAAGCACATTCTTCATGGATTCTTAGAAATCAAGGAAAACTTGGATGATCTGGGGCGGAAGTTACTTTTAATGATATAAAAGCTAGTTACTGGCTCGCAGGATTTGGATGGAGGTGCCAAGCTGAGGGGAGAGCTTGAAGTCCGCTTTTTGATCTAGGACAATTATTTTTTCATGTTGAAAATTGTTGTTTGGCGTGTGTTTTGGCACAGTTTTATTTAACACTGCATGACCAATTCGCCTACAATTAATTGCACAACAACATATACCTGCTAAACACGAACACAAACCCCTGGTTTTCCTGAGGACAAGACACGGTTTTAAGAGGTTAACATTTAATCCGTCTCCATAGTGATGTCTATGATTAGCAACGCAGTGAAATGTGGATTAATCCAAGTTTGTTATTGTGGAACCAATCGACTACCTACACAATTAAATTGCGGTGTGTGGTTAAATAACTGTACAGGCTACACTCAAAGATCCTATTCCTATACGTTCGCCGAGCAAAATACCTGACTGCCTCCCTTCTTTGATCGCCCACTGTCAGTCTTGTGAGCAACTGATACCAAAACGCGATCTGATGGGTCACGCTAGGTCAGCCAGTGGCGCCAATAAAATAGTCACGGCTTGCGCAAAGGAACTGTTTTGCTAGCTGAAGGAGAATTACAGTTTCGAGATATTTTTTATAGTTTGTCACTCTCGGTACCGTTGGATGAGGTCTAAATGTAGGTAATTGACAATTAGAATCCAACCAGAGTTGATAATGGTTCGGATCTAGCCTATGACTAAATAATTGTATCCTAGAAAAGTGACAATTGTCTCTCATTCAGCAACTACAGCAGCATCCCAAAAGCGTTTTGGACCACGAAAGACTTTATTTTCAAAATCAAGCTGCCCAGTGTTTGTGTTCCTTGTCCTCGCGCCACTGCGCTCACCCAATGAGCTCGCGAGGTATGGACCTAGCCACCCAGTTTTGTCGCAGTTTCCTCTGTAGACGTCACAAACTCGAACACGACCGTCAATCGGTTCACTGGTTATTGAAATCGAGACTTATAGCTTCATAATACAAACAAGGTGCTCTCGTAACTGTAAACTAGAATATTTTTCTAACTCCACGTCACGGCGTGGTCTCTGATTGTATCATGATCATGCACGTTTAAGCACAGTTTATTAAAATTATTAGATAATCTAATTATTGTATTACTTAATTTTATTATTTTATATTACCCGACGCTGAAAAAAAAATCCGAAGGAATTTTAATTGCAAAAAAGTTAAGCGTCACACAGTTGAATCCTATCACTGATGGTAGATACTTTATAGTACCGGTTCACTTTGAGCAATCACGCAATTCGTTCAAAAACAGCAATGAAAAAAGTACAACCGGTGCACTGCTGGTTTCACGAACACGATAAAGCACAAATATAAAACTTAGCGCATGTGTTATTCTCTACAGCAGAGATGTGGCAAATCACCCACAACCACGTTGACGATTTTCTTTGCCGTTGGATGCTCGAATTTTCGTTCAGGAAATTAGACGACAGTCCCAAGCAAAGATAAGTGAGATCTTTTTCATAAATGCTTTCGATTAGGCTGGTAGATCTTACATTATGTTTTGATTGAGCATCATTGAGAGAAAAATAGCCATTTGAAACGAGGAAATTATATAAGGTGGTCCGAATTGAGCTAGTTAGCATAATATTCGAATTGTACCAAATTAGCATTTCTTGGCATGAAAATCGTCCATCAGGCCTTCAATAAAACCCTGTCTGCAACAATCAGCAATCAGCTGCACACTATACTCTCCCCAATTCATCACCTCGCGCACGACTTGACTTCAGCAGTGCGCGGTCCATAGATGCCCCCTACTACCACCTAACACAACGTAGATTTGGATAAAAAAAATCGACGGATGATTACCTAGAATCTCTCCAAGGTCAAATGAAATAGGCAACACTATCACGCGGATGAATAAATTACCAGTTTTGGACTGGATTTTCATTTGAAAAACAACACCGACAAAAAGCATGCAGCCTAGCTCCTCGAAGAGGCTTCGTTGGCCCCGAGGCGGTCCGAAACTACGTCGGGTAAAATCGACACGCCATCATCTTCTCGGCTGCCGCGGCGGCTGGCGAAGATGCTGCACTGCATCATATTTATCCACGGGACAGAAGCGACGCCATGGAACCATCTTTGCGGGCCATCGACAGTCAGACACAGCTGATTCACAGCTGATAAAAAGCCGAAACCGAAGCCAATGATCGAACTTTAAACGCTCCACCAATTCCTGATTAGAGCAAATATCACGTTTTACATTATTATATTTCTATTAATGAACAGTTATAAAACTGGATTAAACTAATATTGACAGCAGATTCTCGCGCTTTTGTTTTTCTACGGTAAACGTTTAAAACGCCAATAAGCCGTTCACATCAACGAGCTAATGGCTCTTAAATGCAAGGATCCGTAATATTTTCAAGGAAGACGTGTGTGTGTGTTTATTTCGAAATTTGTAAAGAACGCGGATATCAAACAACGGGTGCTATGGTTGGTCGATTAAAACAGTAGAAATAAGAGTATACGATAACAATCAGTTGTAGAGATTCGTTTCCATAGCGGTGGTCATCTAAGGCAGACACGGTGGCTACGCCATGCCGAAGAACTCGTGAAAAGTAACCGTTTGTTCCCGCGTCGAACTCTCCGCGCTAAACGCACGGCACCCACCGTGCGTCGATCTCTCCACGCTGAATACAGCGCGACTCCGAAGATACGAGAGACCGCGAAGGCTCTCGGCAATGCACGGTGTTTTATTGTTCGTGCCGAACCTAATTGATTATTCATTTGACTTTACAGGCAAATTAGACTGCATTAAACTGTAAACATAATATTCATCCGACGTCGAATACTCACAGAAAGATTTATTAAGAAACACTAGTAGTGCAAGAGCATTCGCGCACGAGGTCTTTGACTCCACCCTGCTGCATCATGATGCCAGTTACACTCGACCCACAACAAGCGAAATGCAATTATCGGTTTACTGCAAAACGATAGACGGACTATTGTCAAGATAAAGTTTGCTTTCCAATCAATTTCTTCACCCATTCTTTGATTAACGTTTAGAACCGTTAAAATGTCTAGAATGATTGCCCCAGTAACTTGGTAATTTTATCTGGACTATATAGCCTTGAATGGCGTTTGTCCGAGACGCAACAGTCGAGACTCTGGCGCAGACACTTGTAACAAAAGAGTAATTCGTGACGGTGGTTGCCAGTTCGTCTTCACTTCTTGTGCCACCCTCGACTGGCGCAAGAGTGGCCGGTGCTCCTTGTTGATTACCATCGGACACCGCATTGCCGATACAGCAGCGCCTCTGCACCGGTCTGCACAGCGCACCTCGCGCACTGATCCACTCTTTTGCATGTACCTGACCACATTCTGCTGGCAAATCTCCAGCCTCGCATACCTTGCATGCGCATATAACCAATTCACAAGAACACCACGATGGTTTCCTTCTCGACTCAAATGCGTGTACCAAGAAATTTAGCACTAAATTAACACCCATGCAAAGCACAACAAAAATGCATCCTTAAATCTGTCGAGCACCAAATTACCAGTTGGTCTAGTGTTAATTTGATATGTTCTTCGAATAGAAAACAGTGAAAAACAAAGGTGGGTCCTCTAAACTTGAGAAGGCGTTCTGGCCGAGCCAGACACTTGGGAGTGTGATTTCTGTGCAACCATCTATTATTGTAGGCAGAGTACAGGGAGCTATTTCACCGAGTCTGTCCAGCCAAAAAGTAATTGGCTTCGGTTTCGATTCGAATTCTGCGACGGCGCGACGCTCGCCGGTCTGGCAATGAGGCCACGGAATATAATTGGGTGATATTTGAGTTAAGTCATTGCTACACCATCGACCAACAATCTAGCTGGAGTACGTGATGCGGGATTTTCAAGCACCGCCGCGGCTATGGAAGTTTTTCTATGAAGCCGAAGGTAAAAAACACCATCACGCATGCTTCGCGTTAGTTAAAAACAGACCTGTTGCATTATAATTATAATATTATTATAACAAGTAACACGAACGAGGCAGGGCGAAGGAAACAACCCCCGAGGGTATTCAGAAGCTTCGGCTGTCTTCAATAAAACTCAAAAAGAGTTTAGTTTTCTATCCTCGAGTGAAACGTATTTGAATATTTCAGCGAGTAAAAACATAATAAAGCCGAAAACAGGTAGAGATTTCTACATGCATATGCACATTTTTTATTGTTTCAGATCCCTTGCTCATTCATAAATTGGGCAGTGATTTTCATACGATACGTCGCATCGTAGATCCCCGCGGGCTAATCGCAGCCTGCTGACGACTGTTGTGTTCTTTTTGAGCCCTCTGGGCCGCAGGTCGGACAAATTTGGCATTTCCGCTAAACCCTTCGGTGTAAGGAAGGCGAGTTTCGATCGGAAATTGGTGCAAAATGGATGTGATTTCAGTTTTTTTTGCGAGGCTATTTTCACATTCCACGCTAAAGATTTCCGTTGGTCAGAAAATTTGTTTCATTCATGACTGGCCAGATGTCGAATCCATTCAAAATCTTGCATACCAAATATAAAAAAAAAGTTACGGGTAAACTACAATGCAAGAACGCGAAATCAGCCTCTCACAAAAGATGGAACATTATAATGCAGTATAATCAAATTCCCTGTTGGTTAGTTAAATCTAGATTAAAAATAAGAAGATATAATAAAAAAACAGATATTTGCATTTACCACAGAGAAAATCTACGAGATAAGTACAGCCTTCAGTCATGAATATATTGTGAACAAGAATTAAAGTCGGCAATGTTTGAATTACCTGGATATCTTATTTTATTTTATTAAATTAGCTTTATATTGTATTTTTGCGTGGAGTAGAACGCTGGGGTATTATCTAGCGTTGAATAATGTGTGCCAACTGTCTTTCAATCAATCAAAAACACAATCACGACAATTGCGTGCTAAAGAAACGTTCAAGTTCGCAAATAATCGAAAAGGCGTTTTTCTTAATCAAGAATAAATAGAACTTGCCCTTCGTTTCGGTGTCGTTAGTCACTCAACAGTCAGTACACTTACCGTAATTAGATAAGCGATAATTACAAACAAACAGAATAATTAGAGTAACTTCTCACTAACTAGAATGGTATATACCTGTACATTATCATTAATTAGACCCAATTATTTATCAGCAAACACCACGCAGCATGCAGCATGAAATTCAAGAAACCATCTCAGCTGGCAATGTTAGTTTAATTATCGCAAATTTTAAATCACAAAAAAATTAAAAAAAGTCCAAGTCGATGTGCACAGAAAGGTGGTTTTACTGTAATGACTAAAATTATTTAACCCACTATCAATAGATCCTATTTGTGCAACCAAACAGTAGCCAAAAGCTAACAAGTGCCAACAACTGTAAGTAAAGCATACGCAATCAACAAGTGTGGGAACATTCAAACGAAATTAATTATACCTATAACATTAAAATAGGGAGTTTGTTTTGGCATGGTTGAAGGACCGGAAGGAAGGAAGGAAGGAAGGAAGGAAGGAAGGAAGGAAGCTATGCTTGTTCGTTATACCACGTTGATTCGGTTGTGAACGAAGGATATGGACCGACAGGTAGCAGCATTCAAAAGGAACGAATCCTACAACAGGCGAAGGTTTGCACTACAGAAAGGAACAACATCGGATTCGGTTTTACGCCAGATAGAGATAATTAGAGTAAAATACAATCGATACAAGCGAGAAAATCGCTTGTCTAGTTGTTACAAGGAAGTTAATTTCATTAATTGTACCGAGACACTTTCACTTAGCTGTTTTGTGTACATGAGTGTCGAGCTCTGAGACTACTGCATAAGGAAGCATTATACAGTACAATTGAACTGACTAACAGCGCAGGTTATTACACATTTGAACGAAGATTTAAATGCTATAATTTCTGTGTTTGTCATCCACGATATCAGTAAAAAGTACTGTAAAAACAGTGACTGGCTGGCATGAGTCAAAATATTCTTTTGACGGTTTTTTATCATCCCCCTACAGCTACTAGATACACTATTTGTCATGCGCTAGGAAATTACTGTGAATGACACATCCTAATTATATTTTTTAAATTAACCGAATCACATACTAAACCACACAGAAAGTGTTGTCGAAATGAAAGTAAACTATAATGCACTAATTTGCAACAAATACAAGTGTCAGTAAAAAAAAAAAAAACAGTTAATTTTTGAGTATTTTGAATACTGCGCTTCATACCAACATTTCACGGGCTATGGTGTAATTTTTCTAGTAATAATTCTTCGTTTTCACTTTTCATTATCTTGCTCTAGTTCAAGACTCGTTACCATACTTCACACAGTGCGGTTTTATCTCAATGTTTTTTTCACGGTTCACAAACGCGAAACGTAAAAATGACTTTTAAATATCTTTATCTCTACGGTGGTACTACGCGGAAACTGGGCAAACAACAAATAAGCTAACTTCTGTTGTCTCTGCTAGCTCTGGAAGTATCAGCTCTGTTTCACTTATCTTTAATTACATCAATGTTCCGGTCTAATTGCGCGTGGGAGATTTGATACGTAATTCCCAACACAATTGTTGATTGTTAAATTACCTCATTATGATTATTCACCGCCGCCGATATTAAAAACCAGTGCTAATGCGGATAAATAGTAATCTTGCGTGCTTCTGACAAATCAGATGTTAAACCCTATCAAGTATCTTGGAAAAGTCTTGCAAAACACCTGAAAAATTAGTCACGCTCTACTGCGTTATCAAAATGTAATTATTCTGAGCATACTTCGGATAATTTCTTGTCTGCTTCAACCGCCCATGTTTCAAATTTCGAATATAGTATACCTATCCATTACAGCACGTATCCTTGAAAATTGGTCAAAATAGAAGGTGGAATTTATTGAGCATCGCATTTACCTCCAAATTGAAAAGACCGCATCCACGGAACACAATTCATCCACCAGTAGGTCAGTCACCACCACTAAACATAAGGTAGGTATGTAAATAAAAGCGGATAAATTATTCAGAAGAGCACAACCCAAAAACGAATAAGTTTGTTATTACAAATAGCCAGTTTGAACTTGAAAGGCCGTCCGTTTTGGTCGGTTCGGTGGGTGATCGCGATAGTTGGCTTGCGTCCTGGCGTACACTTAAGACAATTCGAAGACAGGTGGGCAGCTAGTAAGGCATGGTGACCCAGAGGGGCTCTACGAGAAGAGGCTTGCTGCAAGCATTGTACCTATACACACACCACAGTGCGTCCAACTTACCTGTGGGCTGTATGCCATGTATAGTTTAGAGTAACTTGGTATATATAGGTCAGCAAGGAATTTGCTGTCCTCAAGACGGTTAGACAATGCGTACAAAGCAAAAGTTGGCAGTTCGAGAATGAAAATGTGTTCCTTTTGCAGTCCTATACCGCGATAAAGACGGTAAACATCCCTTGCTAGAGTTCTACCCCACATGTAAATTAAATTTACATACAAACGCTACTACACAGACGACTCAAGGTTAACGAAGAGAGAAAAATAAACGGAAATTTTAACTACAAGCTATTTCCGCTTACAAATCTATCGACAAACACATACATTCTCAATTAGTGATGCGTACATACACAAGATGAAAAATCTCGTACGCCTAGTTTCACGCTATTACGCAGCACGCACTGGATTGACCGAGTGACGGCGAGGCGGCATATCGCAGCTATGCACGCACCGCGACGCCCCCGCAAAGGAACAACGCGCGGTGCGTTGGACTTGTCTAGCAACGGCTGGACATGCGGATCATTATCGTGTTACCATGGGTCCATGGGTACCGAACGTGCTACGGGCCCCCATTCCAATTACCAGAGCCACAGACCGAAATTATGGCTCCGATCCGAGACTAGTCAAATGTCGGCAAGAGTGGACTTTAATGGCTGGGAAAGCGTTAGATTCATATGGAAGATCTGTGCGTTATTAATTCTGATTAGTAACCGGAACGTCTAGACGTTTTGTGTTACCTATATATTGATACTTAGTTCAGTGGTCAAAGATAAATTAAATGATACCCAGAACGCAATGCAAAAATAATATGGTATCTAATTACGCTGGAAAATTTAATTGCATGTGCATTTAGTTATACAAGTACACAGATAAGATGTGGATAGTTATTGAAGCGAGGCAAAGGAAAAATTCCAATTAACGTTTTATGAACCATTAAAATTGAAAAATTACCCGCTGAAGCGTTACTAGAGTCTAGTTAGCTATATTTTATTTTTTGTTGCTATTGGCAGCCAATAACAGAAACCTTTCGTGTACAAAATTAAAATACACCAGCAGCAAATTAATTTAACTTACAGGGTGAACATTTTTTTTGCGACATTGCAACAAGGATTATTACAGATAGGTGAATTTCAATTCCCTATACGATGCATCTGAAATGGAACAAAACAGATTGTAATCCTTTTCATTAGCTATCGGAAATTCGAGTGAAAGCAACCAAATTCACATCCAAAAAAACAGCAACTGAAAGTTAAAAGTGGAATTTAAATATCGGACCCATAGCTAATAAGGTCACGCCTAGAAATCGAATGGTCGTAGATAATTTTACACAGTAACAAAGCCTTGTTCCGGCAAACGAGGACATTGATTCATGCGATATTTTCAATCGTTTATTTTTTACGACGATGAAAAGAATGTAATCATCTCACCTATCATTCAGCCAAATAAAGAATTTAATCGGAGATTCGTATAGAAACATTTATGTGGCTATAAAGATGTGTGGCAAGGAAACTTTCATAAATAATATTGCTTTTTTTCTGGCATTAGCTTAATGTTGCGTCAAAGCAACTAAATGTGGCAGACTTTATCTACTCGATGTTTCTAGATGAGATTTTGTGGATCAAAAAGGTCTACCATCACCTTGCCTCACAAAAATAATGTTCTTTTGGCAGGGACATCAATTAGGAATAACTAGGTGCTAATAAGTACAAGCCCACACTCTTTTAGCTATAAAATAAAAATAAAAACTTCCGGAAATGCTCTCCAAGGTTGGGGTTCGCGTTATGAGGCCACAGGCCGGAAATGCAGTACTTCGAGAGGACGCTACCACAGAGAGGAAGTTGCGGATGACAGGAAGGGGTCAACCTCGGTACAGATTGATCAAAATGAGAGTTTGACGATAGCAGTTAGTCACTATAGCTACAGTCTCATCACATCACCATTCGAGAAATGTATGGCAAATCTATGGCATGACTTTGATGGCAAGTAAAACGTTACAATCAAATTGCAGAAGTAATTCCTCACGAGTTCATGTCCGCGAGTTCTCATGGCATGTGGATCTATGCATTGCTGCAAAATGGTAATTAATCAATCTGAAAATTGCGGCGCAGAACTGATTTTCAATTCAAAGAGTCTCCTCCATTAGAAAAGTTCTAATTACAAGTTTTAATCAAATCTAGATGGCAATTAGTAAGTGATTAGGATTGCATGCTATAGTGCAGGGTTTCAAAAATGACTTTTAATTATACTGTTTTATTACAATCTGGAATTAATTAAACTCTTTGTTGGAAACAAAACACTGGGATTTAATGGAGACACAGATTGTATTTGATTGTAGAATCTTTTGATGAAAAAAAAAGTAAATTACTAAGTTGAAGTAAGCTCTAAGAAAACCCGGCACGCCATTTAAATATTGTTTTGGGCCAAAAAGAGCACTATAACAATAACCTCTGACGTTGCAAAAATTTTATTAAAAATTTGATATCTGTTTTCTGAAAAGAGCACAATGAAAAGGCTGCGACTTGTATTGTCCCGTCCCGTCTAGGAGTTGGCAATTCTTGCC
The DNA here is from genome assembly GCA_947568835.1 of Protonemura montana. Classification (NCBI taxonomy): domain Eukaryota; kingdom Metazoa; phylum Arthropoda; class Insecta; order Plecoptera; family Nemouridae; genus Protonemura; species Protonemura montana. The sequence continues at coordinate 13,714,389 of OX387602.1, forward strand.
GACACCATTATTTTTCTTCAATAATTGCAGCAATTATAACATCTTACTTCATCTTAAGTCACGCATCATTATTTTAACTTATGTGACACATTGCTCATGAATACATTCTAGTACGCGCGGTATTTCACTTAAAATCTAAAATACTCCAAGGTTCCGTTTCAGTTTTTACACACTTTGTTGTAAATTTTTCTAAGAAGCCTTGTAAAAAAACGATTGCATTACCTTAGTGTGTTAGTGTTAGAGTACTTAACACTTATCAGTGAATATCAGTACAGTATACGAGTTCTACAGTGACCACCAATTTAAAAACTATGAAATTGAGCAACATATACAAATCACCATTGAATTTCACTGTGTATATCTCCATTCTTTTGTCAAAATCTTGATCAATAACCTATCTGATCGAGCGGTATAGTTGCATTGTGAGCTGTGACTGAGAGATGGGTGGAGGGCAGCTACCGCTACTGGAACAGCAAGCAATGGGTTCGCTGGCGCAGTTTGCAAATCTGTGTCATTCTCTCCCCAGTCTACGATCGACTCTCTCACATACCAAGAATCGTTGCCTTGTTTCACTCAAACATGCCGCATGATTTCTCAATACTACTAGATCATGAAATCTTACAGGTGTATATAACAAACAGCAAATAAAGCTGATCCATGAAAACTGATTAAAAACGTTCATATATTTTCCGATTCCGATTGATTTGTTTAGTTGTTACAATTCGAAATGGTTGTGCATCTCCTTTGAAAGCACACACACTAACTGTGAAACGTGGATGTTCTTTTACATTTTTGACACAGTGTAAATACGGCGTTGAACATAAAAGACGTAGTTTCTTGGTTTGTGTATGAATTTGAGGTTAGTCACGTATAGGAATTACAAAGTCAACGACGGATAGAAGTAGAATAATGACTGCGATGACATCCATTCTTGTCCGTCAATTTATGTCCACACTCATGTGTGTGTTTAGTACTGTCCTTTCTTGCTTTCTTTTCCAGTCAGTCACTGAAAAACAACGCAATGACCGCGAAAAACGAAAGCCTTTCAAATTTAACATATTCAACGCGTCCACACATAGGTACAGTGATTACCTCAGTGTATTTATTTAGTCGGCGATGCCAAAAAGGAAACGTTTTCCCGGTGCAACGCTTCCAAGAATCTTAGTAGCGCACACATGCATCTTTAAATTGGAACGACTCCACGCAAGGAGACGTGCTTACCAGAGCCGTCGGCTGGGCGGAAAAAGGACTTCCATCTTGATATTCAAGAAAACAGATTTTTCTCTCGACTTTATAAAATGTTTACTGGAATTGGATGAACATGGCTTGTAAGCAAGCTATAGATCTTAGCAACAACAAAAAATGTTACCCCTGTTACAAGAAAATCAGCATAAATGGTGGGTGGGTCTGACAATTCAAACCAGTAGGTATGTGACACTGACGTCATGGATGTCAAACTGTCAGGACTGTCAGGTGTCAGCTGCTGTAAGTGGACGCGAGATATCCTTCTGCTTGGATGTAGCGAGCAAGTTATCGAACACAACCTCGAGATCCGGGTTTGATTCCAGCTGATTGATTCAATTACTTTCATGCGAGCACAAACGAACTTGAATGTATAGCTTTCCGCCTTTATAAGAAAATATCTAGGTTTACAGTGTGCATTTATGGATAGATATAGATGCGTGCAAAAACGTTCGATTGGAAGCCATATAAACTTTCGAGCACCTCTATTTCTACTTTGCGACCCAATAGATTGTCAGGATCGATGAGGAGAGATCATACAGTAGCACACCTCAAAAGCAAGGAGCCCATATTAATTTTTAATAACGCTCATTAAAATTATTTCAAATTGCTTCGCTGTCGAGCGAGGCAGCCATTTTATATTACGCTACACACTGAATCAACATGATTTTCTCACACAAAAGCAGACAGCCTGGATGCAATAAAATCTATCGTCAGTCCACATTTTAATACGTCTTCGCTGTAATATTACGATGTGATGATGATACGATCACGACTCTATCTTTTCCACGCGGTGCATTCACAAGCACATACACAGAGAGAATCTTCCCATTAAAATCCAGACCACTGGCAGAATGTTTAGCGCTACGATGGAAATATGCAAATTGAATTTATTGTCTAGCATTGTTATTTGCTAAGCACTCAGTAGAAAAAGCACAAACATGTTCGACAATTATCTTGAAAACACCAGACATGTCTATCGGCCAGATGCACCTTGCAGTGGTCCTGGAATCGCGGCGTGAAACAAGCAGACGAATTGAGGCGGGACGACCGGACGACATCGAATGCGTTCCCAATAATGATTAGACGTAACCTACTGTCTACTAGGTCTACCACGCCAGTCTCGCGCGGAGGATCCACTAACACAGCTATAGTGGTTCATTAATATGAGATGGTAGCCACACACACACATATATATCTACTTATATATCTGTAACAAGAAGCCAAAAAAATCAAAGTAGTATAATGCTGGTGCAAGAATTGCTGAAATGTTGACCTGAAGAGTGGTAAAAACTTGGCCAGTGGCCATCGAGCTGGGCTGTGTGGCTGGTGCAACCAAGGCGCAGAGGCAGAGGCAGCCCGGTGACCTAATGGGTCGTACTCCTCGCGATGGAGCTGGACCGTACAACGGTTCTCCTGCCGTGGCGGCCTCGCTCTGGGCGCTATCCATCGCGGCCTAGCGCCGAATACTCATCATCGTCGGCAGGCACAACTCACCAGTCACCATGTCAGCTGACGAACTCTTCAGTTATAAGGTGTAGTTGAAAGATGAAGTGATTATGCTCGGGTTTGGGAGACGTCTGTTTGGTGACACTTTAATAAAGCCACAAAGATGGGGCACTTTTTGAAGGTCATTCACGTTTCCATACATACGCAGTGGTAGTGAAGAATTGTGAAGACTGAACCGAGATCCGTAGAATTAGGAATAGAATATGCTTTACGTTTCACAGTACTACTGAAGCAACTTGTTAATGGAAAAATTATTATATCGAAGAAGTCTCCTACTGAGATCTGTCAAAACTGTCAGATTTGTGACGTGGAATTGAGAAGGACGTGTACGTTTTAGCAATTATACCTATCCAACTGTTAGCTATCCAATGGTGCATCTCAGGGGTGGGGAGGGGGGACAAATTGAAAATTGTGCGATGTATAGAGGTCTTGCCCACTCCTTTACAACAACATGGTACGCTCCTGCTAAACTAAAATCGAAAGAATGTGTGCATGTAAATGTTCAATTTAACTAATTTCTATTAGATATTCTCGAAATTGGAGTCGATAGCGTGCAGTTTTTGATCTTGTATGCATTGCACCTCGAGGAATTTCTACCGATAAACGAGCAACTTTAAATCTACATCGAACATAACCCGGTGAAATTGTTAGATCTCGAATTTGAGCTTTAGGCTGGTAAAAATTATAATTTAGGACCAAGAAAATATTGGCACGAGACATGGTCGCATGCAAAGGAAGGGGTATGCGATACTAGCTTCAAAGTAGGTACCAGTACCACACTACTGTGGTTCGATCAAACAATGCAGCTGGTATGTTCGTAGTGCAGGCCATAGCAGTCATTCGCTGGCGGTATTTCCAATGACGCTTCTTCGCCATGAAGCCCACACAAGAAATCGATGGTAAAGAAAAAAAACTACTCAGCTGTGTCTTAAGTTAAATGCGCTTTACGCCAGTGAACTATTTAATTGGTCCACCACTACAATGTCCCCGGCAGATGATTATCTGTGCATTATATTTTTACCGTTGAAAACATGGGTTTTTGATCAAATTCAGTTTGTTCAACTTTCGATTACTGGTAGGACACTACTCTGCACTCGCTACCTTACAACAAGTTATCACAACTAGACAGAAAAGTGATCTACTGTTGGATGACATTGCCCTCGTACTTAGTAGACAGTAAGGCACAAATCGGAAGCTAATTTGAACCTACGGAGGGGCCAAACCAACCATGTGTAGCCATTATGAGATTTGTAATCTGCGATTAATAACTTCAATTTTAGTTGTTGACATTCAATTGTTAGATTCAAGAATTATTTCGTATATATCGAGACGATGGTAACAATGTGAAAAGGATTCTAATACCAAAACGAGACCGTTCAGACACAGTGGCTAAAGCCAAATTCGCAGCCCTATCAAAAGCAACATTTGAGGATCGTTAAATATCACAAGGCGATCGAGATATGCTAGTTACATTGCAATTAAATGTTGGAAATTGCGCCACTCCTTGGTAATGGCAGGCTACTGGATATTGGCCGGAGGCAGTGGACCATGGCAATGCTAGCAAATGCCCATTGCTTATGATAGAACACAGGGAGTGCGTTGTGCCTATGTTTAGCATCTCAGCAATCTCAGACGCCGACAATTGCGCTTGTCTTGTCGCCTGTATGCAGCGGCGCTCGTGGTGAAGACATTATACAAGTAGACCAAACTTCCTCGGATTGGACAACATAGAGGATTCATTCTCTGTCCGCGTTTTGTAAGGCTGGGTGTAAGTATGATGGTATACCTACGTAAGAAAATGACGTAAAAGGTGGTCAGACAAGAATGATGTGTGCAGAACTTCGAAGATCTGCAGAGTGGTCTACGTCTTCTGAACAACTACAATGATCTGATTGGCGATTCGTTTCACACAGTCGTTATTAAAGGAGGTAGCAATTATTGACTAATCGTCATAAACGAAAAAAACAAATTTGAAAACCTACAAACGTGGTTTCCATAATATTCAATATTATATGTATTACGCGACAAATTCTTTGACATTTAAAAACATAGAAAAAGAAAAAATGTTTTAGTGGCCAATTAAAACTAATAAACATCGTAGAAATGTTATTTTTATGTTGCTTAATTCGTGTCATAACCCTATTTATAGCCGACATGATCCGCTGAGTGCGTGCATGAACCGAATTATTTTGCACATCTGAGGACTCGGCGAAGAGATGTGTAAAATACAAGCCGCAATTCTTTGCTGTAGTAGTACACCTTCGTACAGTTAGCAGAAAGACCGATGTCATCGAAGGTTTGGCACTTGCCATGCCCCGAGGGAACGAATATAGCGTGTACACCTCCAAGTACCTCCAAGCCTTTCCAAATGTTGCTAAATTATGCAAGAAGCATTCCACCTTGTAGATGAATGCTAATGCTAACAAGCTGGTGTATTACTATACTGTGTTTAAAATCGTGTATGGTGTAAGACAGCTTCAAGACAAGAAATGGGTACGACTAAAGAGAACGCCATATTTGAAAATAATTTTCTTATTATTGATCACAATATAAAGTTAATAAAAAAAGACTATTGGTATGTTAATGTCGATCATACTATGTATATATATAGGCAGAGGGTCGTAGACACCTGTCTGAACTTCTTATAATGAACAAAAACCACACAAGAGTTGGAGAAAGTTATATGCAGAGATACGCTGTGATAATACAGTCGACTCTCCGATATTACTTTCTTCGACAGGTGATACCTACGTGCCTGCCAACTGATTCCACGCATTTTACTCTCAAACTAACTATGAAGTGAAGACAAAAGACTGCAAGTAGATCGATTGGTGAGTATTGTCGTTTATTATTTATTGGCAAGTTCCAGTAGCAATGGCACCCGGAGCGGAGTTCATGGCAATGCCCCAGATATCGTCCTGAAGTATGTGGTGCTACAGCGCGGTCACCATAAAGATTGACTGACTCACAGAGTCGCTAAGGTTTGGCGTATGTTTCCGATTATGCGTTCCAAAGAGCTTGGGTCAATTGTGGTTTCGGGGCGTGTCGAAGGCCAGTCTGCGGAATCTTGTTACAATCTCATTATCACAATAATATTACTGCCACATTGGTATTTATTGGGTTATTTTACTCTGTATCGACAAAGCCAGGCTCAGCTGATGTTACTTTGATACGACTTCGGGTATACGTATGGAGTCAAAACCGCAGTCGAGCATCGACGTCGTTGGGTACAAAATGGCCTTGATGTATATAAGCTTCTTGGTGTAATGATCAGGGCATTTTTTCCTATGCTGGGTCGGTCGGTACCACACGATCGAAGGCTTCGCTAGATACATCGCCACATTTCTTACACGAGACAATAAAACAATAAAAGTGTAAACCCCTCATTACCATATTCAAACAAAGAAATGGCAGTTCGGTGAGGTTACAGTGTGGGCAAAATGCGAAACTCGTGTACCAATGCATTGGTGCTTAGGCATTTTGGAAAGCGATTAACATATTATCTTCTACAAAAAGAGGTGCTGGACATTTACCTCTTTGAGACCATCGAGTCGTCCCAGAGACTTGGAGCCTTGCAAAGGGGCGAAACCTGCCACCCTTCCGTAAATGCCTCCGCCATTGTTGTTATTAATCCCTGGATCGGTCACGTTGATGTTTTTCGCTCTAGATTTGCTCTTTCGCTTATCCAACAGGTGTCGGCTCGTGCGTCCACCGAATCTTCTGGTTTCTGGCTGTTCCTCTTCCGGATCAGACTGTACTTCCCTGTATTCCTCTTTGTGATTCGGTCGCGATCCCAAAATATGGCCGAACGATTGGTTCTTTTGATTTCGCGTGGGGCTTTTGTATCTTCGTCGCGCTTTCGGCGAGCTCACTGGGGACGTCACTGGCGATACCAGAGGACTCAGATTCTGCAGTCTCTGCACAAGATTTCCAAACATCGTGCGATTTTGTCTTTCAAAATCAATCACCAAATGTTTAACGAAACTTGAGCTAAAAATTAATTATTAATTATTTCAAATATCGTGATGCAAAGTGGTAAAACAGTCCGCACGATCACAGTTTCAATGGTATAGCTTTCACCTTTAAATATGTCTACACACTTGTTTAAAAACTACGGGTCAAATTACTCAATTATTAAACACATTGTCGGACCCTTTTAAAACAACACAGTGCCGCCGCCCAAAAGCTTGGACCAGAAAAAGTAAATTGTATACACTATGTGCGCCATTTGTAAACGAAATACGTTCGGCAAACGTGTCTAACCTAATTCAGCTCAAAAAGCGGCATATTTACGCATCAATAAGCCTCACACACAACGATAACGACAAGAGTTTACTGAATAATATGATCCGCACACAAACATTGAAAAGCTGATAAGGAACAGTTAAACACGACAACAAATAAGTGTCAAAATAATTGATTCACCGCTTAAACACGCCGACGTTCGAACCACGTGCCCTACGGGAGTAGCCGCAAATAATCTAACACCAATAACAACCGATAGTTAATAAAAACATTCAAATCCAACACACGGACAACACACTTACACGGTGAACTTCCATTTGATAATTTTTCGCCGCTTGTTGTTGTACTACTTTGAACACGTTTTTCGCACTCGCCTCGCCTACTGGCACCGCTAGACGGGCACCGTGCACGCCATGCTCTCTCCTCTGGTGATGGCAACAAACTGACTACAGCTTACGTCGGCCGGGTCCGGCGACAGGTTTTGCTGCCAGCCTCGCTCGCTCGGCGTCGTCGTTCATTCGAACGCATGGTAGAATAACAACTCCCCAGTCCACAATCCCCACCAAACCATCGTACCGGCTGGCGCAGCAAGGCCCCATGCCACCACATCCTATCCCATTACATTACATGGTGCTAAAGATTGCCATGGCTGTACCGGCAGGGCTAGCGCATAGGTATATGCAGGTACGAACTTCATGTGTTTGGTATGTCCGTTTTGGACCAGGTGGGAGAGCGACGATTCTTGATAGAGCCCACTACCAACTCAACCGCACTGGACCAGTTCTTTCGCGGCGACGCAAATTCATCCGAAGACATATTGGGCAGTCGATGTTGCTGCGAAAGGTTGGTTCGCGCACACGACATCGAAGCGCGAGGAGGATACGTTCTTGTCTTTAATTATTCATCTGAAAATATTTCTAAACGCTCTCTGATGAAACGCTAAAGGTGAAGATCGTTACCATTATGCAATATCAGATTCCATCCACAGTGAAGGTTCCACGAAATGTGTTTGAATTTTTATTGCCGAATATTTTCAGATGCACTGGTGGTGGTTAGCCAATGGTTCTTAGGTTCTTCTTTTGTGAAGCAGTCTTGAATCGTGTATGTACCGGCGCGGGAGGATTATGCAAGCGATAATCGTGAGTGAGGGTGTGTTGGATTCCTCAACGTGGTGGAGGTGCCGAGTTGGGCATAGGAGTGTATATTGTTTTGTTAATCTTTCTTTGTTGATATTATTATAAGAAACTTATTACGATTGGAAATAGTATCGAGAGATTGCCTGGAATTTCATTATAATATTATAATCACGTGCATATTATTACAACAATATTTCCTCTTTGTTACACCATGGACCCTGTCGTTTTTCTCTCATATTCAAATGATGTTTTGTTTACATTTAAAATTTCTTTTCATATCTCTAGCCAAGGCATCGCAATATTCTGTATCACATACCTCGAGAGCATCGCGTATAAATCGTTAAATCTCTTCTCTCACTCACTCTCACGTGAATCACGACCCTCAAATCTGTTCCTAAGTTTTGTTCCTTTTTACCTGTGTAGGTTTTTATCATCACTATGAAACTAACGAGGGGTAAGAATAGGGCCGACCAAAAGATTTACTCCCATCAAAAATATAACTATGCGCTGGCTTTGGTACAGCAGATAAAAAGAATCGACGAAAAAACGGCATTCTTTCGATACTACAACCAGTGGATTGAAAAACACCGATGACGCCAATCTCTTGACGAGATAAAAGTGAGTATAAAAGTCTTGAGCGTGGGTTCCATCACCTTTGAAGGCGGGGTCATGATGATACAGGCTTAGTGTGACACGCAGATCCTCCTTCATTATCATTTCTTTATCATATTATATTAATTTTTCATCAGCCAATCGTCAACTTGTCGAATATCTCCTCTTTTAGTGACTAAGCCACGAGAAGTCTGTGTAGAATTACAGGTTGCACCTTGCGTTAGCACCCTCTCGATGGATGAAAGCTACAGATTGAGCAGAACGAATCCTGTGTAGTGGTCAGTTTGCATTGCCAACGAGAGTGCATGCAGCCAGTGAGCAGACGCTAGATGGCTGCTGGCTATCGCCGGCGCAGCTGCCAAGACAGTAGATGCTCTGTATAGATTCTTCCTGCTTGCTCCTTGAGTCCTTGGTCCTCGAAGAGCACATGTGGCCAGGGGCCCGTATGCGGTCCGCACGCGTTACCCCGTACCTGGCTCATACGTCAATCGCCAGAAGGGCCCAAAACTTATACGGACAGAGAGCAATTAAAATGGGAAAATAAAGTCAGCCTGGCGTCTAACAACGGGTATAAACGTGATAAAACTATAGGCAAAGTGCTTGCAGCTCGAGAAAACGAAGAACTAACTTCGAATACCACAGTTTTTTTTTCAGCGCAAATGAGCTGCATCTGGAAGGGTTAGGAAATAAATTTCACGGCAAATGGGAACGCGTGCCGGAAAGGTACAGATGGTATAGGTACACATTTTTCTAGAAGAAAAACCACAAATCGGCCCACATTGGCCCGAAACCTCCGAGTCGACGAAGGGTTACAATGCACCTCCTCTCTTCACCTTTTTGAACCAGGTTAGCCGAACATAAAACACGATCAAATTTACAGAATTCCTCGTCGGACGTTTATAACAAAATGTTGCATTCTTCCTCAAATAGACCTTTCAAATACCAAAAAGTAGTTTTGTAAAGCAGACTTCTTTATGAAAGCACTTCACTTTCAAATTTCTTCCAATCTGTTGATCTTGAATCCTTGATGGTTTCAGTGCTAGCGAAGTTGGGTAAGGTAATGCTACACCTGCAGAGTTGAGAGCGGCCGCGTCAGCTGAGCGTGGCAGTCTTTTCGGCCGACGCACAAGAATGGATGGCCCATAGATGGACGCCGAAGAGAGAAAGAACCCAGATCTATGCCGAGAAATGACATTCGCTCAAGCTCTGCCAGCTGTTCCTGACAGAAATGACACCAGGAGATTCCCGTTGACGGTCGAAGGGGTAAGAAATTTACTTCACCATAAAGCAGTGTCTTCTCGACAGAAGAAGTGTAGAATCACGAGCATAAGCCATCAAGTGCGAAGGAAAAGAAAGAGACAATGAGAAATAATAATGCATTGTAGAAGAAAAAAGGATCTAAATAAGGCAAAAAAGAAAAGCGAAATGTGACTATACAGTCTACACGACTATAAAATGTTCAGCAGAGGAAAGGTATACCATCTTGGACAATGGGAAAATATTGAAGACGGGTAAGATGCATGCAGAATAAGAGCATGAGGAGGTAGGTACGAGAGGAATGCAGCTCTGTACAATGTTCTACTGGGTCGTTGGATTGTGATAAATCTTTGCTGTGTTTTGATTGCAAATTCTGATTTAATCAGTGTGTCTAACGCCAAAGGAGGACTTGCACTTCGAGTAGGGTTGACAAAAAATCTATAGAAGGATAGCTGTATTACCTAAGTTATAAGTTATGTGAGCTGAAACTGCCGCGACTGAGATTCATAAAGGAATCACGCGTATAGGCGACTGACTATTGATTGGTCTCCAATGACGGCACTTTCTTCTAGTACACCTCTGAGCAAATCACGACTTCCAGCTCCGAGTGTCGCTAATTTAATAATATCCATGCAGTAATTCGCCGTCGGTGAAGGTGATTATGATGCCGATTATTCACGGCAATTGGCAATATACGTGAGTAAAGATTTTTTGTTCATCAATATGATGAATGGATAATGAGAAAGATGTTCACAATCGAAAATCAACGATAGATCGGTGCAGGATCTGAACCCGGACCTTCGATCTATCAAATAGTAGGATCATGTTTCGTGGGAGTTGCCCAGGTGACAAAAAAGTTCTTCGCCTTTTTTTATTTTCATTTTACAAAACCGGGTGAATCTTCAGAAGAAAAAGAAAACCTCTTTCAGTATACTAAACATGTTTTAACACAGACAGGAGAGAATTCGCTGCATGCGTGCCAGATTATTTATTTGCATTTCATGCGTTGTCTTGATGATACAAAAGTAAATGCCGACAAGCTCTTAGATAAAGACGGGCACTTCGAAACAACATTACATCACAAACTAATTGTTTCGGAAACGAGTATTTGCCGTGCGCCGCGTTATCTCTGTCAACTGACGCACAATTGCGATAGTTACTAGTTACAAATCGACATTCTCAAGGCTGGTCAGCTTGCTGCCATTTCTTAGTGCTCTAAGAAAAGAGACACTTTTAGATAAGACGAAAAGAAAATTACTAGATCCAAGAAATTATGGCTCAACTTTCTAGTAGCAATTATACGCACACATGAAATTATTTATATAAAAAATATATAACGCCGTGAGTTATGAATTTAAAAACTCGTTTCGGTGCACATTGGCATGTTCTTCGTGTGGAGGATCCAGAGTCAAGTTTTTTTTTTTTTTTTTTTTTTTTTTTATGAAGTCAAACACCTATTCAATGATGAGGGTGAATCATGGCAGAGAAATTGCTCTCCCAAGACGTCCACGTACAGCCATTTCCGTTCAGCAAAACCAATCTTTAATCATACCAAGAAAAATGAGTGAAATAACAGCGATCTAATGCCACCACATATGATATCTGATCGATTCTTGAAGACGCCGTCAAATCGGCCAATACGCCGCTCGGAATACTTCACCGAACCTAACTGTTACCATATGATTTATACTTCATGCATTCACCGATAAAACTCAATAAGTACTTATAGACGCCGGGCGAAATAAACGTAATAAATTACGTATACGTTAACAATATAAATATGGTAAGAATATGCACTAGAAAAAAAAAGCGATTGACCACCACGATCGTGTCCATCCCACCCATTGGGCATCAAAACACGTGTTCATGAGTTAGTACACTAACGACAGCTTACGACTTGCACTCAAATGCACATGGAGCATCGAAACGCAATGTCTACTTCATTGCCTTGCAGCTTCACTCTCGCGTGTCAGGGGTCGACAATGCACTTTGCGGCCACGCCATGCGATGCATTCGCCTATCGAGATGCAACTGCAAATGCGCGGGACGTGTTGCAAGAATGCATAGCGGAAGGCATGTCGAATAATTGAATATAGCGATGCGATATGCACCTAGGGCGACCACAGCGAAAGGGTGACTGTTTTACCGTTTCCATGGCAAAACATCGTTGATATCGCGCGAATTGGACGATATACTCGTACGTTTTCTTTGATCGATCTTCGCTAACTTTACAGGGGCGATCAACTTGTACGTATTCTCTTTGAATGAGTTGGGGTTTTCAGGTACAAGCACTAATTTTAAATAAACTATCTTCGTGAAAAATAACCCCCCAATTGACTACTTTACCGATAAAGGTGTACGATGCTGCTAGATGGAGTCACCGTCGTTTCGAGTGTTAATACATTTAATTTTGTTATTCCTCAAAGATAACGCACGTTTAATTAACTCTTAATTAACCTTTATTAATGCTAAAGACAATAATTGATTTACGTGTATCGATATTTTGAGTCGTAATCATATATCTGATTTGTTTTAAGGACGACCGCAAGCGACGTCTGGTGGCCCCTACCGATACCACGCGTTGCCGCCACGTTTGCTCATCAGAATGTTTAACAATAGCGCTGGCCCTCTGACTTTACATATAAACTCAATGATACTGGAGATCGAGATGCTTGTTTGGTTTCCTTTCGTGTGTCTAGCATTTATATGAAATGACAGTCTTGAAATTAGCTGTCTGGCAAATAAGAGCACATGCATGCTTGCACATTGAGCACTTTTATTGAATCGAACAGATAAGATCAAGGAAGCTGCAACCATGGGGGCATTGTATGATCGATCAATGAACGATTAAGCCAATTATTGGCAATTTAGACGTATCGTTATATTGTGTCGTCAATAAAGTATGTACCAGGGCGTTCTATTACGAGGTGCTGAGCGTGGGCGTCGGGCACCAAGCAGATATGACACACATGACCCGACTGCAGAGCGAGGTATGTATGTATGTTACCTCCCAAAGGAACACTATCGGCATTTCCCGATCACATTCCTGGCCACTGCATAATTAAACCCGTTGGGTGTGCGACTCACGCTCGGAATTCACCCAAAGTCCGCGATTCGGAGTGCAATTTTATGGTATCACGTAATTTCATGCTTAATCTATTTCGATTGTAATTTTGAGCTTGAACATTCAAACTGAACCGACTTTTTTTTGCCGGTTGTGTGTAATTGTAGTCTGCTGTACATACAAAGGTAATTTCGATTTAATAGTAGAAAAAGTGTACAAAATGTAAACGGTACTTTTATAAACGTCATGGTAGCACAAAAAAAAAGTATTCCTATCAATTTACCGCATCAGTAGCGTTTTGCAATAGGACTATTATTATACTGCAGCGATGAGCTAGTAATCTGGAAACTGACCTAGAAGTGCAATTTTGACTAGTGATTCTCTGCGAGTGCAGACCCAGAGGTGTCGGCTATACCTGAGTGCCCAACACCCAGGTCCAGGCGGTGTTGAAATTCAAAGATCTGCCCCGCCGTATCCTCACAGCTGCAAGATTGATCTGCGAGCATCTAACCGCAAACGGTTGGGATCCGAGAGGAAAATCTCGAAACACCGGACCGAAATCAAGATCGTTTCCATTTCATCTTAAAACCTCCACAATATGATTTGTTTTTACCATCGCACCAGCAAGAATAGTAATTGGACCGAACCCCGCCGTCAGTTTCAAATCAATCCCGAAAAAAAAAACTGTCGTTATGTCATTAACGTATTGACTTAGATTGATTACGACGGCGCCAAGTCGTTACCCTCGCGATTGCGAGCGCTGTCGGTGCTATAGCCAGATCGTGAATCGTTGTCGCTCTATTTTCTCTTCCTCGTCTGTAAGTTTGCGAGTTTGTGAGCGGAACACAATTGTGTCGGGCGTCGCGCCAGGCTTGCACATTATCGCGGAAACGTAACCCTCCTATACTGGCGTGCTGACCGCTGACTACACCGAGGTGCTGATGCTGACGCCGCTGTAATGTCGGTGCGATGCAATTATGTAGACCTGCGGGAGATCACTAAACTGAACGATACCAAACCAAACGAAAGTAACCATGGAATACCGTTACAAATGTGCAATGAATGTTCGCATTCGGAAATGCCATTGGAATTGCATGCGGTAGATTGCGAGGGTTATGGCAATAGTAAAAGCTTTTGTAAAGCATGGACTTTTGGTAATGTTGCTGAAAGAAGCTGCTATAGCAGTGAGTTGAAAGGGGATTTGATTAGTATCTTGACTGGAGAAAAATTATCTCTGTCCGGTCAGTTATGATATTTGTAAAACACCATGGGGCATTTTATGGTCGAATGGTGTAAAGTGAGAGTAAACAAGTACACTACATGAGTTACGTTAGTTACTCGCAAAATTAACTTCGGAAAAATATGGTAAGTACATGAAGCGATATGACGATGTAATAAAGTCGAAATCAAAGAATAAAGCAAGTGTTCAATTTTTGACAGTACTAAATTTAATATTTCAGTATGATTGAGACGTGGAGCGATGGGTGAGACTCCAATCAAAGTTATTTTTTATCAGATGTTGTTGCAGGCAATTTATAATTATTCACCAAGAAATGGAATACATAGCTCCGCATTTCTGAACTTCTTCCAACTTTTAGCATGGACAAAAAACCCACACAGCTGGACATTTGTGTGATTGACACTTGATATCCATTTTGATGGCACGAGGCGAGCATTTGGCGATCTCTTTGCTCTCCGGAGAGTGCATGGTCTGGGCCGAGCACTCGACAATGCAAAAGCAGCAGACGTGCAGGCATCCGATGCGACCGGCAGCGCTCGAAATCAATCCATTGCTCCATTCAGACGATAGAGATGTAATCTCAAACGTGTTCAGACCAATCGGGAAGGGGAAAAAATTGCGCAAAATTTCTATGCCTACACGTATTATAGGAGATGAAAAGTGGAAGCCGTAAAAAAGAACGAGGCTGTAGATGATGCAGCAATTATTTCAAGTGTAAAGGAAAGGTGTCAATGGTCATGTCAATCATGAAGCGTGCTTGCAGCGAGATGGTTTTCTGATATTACTGCTCATTACGTCATTGTTATGTATATTTAGAGAAGAAAATACAATTTTTTTGATAACAGTAAATATCGATGAAATGACTTACTTCCTGAATACCCGGGTCTCTCCAAATATACAAAAGAGACGAAAAACTAGCAAGCAAAATAAAATACTTTCTACTTGGAGAATACTCAATACTTTCGGACTCAAAGCGAATTGAGCCTTCTTCTTCCCATGTACAGCAAAATCATTGAGGTGCAGTGCATTTTTTGAAACGGGAAAACGTCTTTGCCTATTTGAAACTTCTAATTGCGTTCGATACCAACTACACGAATACGTGAAAGATTAAGAAGTTCATCATCGGATCTCTTTGCTAGTGTTCATCTGTCCAGGTAATTAGCTCGATCAATTAGTTTTCCAGCTAGAAACGTCCACAACTTTATAAATTAACAACTGATTGAACGTTGCCTTCAACGTGTCTGTCCAACACTCTCGTTCAACCGTGCACGATGCAACTCACTTTTTCATCGAAAACGCCTGAAAACCACTTTACAATTAACGCACAAAGATAATAATTACTAACGCAGTGTAGATTCTAATCATCGGTTCATGTCTAAGAAGATATTAATGCAATCTGTCAAAAAAAGTGTTACATTCTACATGGTCTGTAAAATATTGCTGAGAGAACTTGGATAATGAATATAATATGAATGCCGTTCAGTGTGCTTTTAAGAGTAAATAGAAGTATGGTCTGCCGGTCAAGGACAAAAAGTACCCCCAAAAATAGTCTCTGTTACACTTTTCGAACTGTAGTGATAGTCGTTGCTTGTATCTCGTCATTGTACATCAATGTTTATTCACTGATTAGGAAATATAGGACAAACAATTGGCTTCACGGCATTTCCCTCAAGTGTACTGCCAGAACGAGAAGCTTGGCTTTTCTATTTCAAAATTCAGAAAGGGTTTTGCTTGGCTTGATAGAATTTTTTTTTAATCTTTTGTCTTGGCTATAACAAAACGTTTAAAGAACAGCGTCAAGCCAAAATTCAGAATTTAAGTGAGTAGTAAATTTTAAAAGTAGTATTCTAGCCTGCAGCAAGCGTTATTGAATTGAAATTTAAATGCAAATCCCCCTTTCTTGCTGAAATCTTGAAATACTTACGATACCTTTATGACATTGTGTAAGTCTTGAGACAGCTTCGTGATCGAGTCATGATCAAAACTCAAAGATTAATGTGTAAATTGATACTCTTTCGACTAACAGTGAATATAATACTGCATTCCAACACCCCTGAATACTCAAAAACGCCGAAAGGCATTCAATAACATCTAAACTCTATTGATTCAGTTTTCATAAAACTTCACATGTCAAGTTTAATATTAATGTCACAGTATTTGTCCACATGTAAGAGATTACAAGTTTCATATCCGTCAATCTGAATCGCAGCATCAGGTTCAGGTAGCCGAGCATCTGAAATGCGAAGGGTATGGGTGCTTCAAACTTCATGAATAAACCAGGGTGATCTGTCTCATTGTCAGATTGAAGCCATTGTCCCACTTAAGAAAAAAAAAACTCACGTGCGTTATACCAGAAAAGTCATAATGCATCATGAAATAATATCGTCATTATGTATATACCCAGGAGAGAGACGTAAGACGAAGAAAAACGCTTCGTGAAACTTGATTACGAAGAATCGATTACCGGCTCGACGTAATGGCGATCGTTTAGGCTTGGTTTAGACAGGTTCACGCTCTTTCAGGACTTCTTTTCTAATGGCGTCCTTTTGTCACTTATTTATGAAAGACAAACTTGGAATTCATTTATTACCAAGCCCTCATTTCTATGTAAATCGGTTCTGTGTAGTAGAAGAAGAGACAATGCCACATGACCGAAGCATGCTGGCTGGGTCATAATTTGAATACACACTCTCATAAGGCGTAATGTTTTTTTTTTATTAAAACCTACAACAGTGTTATTTTAACTTGTAACAAAATAGGACAGCACGCTAATAAGAAAGACACTTCCTTATAGCTCTGTTCAAACTTAAGGTAGCCTCCATGCGAAATCTGAGATTTGTTTACTTTAAAACTTATGGATTGACATTAATTTTTATGACAGAGCGAATGAAGTGTCGTTCATTATAAGCGAATAACACACATTCGAGTAAAAAATAAAAAGTAATGTCATACTCTTGTCTGACGCCAAATTATGATTACAAGTAGTAAACCATCCCCAAAAGTTTCATACGGTGAAAAACTAGTAGTATTTCTATCATTAACCACGCGTTATATATGGTATAACCGTGCGTTAAGTGGACCTACTACTAGCTAATTCAACTATATCATCCAAGACAGGTACAAAAGACAGAAAAAAATCTTTAACAGCAGCAGCAGCTATCGAGGAGGGTTGTTTTCTACGGCTTCTCATGCACCATTGTGCTAGCACCAGTCTTCACTCCACCCCTGTGTTTGGTATTTATACTTGAGATGTTTTCAGACGTGTAATTACTTGGAGTAAACAACAGGGCGCCATGCCACGGGAGAGATGAATGCGGGAAAGAACGAGGCGCTATAGCACAGCACAGGACAGGCTAAAAACTCTGCATAACGCGCCTTGTATTCTTGCATGGTGCAGGCACTCTGATGCTGGAAGGATAGCGAGAATAGTTTACTGTCAATGTCAAAACCTGTGATATTCATACACTATTTATGCCGGTGTTTGAAATAATTATAAACAAATATGTAGAGATTGTAAAAATGGCGACTGAAAATCATGAGTCGATAACTCTTTGTAGTATACAGTTGTAAATGAAGACTAGAATGAAGACCAACCCTTGATTTGCAAGTGGGATATTGACGTTTTTCTTATTCTAATGAACGATGCTGTATATGATCACTCTGTAAGGTCATGCATAAAGAGGACAAATAATATTTCCGATATTGCATCATGAAATAAACCATTTTATGATTTCATTTTTAACAAAACGCTGGATAAAAGTTCATTCTTTTTAACAGCATTTTTGATTCGTAAATTGAATTCCTTTGAGGCGTAGGCAACAAAAAAATCTTCCTAGCAACTATGCGTTGCTGATTGCCATTTCTTGTAGCTGCTCCAAAGTGGATAATTAACGACTCCTTTTCAAGCATTCTACTATATTATATTACCAATTAAATAACGGATAAATAATAGAATCTATCGCAATGTAATTTATGGCGTGTCGTGACTAAATTCAAACTGTAGCTGCCGCATTTTTCTTGCATCAATTTTAAACTAATCATTCATATGACACCATCGTTATCCGAAAGAGAAAACCATATACGATATTCAATTTGAAAACTTTATCATTCGAATACTGTTTCATAACGGTCAAAGATGCGTTGCACTCGATACTAAAAAAATTAATAAGCCCGGTATGATCTGTGACCGGAAGGCACGTAGAGAGGCACATGTTCACATGGAATAAAAGTAACAAAGTGATGTTTTGTTTGCTTGCAACCAATGCGACAGCCTGCACCCTCCATTTCGTCTCATCTCATATTCTGTGATCGTCCTCCTGCATATTCTGCAGCGCCCCACCCACCCTGAGATTCGGGCACGCTCGCCTCATGACGTCTCCATAGGCGTCCCTTCAACGTCGTCTAGCCTCAACACGGCTTCATCTCGCTCCTTGAGTAATACATTCGTATCATCAACTGAACTTTTGCAAGGGTGATTAAAAATCTTTGGTATATCGGTCCATTGTGAGCAATATCTGGTCTATGGCTAATTATTAATTAGAATCACCAATTTCAAAGCCGTATAGACCAATTTTCGACATATAAACTACTACCAAATACTGCAACCAAATTCGTACCGATGGTTCTAAAATTGGTGATTCTAGTATTTAGCATAACTATTTATAGTTTTCCTGAATGTAGAAAATATTCAATGACAGAAAATAAAAGGTGATCAGTAAATATATTACAACAAAAACTCACATCGATCTCGAAAACTGTGAGTACGGTGATCGCATAATAAGAGCAGCACCCAAACCAAAATATGCATGCAAATTCAAACCCAATTCTAAGCGACTAGCAAATCTCCATCTTACTGTTCCCGCGTAGCTATCTTTCCTGCATGATCATATGATGAGAAGCTACGAAAAGTATGTAAGACTTGCTGGATACGTGTTTGTGCCCTTCCAAAACGAGAAAAAAAAACGTCGTATTTTACAGCGTAACCCACATGTAAATCTTGTAGACCATGGCCAGATAAGAAACTTACGAACAAATAAAGTACAAAGTGTCTGCAAAGGGCGTCGTCGTTTACAACAAGTTGAATTAATCAGTTTATTGAGCTTTGGCCTGGCCGATCTTTGCCCGATCTCCGCGTGCTTTCGGTCTGCCTGTGCCGTTCGTGGTTCGCGGGGCCTCTCTGCGCGGGGCGATCATCTA
Organism: Protonemura montana; assembly: GCA_947568835.1. Taxonomy (NCBI): domain Eukaryota; kingdom Metazoa; phylum Arthropoda; class Insecta; order Plecoptera; family Nemouridae; genus Protonemura; species Protonemura montana. The sequence goes on from OX387602.1 coordinate 13,733,890, forward strand.
GCCGCGTCATCTGCATCTAATTGACGCCCAGTGAAAGTGATAGATAGATCGAAGAATAATGTTGCGAATCCTCTCCCCGGGTCACACACAAGGTTGTGCTATTATTTAATCGTGATGTAACATATTCACAAACGTGCAGATAGTTTTGTCTCTCCTAAGAGTATTTTCTCAGGACATGGCAGACAACACACGACAGATCGCTATCGGGTAAAAACTAAAAACTATTGACAAATATGTATAATCACCATTAAGTTATCGTCTTGTTATAGGAGGATACGTTTCTGGGACAAATTTAAGAAACTAAAGATAATCATGCTTTTGATCCAATCGGTTTGCTTTAAATCAAAATAATTTCTAAGAAGTTGACAGTCGCTGCAGGACTATCGAAAAAGAAACGTTGCATAAAGGTAGGGTGGATCCCAGGTATCAACTTATTCTAGCTTGTAACTCGTAGTCTAGCTCTCTTTCCAACTTATTAATTGATAACAATATGAGATATCACGTCACGGCTCCGATGGTAGAACAATCCGTTTAGGTGCTTGTACGTCGCTCACATCGTACATTGTGGGGCAGCTAGGTCTTTGGCGTACTTTACGTGTAGTTACACAATCGGCAAGCGATCAAGCACCATCATTGACAGGGAGTTTTGCGAAGTTTGGCTGATGACCCGGACATTGTGATCCTCGCAGTTCACTGCAAGTAAGCGAGAGTGGCTAGACATGATTTCACCTTTGTTAACAAATAAAAAGAGTAGCCATCTTTTAGTTGTAGCCCGCGAAACCCAGACCGGGCTAGCGTCTCAGTGCGGAGGTGTGTTTGAAATTGATTTGAGCCGGTAGCAAATCTAATCTCCATACTTTGGAGGCGGCGGCTGATCTTGATCTCCCAGTGGTCAGTGGGAAGATGGTTATATATGGCAATATATCACTCAATGTCCTAATAATAGTGATCACCCGTCTACGAAAGAATTATCCTGGTAAGCGAGAAATATACCTATAAGCACGGGAAACATTTAAAACTTTACAAGAAATCGACACCGACATTTTATTATACAATTTACATAAATAATAATGATATTTATAAGAACAACGGAATTCTTCGAGCGGCTCGTTTTCGACCGTATGTAAATACCGTGTTTCAGAATTTTTTAGCTGCAGCGCCTGAGTTGTTAGGCAATCCGTGTGGTACGAACGGCTAGCGGGAACGACACACTGAATAACTCGCAGGCGAAGCGGTGAATTACAGGATCTAGATTAGCGATCGATCACTTTTGATCACGGTAATAAATAAATTATATGCGATGTTTATTGCAGTGTGACGGTGCAGCGAGATTACTCTGTCCAGTTTAGTTACCTATAAACAGTTTCTCGCTATTTTGTCAAGGTATGAGCGTAGTTTTGATGCGAGTTTGTGATTATAGATTTGAAACTGCAATGAGAAATGCATTTTATTTGCATAAACTATTCAAGATGTAATCAATCGTGTAGAGCAAAACCGAACAACAGGATCGAAGCAAATTGTTCTTGGAAAATTCAATTAGAAGATGGTAAATCCATAAGAAGCGTAAATAAATGATCTTGTTGAAAATGCAAGACAAGACCAAATTATAATTATCGGTGAAAACGTAACGTTAAATTAAAATGTTTTATCCACAGATTTGTATGTTTCTTGTAAATAAGTGCCTGCTGTATGGTTACAACAACGGATACCATTGTTACTTCCTTGTAGTAAATAAAATATTAAAATAACACGTTCTCTTATATACCATCCACAAATTTCAAAAGGGCAAAAAGAAACAAATTCCCTTGCAACGAAGCACGATCTGTATAAATGCACCGCCAATGATTAGGTGTTGCTTTAAATTCGTTGTTAAAAAGATCGTGTTAAGACAGAGACTACTTATTTACAAAATTTGCACTTTTACCCTCGAGAGAAAGGCGTACATGGCCAGAAATGGACAAACATAATTGCTCGTTGCGAATAATACGCGCGGCGATTCAAAAAACTACGTACAAACGTGTTTAATTCGAAAAAGCACCTGTAATGAGGAAGTCAACTACAATGTCTTCGTCGAGACTTCACGGTGATTGCAGATCATAAATGATGATTGATCATGAATGGGCTAGAGCGGCATACTCGTGTGATGTCTGTACGCTTCGCATTTCGTTAGAAGTTTCGAAGACTTTTGTGCGAGATGAGACGAAGAGAAAGTTGTCGCGGTTTTTCACAGGCGTGAGAACAGAGGTTGCACACTCTATGCATGATCTGCCAGCCAGGTGTACATGAGCAATGCACTCATGATCATTTACAGCATCGCGGGGCTCGGGTCACTGCCTGATAACAGAGGTCTGCCTGGCCACTTAGAGTTTTTAGCGTTTGGCCGAAGGAGTACACACGTTCTCAGAAGCTTTCAGTCGATTTGCTGCAATTTCTCGCCTGTAATAAGCAATCACTACACTGAACTAATATCACTGTACACGTAATATCTCCAAAGGAAAATAAAATACTCTTTATAATTTACATAATCGTTATTTTCCTAATTTTCGTAATACCGTTTTGTTAGCTTTCAAAATAAAGTATGTGTTTTGAAAATGTAAAGTAAAAATACGTACCTAACTGTAAGATAGAGATGAAAAGAATTTGCTAATAATAATGACAGTTAAGAAGTAGCGCTAGTTATTCAAGTTATAAAGTCACGAATAAATCAAGAAAATTAACGTGACTGTCGTCATAACGTCAAAATTTTGGTAACTGTCGGTGGCTTGTGACAGTTTGGCTTTTGACATCATAAGTATCCTTTATAACGGGTTTGGATTGCCATGCAAACTGGCTTCTAGGAGTAATTCATAATTAAAATTGGAATGCGTCCACATGCGCGATTTTGGTATCACACGGTTTCAAGCTGTGTGAGAAACTTGATAGTTGATACCTCGCCGTTGATTAAAATCTCCTTGACACTCTATGATTTAACACAGACATTTTTAATAAGGCAAGGTGCTAACAGGTTACAAATCCAACCACCCGCCATTACAATTTGTGTAACAGCGTGGTCATCGAGCACGGCACGCAACACTTACTCAAAATTTCACAGACTCTTCAAAGAAAAAAAAAACAAACACGTAATTAAAACTGAATGCGAAACCGAATACCGATTCGTTCCTACCATAAATTTGACTATTTAAACAAGAATGCCTCTCGTTTTGACGGCGATATGTTGGCATTAGCCAATCGCAGTCGAGCACGTGCGCGGTGGAGAGTTCGACGCAGGGGCGAGCCAGCAAAATGTCAAATCTCTCCTCATTACGTGCATTGCTGCGGCCAGCACCGAATGCAATAAATCAGTTTGTTAATCGCCGTTAACTGGATCACGGTCTGATCAAATATGTTTACAATAATCTCTGCTCTAGGTACATCAAGCGAAACTACGCGAGGCCGGGCCTCAAAACGTGTAACTCAAATTTATGTTTCAGCTTGTAATTTAGTTTAACATACGCCTATGATATTACATGTGGCTTATGAAAACTGGTTCAGTAATTCACTGTGATATTAAGTGTATCTACTATGATTAGGACAGTTTTTTTATATAACAAATCGTTAAGTGGCATTAAATCTTGAGAGTGTTACGGAAATTAACATAATATGGCCTATCTCATTTCTACTAAGGGCAGCATTATTCAATACAAAAAAGCAAACAAGAAACACAATTTTATATACAGCTATACATTAGTTCTTCTTTATAAGATTGTATGCATTCGTTGTATTTTTATCATCTCAATTTCTCCAAAACATTATTTGTCGCATTGAAGGACGTTTATACAATGCCTTCGAGTAGTTGATATTATTTACTTCTATAGAGATTCTAACGGTGTCTGGTCACAATATGTGAGAGATGCCACACTCCATGTGGAGCCGGTACCTTCTACCTACCTACGCCAGGGCCCAGGTGTGAGATACCAGATATCATGCCACGAGATGAGTGCACGCTGAGGAAAAGGGTGATGAACAATATCTGGGTCACGCCCTCTGCCTGAGCAAGACCATTGTCATAAGATTCATCTTGATCTAGGCAATATGTATACCTATGTGGACGGCGAGAAGGCCAGCTCATAGATGACACATCCACCCACCCCAGCGAGGTGGCATTTGGTATAAATCATTTCACCCACTCTTAATAGTTTTTGAGAAAGACGGGAGAATTCGAAACTGTACATTTTGTGGCAATATCTGTGCTCAGTGGCAGTGATTTCATTTATCTGTATAGGTATTTGAGAATTTTGAGATGCATTGATGATAAGTCGAAACTCGAAATCGGCAAGGCATGTTTGCTGGATAGAAATTTTGTTTTAACGTACACTTTTCACACAGTTAACATATTCCTGTTTCAGAAAATGTAGAATAATTATTTATAGAATTGATATAGATACCTGTTAGACTATAAATAAGAGTGAAATAGGTTGTTCCTTTAGGTCTCCGGAACGGCGCTCTTGTCAGTGGAGGGTCCAGAAATTCTTGAGCGGGCGCATATGACAGTGCACATTTAAGAATTTAATGGTTTTGACTTTTGAAGTAGGTAGATGCCATTATTTTAAATCTAGTTTCTACTTTCACGTTAGACAGCAAATAAAAACGGGTAATTAAGAAGGCATTTCGAAGAGATGATAAAGATCGAATGAAAAGAATGAATTGAAACCCAAGTGGAATTCGAAATGCATTAAAGATACAATCAAAGAAACAAAAACACGAGGTTTACAAAGAAACGATCAGTACGGACACTTGTGATGCGCCTAGAATCGATACTGAATCGATCTTATTCCGATCTTACCAGGAATTGGAAGAAGGGTCAAAAGCACAGAACAAAACTAAAAAAAAAACCGCTCAACAGCAAATTATACGCATACGCCTATATGTAGGCATATGAAACATTGAAATATGATATCGAAAGAAGCGAAATACCGATGTGAGAAAGTGTACCATGCTTTGCGTTTCAGTTTATTCGCATCAAGGTAGGGACCTTAAAAAAAAAACCTCGATGGCCTTCAAATTGCAAGGTAAAAAGGTTAATAAATGAAAGAAAATTCAATAAGAAATCGTCGAAACTGCTGCGCGTGTATATCATATGCGTGGCTGAGAAATCATACACTTGTCATGCGTAAGACGTCGATCATCAATCAGGAGTACAAATCTTTAGGAGACCTGCGACAAATCAATATGTTGGATGGACTGTTTGATCAAACGAAACGATGGCCACATTGTGTCACGTTTATCATGCAGTCAGCGAGTCAGGCCTAAAAGGTATTTGAAATAATTCACAATTGTCTTACAGAGATAATGTTTGCATACTCAAGTGAGATATTAAAAGATATCGGAATTAATTCGACGTGAAACTATGTGTTTTTCTGAACATAGCATTGGTTGAGTAAAACGTGGGTTTCACGGTAAGTTATTGCTTGGAAAGTTTGAGAAACACAGGGCGTTCCAACAACTTAGTAAATAACATATTTATATAAAAGTTATATCTGAATCTAATTAATTAAGCTGTTCATTAGTGTCTCCTTGTGAACTGTGGCGTGGTGACTCCTTTCTACTTCTAGCGATCGATAAATTACCGAAGGAAATGTATATTTGTATTTTAAGTAGACCCTGTAATACTTTGTCAGCGCTCGAAGCTAGCGAAAACACAGTTTTCCCGGCTAGTACTTGCGATCGCCGTAAGAAAGATGAGGCGGGAGGATTGTCAGAAAATATCGTGGTTCCCGTCCCTAAAAGAAAAGTTTCCTATCTGCTTAGATTCGGTAGCGTCAGGCACGTTTATAAGGTTAATACATTTCATGAAAGCCAGCAAGTCATCCGTCTTTTCTTGGTTGCTTACAATTATTTGAGTTCACATCCTAGTGGAAGGATTTTTGGTATGTGAATCTGCCCAAATCGCACGGACCACCTATAATAAGTACTTGCAAATGGTTACTTTGTAGGTGATAGGAATAATCTACGAAAAACAAAGATCTTTCCGACTGGGTTGAAATAATCATGTGAATGTTTTTACAAGCCACTTGCTAAAGCGTGAAATTCGCACACGGTGCATACAAAGTGCATCTTGGACTGCATCCAAATGGGTGTAATTGCAAGATGAATTCCACAACTGCGCAAGTGCAATGCTATTATAAATAAATTTGATTTTAATTTTTAACCATGTACGACCATCGCTACAAGTCGATTAGAAGAAACTTGTTCACGCTTAGTTGTTAATTCATGACACCACATGAGAATATAGTACGTTCAAGAAGATTATTGAAATCAGAAAGACGGTGATTTAACAGCCGATCGATTTATATCAATCAAATTAGACGAAAGTTATCGGCGATTACAATAAAATTCATTCAAATGACACTCAATTAATTAGGAGTTGAAACAACTTAATTAAGAGCTTTACAAACGAAGCGGTGCTAATGCATTACGAACGATTAATATACTGACACTGCTTGTAGTCGCGATTGTTCGTTGGCCGCCTCCGCCTCCGCCGCCGTGGTTAATCACTATTGTGAACTGATTATGACCTTCATTTGCCTATGTAACTTCAGGTACAAAAGCTACCAAATAAAAACTACCCGCAAGATCGTTTCAAATAAACGTACGCCATAGCTTTATGTCTTTTTTAATCCTGAATTTTTCCCTCTCAATTTTAGACAATGATTTCAGTTTTCCAACAAGTTACAATAGAGACCGTCGGTGTTGGCTATGCCAGTGGCGTGTCTCGTTTTTCAAATGCACACTTTTTCGCCTCCTTGAGCTGTTTGAAAGGTTTGAGTGAAGGAATTTAGATTGATTGGTTGATTTGTGGTGTTTAACGACGCACTGTTTTGACATCTAGGCATGCGGCACTAGTCTAATGGCGTCGGTGAATGAGTGAACGATGATGAGGATGATGATGAACCTAACCTAGCCTAGAAGGGAGGAGGGGAAACCCAGTGCCTGCACGTAGCCTACGCCTGTCGAAGAGCACCAAGGGGACCACCGGCTTAACGTCCCTTCCGAAGGACAGTACAACGCGAACAGCAGGATTCCCCCACAAATCCATGCTATCGAGAGATTGATAAGCAAGGCGAATGAAGTTGTTGTACTAAGTTGCATCCTTCCAAACTCTCTCCCGAACAGAACTGGTCATGTGTATGACGGCCACCCATCCAATACCTGACTCAGCGCAGTGTTGCTTGATTTCGGTGATCTCACGAGAACCAGTGTTTCCAACACGCCAAACCATTCGGTAGGAATTTAGATCATCGATGCCTGTTACCAGTTTCTCTGGTAAAATAAAAGTATTAAACGCCTTCACACACTTTTGGCGATTTACCAGAAGAATGAGCTACACTTCTACCTCCGTACAGTGAGTGCTACACAAAGTAGAGATCTTCGACTCTCCAGTTGTCCATTACATAAAGATTTTCCCCTTCAAAGATTTTCTCGTTCACAAGGCGGCTGGGAAGCGCTTGAAATTAAAAATGGGTATTGAAACGGAAAATCGAGATGGAAAAGAATTGCCCGAGCTCATCTGGTTATCAGAACAGTTTCAGAAAAAAAAACACTACCAAAAATCGCTAGATTCCAATCTGAGACCTCCCACACATATATTCTCAGCAGTCAGTACCAACAAATTAAGAAGTACGTCGCGGTAATAAGATTTAAGTGACTCGATTCTGTAATACTCCGGACCAAACCAGACGTCTTCATTTGATCTATTCGTTGCCATTAGTGACCATTTCTCATCTGATCGCAATGTAAACATTGAAGAAAATAATCATCAATGGGATCACATAAATATTTCGTTAGAGATAACGAACGTTATTTTGGTAGAGGGTTAATCACTGTTATTTAACGAGATAACGTCTATGATCTCTAACGAAAAAGTTACATGATTGGTACCTAGATAGCAGCTTGGTGAGACTTATTTAAAAAAATGAAATAAAAAAGGGAAGGTGCTCTCCATTGCTCGGAGAGAATTCATTCTTTGGCAGGCTTGCACTGTACTTGTAAGATATAAGGGTCATTCCATATCAAGTGCCCACACTCAAAACCTTCACTATCTCAGAACTTGACGAAATTTTCAGGAGGGTTAGAACACCGGAAATAAAAAATCTCTTTTAAAGTTTTTTTCCATATGTCTAGCGGTTTGCCCGTGGCAGGGGATGGAAAAATAAAATATTTTACTTTTTGCCCCGCACGGCCATTCACTATATTCACTCTAGCGTTTGAACAAATAAACTTAAAACAATGGGATTAGTTCTAAAATGATAATCGTGCTTTCATTAACAAGAAAAAATGCATAAATTGCTTACTTATCAAGTTTAGGGGTAGAAAAAATCCACCCTTAAATTTCAACCCTTAATAACTCGAGAAGTAATATTTTTTTTTTTTTTTTGTTTTGTTGTGAAGCATCTCCTGTCTATTATCTTTCCATGAAAAAAAAATTAATCATTAACAGCCGTATGATCAGAAGTTATGAGATTTTTATTGTATAAATGTGTGTGCATTTAGTTGTGTTTCTGCAAGTCTGTTAGCATGGTCCATGCAAATCACCCGTAAATTGATAGATTATATAATTTTTCAGTTTAAAAATTGTGTGTAAGTACTACAAAGATTCTTTTTACTCACTCATTTCTTCGTTTCACTCTGACCTATCACTCTGGCTTCTTCGAACAACGGCGAGGAGGAGAACACCCGCGTGGCTACTGAGTGCTCAGACACGGGTACGAAGCAATGCAGTTTTTGCGTGCCGGGAATTGGCCGGGATGACGCAAATCGTGTGGCTAGCACCTGTTCTGTGTCTTGGTGCTCCTCAATAGTTCCGAATGTGAAGTTGATGGTCGGGATGGCTTCGACCGCCCAATCGAAGAGTTGCCGGGGTGTTATTATTTGCGACTCGTAGGGGCGCTGAAGACTCGCCCGCGCTGCCAGCCGCTTGACCGTCCCTCCGACGCCGTCGCAGGCGCTCTTCCCATGTGACGTCGCCGTGAAATGCCACTCCACGTCGGCCCCAAAGTCTCTTTGATAGTGGCACAAGTTGGCAAAATTTTTCCTATTTTTATATTGCGAGGCTGCCCCATCAGAAAAATAGAACATCTTCTTTATGGTCTGAAATTTATTGTGCAAAAAGCTCACGAGTTTTTTTATGAATAGATGCACTGCGACAGTGTTGTGGATCAAACTCTCGGAAATTACAACAAAGCTGATGTGGCGCTCTTCCCCGCCCTCTTTGTAATATGCCACGAAGGGGTGGATGGTGGCGGACGCATTGTTCCAGTGGAACCCCTGGGCCTCGTCTTGTAGCACGAACGCATAGTTTTCGGCAAAATCACAGATCACCAAAAACTCGCCGGGCAGGAGACCGCACTTGATGTCCGATTGGTGCGAAGATTGTTTTTTAGCAATAAAAGAGTGGCGGCACAGAGCAACTAATTTTGCACAACAACTGTCCACGAATTCCTCGGATGAATCGATGTGCGTTTGCAGGGTGCATCGGTCGGTGCTCTCCCACTGCTTGTAGATAACATTGTCCACCATTTCGTCGTCCAGCAGTTGCGTGAGGCGCTCCTTTAACGGCTCGATGCCCGGGCACTCCTCACACTCGCCTAGATGGCATTCGGGGAGGGGACTGTCGCAGACCAACTGCTCAAGGCAGTCGTGGTAAGATGTTATCGGATAAGATTGGTCCACTGTCAACTTCGTCAAGTCGGCACCGATGATCATTAGCTTGACGTTTTGGTGGATAGTGCACACGCACACCGAATGAGTCCCACTGGCACCAGGCAACACACAGTTCTTCGGCCGCAGCTCTGCAAATTTTGAAAATCCACTCTTTTATCCGACCGATGCACCCTGCAAACGCACATCGATTCATCCGAGGAATTCGTGGACAGTTGTTGTGCAAAATTAGTTGCTCTGTGCCGCCACTCTTTTATTGCTAAAAAACAATCTTCGCACCAATCGGACATCAAGTGCGGTCTCCTGCCCGGCGAGTTTTTGGTGATCTGTGATTTTGCCGAAAACTATGCGTTCGTGCTACAAGACGAGGCCCAGGGGTTCCACTGGAACAATGCGTCCGCCACCATCCACCCCTTCGTGGCATATTACAAAGAGGGCGGGGAAGAGCGCCACATCAGCTTTGTTGTAATTTCCGAGAGTTTGATCCACAACACTGTCGCAGTGCATCTATTCATAAAAAAACTCGTGAGCTTTTTGCACAATAAATTTCAGACCATAAAGAAGATGTTCTATTTTTCTGATGGGGCAGCCTCGCAATATAAAAATAGGAAAAATTTTGCCAACTTGTGCCACTATCAAAGAGACTTTGGGGCCGACGTGGAGTGGCATTTCACGGCGACGTCACATGGGAAGAGCGCCTGCGACGGCGTCGGAGGGACGGTCAAGCGGCTGGCAGCGCGGGCGAGTCTTCAGCGCCCCTACGAGTCGCAAATAATAACACCCCGGCAACTCTTCGATTGGGCGGTCGAAGCCATCCCGACCATCAACTTCACATTCGGAACTATTGAGGAGCACCAAGACACAGAACAGGTGCTAGCCACACGATTTGCGTCATCCCGGCCAATTCCCGGCACGCAAAAACTGCATTGCTTCGTACCCGTGTCTGAGCACTCAGTAGCCACGCGGGTGTTCTCCTCCTCGCCGTTGTTCGAAGAAGCCAGAGTGATAGGTCAGAGTGAAACGAAGAAATGAGTGAGTAAAAAGAATCTTTGTAGTACTTACACACAATTTTTAAACTGAAAAATTATATAATCTATCAATTTACGGGTGATTTGCATGGACCATGCTAACAGACTTGCAGAAACACAACTAAATGCACACACATTTATACAATAAAAATCTCATAACTTCTGATCATACGGCTGTTAATGATTAATTTTTTTTTCATGGAAAGATAATAGACAGGAGATGCTTCACAACAAAACAAAAAAAAAAAAAAAATATTACTTCTCGAGTTATTAAGGGTTGAAATTTAAGGGTGGATTTTTTCTACCCCTAAACTTGATAAGTAAGCAATTTATGCATTTTTTCTTGTTAATGAAAGCACGATTATCATTTTAGAACTAATCCCATTGTTTTAAGTTTATTTGTTCAAACGCTAGAGTGAATATAGTGAATGGCCGTGCGGGGCAAAAAGTAAAATATTTTATTTTTCCATCCCCTGCCACGGGCAAACCGCTAGACATATGGAAAAAAACTTTAAAAGAGATTTTTTATTTCCGGTGTTCTAACCCTCCTGAAAATTTCGTCAAGTTCTGAGATAGTGAAGGTTTTGAGTGTGGGCACTTGATATGGAATGACCCATAAGTAATGTACCTATCGTTGCACCGCACATGCAACCAGCAATCGATGTCGTCGACAGTGTCTAACAATGAGCTATGCTCGTTCAACAATACACGTGCTAGTTATGAGGGCAAGAATGCGAGAGCGACAGCTTCGGAGACATGAAATACCGACGGAAGGTAGGTAACTACAATGACCGCGAGATGGGTGTGGACGCACCAGCCGACATATAGGTTATATTGCTCTATGACATTTTCATCAGTTTATTGTCTTGTCATTGCAGGAGAAAATGCCCAATTAGACATGTGTGTGCCTGGCTGCGTGCTTCAAACCTCCATTCGATACACTTTCGACAAGCGATCTGAACGTACCTATAGAAGTATTATTAAACTGCACACAGCTAAGAAATCTTTTCGTTCTGACGTGGAACACATGTAATTATTTTATTGGCGGTTCGGATTTTAGCGTTACTGTCTGTGAAAAATCAGATACGAACTCTGAACTAACCTACTTGCATCGAAACAACTGTCTGAATCGAATCGTGGTGTCGATGATGGACTTGGCATACCCGTAACATATTATGATGCATTTGCGTGCAGATTTTTTGAAATAACGACCTTATTTTTATTGCCATTTTAATGGACGTTCTTCGATCTGCAAGTAGAAAGTAGCCACACACGACGACCGGCTTTTAATTGAACCCCTAATAGAAGGTAACTCGAACAAGTCTATCAAAGAGGACTATGACTGAGGTTTGCTATGTTTTGAATTGAGACAGACCTTTGCTGTGAGCCGAACAATAAAATTATATGCTGGCATTCCGACATAATCAACACAATAGATGGAAGGTACGCTTGTACCATGATATGTCAAAGAATCTTGCAAGAAAAATTTCTCCAATAAATTTAGCCATCAGTTTTAACGATTTACGTTCCACGGTTGAATCTCGTCATATATGCCTATATTAGCATATATAGCGTCTTTGGATCATATTTTTATAGAAAGAAATAATGGACCAATGTTTCATCGTTGCAATTCACCGAAAGTTTCCTAAGACAACCAGTATGACGCTAATTTCCATAATTGCAGCACCAATTTTGGAGTCTAGCTGTCATACATGAAAGGAAAATCCCATACTGGAACCATTTATTCATTTTATCTGATCGTACTAGGGGCTTTTAGGCCAAAGCAAACTACCAAATTATCGAGTTTTAATTTGCAATACAAACTTCAGTATACAGTTTCTAAATCGATTAGTAAATTTAATCTGCATAAGAACTAGTAGCAAACGTTTACTTTTTTTATGGTCCACATTGTGACTTTTGAAATCAAGGTCAAAGGATCGGTTATTAAAATCAAATCAACTAGGCAACGTTGAATGATAGTAATCTGCATTTGTTCTCTCCCCGATCCGAGTTGAGGCAGCAATATCACTACTTTCTACATCTCGTGCAAAGTATCTCTAGTCCTGCAGGCCATGCGAATCGAACTGCATGCTAATTATCCATTCCATGTGTACCAGTCTTATACTGATTCGATATCTAATAGCTAACTCATCTGCATGTCATTATTGATCTGATCATTATTTATAGTTGCAATTTGACGTGGATGTGTGTTGTGTATCATTTCAATCATTCGTTTTCGACGGGTATTTTATCAGATCGTATAATGGATTGCTGGAGCTGTTGAATTATAGACGTACGTACCTGGAGGAACACAATCATAGATTGTCGGTAAGCATTTGAAAAGTACGAAGAAAAACCACGACGATAGCAACGATAGCGAAAAAAATGATCAAGAACGGTATGCAAGTTGCACTCTTTAGTAATTTTTCTTTTTTCGCAAACTTTTGGTGAGTATAGTGACATAGACAAGAAAGTAAGCTGAATTATCAAGTTTTAGAATTATCAAGTGGTTGTGGTAAGGTTTAAAGCCCAGTAAAGCTGCAGTAAGCTGGGTTAGCTGGTCACAATGGGAGAAATTTACGTTCTTATAGTGACTGGTATACCCAGATCGCAAAGGTTTGACCGATAGTTTGCCCTAAGAGTCCGGTCTTAGCATACCAAAGGCATAAGAAAAGACAATCAGATGCAAATGGTGTTACTTACCAATAAAAACAAAGTTAACAAAACAAAACGCGGCACTGTCGACAGCAACAGCAGGCAAAGCAGAGTAAGAAACTTACCGGTAAGTCGAGCAGCGTCTCTAGAGTATCTCGTGCTGCTCCTCTCCGAAGCTTGCTGAACTCTACGAAGTCGTCATCGGAGCCGTTCTTCTCTCGTAACAATCTGCAATTAAAAACAAACAAGACAATTACACCAACGCATACTACGCAGCGAAGACGGTAGGAACAGTTTTTTTAATCACGCCAAGATCCCACAGCACATCAAACCGATGTGAAGAAGATGATTACATGCGAAATTAGATTTAAACCTAGTTTTGAAAATGCATTTTTATAAACAGATGCGCCGAATTAATGTGAAAGGCAGTAAAAATGTCTGGTTAAATATTTAAATAATAATGCGCCAAAAACGCAAATAATTGTCAAAAAAACCAAAATCAAAATCACAAAATCTCTCGAATATCTGATTTTCAAAATCTTTAACTGATAACGTGGCCACTTTATTTTAATTACCCAAAAGTTAAAATGTTTCTGATGCAATTGGCTTCTAAAGATGAAACGGACAAAAAGGAGCGGATAATAAACAAGGCCGCAGGCGCGTGAAAATCCCTAAATCAGTTCGCTTCCCAGTTGAGGAGTCTAAATTACACATGTTCATTTGTTAGCGTCGAACATTAACGATTGTCAGATGATAGAATGCGAATTGCCTTTCATAAAAATGCTAAGATCTTCTAATGGGTGGTTATAATTTAAGATAATTATCCGTAATGTACGTGTTAACTGGGTAATTCAATGTGCTTCCTATAGGATTTGCTTGGAAGTTGCTGAAGATGCCAAGCTCTGAAGACCGTAAAATGAAAAATAATTATGTGTACGTGGTAGAAAAGAAGTTAGTGTAAAGCTGACCCTTAGGTTAATACAAGACTGAGCCTACAAATGAGTCCCAAAGTCTCACTTCTGAAAGTGATTTCATTAGGACGCGAGGCTAAAATCCCTGCGGCAACAGTATTGCCACCGCTGAAATATTAGACAAAAGCACAAAACATTGCAAGCAGTCAAATAAACAAGTAGTACAGCACGAGTGTTACTCTAGAATTCTAGCTGTTAGTCTGCACCCTATCCTCAAGTCCCAACCCAAACCCTGACAGCTGACATTTCTTAGAAAAGGAATTAACTAAGGATTCAATCTTAAAATGAGTATAATGACCCCCGCTGTTGGCATCCACTTATTTATTTAACATCCCCTAATACGTGCCGTCTCCTAAGTTTTTTTTCCAACATTATATCAAGTAGCCATACACCTAGCACCTACCCGTCCTTAGAATTTTGAAACATAGCATCATTTTGCCTTCGTCATCACAAAAATAACGTATAAGAATCACCATTTCAAGCTTAAATTTCTTTAGAAAATGGTTCCTAACCTACAATAAATTTTCTTTATAGTCATGCAAGAAAACAAAAAGGCGACCACCCACTGATATTTCGGATGGCATTACGGGTAAATTATGTTGCAGCGCGCATGGTGTTATTAAATAACCCTTTTATACCTTTTCTACCAGATTTAATTAATACTTAATTAATACTTTGACATAATAAACATGATAAGCAATTAATAATAATTCTTCGTTTACATGCACCAAGACAAGTCCAGAAGAATAAAGCACATTCTAAAAGTAGTATCGGTCAGAGTTTACAAGCAAAGAGAAGAAAATTTGATTTTTCTCGATTTTATCAGGTTGCATGCTAGAACTGCATGTATCCGTACTGCTATGGTGTGCAATTATAAGTTGGCACTTGGCAAATTTATTAGTCAGGGAAAAACAGGAATGAGTACTCACTCTTTGGCTCTCCTGTACATATCCTGATATTCTTCGTACTGGCTCCAGAGCTGCTTTGAGAAGAGGTTACCTGAAAGATAATAATTGTACCAAGTTCATTGACAGAGACTGACAGTCACGTTCTTGTTTCGGTTACCTAGATCGGCACTTTCAGTGAATTTGCTGCATTGAATGTGTATTGACAAGGAATCGAATGGCAATCAATGCTTTTGTCGATCGGAAGAAACAACATTAACTTACCTAACCTTCCCCCTATCATGACTATTATATTGCAAAGAATATAAAGTTTTAATAAATACAATCCGCGGCTTTATAAAAGGAAATGACCATGAATAATAATATTTCATAAATGTATTTAGCATATAACTGTATCTGTTATGACAGACCGCAGCTATGTCACTATAAATCTTCTGGGTCAGAATTGTATGATCTCCATTGTCAACCAATAATTTAATTTGATAAATAAACAGTTACGTCTCATTTAAATTCAGTTCAGTTCCAAAGACGTTGCTCGAATTCGTAAAGAGTACCAGAAATTCGGCTATCATGATCTAACCTTAAACATTCAATTAAAATGAAATATTACAAAAAAAATCTTGATACCTTTTCCGATTGTAGTTATAAATTGGGAAGTGCATCTCGGAAGGAGATCATATACATCTCATAACGTGATGAATACGATTATAATATGCCCTTTATGAATGCAATCCGATTCGTGTTTTGGCTATTTGAATTGATAGAAAGTGATGCACCTGAATCGAATGGAGATAATAGCATCGCATGAACCGTAAAAATATTTCGTCTGACTTTTGGCTTGTTCGTAAGGTGGGGTGTGGTGGGTGGGTGGGTGGATGGGTGGGTCAATGTCATGGTACTGTTCAACCTTCTTCGCCGTGAATTGCCCACCCACGCGCTAGACTCGGATGGCCAGACACTCCTGGCAAAGTGCAAGCCAAAACCTCTGACTGCCAGACGAAAGGTGAAAGTGCACGAATATTAAAGAAAGTTCATTGATGAAGTTATTGATCAAAATACCATTTAGTTCTCAAGAGCTTCAAAATGGGATGAAGAAAAAAAAACAAGTCGAACTTAGAAATGAGCAAACGGAAATTTGCATAATTTATAATAGTAGTTGGTAGTAAATCAAGATTGCGGACGAGGAAATTAAATTTCTAGACAGAAGAATCTCATAATTTGCATACTCAGAGCGAAGGTCTAGTTTACATGTTTTGAATTTTGGTCGATTCTTGGATGTAATTGCTCATTGCAAAATGCACAGCGCATGTTTTGATCGCGCTTTGAGTAACAATCTGTAGCTGTGCCGTGTACTTCACATGGTTTCACTCGCTCTTTTATAATTTAGTTACCGATTTCCACTTTGTTAGCGAATTAAAAATTTGCGCGTTCTTCAATAATTATTTCGTAATGAATGCGTGAGTTAAATAATTTTATGTTTTAATTATGTGAGGTGAGTTTGAGTTAATTATTCGAAAGTGTAATGTAATAATCAATGAGAAAAAATATATTACGGATGTGTGGAAATTGATGATGCTGTCTAAAGGAGATGTCGAACGCATCTTCCGCTTTTTAAAGCTAGTTTGACACCCTGAAGCTACGAATCAAGCTTGCATTTTTCGAAAGATAAATATCAAAATGATAAACGAATGGACATTTTTTAATGAACACAATGTCTGTCAGTTTAAACGTCACGTGTTAGCTAGTGTATGCTTACCTAGCGTCATGCAATCCACAGAAACTGACATGGCTACAACACAATCAATCACATTTTCACCGTGGATACACACCCATTGGCGGCAAACGCATTCACGCAAAGAGAAAAAAACACAGATGAAACTGCGATGATATATTTAACGAATCTAGAAGAGTTTTATCACTTGTCCACCTAGTCGAGTCTCTCCATCAATAAAAGAGTGCACAAATAGTAAAGTGGCATTCGGTGAAAGGAATCATAATTTCTGATCTGCACAGCCAACGCGATAATCTAAAATCTTCTTGGCGCACTCGATCAAAACTGGTAGCGCACATTAAATGTCAGATGATGAAAGTTTTGAGCAATTAGATTCAATTTGTTCTTTTCGGTGTGTTTATCTGTTTTTGCTCAATTGGAAACGTTAAGTGTTGAGTTATGCAAATTTGATTTTTTTTTTCGGACTCAATTAACTGCGGGATTAAAGAAATTTTAGCTAAATCATAAGCTATCACCGCCAAAAATATGTAATTAGCTTCAATAACTGGCGTGAAAATTCGCGAAATTCCAACCAGTTCGTGGTCAATAAATGTCACACGAGGACCGTCACACGAGGCCCTTAAACACACACTTTGTCACTATCAATTAAACTCAACAACAAAAAAATATTATAAAAAATAATCGTTTATCTTCACGTCACTTTATCACCAAAACAAACCGCAATAAATCGTCACTAAACTTCAACACGTTTCTTTTAAATCAACGCAAATAATCCGTCATGTGCAAAACGCCGCGACAAGAACCCCCCTGTCACGATGACATTATCTCCTGCCGACAATTCAAGGCGAAGCTGTCATCTGCACCGCGACCGATCAATCTGCCGGTTACCGGCCGAGAATGAATCAACACTAGCTCTCTATACTCTCCACTTGATCGCTTCCACCTCGGATATCCACCAACCTGACGCTTTCGAACACCGAAGAGCAAATAGCTCCTACTACCGGCGCACCAACCTCATCTGCCAACCAAACTCTCACATATTGTTACGGCTATCTTCGTCGGAAATTCACGCGGAGCCCCGCCCCTTTCTTTATCAAACTTATTCTTCAATCTCAGCAGCATATACACGGACTCACCACACACATCGGTATACGATATTTTTTCTTTCTTTTCGGCTCATTACCTACTTCCAACCTCAGGACTCGTACAGTGAGTGTGTGGTTCACTGGCCTCATTTTCTCTCTCTTTACAGGCCCATCCTATTCTTTTTACTTTTCTTTAAACCTCTCTCTTAAATAATATTGTAATTTACCTTCTCTTTCTTGCGCTAATAGCATTGATAACACTTATATCCCTGACTCTTCCTTGTTCTTTCAGCCGAATGTTATTCTTTCCTGCAATACCCGGGGGCTAGTCTCTAAATTATAATCTTTCATATCAGATGATGGGTGTGAGAAGCTGATCAGCTCAAAAATGTAGAAACTATACAGAGTGTCCAGGGGTATAAATTAGCACGAATCGAAGATCTCTTCATTGAAGGTGCATGATAGAGAATCCCCTCCCCCCACTTTTTCACCGGCTCCTATATAACAATGAGAAACAATCGCAGCTTCTGGTCAGATTCGAGTCGCAGCTCCCATGCCGTGACTATTACACGGCTACACCATATGGACCAATTGCAGTCAGACTCGAAACATGCACGCACACGGAAGCCTCTTGTGACGGCAACGACCCCTGAAAAGCCGACGAAAAGCGAACGCCTTGTTTTTTTTCGCCGGCTTCAAGGAATGCAATGAACAATATTTTAAAAGATATATCATTATCAGTAGTGGCATTTTTTTAGTGTTAGATCTGGCAGTGACTTTTTTTTGTGTTACTAATTACCATTGATAGGGCGGATTGATGGCTAAATCGGTTCTTTAGAGCGGCGAAGAAGCTCCACAGCCTCTTGAGCCCCTGCTGAGGGCTTCACGCGTTTTTGATTGGTGTTTCCAGTCATATTTGCGTTTCCGCATATTCTAGCACGTGATCATTTGGACCGCGATCTTTTTGGGGATTTCAATATGGTGAGGTTTTTTTCTGGCATATCTTTCAGTTCATCTTGCTAGCACGCGCTTTAACGGGTATCTTCAAAACAAAACAAGACTTTCATAGTTTTTGCAATAACAAATCAGATCAAGATTTGAGAAATCAATTTTCTCAAGGCAATTCATCTACGGTGTTTTAACTTTCGTGTGTCACGCAAATGTTTTGGTCACGTCCTTACTGCAGTTATTCCAATCGGTTGATGAAGTCTTGGGGGTAGCTGATAGATACTCCTTTCTTAATCCTGCGCGTTCTTCAAAATCCATCACACGCAAAGGAGAATCTTTGTAACACGGCAATATAAAATCTTTTTTTTCTGATCAATAAATATAATAAGAGCAATTCAAAATTTTCTTGATAATTTTATTCTCGTGTAAGTACTCTATTACGCGTCATATTTTATTTAACTTTTTCCGAAGCAATAACACACCTGGATATGGAATAAAATCGTACGCTACGCTCGCAAGCTACGTACGCTACGCAAGCGCTGCTCCGTAACGGTCGTAATAAAAAGGCAAGTCGTAAAATGTATTCTGAATCCAGCAATTCAAGCAGCATAAACGTATCAAGTCAAAACAAATGGCAATTATTTCTTCTCATAAAAAATATATATGTACCTACTCTGTACGTTCTTATTATGACTTTGCGATTTTTATGAAAGTGACGCGAAACTATCGACTAAAGGTCGACCACACACGCACGTCGCATTAACGACGCATTAACAAAGACGTTTTGCTGCGTTTTACGACTGATCATAATTTATTTGTAGATCTTCATAAGATTCAGGTCAAGCATGGCGATTCACACGAGCACGATTTTTATCAAACTCATTTCTGCGTACATTTTTCCTTGCCGAACTTTCTACAAACACCTGTTCGAATGAGCGCCGCGCAAAGTGTCCAAAAAAAAGAAGTGATTTAAAAAAAAAAAAAAACGACTCTGATTTAAAAGTAAAACCGTTTGTAACGCGCGTGTGTAATGATTCGGCTGCAGCTAGGAGTGCGTTAGTTCGATCTGATTTTCGCGCCCCGTGACCCACTGGTAAGATTAGTCACAGCAAGAAAAGAAATTTCGAAACGCATTCATCTTACAACTGTTTTACTTGCGCTACTACTAAACAGACAGCGTAATTATATGTGCTGATTTTGCGGGGAGACTTTGTGATTAGCATTGGTCCGTTTGAGTCATGGGTAGGGCCACAGGAGTCAGTAGGTATCGACCGATATAGTAAACGCAACAAAAAAATACGAACAGCGGAATTTTAAGTTCTACCATTGAGTTTGTAAGCATAGTCAAGGGATCAGCGTTAATTTTAAGCTTTCTACTGAGCAAACTAGCCGGCAACTCGTGGTAAAGGTAGGTGCCACCATATTTGAATAACGTCTACAATTAAATAATCACAACTAATATCGATGCATGTATGTCAATCGTAGAGGTTAGCATTATTAATTATTGCTTGAGCGTAAACCAGTCGCAAATGCGATTAATCTGAGAGAAATAACGAAATTAAATTTCTATAGATTCGAAAAGACAGGAGAAGCATCACCCATTTTTAGGCAGAACATTTGGTGGTCATTTTTCGCGAAAACTGTTAAACATCAGCACTATGGTAGTCCGGTTCTATGCTCACATCCACTGCACTCTTCAAAAATTTACAGTTAATTTCCAGCAAGTCAGTCTTTCTGTGTCATTATGCATACATTTTGAAAACTTAAACAATAGCCGGGTTCATACACCTTTATGAAAAAAAAAAAACAGTTTTCACTTTTATATGTACCGGCTCATCCCAATCATGCGAACCGATCGCCAGGCCAACACACTTACATCCTCCGTCTTATCGCAGGTCAAATCCAGGTGTGTTAGTGTCATCAGTATGGCACATCTCGCATATACGCTTTTTTTAGGTTTACACACCTCCGTAGCGAACGGCCAAGCCCGACGCGAGCTTTCACTAGGTCGAGCAAAAGCCGCGCGGCATGCGGCACGTTGCCCAAAAACACAAAACACTAATTGCTACTAAATTATCGACTGTAGATGCGATATGATTGCGGATATCTATGATCACGTACCACAACGAACAGTGTCAAGAGACAATGGGATTGTAAGAAGAATTAGTTTGCGTACCGATTTGTGACGTATCTGGGTCCCACGTCTCGAGAACGCCTTTGATCTGAAACAAAGGAGAAATGGTTTTTGTTAAAAATATAATCATCATCATCATCGTAATCATTTGATCTGTTTATGACTTCTCCGTGACATTTCAAGAGTAAGTTAAATGGAAATGAAGGTCAGCGAGAAAGTTATAATCAATCTTCTTTAGTTTAAGTGCTTTCCGGTGTGAATTGTGATGTTACCCTTTTTAAATAATTCAAATATTGTCGAATAAGGAGTGAAAGTAAATAAATTATTATCAAATAATCTCTGATTATTTCGAGTCTGTAAGGCGATCGCAGAGCGGCTAAGCCACCCCATTATGGAAGACTGTCAGTCGCGCTTACCATTCGAATGACTTTGACTCTGACTCTGAAAAGCGAACGAATGTGAAAGAATATTGTTGAGTAACGTAAATAAATACAATCTTTTTGTAGTATACCGCTCGAGCATTGCTCAGACGTGTACTTAGGATTAAATTTCGAAAAATTAACTAGATACCACGACTTTTGTTTGGTATAGAAATGATTACTCTAAGAGAAAACTCCCTACGGTAGGTCAAGAAACAAAACTCACACTCGCCCGCCTCGGGAAATTAGGTAGTCTAGTCAATTCTTTCATTCGTGTACAATTGCCAATTCAAGTGAATCTAATCCAATATATAGGTCGACTTCGATTGAGAATTGTAATTATGTTATTCTACTCAGCCAATCGCTACATGTCGCGCAAATCAAGTCAGCGAGCGCCTACTGTTTGGAATCACATCGAACAGAACATGACCCCAAGCATCTTGGCATGAAATACTTGCGATCTATCACCAAGCGCCAACACACACCACTAACTGCACTAACTCAATTGTAAAGACGACGCCTTTAATTCAAGCCACGCCACGTCAACAACCTAGAAAACAGTCGCATCACCAACAACGACAACGAAAACAAACGGTCATTTTACAAATATCAAGTCAACCTAACCGAACAAAAGCCAAACTAAATTGAAATTTGAAAAAAAATCGTTTCGTTTACGCAAACAACTGTCAGCAGTTAGCACGCATCTTTCATTCGCGCAATATAATTATATTAGCTCCCCAGGAATCGTTTTTAACGACAATGTTTTGTTGGAAAACCTTGCCGGCGTGCAATGCCTCAATCACGACAGGGAATACGCCCAAGAGACAGCCAGAATGTACAGCAAGTGCATTAGCGGGCTGCAGAGAGATAGGCATGGGACGCGAATGGGCGCAGTCTTGGTACAGAGATACGTGCCCATCGGACTCGCCGATATTGCCGCGACAGGCGTCACGACGCGTTGCCAGTCAGCAGTAATCGATCGCGCAGATCGTCGGCGAAACTAGATTGTAGTTTTCAGATTTATTGGTTGTTCGTTGGGCCTATGTAGTGCTGTATTTATTTACCTGGAACTATTTTGTGTAGATAAGGAAATAAGTCTCAAACTGTATTTTTCTGAAGGCTTCTGGTATGACCTTGCTGAGACTTCTGCAATATCAAGAACTATGGCAGCAGCAATAAACCATGACCCCTTGTGTTCAGCTTTTGCCTGTTCAGGACATCTTTTCACTACTAGACACATACTTCAATCAGGAACCATTATATTTATTGTGTTAAAACATATTTTCCAAACAAAATGTGATTGAAATACTTAACACCTCCTCATATGTTTTCTGTTAGGTATCTGCTAAGGTTAATTGGCTGTGAAAATTAGGTACAAAATTTCGTGAATAAAATTCAGGAATCTAAAAAGCAAAATGAAAACACTGCCAGACATTCGGACGATAAATCGGTTAAAAAATATTTGAATTTCTATCACTATTTATTCCCCAAGATTCACTTTGGACAAAATAACCGTTCATCATTCGGATTTAAAAGCGGGAACTAATTGCATCCTTGGTAGCAAAAACCTTACAGATCTGATATTCAATAGATTGTCATTTTTCATCCAGTCTTACAGATATACTTGCATCCGCAATAAGTTATTCAACTATGAAACAAAAAATGTGAACGGTGCTAAAGTCTTAAACCATGCCATTTCCCACCCAACTTTCCCTGATTTCCTCCAGCGACGTTCACGTACCAAGCAAGTGGCGACTCCACCTGCAATATTAGGGAAGGGCAACGCACCTTTGGAACCTTAGCGACATCTGCCGATAAAACACGTGTGCTTATGAGGTTGATTTATGCTCTTCGATGCGAGTGCCTAGCAACAGCACACCGAGATATTGCAAAAAACTTTTTTCTTCAGAGTCGGAAGAACCAGCCGGGACGGTCATCGTGATTGATTAAGAATAACGATACAATGAGAGTGCATCTATGTTTAACGAAGTCTGTGAATTAGTTAACTTACAAATCAATAGTTTTAAAGAAAAACTTGATTCCATTTATCAATGTATCCGTGTGGTCGTATAGTTACAAATAAATACACACAAAATGGTGGTAGAAGTAATAGTAGTAGTATTAGTAAAATTAGTCCACAATAGCAAAGTTACTCAATTTGAGTAAATATAATATTCCAAATGTGTACCAATTTTCTCCGATAGGTAGCAAGATATCATAACAGCAAGAGCATAGCAAAATCATAGCAAAATCACAGCAAGATCACAGCAAATTAAATGGCAAATTAAAACATTCATTAGATCGTATAGCAAAATCCGCGTAGCAAAATTCATAGGAACAATTTCTAAAAATTAATTAAACTACGTTATTGATTAATTTAATTTTACAACGACCGTAGTAAAATTTAGAGCCCACCTAAGACTCTTCATCGTGGTAAAGAGTAACGACAACATCATAATAAAAAGGTAAACAGAAAATTTGCAAATACGCGACACTTCTACAAGGTAAAAAGGTATGTCAATGCTTGCACTTCTCCCTCATTGGCCAGCTCAAACATCGTCCCACTTCACTGAAACCATTAGTGGGTGCAGCGTATACGTCTTTGAAGTAATTTCAAAACACTCGACATTTTCCTGTCGTTTTTCTTCAAGATACTCGGCTAAGATGTGAAATGTGGTTGTCATTGCTCGCTCCTGAGTACCTAATGCCGATCCCACATAGCTTTAGTCTAGTTGCTCTGGACATACAGTAGTTGGTGGCAGCCCACTGTTCAAGTACATTAGTCACTTTCTAATAATAATAATAATACGATCAGATCACGATGCATTCCATTCAGCTGTCTCCTACACATCAAATACTCAGACGCAAGCTGAGTCAAACTTGCTTATTGCCATTTATAATTAAGAGAACATTGCTCGCTCGTGGACACGTTATTAATGGTAAATACCTACCATTCTTCTTGTAAGATACGTCTATGCGGTAAACTTGAGTGAGATTGTTTTGATAGAATACCTACTCCTACGTTAAATATATCTCATGTTGGTATTTGATTTTTAATACAGTTCCACGATGTCTTAACAATCTAGTTTTTATTATGTAAAGCAGAGCCTGCCATGTCGTAAAGAAAATCATCAAATCAGATTAGAAAAGCATCCGAGTAGACTAATCGCTTAAAAATTGATTAGGAAATCAATTTTCTAGTATAAAAGATGATATAACTTAGTGATAATCGTTCAAAAACTCAGGGGAATATTGAATAAAATCTACTACGGGTTACTACTCCTGCATAGCGAAGATCTTCTCGAGAGAGTGAATTCAGCGAAGTGGAAACAATAATTATGTGCCTGTGGAATAATTACCTGAGTAAGTATTCAACAAGAGAGAGAGAGAGGAATGTGTCCTTACCACACCTTTAAGATCGGCCCTGCAGGTGAGTGTTGTGTCATCACATTGTTTTCAGTGTTATAATTGATTTCCTGAAAGCTATAGACCATGGTATGCCATCTCTGCGGCCCGCCAACGAGACATTCAAATGATCTAGAAATAATTACGATATTCAGGACGGACATTCTCAAATTTTAGCGATGTGTTCTTAGAAGAACTTGTGCCGTTTAACTTTTTTTTTGTGTAGGTTTGTTCGCGAATGAGACCCAAATAGTTAAAGTTGGCTCATTAGTTATTCCTGGCTCCGAAAATGTGCAAAATGTACAAACACACTTGAAAAACGAAAAGCAAACCAGGAAAAATCAGAGCAGAAAATAAAACCGAAAAGATAGTGGCAATTTGTGATGGTTCTTAGAAATTTCCTTGGCCAGCAATCATCATCCTTTTCTGCATACTTGCCATGTAGAGGACACAAAGCGGCATTCTACAATTGAACAAGATTTGAAAATACTTAGCAGCGACAAAGTCATTTAACAATGACAACATTGATGACAGTGAAGATTGTGCAGTCCGAACAGAAATTGTGAATGTCATGACTTTCTGTTTTCAATTTTTACATCTCGAAAGTTTGAAAACGAAAGAAAATGAAAGCTGTTCCTCCGTAGGCTTACTTCGACAGATAAAGTTATTGTGTGTGTGTGTTTATCACGTGGGATCTTGAGAAAGGGGATGCCAAAAAACTGGAACTGAATCAAAGTTTTAATGTCTACCAGTTACGAATAAATTAATTAAGTGTGTCAAGTATAAATTAGATTTGCTCCTGGAAGGGACGTTTTTGGTGTTGATGGTGCCCACTACCCATTAATGTACTGGTATCGTCTCAAAATTTGCTCTCAAGGAAAGTCGAGATGGATGTTGAAACATGATAGCCTTAGGGAAAAGCCGCAAGTGACCTTTGCGAACGCAGTTTCGTGCCAACCAAAGAAGAACCACTTGATCTGTATTGTCATTTTACTAGTACGAGGTAAACATAGAAATTTGTCTAAAAATTCCACACGACTCAGTCATCCACTAAGTGGTTAGGAAAAAATCTTAGAAATTATTTTTTTGATTATTGCGTTTTAACGACGGTTTAACTAGCTTTGCGGCACTGTTCTGACAACTAGCTATGCGGCACTGGTCTAATGGCGTCGGTGAATGAGCGGATGATTATGAGGATGATGATGAACCTATGAGCATATGAAGGGAGGAGGAGAAACCCGGTGCCGGCACGTAGCCTACTCCTGTTGAAGAGCACCAAGGGGACCACCGGCTTAACGTCCCTTCCGAAAGACGGTACAACTCGAAAAAAATAATTCCTCCACAAATGCATGCTGTCGAGAGGTTGATAAGCAAGGCGAATGAAGTTGCTGTACTAACTTCCATCCCTCCCGCTCCCGAACAGAACTGGTCATGTGTATGATGGTCACCCATCCAATACCTGACTCAGCGCAGTGTTGCTTAACTTCGATGATCTCACGAGAACCGGTGTTTCCAACATGCCAAACCTTTCGATAATTATCTTTTAAAATACTTTATCACAAGTATAGGCAAAGAAATTAGTGTATATAATAACTGTAGCAATTTCTTTAACATAAAATACGTTACAAAAGGCAGTGCTAAATGCGAGAATCAAGATAAGGGATCACACGTTTTCAAATGCAGCGAAAAATAGTGCATATAAAGCTCGGATGATTTTTTTGCGAACGTACTGCCGCAGTTGTGGTTGATTGCATTCAATGTGCATGTAATCAATTTCAGAGATAGTGCAGTGCGACCATAAAATCGAAAATACCTCATGGAGATACAAAACACTATAAAATTTAGAAATGAAATAACACGCAACTGTACAAGAGATTGTGAAATCAGATTAAAAAAAAAATCAGATGTCTGAACAATTTGCTATGAACGTGCCCGAGTAAAAATGTTTTGCTTTTATATAATGCAATTATAGAATAATTCACAATAAAAGAAGACGAATGGGGATGGAAATATGTGAACAACCATCGATTTTACTGATGATATCACATTGGTGGAGGAGCCGAGTTTCAAGCAGCAATACCTACAGGCATACATCTCTCTCTCTCCCTCTCTCTCTTTAACATTAACTGTCTTCGTTCACACTAAACCCCATTGGGTTAGGTCCACACAATAAACCACGAGGTTAAAGTTGAGGTAGAGATAACAATAAAATAAATGGTGAAAACGACACAAATTTCTTTCAAAACTTATTACAAGCACAGGAATGCCGTAACATAAAAAAAAAAAAAAATCCCCATACACATATACCAACTGACACGACCTTCCTTAGCCAGTCACAAAACCACAATCGATAAAACTCACAAAACATTACCTACCATCCGTATGACACAGTTCTCTTTCAAATCTGTTACATCACTTCGCTAGGACGCTCAGTGCATATACACTTCACATGATGTAAGAGCGAACGCTTCGAAGTCATCTAGCATGACCCTAATCATTGTCTTAACACGTGTGGGTCATCGGAGAGGTTAACTTTAGGTTTGAACTGCCGTTAGCCGCGGGTTAGGAAGGTACCTACCTTGGCTTGACGGTACCGTGAAAGTGCGGCCAATGTGGTGCTGGACGCTTGCCACACGATTGATAGTAGAGATGGTAATTGATAAAGAGGTCGAGTCTAGTCGAAGAATAGCTGTCGCGGACCGGTTTTTATCAATGGCCGATGATTTTTATTCTAATCACAGGGTTCTTAGGGGAATTGATTGGCTAATAGATGTTGGTTAGCGTGTTTTATTAGCTTGGTATTTTTGAATGCAACAAAATTATTTGTGGAACTGATCATTTTAGTTTTTAGGCAATATTTTCGCGGGATGATCCTAATCGTGGCGTGGTTGATGGGTCTATTGGTGCTGAAAGAAATGAAGAAGAAATAGAACAAAAATATTTCGGCTAATAATGAACGCGAGTTCAATAATTAAATAGTGCAGAATAAGGTGCACATAACATTCACTGAAAAGACTCGGTGATAAGAGTAAGATTATTTTGAATGTCGCGACATTCGGAAATAAAACATTGAATCAGCCAAACTTATATTTTCCCTCCAAATAGTACGTGAATTTTGGATTAATATCGCGGAAAAATCGTTGACTTTAAATTCAGTATCGCTACATGTCGCGCTCTTTCTGAGTTTGAACGGCATGAAAAGAAGTTGACTCACGCCACCTTCAAGGGAATTCAGCAACTACGTTGCAAGGCGTAGGAGAAAATGCCTTGAACCGCCTGAAAAGTATACTACTGGCAACACACACTAGCTTCTTGTGTTGTCTAGATGTCAGCAAAGTCGGGGCTCGTGAAATCGTTCTTAAAACATCGCCTATATTTACTAAAAACCATAATTGTGCCAACTCTGTTTTATATACTACTGGAAAATGTATTGTTCTACAGAAAACCATGCGCTGTTGATTTCAAGTAGCCAGAACCGGACGGTTTGGCGTTTACGAAACATTGGCTCTTGTGAGATCACCGAAGTTAAGCAACACTACACTAGTTCAGGTATTGGATGGGTGATCATCATACACATGACTAGTTCTATTTGGGAGAGTCTGAAGGGGCGAGCGTTAGAACAGAAACTTCATTCGCCTTGCTTATTCGCCTTAGCATAGATAAGTGAGGGAGTTTTGTTGTTCGAGTTGTACTGTCCTTTGGAAATGACTTTAAGCCGGTGGTCACCTTGGTTTTCCTAGTTGGCTAGGGGTCTGTGCCAGGGTTTCCATTCTCCCTTCTAGGCTCGGTTGGGTTCATCATCATCACCCACACATTAACCAACGTCATTCGACCAGGGCCACAGGAACTATTGTCAAAACAGAGCGTCGTTCACCACAAATCAAGTATCAGCCAGCAATCTCACCTCAATGCAAAGCAGCTTGCTCTCTCTGGCAACATCCGCAAGCCCTCCAAAAAGCAGATGATGTTCTTCCTCCGTGAGGCAGGAGAGCTTGCGCAGTGGACCACCGTAGAGTTCTGCCACCGAGCCTAGAGCTGTCGCGTAGTCCGTCTCATCCATGAGGAAGTCTTCTGTCTGTCGGAACCTGGCGTCGTCGGCCCCGCGGGCGTCGTGGTATCTGAAGGAACAAGCGAGCGTCACTTTTAGGTGTTTAACAACGCACGAATATAATGCGACACCTTATCACCACGTCGACTTAAGGAGAGAAGTTTACATTTTGTTATAATGAACACTATTACAAAAAATGTGTCCCCATTCGCGGATTCGAACACCGGTCTCCACCTTTTGCGATCGGGGTTCGATTCCACGTTTGGGTTCACATTTTTGAAAGGGTAGTAGTGTTCATAATATTGATAATAATAAGATACTCTGCTCATATCAAGTATTTGCAATTTAAATAAGAATTAACCAGGAGTTTTCACTGTATGACGAAATCGGAAAGTTTCAAACCCCCCCAAGGAGCTAGGTCAGTTCTGAGACTTTAAATTACTGTTTGATAGTGGATGGGCTCTATTCAAAGTTGCAAACACCATCTCCTAAGGATAATGGGCACACAAGCTTAGAATAAAGACCAGTTTCTTTCTCCTAAGATACAAGTTTACACAAAAATTTAGAGAATCTTGAATCTACCAGAAAACAGTGTCTGTTCTATAAAATACGTCAGAAAATTGAAATATAGGGAATCGAACAGCGGAATCTTTTAAAGTTGTAAGAAACTACAATCGTCCAGCGAAGAGTGAAGAGATCCACTTCAAGAATGTAAACCAGTGTATATTTTGTCACAGCGGAAGCCGAGAAGCCTGCGGTCAGCCAGTGCCCTGCTCGATGGAGTGGCCATCATCAACGACATCATCATCGTGAAAACACTAATTGGTAATCACCGTCATTTGAAATTGACAAGAACCAGATGACCAAGCCACTAGAAGAGATTGCATGTCACGTTATCTTCATGGTAGAACTGCATAAACTCCGATTAGCAAACCACTCTTCTCGATTACCATTTATACAAGCCAGGAATTCGTGCAATCAGCCTGACATGATATTAATAATCATGTTGAATCAAGTGTACCGAAGTACCAAGCTCGGTTTCCTCGTTCAACAATTATGGAGAGTACTCTTTCCTTACATATTTGTTCTGAAACCATTTGCTATTTGCAGTATGAGTAACGAACGGTAGATGAATACTAACTCACTCGATTTTTGAATGGGTGCTAATTACTTATTGGGTTAGTTATAGGTCGATACTCTCTCTCTCTCTCTCTGCGAATAAATACAACGACAAACAGCTGGCTGGAAAATCTTGGAGATTCCTCTTCGGCGGGGATATACACTAAGGAGTCGATGTCCTTATTCACCGAGTAGGTTCAATGGGTACAACCACCTGTACTTAAAATTAAGCACGCATCGAAAGGTCCTTACGCCCTATACGAGAATGAAGACATCATGATAGAAGTGGGTGTAAAAAGCTTTGACAGGCGGAAGAACATTTCGACGGTGGTCATTTTCAGGCTGGAGGGTTACATTTAAACGCCAATTATTCGGTGGTCAAGCCTCTAAACGAAATGACATTGAGATGAGGACTTTAAAAAATACGGAACAGCGTAATTATGAAATAGTTCACTTGAAAAAAGTTAGTAGTAGCTGAACTATGGCTGGACGGGTATTTGTTTCAAGATCAATTGCGAATAAAATGATTCCTTGAATTGTGCCAACGGTTTCACACTTGTACCAGCATCAAAGATCAAAACATTTTTTTTTAAGCGGCCATTGAAGGAAATCGACAGTTCTAACTAGCACCCACCTGACGGCATCCTCGACCAGGAGGACGTCTCCCTCGAGGAGACTGACGTCGGCGACAGGATCGACGCCAGCCAAGGAGCCAGCAAGACGAAGGCGGCATTCGCAAAGGCCAAACTCTGCGACCAGTGGGGCGACTAGTTCCCGGACCGTCAGGGGTGACACGGCTGACAACTGGAAATAACAACATGAAAGACTCGTTAATTTGGAGATTTTGATTCTGTAAAATACTTTAAATGAAGATAACATAAGCAGCTTGTTTTCGAATTCCTGGGACGACGAAGTGCTTTTTTTTGTGAGCATTGTTGTATGGAATGCCAGAATTGGGAAATTTCTGGGGAGAAACTTGTGGAATACGTTGTAAGTAGGGAACTAGGAGACAAAATTTCCCACGGTCAAGCGTTAAGAATCCCAGCGATCACATTTGTATTATTTATTAGTAGTTTTAGTAATAAAATAGTTAAGACATATATCGTTTAATCTGAAACTAATAGTAGAAAAATAGTGTACGTGGCGGATTGACGCGGAGGTCAGTGTGAAACAAAATTAAGCAAACAAATTCATTCAGAAAGCCAAGGGGCTCGTGAAACAGGACAGCTGACATTTGGCTAAGTAGCTTGTGGACACAATACCGATTATAAAATGTAGTCAGACAAGTGGCAAGCTTGTCGACAATATATTTTGACTATGAATTATATTTAGAGTTTAAACCTAGACTGGGATTATTTATTGCAGGTAAATTGTCACACCTTGTCCTCATTTCAATCGTGTTCCTAATTAACTGGCTGTAAAGCAACAAGCATTCAAGTTTGCCAGCAAAAAATCAGCGACGTTTTTCATCGCGGTTGACAGCAAAAATGAAATCATTCTCGTTGAAGTGCAACATCTACGTGCTAATAAACGTGGAAAGGAATTGCGCCGTGTGTCAGAGGGTAGAGATTTCAGGTCATTGGTCAGCGGCCACAAAGAAGTTGTCATCTTAGGTCTGTTCTCTCGGAGACAGTGTCGGGTACGGATGGCAAGTTATTGGACACTGTAGGGGCGGATTAAGGCTAATTGAGAAGTCAGAAAATGCATTGAGACTTCTTCAGGATAGAAAATGCAGAAGAGTATATATAAAATAAATTTATTGGTATAGGCATCCGCCTACTTATCAGACAAATGGCCTGTATGTCTTTTTGTCGTCCCAGAAAACAAGAAGATAGCAAATATTTAGTTGACACAATTTGACAATTCAACAGTGTAATTAACCCAAAAAATAGAGAATTTGTGTCCTGGATTCGTGGCTTGTCCTAAAAATTTCACAAATTGCGTACGGAAAATCATTGGAGACGATTTTTCTCATTGATCTCCCCTAAGTGCATACCGCACTTTATTAAATCATCATAATTTGCTGATTAATCACAGAATATCCCACGCCATACCCATTGGGGATGTCTTCTTCATCTGCTCCTAGATCTTCTCGTTTCAAGAAGTTAATATGATCAACCACTTTTATTGATATTTCTTCTCCTGAAAATACGATGTGCGCTCCCCTGTCTACATGGTGGTCTGACCAGTGTAAAAGTGAGTATGGCCGGTGGTTTAGGCTCCCTGCCTCGAGACTGCGATGATAACGACTAGACCCTAGCAAGAATTGACCCATTGAGCTCCTAGACAGCCATGACGACCACCGAGAGGCTGCAACGAGGAAAAGAGGTCTCGCGCCTAGCCGCAGGTGTATTGACCAAGAATATCGAGAGCGACTACCTACTAGAGGAATTTTACGATCGCTACATACGGGTGTACAATGACCGGAAAATTGTCCTATTTTTTATGCTGAAAATGTTGTGTAGTGGAAAATGCGTGTTAGTTTGTAAATTGATGTATTTTTTGTTTTGTTGACATGGTATCGTTAGGGCTTCATGTTCCATTCAGAGTTGAAAGCGGGTTAGTCGATTGACTTGTAAACTGATGCAATTGCAATTGTTACACACAATTTTTGAAAAGATTGATCTACTTATGATACACCTTCACGGAACCAGTGATTAAAATTGACATTCCAAATTTATTGGTTTCACTTTAACTACCGGCACATGCCACTATATTAAAAAGTCTCAAGAATCGAACGATGTGTACTCAAAAACGTACCCTTTACCGGAAAATGTCCAAATAAACGCTCTATAAAGAATATTAATCGAGTAAACCTTAAGTAATTGTTGTTAACGAGCACGTTACCTAAAGCGTTACACAATATGACGCCATATTATTTTGATAGGTGGTCTACACAGAGTGGTATGCCGATGATCGAGATAATATTATCACGCCAAGCACACGGGACGGCGAATCAAAGTGAAAGTCAGACACACGATGCCTGTCTTGCCCAAAGTAGTGTGGCATATTAGCACTCGCTGTTCTGACTTATCAATCAAAACCTGGAGGTCGGTTCAATTGTATCGCACGACTTGAGCCGGTCATTTATTACGTTTTAACTTAGAGGGATTTTTATCCATTAGACTATTATAGGTCGAGCACGGGGTACATCTACTAAAAAGTAAAAACGCTCAATATTAAAAAAAATATATGTAAAAAACTGGGGCATCACCATTAATAATTTTAGACTGCCGGCTGAATTTCGCAGAGAAAGCCAAAATGAAGATCTCAAAGCAATTGTAAGTGGAATTGCAATAGGTACGAACGGGTATGATAAATTGAAAGTGCTGCAAAATTGGCAGTAACATATAAGCGATTTATTTATTCGTATTAATCTTATTGTTGCCTTTCAGTTCCTCTTTTTGGAATTGAAAATCTTTTGTTCCTTGTTTACCAGCACCTCTTTATCATAGAGACTTAGCCTTGAACTTTTTTAAAAGAGTGTAACATGTTTAATTAGTTTTAGAAGATTATATAAGATACATAAGATATATTTATAATTCTGGTATTGTTCACAAATTAGCAGTTTTATTTTCTATTATAAGCGATATAAATACTCTTCAGTCTATCGAACAGTCTCTTCAGTCTTCGATTCACTCGACACCGATACCAATGTCTTGACAACCAGATAAATCGAAAGTAAATGCCAAGAATTTACTATGCACCGTTTTCCAAACAGCAAAAGTGGTGCCAACTTGCAAAGGTAAACGTATCGAAGTCACACGTAAAACAGCACTTCTTGATTTCCAAGCAACAAGTTTGATCGCCGTGCAATTGGCAACTGGCTTTGGCAACTGGGCAGGTTAACTGCAACAGGCAGCAAACGGACAGTGGCTATATTTTGTTTGCCACGAGGGCAACGGGTCCATTGATACACCTGTTAATCTCCTGTGTTGCTGCCACATTACTTAAAAAGAAACCTTTTAGCTAAAATCTCGCGAAATTCTGTATACTTTCTATTGGATTGCAATGCAATTGTACTAAAACAAACATAAAATAGCGATATACTCCTTATACTTGAAGATCGAATATCAAATCTGACAGTTTAACATATGATTTAAAGAAATTAAATTATTTTCTAGTATGGCATACGTCCGAAAGTACATTTATTTCATGATAAAAATGCACTCTAATTTATAAGAACCATCATTATCAAAGCCATCAAGACCTATTTACCTTGAAAAATACTGCAACCAAATAAATACGGAGATACAGAAATGTGTGCTTCTAATAAAACGTAGCTTCTACGTTTGGTTCACTCCGTCTCGTCATACGACTGCTCTTTTAATTAATTCCAGTGACAACCTATATGCTCAGTGAGTAGATCATTGTGTTCCGCGTGACACCTCCCGAAAACCTTATCCATATTTTACAATTCACGGCGAATGATCCAAACATCATATTATTCAAAATTATTTTATTGTTAATGTACCGTTAATGTACGTAGTTCAAATAAAGTACAGCAGTAATATAGGCACACGATCAAAATTGGTCAGTAACCCAATGTAGACCATATATGAGGTGTGTCTACGTCCCGAAACGGATCACAGATCAAGAACAATGAAAGCTAATAATAATTGTGAACGTTATTTATTTTATTATTTAATCGATGCTCATCACTTTGCTTTTGCATTACCTTCTGAAAATCAAGACATCAATTAAATAAAATTTTTTGAGCTTCCCTCTCATCAAAATAAAACGATAATGACAGGTTGCATCATTTTACGAAGGAACACGTCAATTTGTTACGATTCGTACATCTTGAATCATCTCTTCTCTTACATGAATTGATTAAGCACAAGGACAGTAAAACACCATCACTAATATTGACGGTTTAACAATGCAATATGACGGGCATTGTTAAGAAGAGTTGCACTTTCTTGATAATCATCTTGTAAGACAGTTGCAACCAGTGACAGACATGTAGCAACGTTATATGACAGATCTCCAGCACTTTTCGAATTGCAGTAAAGACAAGTGACACCATATTGTTACTGTGAGAGAATTAGTCATTTTCACTTTATGTTTACGTTAGATTTACGTGAGATAATCACGTAGATTAGAAACGATTAAAATTATTCATTCACAAACCGCAAGTTAATTATTGAAACAACATAGTAAATTGTTCACCTCTAACCTCAAAGTTGGCAACGCAACAACGTCGTTATTAAAATATACTGTAATGAGATGTAACCTGGCTATTATTATATGCTGTTCACTGTACAAATTATAGTCATGAGAACTGAGGTGCATAGGTCAAGGTAAGACCACTAAAATTCAATGCTAATTTGGTACTGATTAGAGAATCATCAAAACTTCCGAGTACTTAGACTAAGGCTTGGTGTGCTAGTGCTTGTCCTTACTGTACAGTAATTGACTGTGCGAAATATTTGATTAGCTCAAATAAAAACGACGCTAGATGTGCACAGAGAACTTCGAAAAGCAGCCATGAGAACGACGAGTGAATACATCTGACATCAATTACTTGGGATGCATGCATGTTTGCAATTTTATTTAGCAGATTTCTCACGCAAATTCTCTTCTCTCAGAAACAGTAAGCCTGCGCTTCTGCGAATTTACCATAAATAACATTTGCTTGTACGATGTAGCACTGGTAAATTTTAGACATAGGTCCATACTGACAAAACTGTAATAGTCTTTGTAAGCTGGCTACATTAACCCTCCACCTGTCAAACTAGGGTTGATTCTTACTAGAGGGAACGACTTTTTAGCCTTACATTTTATTTTTCCACGTTCGTTCAGAAAAGACCCTAGGTTTACGCATTGGAGTTGGAGCAAAGTTTTTTTTTCGAGTCTTGCAGTAGGGGGTATTTTTTGTTCTCACTTTACATCTTGGGAGATATACGTATACCTACATCTTTTGACGCTCAACTTTCAATTGTCGAATGGGGTTCAAGAAGACACACATGATTACGCGCAAGAAAAGTACAAATTACCAGTGGTCGCCCATCCAATTGGTTGGTAAGAACATTTGTCGAACAAAACATACTTCAAAACTTCACAGGGACAGAAAGAGAGTGCAAAAAGTTACGCTCAAGAAACAATGTCAATCACTATTTGAGTTAGCATCTTAAATGAAATTTTGCCACATGATGGCGAAGGGTGCACCCTTATCTGGTCTGGTATTCTACAAAAAAAGGATTCGAATTGTTGCTAGCATTCGTTTCTTTCGTCCACTTGGTGATGGAAGCTGCACCTTGATCCGGTCCAATATTATACAAAGTGGTCACAAGGAGTCAAATTGTCGCTTGCATCGATTTCTGCCATTTATGGTTGCAGTCTTCGAACGATAAGCGATGAACGGCGAACTAAAAACAGCACCGAGCAAAACTGTGAACCGATGCGGCGATTATCGTGACAAACCATGCAAGACATGTCCACTTGTAACAGAATCGCCCTTCCCGTGCATCGAAGACGACAGCCAATAAAATAATGCATACAAAAAAATAACAACTAACGGCAAATTTATTCAGGACAAATCACATCCACGTCTTAACTGTTACTGGTACGTACTCATAATTATTTGCTTCCCCTTTACTTCGAATAAAGTGCAAGATTAATTAAAATAATGACAGACAGCTGCGTCAGTATCAAGGATCTGATAATGATCAAGACGTGCTAAATGTAATTGGTTCTGGTAATTTGTTAGGATATTGGTTAATTAGTCAAGGCCTCCAATCAGAATTAGGTGGAAATCTTCTCAAACTCTTGTAGGAGATCCTCGAGAAGTGAATAGAAGTGGTGAGAATTTCGAATCGTTTCCTGGTGGTATCAGGTTCGAACCCGGTGACCGGCTGTTCTAGTTGCGGTTGTCGGTGTTTCCTCATCGCTGCTGGATGGTAGTGAACGTTTTAACCGAAAACCTCAGTGCCCTTTTACACAAGACAAGACCAAAATGGTCTGCCAATTTTGCAAATATACCGAACCAAAACAAAAAACTTTTTTTTTGTGAAATTTGATTTAAATTAGAAATTCATGCAATGCGCAATGCGATCCCCGCTAGGGCACCCACTTTTGAAAGAGTGTAAGTGTTCATTTTTTTTTTTTTCAATATATCGGTAAACCATAGAAATCTGTAGTAAATTGATCATGAATGTAAAAAAATGTACAAATAATATGAAACTAGGTAAAAAAAAAAAAATACTCTACGCAATTCTTTAAGATTCATTTACTTCGTATTGACTCATTCTCTAAGAGATGTCGAAATAGCGATGCTACATGCACACACTATCTCTCGTCTTGAGCAAGCAAAGCGTAACTGTAACTGAAGTAATTGTACGCAGTAGGCGTGCACCGCGAGTGGACACGAACAAATGTGCGATACCCGCCAAGACAAACAAGAAGCTGCAGAGTACAGAGATGGAGTCTAACATCATGGTAAACGTGTGATATGTACAGCTAACCCAACCTACCTCAAGCCAAGGAAAGTGTTCGCTTCTAATTATTTCTTTTGACAAACAAAAGCTTGTCAAACATTTGAATTACTGTGCGAGATAATAGCTGTAAGATGCACAATTAGATGCATATCGTACAATGTAATTGCATGCATATAGTTTTTGGGTCAGTTGACACCATGTTCATAACTTTCTTATCGTGTTAAAACATATAAGGAAGGGCGTAGTTTTAGTAGGGAGTAGGGTTAAAAAAACATGGCTCTCGCATGTTTACATAAGTTTGAGAGACTATAAACTCGTGGGTGGATTGAAATTGAGTTGTTCACCGGTGAATTCTAGTCCTGTATTTTCAACGGATTGTAAATTGAGTGCATTTCTGTCAAAAGAGAGCGATTTTGTTTCATTCTAGCTGCCGACTGGTTTTAATTCTGATGAACAGAGCACTAGTTCTGTTCGGTAGTAAGCGGAAATAGTGCAATTCAATTTAACCAACAAAGCTCTACCAAAGACACCTGTGAAAAATATCCAGACATTTCAGAATCCAGAATAGACGTCCAGAATATTACAAGCACCCATTTTTATGTTCATATCTCATTTCATACGGATTCAAAAAAAAGTGCTATGGTTCCTCCTTCCCGTAGAATTTCTTTTCACCAATTTGCTTCAATTTGCTCCAAAATGGAGGTTTGAGCGACGAGACACATAGTACAGTGTCATGTTTCTCAAAGAATGGAGGAAAACTGCTCGAAGAAACTGTGATGGTAACTCATTTCTTCGCGTGACAGAATGATTTCTCAAATTGAAGGTAGACGATTTTCCAAAAAAAAACAGAAACAACAAAATTGGAATCAAAAACAGTTTTTGGTAGTAAAATTTCGCAACTACGCAAATTTTCAAACACAAAATCTTTTTGGCATCATCTGTGTGGGTTACCATTCTGCAGAATAATGGCGACTGCATTTATTCAGACGATGGGTGTGTCAGTAACGACCGATGAATGAATTGTCCAAAGTGCAATCAAAACAAGAAGTGATACGTAGGATATGCGCATGAGCAGCCATCAAGCGGAAACTTCGCGAAGAAAAGTCGATCAATTAAATGACGAGCGACTTTTACACCAAGATACTCCCGGCAAGTAATATAATAGCCACAATGCGAATCGCAATGCAAATTATATCAATAGAAAGTGACGTAAATTGCAATTCGCGCAACTAGAAATAAAAAAACTGACCACGCGATTTCCGATTTGGTCGGTGGAAAAAGTAAATTGCAGTAAACAAAAGTGCCACAAAATAACAGAACACAATCACACATTAAGTGATTATTTTAATTTCTTAATTGCAGAAAATTAATCTTCAAAAGAAAACAAACCCGATCCACAAAAATATAAGCCGGACAGGCGTTATTTTCGTTTTCAAAAGCGAATTGTAACAATTTGAATTCAATTCCAGTTGTGAATGGCATGGTAAAAAGTGCTTCCGGAATAAAAAAAAGCGAGTCTATTTCCGTTGTCTGTGGGCAGTCTGTTTGCCCTCTACAGCAAGGCACAACGAATTGTTACCGAATGCATGTACATGGCGTTCGTTTACGAAGGCCGATCGAATTAATTGTACTCCTACGGCATCAACTGGACGGTAAACGAGGTACTCCTGAGCAAACGAACCGTCAGAAATTGTGCATGTGTGGACGTCAGAGGTGGAACGAAAATGTCACTGACACAGAGCTGTGGTACTAGAAACTCGACGATCAAATCTAAACTATATTAGGAAATGAGGGTCAGCTGTTGACAGCTGGTGACTTGTCCGCGACCCGTTACACTTTTCATGTCCATAATTGTCGCAAGACGAGAAGAGATAGAGCAGAACATCCTCAGACGTATATATGAATGATCGATGAATAAGATTACTTTGTAAATTGTGGGGTAGAAACGATAAAGCACTTTGTTTTTGTACATCGTTGTAAAACGTACTAAAAGTAAATGTGAATAACGCACAATTACAAAAGAAGCTAGACCGGAAAAATCCAGAAAATCCAGAAAATGTTTTCCAGTCTAGCTTCCTTTCCATCATCCGCTTGCTGGTTTAAGCTCCCCAATGGAAATGCCAGAAAAACCTGTGTGGGTGATCAGGTAGAGAGGTTGGAGGGATGAAAGTTAGCACATAGACTTCATTCGCCTTGCTTATCAACCTCTCGACAGCATGGATTTGTGGAGGAATCTTCTTGTTTGAGTTGTACAGTCCTTCGGAAGGGACGAAGCCAGTGGTCCCTTGGTGCTCTCCGATAGGGCTAGGCTACGAGTCAGTGTCGGGTTTTCCCTCATCCGGTTTAGGCTAGGCTAGGACATCATTATTCTCACCATCAGCCAAGCATTCACCGACGCCATTAGATCAGTACCACAGGCCTCGTTATCAAAACAATGCGTCATGTATCACAATCAATTCATCAATGACACATAAGGGTCATTCCATATCAAGTGCCCACACTCAAAACCTTCACTATCTCAGAACTTGACGAAATTTTCAGGAGGGTTAGAACACCGGAAATAAAAAATCTCTTTTAAAGTTTTTTTCCATATGTCTAGCGGTTTGCCCGTGGCAGGGGATGGAAAAATAAAATATTTTACTTTTTGCCCCGCACGGCCATTCACTATATTCACTCTAGCGTTTGAACAAATAAACTTAAAACAATGGGATTAGTTCTAAAATGATAATCGTGCTTTCATTAACAAGAAAAAATGCATAAATTGCTTACTTATCAAGTTTAGGGGTAGAAAAAATCCACCCTTAAATTTCAACCCTTAATAACTCGAGAAGTAATATTTTTTTTTTTTTTTGTTTTGTTGTGAAGCATCTCCTGTCTATTATCTTTCCATGAAAAAAAAATTAATCATTAACAGCCGTATGATCAGAAGTTATGAGATTTTTATTGTATAAATGTGTGTGCATTTAGTTGTGTTTCTGCAAGTCTGTTAGCATGGTCCATGCAAATCACCCGTAAATTGATAGATTATATAATTTTTCAGTTTAAAAATTGTGTGTAAGTACTACAAAGATTCTTTTTACTCACTCATTTCTTCGTTTCACTCTGACCTATCACTCTGGCTTCTTCGAACAACGGCGAGGAGGAGAACACCCGCGTGGCTACTGAGTGCTCAGACACGGGTACGAAGCAATGCAGTTCTTGCGTGCCGGGAATTGGCCGGGATGACGCAAATCGTGTGGCTAGCACCTGTTCTGTGTCTTGGTGCTCCTCAATAGTTCCGAATGTGAAGTTGATGGTCGGGATGGCTTCGACCGCCCAATCGAAGAGTTGCCGGGGTGTTATTATTTGCGACTCGTAGGGGCGCTGAAGACTCGCCCGCGCTGCCAGCCGCTTGACCGTCCCTCCGACGCCGTCGCAGGCGCTCTTCCCATGTGACGTCGCCGTGAAATGCCACTCCACGTCGGCCCCAAAGTCTCTTTGATAGTGGCACAAGTTGGCAAAATTTTTCCTATTTTTATATTGCGAGGCTGCCCCATCAGAAAAATAGAACATCTTCTTTATGGTCTGAAATTTATTGTGCAAAAAGCTCACGAGTTTTTTTATGAATAGATGCACTGCGACAGTGTTGTGGATCAAACTCTCGGAAATTACAACAAAGCTGATGTGGCGCTCTTCCCCGCCCTCTTTGTAATATGCCACGAAGGGGTGGATGGTGGCGGACGCATTGTTCCAGTGGAACCCCTGGGCCTCGTCTTGTAGCACGAACGCATAGTTTTCGGCAAAATCACAGATCACCAAAAACTCGCCGGGCAGGAGACCGCACTTGATGTCCGATTGGTGCGAAGATTGTTTTTTAGCAATAAAAGAGTGGATTTTCAAAATTTGCAGAGCTGCGGCCGAAGAACTGTGTGTTGCCTGGTGCCAGTGGGACTCATTCGGTGTGCGTGTGCACTATCCACCAAAACGTCAAGCTAATGATCATCGGTGCCGACTTGACGAAGTTGACAGTGGACCAATCTTATCCGATAACATCTTACCACGACTGCCTTGAGCAGTTGGTCTGCGACAGTCCCCTCCCCGAATGCCATCTAGGCGAGTGTGAGGAGTGCCCGGGCATCGAGCCGTTAAAGGAGCGCCTCACGCAACTGCTGGACGACGAAATGGTGGACAATGTTATCTACAAGCAGTGGGAGAGCACCGACCGATGCACCCTGCAAACGCACATCGATTCATCCGAGGAATTCGTGGACAGTTGTTGTGCAAAATTAGTTGCTCTGTGCCGCCACTCTTTTATTGCTAAAAAACAATCTTCGCACCAATCGGACATCAAGTGCGGTCTCCTGCCCGGCGAGTTTTTGGTGATCTGTGATTTTGCCGAAA
This sequence comes from Protonemura montana, assembly GCA_947568835.1. Classification (NCBI taxonomy): domain Eukaryota; kingdom Metazoa; phylum Arthropoda; class Insecta; order Plecoptera; family Nemouridae; genus Protonemura; species Protonemura montana. Next base: position 13,775,854 of record OX387602.1, read on the forward strand.
ACTATGCGTTCGTGCTACAAGACGAGGCCCAGGGGTTCCACTGGAACAATGCGTCCGCCACCATCCACCCCTTCGTGGCATATTACAAAGAGGGCGGGGAAGAGCGCCACATCAGCTTTGTTGTAATTTCCGAGAGTTTGATCCACAACACTGTCGCAGTGCATCTATTCATAAAAAAACTCGTGAGCTTTTTGCACAATAAATTTCAGACCATAAAGAAGATGTTCTATTTTTCTGATGGGGCAGCCTCGCAATATAAAAATAGGAAAAATTTTGCCAACTTGTGCCACTATCAAAGAGACTTTGGGGCCGACGTGGAGTGGCATTTCACGGCGACGTCACATGGGAAGAGCGCCTGCGACGGCGTCGGAGGGACGGTCAAGCGGCTGGCAGCGCGGGCGAGTCTTCAGCGCCCCTACGAGTCGCAAATAATAACACCCCGGCAACTCTTCGATTGGGCGGTCGAAGCCATCCCGACCATCAACTTCACATTCGGAACTATTGAGGAGCACCAAGACACAGAACAGGTGCTAGCCACACGATTTGCGTCATCCCGGCCAATTCCCGGCACGCAAAAACTGCATTGCTTCGTACCCGTGTCTGAGCACTCAGTAGCCACGCGGGTGTTCTCCTCCTCGCCGTTGTTCGAAGAAGCCAGAGTGATAGGTCAGAGTGAAACGAAGAAATGAGTGAGTAAAAAGAATCTTTGTAGTACTTACACACAATTTTTAAACTGAAAAATTATATAATCTATCAATTTACGGGTGATTTGCATGGACCATGCTAACAGACTTGCAGAAACACAACTAAATGCACACACATTTATACAATAAAAATCTCATAACTTCTGATCATACGGCTGTTAATGATTAATTTTTTTTTCATGGAAAGATAATAGACAGGAGATGCTTCACAACAAAACAAAAAAAAAAAAAAATATTACTTCTCGAGTTATTAAGGGTTGAAATTTAAGGGTGGATTTTTTCTACCCCTAAACTTGATAAGTAAGCAATTTATGCATTTTTTCTTGTTAATGAAAGCACGATTATCATTTTAGAACTAATCCCATTGTTTTAAGTTTATTTGTTCAAACGCTAGAGTGAATATAGTGAATGGCCGTGCGGGGCAAAAAGTAAAATATTTTATTTTTCCATCCCCTGCCACGGGCAAACCGCTAGACATATGGAAAAAAACTTTAAAAGAGATTTTTTATTTCCGGTGTTCTAACCCTCCTGAAAATTTCGTCAAGTTCTGAGATAGTGAAGGTTTTGAGTGTGGGCACTTGACATGGAATGACCCATAAGATTAATTTACCATGTGATTGGTTATTGAAGAGAAGACACTAGAACTAACAACTTTGTTCGAAAATAAACGACTTGCACAAAACGTACAGCATAAATGTGAAAAGCGAAAAATAACTGAAATGTTTGCTATAAATTTAGCAAATCCGCTATATCACGGTTTGCTCGTGACATGCATTTACCTCCTACAGGTGTATAAGGTACAACATCTTTAAAAATATACTAATCATGCTAATAAGTTTTGAAAATGTAGCGCTAACACTTGGCTAGACAGTTTTCGAAAATTCAAATCTGCTTAGTCACATTTCAGCAAAATCTCACTGACTAATTTTCTAAAGTCCCGTGGGTACGAGATTGTATGCGACGCGCGCAGAGAGTGCACTTTCGTCTCTTAGACGAGAGCAAGTTATCACTCGGATGCGCTTACTCTCTGTGAAACCTGTGAGAATGCGCTTGCTCAAGCAGACAGAAGAAGCGAGGAATTATAAGCATATAAGCATAAGAATGTGTGGCATAAGCTTCCCATTATCTCATCCCTCTATGCCATTTTAGAAGACGTGCATTTTCTGTGTCAACCAAGGTATTTGCGAATATTTCGATCTTCTAAGAATATCACACTTTCACAGTTCTCTCAGACTTTGGAAGATTTCGTTTGATAAATTTACTTCTGTACATCTTTGCAACTGCATAAACAGATCTCTGACTTCTGTTAAACAATGGCCTATGGGTGTTTCAAATGTGATTCGTTGAGATTTATAAGTGTTATCTTTAAAAATCGTACAATCTAGGACACAGTTAATTTCCCTAAATGACCACTCTTCACCCACGCCCCGGTGCCCATAACTTGGGTGTATTTTATTTGGGATGTAATAAACTAATGATAGCAATAATTCCTTTCTCGAGTTTTTGGCCCAACCCGCTACCTTGCCTATGTTGCCCTCGCGTGTTGTCTTTCTCTGTGACCTGCTTCGTGAAGTGTGAAACAATTAACTTGCGATCTGATAGTCACCTAGCCGCATGCACCGCCCCAAACGCGCATCGTAAAATGTAAACAGAGCATACGGATAAAAAAAAAAAACAACAGCAATCAATCTATAATAACGCAATCAAATTTCTGACATATATTTCCATACAAGTATAGATACAACATTAAATATATCCTAAAGTTGCTTGCCTTGTTTGTCGATCTTATATATGTATATATACGTCTTGTTAGACCGTTTTATGAGTGATGTAAACTTGTAAAGAACGAGTCGAATCATGTTAATTAGTTTTTCTTGAAAATTGCGAGTTATTTTCATTTCAAGGTGAGATTAATAGGTGGGCAATTTGAGCACGACCGCCGCTTTGATCGAAATGAAAAACAAACAGGTGAGACGCGGCAGTGCAACAATTGCAACCATTTAGTTAGGCGTCCGAGCGTGACCATGCCGCGATGACGTTGACGGTAGTCGTCGTAAGGTGCCGATCGGATTTACAGTTTCAACGTTTCGAACCTTGATTTTCAATTTTTAGAGAGTTGTGTACGAATTTTCTGTCATCTTTTTCGGTGTCAAAGGACACTGAAACGAGTTATTCAACTAAGCCTACTCTGGCTGTTCCATCTCTAAATTCTGCTGTGAAATATTGACGTTGGACCGTCTTTTGTCGGCAATATTATTTTAACAAGTCTCAGCGAAGTATAAAAAGTGCCTTAATGAGTGAATGCCACCGTACACAGGCACAAAGTAAACACACACAACTAGAATTAATGGTGGCTGTGGTTGTACCTACGCATTAGTTACCAAGACAATTTCTGTTTGCTTGCTTTCTTTCCTTAAAAAGGAACATACAAGTTTCACACTTCATTCAAGATTATGACATCCTGAAAACCGACTAAAATTGCAAAACCAACATATTCCTTTTCGAGATCAAATCTCGCCATAAAATAGCAAAAACTTGTTAAGAATCCTACATCTTTTTTCCAGCCTACTTCCAACGATTTTAGTCTAAAAGAACAAGCAAGTCAATCGATAGCAAAATAGAGTTCACCGCACTAGATCAGTCAGCCTGTTCCTAGCCCTAGCGACGAGTGACATTATGCGTATCACGGTAGATGCATGTGCCGCGAGATTATGTCAGCAAAGTCAACTTACCAGGCCATCTTAGTTGGGCCCTAGACGGAGTGAAACTAGCAAGGAGGTTGTAGCAACTGGGAATATCGGTCACACAAAACGCGTTCGGACGTCCAAGCTGCCGCGAGCATTCGTCGTCGCCTCTAGCGTTCAAGTCTCCTCGGGCACGAATAAATTAGCCTCTAAGACAGCTGCCAGCGATTCGAACTTGCAAATTAGTTTGACGTGTTCATAACCTTATATGACTTTGTCACCATAATAATAATGTAACGAGGAATTGGAAATGAAGCATTTACTCGATCAATATATAGGCCGAAGAAAATGTAGAAATAGATCTGGAATGGCGATCTTTTACTTGTTCTTCGATTGATCTTGTTTGAGTTATGTATTATGAACTATTGAAAAGTAATGGGTTGTTTTGGAAATTGTTCGCTTATACAGAATGCTAATAATGACGTTATGGGTAATGCAGTAAAATTGAGTTCCACGCCCTAACCAGAATTATAGGTACAAGTATATTGACGATGTCTGTCTGCCAAGAATCAAGTCGACATATTGTTAATGCACGATGTGTGTAAGTGTGTGTGTGTGAGTGTGATTATCTCACAAGTCTCGTAAAACATAAGCCACCGAGCAAAATAATTAATCCAATCGTATTTTAACTTTCTAATCTAATGTGTAAGTGAAATACTTGCTATATACTAAGTAGAAATAATATGCCTATTATAAACTGAAAGTTCCAAGTTTCAACGATTCAACTAGCTCGAGCGTTCTATGTTACCATGCCAGCTTGTTTTAGTGCCTAACACACATTTTTGCAGGCCTAAATTTCTATCATCCTTTTGTAGAAAGTCATGCGTACCTTTAGTAAAGAACAAATGAAATAAAATTAATTCGTTTTCATAAACGATTCGCGTTTGAGTTTGCGACCAATTATAATATTATTTCTTGGCCAACGTATTTTGTGTCACGCTGTGCTTTTGAACAATGTGTCCGGAGTAAGATGGAAAAGAGTGCTACTGCAGTTGCGTTTCATTTTTCAGATCGTCCAAATCGAGCATCGATTTCTCAAGCTCAATCTCGATTCCAAATCCTCGCTCGATTGCTCCACATTTTTGCTTTACAAATCAATTAGCCGGTAGCCCAGCTGTTATTAAACTTCGGTGTAAATACAACTTGACCTAATAACGAAAAGCAGAAAAAAACTAAATGTAAAGAGCATGTCTAAGGTAATGTGCTCAGGCACGACGAGTGTGTGTAACGATTATTCGAACACTTCACTAGAATGTGATTAAATTGTAGGAACCGTTTCCTAGTTGCACAATATTTAAGTAATTAATTAAGAATAAATTGTTCAACACGATCAAAATAACATATTTTTCCCTGTCCCTACATAATCGCGGTTGCAGTAATGTTCAGTGGATTGGTACCTTGGAAGTAGTAGGTACACCTCTCATAATTTCCTTTCATGTAGGTACTTACCTCAATTTTCTTGTACATATTGACTACATTGCTGGTAAATAACTGAAGGCTAGGTAAAATGCAATTCTTCGTCTGTGCATCTGTGTCACACAAGTGAATACGATACGCGAGAAGGGCATCTAGCTAGAACGGGCATGCATCACAAATCTGAGCTTGAAATTCTAGCATTTGGATCTAGCATTGAAATATTATTATGTAACCCTATCCTAATTAACGCAGGCTGAACGTAGTGTGACATGTTGGTAGATCTGTTTCACGCAGCCTTCAATCTGCCTGTACCGCCTTGGTAAAGGGCAAATGCAAATCGTATATTACAGTGCCGATACGAAAATAAAAATACATACCTATGTGGTCGCAAATTATTACATGCTATTTCTGTTTACTGTATTTTAATGTATTGACTGTTATTTCAGTCTTTGAAGTATGAAGTATAAGAGAAAGAGCTTGTAATCGATTGACTTTCTTTTTCTTCATGCAATTTATAGATAGTTCATGGAAAAATGAATTTCCATATGGCGATGACAATTGAATACTGGACAGGCCAATTCATTAGCGTAGTCATAAAGTGAGTATGTTACGACTCGTTAGGTCAAAGCTTCAGAAGTTCGAGGTCAGTACATGAGCAGAGAGTATCTAGGTATAATAGGCTTATAGGGTCCATGGGTATGGTTAGTCGATAGCTGCTCTCCGATAATGCAAACTAAACTTTTTTGATACAGTTTGACATTGGCGGAATGAAGCGCAATTGCATTTGCATTTCCATAAATATCCAGTGACCTCGCTCCAACTTTCTGCTCCTTCATAATTAAGATTTTATCTGCGTAAATTTAGACTTATTACCTCTCATCCGTATCCGATACTTTTTTGTTTAATAACATTCCTGTTCCAGCAATGTACAGAACCAAATTTCGCCACGAAGGTTGGGAAAGTCCTACATTTGTCCCAAACATTTTCTACCTGACAGTAATGATTAACAATAACAGAAAGACCTTTAAACTTACGATTCTCTGAGTCTTGTCAGGAGCAATCACGGTAATCTCGTACGAGCGACACTTATTTCGGTTTCCAAATAACTTCGGACTTCCCGACAATGAATCACGAGAGCCAAGCTCCTGCTTCAAACGAACACTTATCAAACTTGGAACTTTGGTCACTAAGGAAAGACGCCGAGAGAGCTTGCGTCCAAGCTTGGTGCGCCGCGACGCCCTGGCTAGGGCACTGCCGACGCCTAAGTCCATTATAGGACTGCACTTAAACTGACACTGAAGGTAACATTTCCAGCAATAGAGATAAGCACTGCGCTTAGTACGCAATAGCACTAATAAAGTACTTGACACTACTTGATCACTTTGACAATTAACGATTAACACTGTCGATGTCGATGCCACAAACAAGAAAGTGCGTATTATTATTGTAGGGAACTAAAATCGCGAAACGCTGAAAGCTGTTCGAAATAAAACGAGTAAAATAAATAAAAACTCCAAATGTAAATTTTTAGACAAAAGGCACACGATACGAGAATAACGTAGTATCACATATTAACTGTCGCACAAATATTGAATAAAATAATTGCTCAACAATTCGCTAAAACTAGAAGTCACTCACTATAAAGTGAAGTTAAACGAAACCCCAGCGATCAGCTGGTTTTCACACAAGTCTGGCAGCGTGCGTTTTCGCGATCCGAATCGCGGTCACCAGCTGAGCACACCACACGTGTTCTCCGCTCCACTCCGGGCCAAACACTGGCATGGACTGCTTTCATTGACGCCGTCCACAGCCACCAGAAGCGCTCGCGTCGCATGCAAAAGTAGCATAACTGGATCGCAGTACCACAGAACTTAATTCAAAACAAATTTTTGTGGTGATAGTTACAAGGACCAATGTCAATAGTAGATTGTACAGATATCGTCAATGGGTTGTCAAATGAATTACGTGATTAATACCCAGAGGTATTATACATTGGTGGGCGAACAAACCTGCTTATGTACGAGTATCTTACCTACATATTCACGATGATACATTTCTTTAATATTTCCTAAATCTTACTTACACACATCCCACGTATGGAATGCATATCCAGTAATTTACTAATTCCGGTTTACGCGTTTACGACACCGAATATTTTTGGCGCAAAATTGGAAGTTTGCATTTATCGAAGCTGAACAAAATGATTGGTTCTACAGATATTTTATAAGATTCTATTTCTGTGAAAATTCACAAACTGTATCATGTTTCTTTGTGACCAAAATTCTTAGTTTCAAACGAATTCATATAACAAGCAAATTAACATGCAATAACAAACATTTTAACTTGATATCGGGTTGATTTTTATGTTGAATATGAATCAAATTACAGTTCTCATGAAACTTCATCCGAAATTGACCAGCTGCGTTGAAAAGTCAAGATAAACTTATGGAGACTAACGACGAGTATTCTAGATCATTGCACCAATGCAAATAATTGAAGAGACATCTAGTGAACATCAAAACGGTATGACCACTCAGAAAAGGGCATTAAAATGACCTCTCTTCTTTCAGACTGGACAGTACGATGCCCTTTGCTTTAAATACGCCTACCACTATGACTATGATTACTTAACTATTCGGAAAGTCATAAACTATTCATTTTATACGAGCACGTAGATTTGTATTGTCAAATATATTTGGCAACAATTAGTTCCGCTCACATTTTAGGAGATTTTCCGAAGGTCACAAAAATTAATTTATAAAACATATTGACAGCAATTAATAAGCAATTAATAAACATCTAAAAAAAGAGCATGCAACACAAAGAACAAGTCTTCGCAGTTCATGTTGTGGTACTAACTAAACTCGCGTTGTTTCCATTCAGTTTGCATCCTGGTAACGAAGGTTATATTATGCAGAAGCAAAAGAATGTCTTTTATTGACTCTAAAAGGTCACACTTTCAAATTTGCCACCCAAATTTGGCCGACGCTTTAAAATAAAACCCGTAAAAGCGTTAAGATAATTAAAATTAAGAATATTATATCATTTTTATTTTTATTTTTTCAGTACCTACAATAACACTACAGGAGATTTGCGTAGGACAGCTAGTAAAATCTTGATGACTTTCTTAATAAAAAACTATTTTAAAATATTTTAAGCGTGTCTTATGAAGCTGTTTACCTTACAACATGCAGTTTTTTTTGTTGCTTCTCAAATCTGTTACTTTGTGTTATTTGCATGCAAAATGGAGCGATCTGGCGTTAAACTCTCTCGGCCCATGCCAATAACAGCAGCATAGACTCAAGTCATGAGTTATGAAACAATGGAGCAGATGTTGTGTTTAATGCCGAGTGATTTCATTTAGGTGGATGATAAGGGTGTTTGGATGCGTTCAATAGAATGATGTACAGAATGAAAGTAATGCACTACTTCGATACCCTTCTACTGAAATTGAAAGTCTGGTAATTTAATTTAATTCTTACAATAGCCGATGCACAGTCAGATTATTTTGGTAAAATATGGCTCCGATGCATTGATTTAAAAGAAAATTCGTGGTTTAAATGATAAACGATTTTTTTTTAGTGATCACGAAGTGTTTAGAAATTTGACTGTGTTTGGTTGCATCGAGATTTTGATGAAATCAAAACTCATTCACCATGCTACGATAACTTATAACTAAACTACTGAAACGAGACGGAAATTTAAACAAAAAATAAATAAAAATAAAACGGCGAGGGTTTGTGGGCTAGGTTCAAGGTTTGTCGCTACGGATGCTGAATTGTCAGCTGGTCACTTGGCGGTGAGCGGAACTGCGACCAACTCGCAGCCATTCAAAGCAGACCCAACCATTCATTTCTGACGACAAATGACAATAATACAAAGGTAGAACAACTTACTTCTCCCACGACACTCTACTGTTGACGGATTTAAAAAGTTGATTACGTCTAACGTCTTTGTCATTCACTATTTGAAAGAGAGTTTGGCTTGCAAATTTATCACACAGAAGAACAATTCCGTATCAAATCAGACAAATTAGACGCTTGACTATTACGTAACTATGACATCTTATTTTGAAGGTAAATCAAGGTACACTTTTTCAATTACGTAAAGGTTGAAATACAACTCAAGGAGGAACAGGTTGTGACATCAGACGAAGAAATTTCTTATGCGTTTCTTTCTCAGCAATTTCACACTTCAGTTTTGAGACGTCCACTTCTGTCGATCTATTGTCAACAACAATATCTTCTGACAGAGAGACAGTGTTGTTCCTTAGCAATCGATCTTCTGAATCCTCTCTCGGACGCTTGTGACTTAAACCTCGCGTATAGCATTGCGGTAGTTCCAAGCCACCTTCACTTTCCGTTAAAAATATTAATTTTTTCTCCTTTTCACTAAATGTATTGGCAATATCCATGATGGCACTCTTGTTTAAAATCGGCACTACATACAACGCGAACGGTATGTCTTCAGCTCGTGTGTAAAGATCTCTCGCTCTTATTGCGTTCATTTTTTTGAACACATGCATTCGTTGGAAAGGACTCATTTGGTCGAGGAACTTTTGCTTCAACCCCTCTTTTTGGGCGGCGAATGCCAGTGGAGATCTAAGGGTGTCGAACTTGTGGTAAGAATCTACCCTAGACAATCGATCTGCTCTATTTTTCTTTTCAGGTCGTTCTGGAGAAGGCTTCCTCCCCCTCGACATATCGTTCATTACTTTTATCTCCAGCTCAGAGATCAGTTTGCTGGACCTCTTCTCCCGGCTGCTTTGCTGTCGTTCAGGGCTGGGTTTGACTTCTTTGACGTTTACTTTGGTATTTAATATTGACTTGCGTTTGGGTAAGGGTGGAGAATCGTCCTCCAATGTTAGTTTGATTTCATTTGATGAATCAGGCAAAATGTTTGGGAACGCTTGGTTCAATTGTGAAGAGAATCCCGTGTAGCTGGTAATAGTGAATCCTCCATCATTGATTGTTTCATCTGTAGGTGCTGCATCTTTTGATATCCTTCGGAATTGAACTGGCGGTGTGGTTATGTCCTCAGGTATCTCAAACTGTTCTGAAATTGATATTTCATCAGGACTAGAGTCTTTTGACTTCAATGTGATCGTGCCAGCAGATGGTTGAATATTTGGTTGAATACTTATATCGCTCAAAGAATACGAAAGGAGCAAACTTTTGTCATTCGATTGTTTATATTCCTTCATTCGTTCTTCATTACCGATATTTAACTTTATATCAGAAATAAGACTTTTCAACGCAGCGTGCGAGCTTTCTGAAATCTCTATAGTATTGACAATTTTTGAATCTGCGTTCGGTGCAAACTGCGGAGGTGCGTCTTTGTCAGGGTTTATCACCAGTTTAACGGGAACAGGATGGAAGAGATCACCTCTTGATACGAATGGTTTTGAATGAAGGTACTCCACAAAATCTTGAACCTCTGGCTTCATGAGCATTTCTCGCAAGGCAGACGGACTATTGACCAAAGCTGTAATCTTCTGCACTTTATCGGACTGGAGAGAGTGCAATTCATCTAAAACCGTATCGATCATTATGTGGATTGGCCTGTGGACATAGAGGCGAAGGTTTTTCTCGACTGACTTTAAGTTTTCAGGACTGGGATTATGTTCTTCAGAGCTAATTGGCAAGTCATTCAGATCATTCTCATCAAAAGCATTTTCTATCTCGTTTGGATCACTATCTTTACTTTTTGGCAAAACAAGGTATGATGGCAATAGCCTACTAGAAGTGCCCTTTAAAAACAAATCCTGTTCTTTTAAGTCAATCTTGCTTTTGCTTTTGATGGTGTGTATTGTTTCTTTGGCTGCTTGGATAACACAGTTGAGGACAGGCATCAGAATGGATCGACGGACCTCGTACGGGCCAGCGGAAGAGGATTTTGACGAACCACCACTACTGCTGCAAGATGAGTGAAACGTATATATATTTCTTGGAAAGCATGACTAACTTCACAATTTTACTCAACTTTTAAACAGTTTTTAGCTACCTATCCTATGTTTAATAATTACAATGATAAAATCTGTCATCGAAAAGAAAAACTTTTTACAGAATCTGTACTATTATTTATATATACGTTATTAAAAGGTAAGAGTGCCAAAAGGGTGGTAAACGCAACTTATCGAGGTTGTAATGGCCAATTGCAACAGATGAAGATACCTCAAAGATTTTGCCTTGTTCACATGAGATAGATGACTCAATAACGCAGTAGCTGAAACTTCGCAGTGCCTACATATCTTTATCTATCGCAAAGGCCATTTACATCTTGGCATTCTAGAAATGTACTATGAAAGTTTATAAAATTATTTTTGTGGACACAAAAATGAGAGAAATTGCCAATTACTAGACAGCTTCGAGCCAGAGCTATATGAGCTTCACCGTAGATCAGACTGATCGTAGGATTGGTCCCTTGAAGAGCCAGTTATTAACAAGTTTCTACCCTGATTTATCCAGTTTGCATTGGATACTGAGGTGGCAGGTACCAAGTAAACAAGGAAGGAAATAGGTTTACCCTGGGGATGAACTGCGAGTGTATGTGGCGTGCGTGATGTTGCGGAACCGGATTTCCAGCTTAACGTATTGCATGGAGAGCAGATGGAGGACGACTACTCGTTCGACATCCACCTCGTCATTGTAGAACAACAACTCGTTGATGTCCTGCGTAATTAACAAAAAAAATGTAATTCATTGCTTCTCCAAGTGATTTCCTTCCTTCTGTAATTTCCATAATTTCTTTTCTTCTTTCTTTTCTTTCTCTCTCCTTCCCTAACTCTACAAGAAAGTATTCCTAGCATTGAATTCCTCAAATACTATTCCTCAAGGGAGTAACGTTACTGGGAGTAGTAGAACCGTAGCATATTCAGCGACATAATGAGACATAACAAGTTTAATTTTCTTTTGTTGATTTGATATAAAAGTGACAATGAACTTTACCAATACTGGGCAGAGTGCCACAATCAAAATCAAGTAAGTGCAAACAATTTTACTCCCAAATTTATGGGGATTAAGCTTTAAATCCACTTTGTGGATCAGAATGGTTTAAAATGGATTGGTTTAAAAGATAACTGGCTGTTTTGAAAATGTTATCATCTTCAGACAAGTCAGCCAGGTGCCTTTTTGTTGTGAATAGCCACGCTGAGACGGCAGTAAGTATAGATCACTAGTTTTGTTAGGCAAGAGTGCAGAAAACAAATAACATACCTGTAAAAATACATCGTTGTCTGCATCGTGTGAGACTGCAGCTTGTCGAATGTCACCGTTTCTTCGATAGCAGAAGCCAGGGGTGTGCGTTTCAAACATACGAACATTTCCGGCCTGCCAAGGAAGGGAAAATTTAACTTCACTCGATTTAAACGTCTTTTAAAAAGTTTGAACCTAATCTAACATTGCCAAGACATAGAAAAATGTTTCAAGATTCTAAAAGTATATTTAAAAATTATTTCTGAGCTTTGTGATTTTATTTACAACAAAGACATGCAGGAAAACTTACAAGAGATGCAGATACATGTAGCTTTGTACAGTTTAAAAGTGCCATGAATTGCTTTTTTGGTCACCAAACCTTGTTCATCACTCTACACTGAATTTACTTCAACAATAAGATGGAAAAACTTCACAGTTTGAGTTCCTTTGCTTGGTTGGTAGACACATATGCGAGTTGATTGAACTAGTTAAACAAAAAATGTACTCTCTTTTGTGTTACAAGACATTGTTGACAATTTTGTGAACAATCTAACCAGGAATGGCTTAAGTAAAGTATTGAAACCAAAACCACTATCAAAAAATCCTTGTTAAACTTACATCTGAGCCTGCTGAAGGAGGTTTAGGCTCATATCGTATGTATTGCTTCCGAAAGCGAGCTTCATTCGAATGGAACATTCGCATCATTGCGCTTTGCTCCTTGTTGATCAAGTCGACACATTGCAAGTGCCTGCTACGATTCACCGAGTTGCGACCAACTTTCAGGTCAAGAGTGTCGTTTTCGGACATCTTGTGATTTATCTGTCAGACTACATTATTTCGAAAAAGTTGTTTCATGGTAACAGATGGAATATTAACAATGCATTCTGATAATTGGTAGGCACACAAAATTGTGTTGAACAAACTCAATACTATTTTCAAACCTTTAGAAAAACTGTAAAATGCTATGAAGGCACAAAGAGTACAATTCACTTCAGTTTGCGTGCTTATTATTTTTAAAACTTGTGGAGAGAAATGTGGTTAGAACCTTGATCAAAGAAGGTACCTGAGCTGCATGATTCGTAGCATTTTTCAGAGAAACACATTGACCAACAAAAGTAAATGAAGGTTCTTCTTAAGCCAGAATTACTATACAAAATTTTAAAATATACTCAGAAAGACATTTGAGGCTGTTGTCTTGAACCAAGTGGGTTACTTATAATGCACATAATTATTTCTCCAAGCAGATTGCAATTATTCTATCAATATATTACAATTTATGTCGAAGAATATATTGATATTCTATTAATCCTATAATAATCCTATTAATTCTCTTGATCTGATCTACTGATATTATCTGTTTTATATTATCCAGATCTAATTACCCAACATAGTTAGCGCAATTATGCACTCAAGCAACATATCTAAAGTTGCGGTATTGCAGAGAGCTTTGTTGGTAGGCTTAAAAGCATAATTTATAAAACGCAGAAAGGAAACAGCAGGATATTCGGGAGTGTTTCACATTTCTGGGGTTTCATAACAAGAAAATTTAACACTTTGGTGAGTTCTTATGTAAAATATCTTTAACTATAATTCAGACCTTGCATTTAGCTACAAGATTAATTTAAAGCAGAGAGAAATAAAACAACTATCACATTCAGCAAATCAGTCACAAATTTCAAACCTTTGATAAAATTCACAATGGTTTGCTTTGAGGAAAATTAGCTCTACCATGTAGGTACTGGCTTGCTCTAATGGTTACCCGAAATTTTTATTTAGAGATTATTCAATCACGATAATTACGCACCGAAATGCATTTGTTCCGATTTATTTATGCCTTGGCTTGAAATATTCATTAATATCTCCATCAGAATCTTAAAGTTGATTGTTAATTCATCCTAGATCTGCACATGAGTTCTTGAAATCAAGCACATACTTCATCCCCGCAAATCCTTGAGTAGTCATCGTATTCATAAGAGCCTCTTTAAAATCAGTAAAGGGCACCATCTTATGCAAAGGTGCTTTCAATTTGCCGTCGACTATCAAATTGACAATATCGTTGAACATTTCCATACGTTCCGGTTTGTCTTCGTTCTCTTTTCCCCAGCGTGTCATCCAATAACCTCTGATCGAGACATCTTTGAAAATGAGCGCCGAGGTAGGTACGATGACGGGTTCTCTCGACATGCCGCCGTACGTTACCATGAAGCCTTTCGGGCCGAGGTGGCGTAGCACCTCCAATGCGTTCTTGCCACCAACGCAGTTCAACGCGAGCTGAGGACGTGGCAGCGCAGCCTTCTTGAAGAGTTCAGTTTTTCTGGAAAAGTAAAAATTTTAAAAATTGTATTGAATGCTTGAGCTGAGAGAAGTACTGTACTGGAATATTTTTTCAATCAAAATTACTTAAAGTAAAAAACATAAATTAAAAATTAGTCGTAAAATAAATTTCACAAACTTATACGAGGAAACTGATGGATTGCTTTTCTGATATTTAAGTTTAGAATGGCAAATACAGTTGCACAATAGGGAATTTCTCACTCCAAGTGAAAACTTGTAGCTATTAATGACTTGTATAGACATTCTCATAAAGAAAAATAAAAAAAATCGTCACTTACTGAGGAAAATTGGGTGGTCTAACAAAGTGCATGAAAACAAGTTCTTATAATATCATTGCTCATTCAGCAGCTCAAATTAGTGACCGAATTTAATTCTAAGGAAAGGTGAAATTTCAGTGCCACAAGGCTGAAACATAACGCACCGAGGTTGAAATGGTTGATTACGACAGACAAAGAAAAAACTCCGATGCTGCCCTGTTTACTTAAAGATAGATCATAGATAAGCCACAATCAATCATTTCTGCTTGAGTAAGTTGTGTTTCCTTCTTTCCTCACCAAATATTTCACATTTAGATTTGGTAGTTTGTCCTCTTTGTCGTTTTGTCCTTTGTCCCAAATATTTTATATTTAGATTTGGTAGTTTGTCCTCTTTGTCCTTTGTCCCAAATATTTTACATTTAGATTTGGTAGTTTGTCCTCTTTGCCCTTTGTCCTCTTAGCTTTCATGAATCCAGAGCCAGAAACATTTAAATTGTATCAAAATATCATCTTTTGAATACTTGATGTCCTAACAGTTAGTCTGTAATTTTTATCAAAGACTGGGCTAAGTTTTACCTTAGCTCCTCCTCTGTAAGCACGTGCGTTGCACCAAGATCCGTGAGGAAACATTTAAGCTCATCAATATTTTCTCTGTTTCGAACAATGTTCACAGAATTAATTCCCCATGCTTTGCATAACTGTATGACATTTTGTCCAGCAGCACTGTTTGCTCCATTTTGAATTACAGTATCACCTGGTTTCAGGGTTACAAAGTCTTTTAACATTCGGTAAGCGGTGCATGGATTGACAGTAATCGTTGCAGCTTCTACAATGCCAACTTTATCTGATATCTGTGAAAATAAAAAATAAAACATTTAAGTAAAGGTTTAACCAAAACTAAACTTAACGCAACACATACAGTTGAGAAAATTCTGATACCTTGAGGAGTTCTGATGGTTTGCAGACGGCTACCGTTCTCCATGTACCCCAACCAGAAAAGTTTGGAATCACACGGTCCCCTTTCTTCATGCAAGTCACTTCGCTGCCCACCCATGCGATCTCTCCGACACCTTCATTCCCACCGATAGCGGGTAGTTTCGGTTTCACTGGGTAAACTCCTTGAATTGTGTTGATATCTGCTGGATTCACAGATGCAGCTAGCATCCGTACAACAACCTATTAATTAAGAATAAACCAAATGTTTTCAATGTGAAGTGGGATCAAGATACAATAAAAGAATACACCTTGCAATCAAAATGTTCTAAAGAGTAAGGTTAAGGTCTCACCTCTGTAGGTTTTGGTTCTTGGAGTTTTTCTTCTTCAACACAGATGACTTTTGCAGGCTCGCCATATTCAGAATAAATCAATCTTTGCGAAAGATTACTTTGGTAACGACGACATGACGAAGCATTGATTAAATACAGTTTTGAGTAAATACCAGAAAACCTCTTAGCCAGCGACGCCATGACACACGTGCGAATCAACTCTGATACCGCCGCCCTCGGCGCGAAGTTTAATTTGGTTCAAAATGGAATCAACCAAGGCGCCTAGAACCTTGTTCTTCTGTTTGTACGAACGCAGTTCCAGCTTCCAGCTTTAGATGATTTTGCTATTTATCTATCTTTCTGTCTTTTGATGATTTTTCTGTTATTACAAATTGTGTGAATGAAAAATGAGCTCACACTCGTGGCGGTGACTCACAATCTGAGAGGGAAAGCATGCTTATTAATTAGTGGCGGACTGGAACGGACATTTGGTTTTGAGGCCTTGCAAAAAAAAAAAAAAAGATCTCAATTATTTTCCCAGAGGCTATGTTTTTAAACTTTAGAGCTGGTAATTTTGTTCGGACGTAACATACAGAAATCGAAGCAAAATGTGTTCGAATGGTGGTCTTTCCATGCAACCGCTACCAAAAACAATTGGATTTTGGGGGCACAATAAAAAAATTAAAAACTCATGTTTAGGAGCATATCTTTGAACGTTTCAAGATTTCATTTTTAGTTCTGTGGAGCTCATGCCCATGCCCACATTATATCAATAATATAAAACATTCCGGACTGAGCCAGCCTCCAGCTTTATAAATCTGCAGAATCCCACCCTTCCAGGCCATAACTGTCACTGACTCATGGTCTTAGATGACGTTACTAATTCTAGGTCAGTTTCGATTTACATTTTTGGGTCCGGTGCTGGATTCCATATCGGCGCACCGGCCTCGTCTATTATCGTTTGCTTGCAGATATCTGTAATCAATAATATATCAAAGTCAATAAATCTGATTACTCTGACCACTGACCAAAATGTTAAAAGAAAAAGCCACCAGGATACCGCTTTTTAATTTCCTATTCCAAACGTAAACGTACAACTGCATGATAGAACTGGCACTGTGATAAGCTTTGCGATAGCTGACGGGCATATCACAAATGCGCATGCCACGACCGACACCCTTACCTGAACCCTTATACCTCATACACCTCAATAAACACTCATTGTAAATGGTACCTGATGGTTAACCATTCACAAGTTCCCGGACATTGCTGCTTAACGTTGTGCAATTCTAACCTATGTGAATTTGATTGTTGATAAAGTCATGTTCGGTTGCTTTGCATGCCAAAAAAACCACTAATAATCGTGTTGGAAAATTCCGTCATACGCCTACTCAAAAATGTAATTACTATACAGACACCCTTTTAACTGAATGAACGTGAATATACAAATATGTTTTTAATTAATTAACTATCCGAGTGTTAAGTTCATCACCAAAGTAAACCAGCCTCAAAAGACTGATAAGACATGAATGCGATAAGAATGTCAACAGCAATTTCCACATCCTTTTGACGACAGAATAACCCTGAAAAACCTATACCCTATCCTGCAAAAACCGGTGAAATGAAGAGCAATTAATGTGGTGAAAAATGTGTGTGATGTGTCACAATGATTCAACATCAGGAAATGCTACGAACTTCCAGATACTACTGATAAGAGTTTGATGACAGTTAACCCTCGGTCAACCAACCGCACCCTCATATGCATCATTACTATGAAAACTGAAAAGTTTATTCCTTTGGGCCTATCACGTGGCAGACATGCATGCATAGCTGTCGCAATGGCAACTTCGGTTCGTAGAAAGCCGGACGCCTCTGGCGAACAAGTGCAGATCCCTACTGGGACTCGTAGGCGAAACATCACCTTTCCAACCGTGTGGTCTTCGAGCTCTGCCTCTGCGCCGCCCGTTGGCTAACGGCCGTACATCAAAACAAAACAAAAAATGGATTGTGAGTAAACTACATAATATTTATATTTTATAGTCTGATTATTAATGTTTTGTTTAAGAATTTTTCATCGATTGCTACAGATGTGGAAGGAATGATCATGGCCATACAACTTGTTATCCTTGAGAGAGGAACACATTTATTGCGCGATCAAAATCAATTGTCAAATACAAGTTCTGCTATCAATAAGAGTATGCATTTTTACATTTAATTTACTTCTCAAGATTTCCAAATGATAAGGATGAAAATGAAGAAATTGAAAAGTAAGAGTCGTTAAACTCAAGGGCGCACAGATTTTCTCAGTGGAAAGTGACAGTTGCAGGAAATCAATTAAATTGGCGTCACAAATTGCCCAGAGCAGCAACGGCAATATCGATAGCAATATCAACAAGCAATAGCAACAGCAATATCGATAAGAAACCATGTCATTCCTCGTCGTACCGACCTGAAAACTTTCTTTGGGGTTGTAACTGACGTTTTTCCGCAGCGGGTTTGGCCCTGCTTCTGGCAATCGTGATGTTGATGGTGATGGCGACTGGTGCCGTGGACGAGAGATCCACATACAACGTGCCAGGCAAGAAAGAGTCGCAAATAATTGACGCAAAATCCTGCGAGTGCCCCAACAGCAAGCTTCTTTGGTACCTCTCACATCAGCATATCGTCGACGATGATGAAGTTGACCTCAATTTACGCGTAAGATGCAAAGTTCGCCGACCTTTCCTACTGTATAAGATTGTTTGGAAGTGTGTTAACGCAATTCTCTAACACATTCAATATTTACGACTTGTTTCAGATTGACAACCCTGAAATACAAAACGGCGATTCATTGACTAGTTTTGTGTTTTCAAGCGGGGGAACTTTGATTTGTTCCACGTGTCAAAACAATTTTTGTGCCAAATTTGTATTTCTGAACGTGGCCCAAACAACGGAGCTACAATCAAATACAAGTGTTTCAAACAAAAATTGCAACGCACTTATGGTATACGATTCGCAGCAATTCAAACTAGACGTTGAATGCGTCGTAAAAAAAATTATCAAGTTGACGCCCTTCGTGAAGAGCTACATGCAAGATGCTAATATTGTCTTGTCCACTAGCGAAAATGGAAAATGCTCGCCATTGAGAATATTTGTCCCAAGCTTTGCTGAAGATTACATCTCAAACTTCACTGATCGGCTCATTATTAACCAAACAACGCATTTGGCAACAAAAGAGAACATTTCCCTGTCTGTTAGCAAAACGATGACTATGTTTTATGAAAACCCATGTCTTCGAATTCACAACACCACTCGCACGATCGACATAAATTATTCAAATACCAGCGAAAAAGTTCGTGACATCGAGCGGTTGTCAGAAGTATTGTTTGAAACGGTCGCACCTAAATATCAACCGTTTGTTAGGCGGCAATGCGAATTTTGGAACTTTTCCAAGAACGTTTGGAGCGCTACTGGCTGTGAAATCAAGTACCAACCACAAAGCGGTTTGCTATCTTGTCAGTGTTTAAATTCTACTTACATCACACGGTCTGTGACCAAAGCCAGGTATCGAGTATCTGAAAGAACAACCGACAAACTGCATTACTATCAGTCGCTAGTGATCTACGTACCACACATACAAAATTACTTGGAGCTCGTAGGGTACCTAGTTTCTCTATATGGACTCGTTGCCATAGGATTGACAGGAATATTATTCCCTGTCTGGCGGAACGAGCTAACCAATAAAATCTTGATGCACATGTCGGCTGCTTTGGGTCTCAACCTCTTAGTGTGCATGGTGAGCGACGTAATTTATAGAAACAAAATCGACGACAATGTTTGCGTGGTTCACGGGTTTCTCAAACAGTATTCCTTCTTGGTCCGGTGGTGTTGGATGCTTGTAATGGGAGTTTTGCAACTGAGGCGGATAGTCACAATCTCGGGAACGAAAAACACGCCAAATCTTCTGATGAAAATTGCTCTTTTCGTCTGGGGCGCCCCACTGATAATTCTAAGCGTTCTTTTATTCTGGGACCAGGAAGAGCATTGCTGTTGTCCTAACAAAACGATTGCGTTCTGGACTATCACTTTCCCTGCCGGTGCAATAATGCTTGCCAATTTGTGCATGTTCGTGGTGATAGTCTGTCGGATAGTTTCCTGTTGTGGTTGGGGCAAAATGGATGCCCTGAAAAGGCACGGGGTTTCTGACAAAAAGGTGGCTTGGCGTAGTCTCAGGACTCTAGTCCTTCTTCTGTTCATTTTTGAGGTGCCATGGATATTTGGGTTCATTTACGAACTCACGTCCTACCAAACTGTGTCTCTAGTAGTTTTCCAATACTTTCTCGTCACTTCGCATGGGTTTACGATGTTTATCTTCTTTGTTGCTGCTAGCGCTAGGGCAAGGTCGTATTGGAAAAATTATAGTCTAGTGTTTTATTGCATTATTTGTATTTCCTTTATGTGTATGATTATCATAATGCTTTCGTCCATGGCTTTCTATTTCTATCACTATGCTTAATTAGCAAAATCACAAGAGTCACAGCAAAATATTCCAATATAGAGGCACTTCATACATTTGAATCTTAAGATCACATTCGAAAAGTGGTCTTTTCTTCTTAAAAATGTCAGTGTGTCCAGCACTAAGCTAAGCTTGCGTTCTAGCGTCATTGCATCACACTATTTATCAATAATATCATACAACGCATTTATCATTTTAATATTTAAAACCGCAGTGTACAGTATTATGTGGTTTTATGTCAAACCGATCGTTATCATGTGTCACTCAATAAATCTAATAAATCATCATCGTCGCTTGGTTTCGCATCGGAACTGTTGTGGTCCATTGTCATCTCCCCAAACACTTTCTGCAGTTCACCCGGACATCCCTGGCGACGGGCGTCGAACGTGACGACGTCTCTTGCTTCTTCCCCGCCCCTCCTCGCCGTCGCCTCCCTGAGAAACACATTACTTAATCAGGACATTATATTTTAAGAGAAAGTAGGCCGAGACAGCTCAAGAATCCGAGGTTATTAACCTATGACTAAAAACTATGACTGCACTAAAAACCCCAAGATCAATTTTGCAAAATCGCTGCTCTTAAACTCAAACGCATAACGTGGAAATTGAAAAGCTATGGTTACTCGTTGTCAACTTTGCTAGTACATCAACTTTCCAGTAATAAAACGATAATTAGATACCAGGTCTGCACTTAAATATGATTCTAAGTCCTTCTACTTGCTTCGATACTTTCACAAGATACAAGTAAGCGTAGAAGTGATCAGATATTGAATAATACTTCGACATCGTCTACGTTTTCTGCGCGCTAAAAGGTAACTTTTTAATTTTTACCATTTAGAGTGAGGCGACAATACCTTCAGCTAAACTTAGACTACATATACAATAATAACAATAA
This sequence comes from Protonemura montana, assembly GCA_947568835.1. Taxonomy (NCBI): domain Eukaryota; kingdom Metazoa; phylum Arthropoda; class Insecta; order Plecoptera; family Nemouridae; genus Protonemura; species Protonemura montana. The sequence continues at coordinate 13,797,156 of OX387602.1, forward strand.
AAAGTGCACCTAAAACTGAATGCAGACTCACTCGACTGGTATTTCCTCTGGTTTGAACAGATTCACGTAGATGAAGTCGTTCTCGTCGTCACAGAGGTCTGTTGGCGCTTGCGAATTCTTGCCGACTAGTTGAGAGAGAAGTAAAGAGAGCTCCGCTCTCCCAGGGTACAACATATCGGGGCAGTCAGCATCTGCAGTACTTCCTTGTCCGGGACCCTGAACCATGGCCTGTACCACGTAATCCGGCTCGTTAACTCGATGGATGCAGTTTTCCTCATGGCACACTGAACCGCTGGGCGTGTAACTGCAGACACAACAACATTACACAATGTATTTATATAGGAATATATTATTTTGTTGTCCTTTTGCCAGGACGTCTTATTGGATGCCAATTGTTTACATTATCATGAGAAGACATTTTTATGCAAATTACAAAGCAGATGACACATTATTTCAAACACGCTTATTTGCGTTCAATTTCTTTTGCATTTCCTAGGGGGAGATGCACAGTTTTTTTTTACCTGTGAAACCGATTAATAATTTTGGGAGTAAATGTGGGTTTTAATAAATCTTATATCTTAGCCCCAGGGAGTCAAGTAGGTATGTAAAATCAAGGCTTTCCAATTTAGAAAAAATTACTTTGTTGAATATTTTTTGATGTGCCAGTTTTCACAAATGTAGCTTGTTTGAGGTCAAGATAATATTAAAAGAAACATCGAACTCACATGTTACATCCAAGACGAGTGCCCCTATCACCGTTTAACTTCATAGACCCTTTTGTGGAGGCCAATGAGAACGATCCTCCGGGATAAAATCGTTCCATCCTGTTTACCTCTCCATTCGTGTCGAAATACCTTATAAATCCTGGCACCTCGCAATCTACAAACAAGATGCGCCATCTGACTAGGACCAGTACAATTTTTTACATGCGAGAAAACGAACATTTTCGCATAGACTATTTTATATTACCAGGATGAATTGTTCGTATCAAAGGAATTATGAACCGCCCTTCCATGGTTTGAACATTCTCTCTTAAAAATACTGACACTCGAATGTTCACTCCTTGAAGGAAATTGAGCAGGCTGAGTCGAAGGGTCTGTAATTGGCCGCTCGACATGTTACCATAAATCTGCAAAATATCATATCACAGTAATATTAATACCTATAAACTGTTTTTCCATAAGATTATATGATTATATATTAAAGGCTTTTGAATATCTGTACGTGTATGTCAATCGTTGAGGTAAACATTGGTAGAGATTCTTTGAGCATGAAAAGGCTCAAAAGCGAGTAAACCTACGAGAAATATCGAAATTAAATTTCATAGGACAGTGGCTTCACTTAACGTGATGTTCCGATACTCTGCATTTTTGTCGGTAAGGTAGTCATTTGGCCGCCATGTTTCACGCAGAGACTGTAACATTAACGTTGTTTCTCTACCTATAACCTGCACACTCAACGGTAGAACGTTTTTTTCTGTAGTGCCTCTATAATTTAATTGGCAAATACTACCAGGCGTTGTTTTACTGCGTAAAAATCCGTGTGGACAGTCGTTCAGACTTTAAAAGGTTGCATTTTTCCACAAACGTTTATACTCTCCCACAGAAAGGCTTACTCAAAAATTCTTGAAAATATCGAAATTTGGGCAATTGGCCGGTAATAAACCAGCCTTCTTAAATTTAATTCAAAACCTTGTTGTTATTTTGTCTTATTTTGGCTTTGTCTATTTCTAATTAGAACATTTTCTTAATTAGTTTGTAATCTACTTCTGATTGATTATCAGCAAACTTCCTTGCTTTCAACTTTCAAGTAGGCTTCGTTTACTTTGATGGCTAATTCTTGTAGTTCTCCAGTAAACCACTCATCATTCACTCATTGTCCATGTCCACATTCATTACTCAAATGCAATCAACCACGACGACCAAGGTGACTGCTACACATCGAGTGAGTCAATATCCGGGAGTATTAACCGCAATGATCACAGTCGTAGAAAAAGAAAGGAGAATTTGCAAGTTTTTTGAAAATGGTAAAAAAAAACATAAGGGTGCACGGGGTGTCGTCAGTTTAAATCAACTTTCTATTCAACTTACTAAGTGACTTCAGACATAACGTATACGTACTACTAAACCTGCAATAGAAATTTCCCAATACCCATTTCTTAGTAACAACAATTCGCGAAACCAGGGAATTCCCCATGCAAATGTAGCAATGCAACGTAAAATTGCCCCTAATTGGCACGCAACCAACAGCACAGTTGCGTACGCATGGCAGTCTTGCATCGAGGCGCTTACCTCCATTATTTTCATGTACGTGCCATCAATCTGTTTGTGGATGATTGGCGTCGACACAAAGTCTCTCATGGCGTCCAGATGGTTTAAAGTGACGAGTATGATGTCTGATGGTTGAGAGCACATGATTATTTGATGCTTGAACACCATGGTCATCAGGTCATAGAGTTTCCCCATGCTTTCTGTGTTCAGTCGCATGATGGAGGCGTGGGCCAGGTCTTCAAACAGCTGACGCAGAGCGGGTTTGTTGTACACTTCTTGCGGTTTGAAAAGCTCAGCAAGGAACCTCTGGTTCAGCATGATTCCGGTGATGTCGTTCATGACTGATGGAGAAAATTCGGTATTAACCAATCAGGGCCCATACATATTTTTTAGATTGGCAAAAATAAATAATTCGAAACAAACGAACTCCACGTCGATAAAAAGTACTTGATATCACTACCCTAGCGAGAAAATGAGTTCAAATAATGCTAGAGTAACGTGTTTAAATTTAATGTTTTTTCAGTACATTATCCTACCTTTATGAGCTCTATCCTTCGGTATTCTTTGAGCTCGCAGTCGTTGGTCTAAAATGTACAGCATCTCTCCACCAAGATTAAGAAACAACAAGGGTATTGTACGCAAACTCGCCATTTTAAATCTTTTCTTGAATCCACAAACTATTTGTATTTCTTCTTCCGGCGAGTTAAAACGGTACAATACATACTTTGACTGCTCGTGGCTAGCGCTGCACACTTTTAATATTGATTTTCCCCCTTCATTTAGACTTCCGTGACTAACTGGACGATCAATGTTTTGAATGGAAACGAAGTAGGTGTATTTTATGTTTCATGTGCCATGTGGTGGTGTGGTTGTCTAGAGCGGGAATACTTAACAGTTTCAAATCCCTCTTTGCTAACTGTTTTTTTCAAACTGCTTACAGCACAAGTTGTGCAGCGGCTAGAACTGAAGCCGCATGAAAAATGCAAGAGCAAAGGTTGTTATTGTGGTCGTTTGCGATTATTGTCAGTAATCACGCTAGAGTTTTGTAGTTGGCGCTGTATCAAGGTTTGCTGCTAGTGGATGCTGTGCTGCGAGCATGAGACAACGCCGGCTAGTGGGGTATTCGAGATCTAACTCTCAGACGGGTTCAGTGAACGACCTGCTTTCATATCGACAGGATTTGTGTGAAGTGACATCTCTCGGCTGATTAAGCCCAGTGTGAGCGGTTTCCTGTGATGTTTGGTGTAAATTAACGGTGAATTATTCGCACATTGCAGTGTATGTGAGTTGTAGGCGTGCATTTAAAGATGCAAACTTCGATCTGAGGTGCACGCTGTCTGGAAATAGCTACATGCGGTCGACCAGACGGGGCAACCTACTTTTAGCTTTCAAGATCGGATTCAACTAATGAGTCATGATATTTTAAATGCACCATGCACTACGCTGCTCAGTTATTTGTTATATTTACCACGAATTGTATGATTATCTGAGGTGACTGCATTCAAAACAGATTTTATTTGATTGGGTGTAAATAATTAGAAACAATTGACAGACGAAATGGATTTAAAATATTCTACCGGTGACAAACATGGTATACAAACATTTGAGCAAATATTTACATCTCTCTGTACGCGATTGACTGAGACAAACAAAGTACACGAGATATCGCAACAATTTTTGGACACAAAAAGCGACAAAAAAAGAGTAAAAAATGCGTACAGACACTTATCCGAACAGAAAATGTTACCATTCAAAGAAAATACAAAAACACCGCCGAGAAAATCGTCAGCAGTGTCAGTTGAGATGCGCAACGATGGAAACAAAATGTTCGGGAAGGTTAATGCAGATTTGAAAGCAGCATTAATGATTTATACAAGAAGCATAGCAGCTGCACCCTTTCCTAGTGGTCAGGACGAGTGTGCCGGTGAACTGGCACTGGCCTTTGCGAACCGGTCAGCAGTTTTGTTCGCGATGGGCAAACATCAAGAATGCCTCAACGACATCGAACAAGCTTTGCTCTACAGCTATCCAGATAAACTAAAGCATAAGGTGCTAGAGCGGCGTGCTAAATGCTTCAAGCAGCTAGGACAGATAGACAAGGCCAGGCAGAGCTACCAGGTAAACGTAAAGAAAATAAGTGTGCCTTATACATGAAATGAACCCTGCTTAGGAGTGAAAATTCAAATGTAAAATTATATTTGCAGGAAGCTCTTGCCAGCACACTTCCTCGTGATAAGACGGAAGCGATTGGACTCGGCCTGAAGCAACTGGAAATTGAAGGCAAGGCGGGGACGAGTGAGACGCACGAGGTTGGTGCTGTCAAAACGTTGCCAGGAAAATCTTTTGGTGCAAACCAAGAGGTCCCTTGTGCCTCGGATTGCATGGCAATAAGGCACAACTCTTCAATGGGACGGTATATCGAAGCATGTAAAGACATCAATCCAGGTAGAATGTTTAGACTGTTCGATAATTTATACATTCATTAATCTGGATTAGTGATCCAGTGTCAGTGAATTAATCACAATCATGTTTCTGACGGTTCGGAAACTAAACATGCGGTGAAATTATTGAAGTTAGAAATAAATCATTGTCACAACATAAGGTCAATCGAAAATTTAATTCCGAATCGCATTACAACCCACTATGTGATTCACAGAATTTTTTAAAAATCTATTTTCATGGCTCCCTGTCAATGCAGTTCAAAGAAAAATGACCGGTATCAACCAACAAACTGCAGCCATACATGATTCTCAGTTCGACATTCCTATACTTCTTGGTATTCTTTGTCAGGAGACGTTCTATTGATCGAAGAGCCGTACGCGTCTTGCATCCAGCCGCAGTATTATTACAGTCATTGCTACAACTGTCTGCAAAGATGTGCTGCTCTCATTCCTTGCAAATCGTGCGACTTGGTAAGGAACTCTTTCCCACTCGAGTCTTGCCGAATAAAGGGAGATTTGTTTAAGATGTTTGCGAATGCTGCTTTTCTTTTACAGGCAATGTTTTGTTCTGAAGATTGCAGAACAGCGTCTTGGAAGAAAAGTCACGAGATGGAATGTCCACTCCTTCCACATTTACTTCATCTGGACATGGGCAAAGTATGGTTAATTACTCTAAGAATTATAATCACTACGTCGAAAAGATTCAAAAGTCTTGAAGAATTTCAAGCAGAAATAAATTTGCTGGAACAAAGTAAATCTGACGAGAGAACGAAGGGTTTCTCGGAAAATGGACTCTACGAATCAGATAGTTACAGTTCAATACACTTTTTGGTTGGGAACACGGACGCCAGGAGTGTTAGCGACTTGTTCAAACGAGCGACCTTAGCGGCTTGCATTTTAAACTGTCTGACAGTTCATTCCAGTCTATTTTCATGCAAAAAAGATTTGATTGAAAATTCAGACCTGAAGTTTTTCGTCGGCGGCCTACTGTTGCGCTACCTTCAAAGTTTGCCCTGCAATGCTCATTCGATCACCGATCTGACGATGGAGGGGAGCGAACCGATCCCCGTGAGCTCAGAATTTGGAAGCGGCGCTTACGCGACCTTGAGCTTGATCAACCATTCCTGCGACCCAAATGTCACGCGAAGCAATTTCCGGGGCGATTTAGCTATTCTGATGGCAGTCAGGCCCATCAAGAAAGGCGAACAGGTAATCTATGATTTGAGAAGGAAATGATTTAGATTAAAATTCGAATATCTACGTTACTGTAAAGTGATGGAACCTGATCACTCAATATTTTTGAGAAAAGAGCTTATACATGAGCAGTTGGTAATACTAGATTCTAATTTAAATTTCCTTGGCTCATCAAAAGGTCCGTGCCAAGTGCTAACAAATATTGGACTAGTCCCCAGTTAGCCAGCTAGCTCAGCTTACTCTTTCAGCATTTTTTAATCACAAACCAATTATTTTCCCTCAGATAATGGACAATTATGGATTCCACTACGCAATGCAAGGAAGTGAGATGCGACTGACAGAGCTGAAGACCCAGTATTACTTCACATGTCAGTGCGATGCATGTACAGATGACTGGCCTCTGTACCACCACATACCCGGCGCTATTCCTCGATTGATTTGTGGCAACTGTCGAGCTGTCTTACCACCGATAAATGCATCAAGTGCATCAGGATGCAATGTCGCAAAGTGCAAGGAATGCAAGTCTGAGAATAACGTCTTCGAAATGCTTGAGAAAATCAAATTATTTTCCCTCGAGTTTAACAACATTTATAAGAAACTTTTAGCTGGTAGCGATGTTGACTTTATTGGTGAATTGTCAGGTCATTTGACTGCGATGAATAAGATGATAGTCAGACCATTTAAGCTTTTCAATGATTGTCAAGAGGCTATGAAAGAATGTTTTATGCGCAAGGGAAATTTTTACAATTGAATTACTATTTACCAATTTATACGTTGGCAGTGTTGGTTTATTTACTATGACTATCTGGTTAATTGGCTGTTAATTCTAGCACGCTGATTGATTTATGGCTGAATGTATCCACACAATGTATAATTAATGTTAACGTATGTATTGTATCATGCAATTATATTCGCCCTCTAATTGCAAAATATTGACGTAACTGCAAGCACTATTGTTAACAAAATCGTTGCAATTTGAGTTCTCGCTCCATTTGTCCTCGGGTTGTTTGCACACGTGAGATCCAAAAAAGTGATTCTCCCTTCTGATGACGGGTAAACTGGAGATAGCTTCTTGATGTACTCGCCCAGAGCGCCAGTGTCGGTAATGTCTAGGCAAAAAATCGAACGTTTTTTAATTCAAAATAAAGAAAAGACAAATTCCGTTGAAGCAGTTATGCAATTAACGCAGTAAAATTGATATTCAACTCACCAAGAACTTCCTTTTTGATAGCTTTCTTCCCGAAAGTGTAGCCGTCGCCGCCATTGGCTATGTAGTCTGGGACAATAATGCCGTATTCATGGGAACTATTCACAGGCTTGTACATCGGATCCCAACATTTGCCACAACGGGCGAGCACTGAAACAACTCGGCGTCCAGGAGGTCGACATATATCGTAAGTTATACGTAAACCTGGTAAAAGATAAATAATTAGTGCTCATAAAATTGCTATTTTAGTTTCACAGTGTAAACTAGACTTGCCATGAAATGTGCGTTAAATAGATCAAGTTATAATTGATTCATTTGCTTTTTCAAAAGTCTCAAGCTTAGTGAAAATATATTTTTCTTACCAGCAACTTGTAGAAACGCTCCATAGTGTGATTTATTTTTCACATCGAAATTGTAAACGCTCCATTCCAACATCTCCAGCAAATGGACGCCTTTTATTTTCAGCATTGACAGCGAGTTGTCAAATGGCAAGATTGTTAAAAGGTCGCCCATCGTAACAGACCCTAGAATATTAAACACAGCTATTTTTCAAAAGTCTAAAAAAATAAAAACGGTGAAAATAAGTCAAACAATTTGAAATTTATCTGCCTGACACATGCAAAGTATGGTTTGCGCCCAGACTTGAGACAAGTTTTACATTCGAAATCGACCATCCTGCCAGAGGTGAAGTATTATTACATGTTTACCGTTTACGTGCGATGTGTCGATAGAGCCTCTGATTCCACCACCATGTTCAAAAGCTATTGGAGCGTCGGTCCAGCTCTCTCCAAGCTGTTGTTTATTTCTGCTCACGTACTGAAAACAAACACACTTAAATAGTAAGGATTCTAGAGTTGCGGGTCGAGAGGACTTCGACACCACACGAAGGTCCAGTTTTTCAGCGGCGTTAAGAACCTAACAATCCGTTAGTTTTCTGTTGATTAACGATCTGTTATTTAATTGGCGTGTCACTGAAAAATTGGCACTAAGACAATTTTGAGAAATCGATGGCTGTGTAAAAGAGTCTCACGTAATCGATCATGGCGTCTGTGATGAGATTTCCCAAATTGCACTCGGCAATTCGACATCGTCTTTGGTCCCCATTAAGCAAAACTCTTGAAATCCCAACATTTTCCTTGGTCTGCTCCAAAACTGCTTCCCTCCAAACATCTAGCTCCTTTAGCACACCCTCATCTGGCAACAAAACAACATGAACTTGAAACGAAATCAGTGTTAACGATAAAACCACAAACAACCGACTGATGATTGGAGTCATGACAATTATGCAATAGCACAATGATTAATTTGCATACAACAGAACTTTCACAAGTTCAACATACTGATTAATGGTTCAAATTTGTATGAACTCACCTTGAGGCACACTCTTATCAAGTAAAATCGGGTTGCCTTTCCACGAGATGACGTTTCCCGCGGTGCTGAAGCGAAGGGTGAGGTTGCCTAAGTACTTGGTGTACGCGTACGCTTGTACTACAGGTACTTGCTTTCCTGAGCTCTGCTTCACCACGGTAGGGTACGGACCGACCACTTCGTCTGTGGGATCTGGTGCATCACCTGTGGGCAAATACGTTTTCTGTAAGGTAGGGGTTATCTATTTTTCAGCTCTGGGTAGCAGAAACAAATTACTTTAAATGTATTTTAAGTATATTGGTATTCAGATTGATTGATTGATTATTGGGGCTTATCGACGCTCTATTTTGATAACGGGTCCTGTGGCACTGGTTCAATGGCTCCAGTGACTACGTGGGTGATGATGATGAGGATGCACCAAACCTAATCTAGAAGAGAGGAGGGGAAACCCAGTGCCGGCACGTAGCACACTCCTGTCAAAGAGCATCAAGGGAACCACCAGCTAAACTTCCATTCCGATGGACGGTACAACGCGAACAACACGATTCCTCCACACATTCATGCTGTCGAGAGGATAGTAAGCAAGTCGAATAAAGCTGCTGTTTTAACTTTCAACCTTACCAACTCTTCTCCCAAATAGAACCATGGTCAGTGTGTTGTACTAACTTTTTTCTTTCTAACCTCTCTCTCAAACTGAACATCCATCCAATACCTGATCCTGCGCAGTGTTGCTCAACTTTGGTGATCTCACGACAACCGGTAATGCCAGCGTATTAAACCGCTCGGAATTGGTATTCTGCACTCCTTGACATATTTTTTGCACGACAAAATAACACAAAATTACAAATAAATCTTCGAGCCAAAATTCTGGTACAAAACTAATTCTTATTTTTGAATTTTCCTTTTTTACTTTTCGTATGAGTTTGCGGCAACGTTATCAACGTCAACGTTATTGCGGCTCACGTGCGAAAAAGCAGAACCAACAACTGGCGCACCACATATTATCCGAAATCATATTGAAGCCAAAATACTCAGGATCATCTTCAAATGTGTACCCGTGTAGAGGAAGGTGTTGGTGTGACCGCCCACCACGACGTCGACGTCAGCAACCTCCCTGGCGATCTTCTGATCCATCTCGTACCCAGCGTGTCCCAGAGCAATGATGATGTTTACTCCTTGCTTCTTCAGCGCCTCGGCTTCAAGCCTCACGCTCTGGACCTCGTCGTTGAACTTGACTAGACCAGAGCTCGAGATGTCCTGGATAGAGTAGGGTTTAAATTTGGTTGATTTTTGCTATTTTTTCGACACACTGTTTTGATAACGTTTCCGGTGGGCTGAGACACTGAAATAATGGTGTCCTTGAATGAACTGGTGATAATTGGATTTTCTTTCTGGTGTTTAACATCGCACTGTTTTGACAATGGGCCTATGGCTCAGGTCTTATGGCGTCGGTGAATTAGTGTGTGATGATAAGGATGAAGATAAACCTAGCGTAGCCTAGAAAGGAGGAGGGAAAATCTCGCCGAAGAGCACCAAGAGACGTCTCTTCCCAAAACTCATTGTACAACTAGAACACCAGGATTCCACCAAAAATCCACGCTGTCCTAGTCGAAATTTTGGAGCAATTCGAAATAAACTGTTGTTCTAATTGCAATTCCTTAAAGGAATTTAAAAATAGTTAGTTTACATGATGACATTACATGGAATTGCACATGCGGCATGCAAAATTTAACAAGACGTTTATTTTTTGTTGCAACGCAAAAATGTTTTCAAAGTGTAAAACAACGTCATCGAAAGTGATTTAGTCTAGTTTGCCTGGAAAAACAAAAAGCGATTAGAGAGGACGGCCCCGAGTGTATTTGGCACTCCTGTTGCCGGCGCTGGCACCTCTACATTCCGGCACACAATCCATACTAATTATTTACAGGTAATTGCGTTTATGTAAATCTCGGATATTTCTCATGCAAATAAAATGAACATGCAAGCGAGGAAAATTATCCTTGTTAATATCTTGCCCTTTTAACGCCCCAAATAGAGACGGGGTGTATATATTAGTGGACCTAGGATATTGTGCGAGGGCTTTTTTTGGTTATCTACATTACCTATTTCTCTACATATCCATGAACTCATATGCTGCACAGTGATTCCGATCACTTAAGAAATAAGATATTGATACGTACAAGTTCTACTTTCTCAGAAACTGAAATTTCTGTACATTTATAGCACTATCTTACATTTTTATTGTTATTTTTATTGAATATAATGACCTATGTGTATTTATTTGGACAAAACGCGAACTCGCTGCTCAGGGCGATGTCGGCTTCAAGCATTCCCAAGATTTCAAGGTCAGGTCAAACAGCATGCTTTTCCATGCCCTTCCCATGCCATGCCACTCGATAAAATAATTAAGCACAATAGGTAATAAAAACCTATCATTTATAGGTAATATAATAAAAGACTAAAAACAATAAACCATATGAAACATCATGTTTTAATAAATGACCAACATTTGTCCATTACAACGCTTATTCAGTGAAATCTGATTTTAATTGCAAATGCTTGCAATGCACAAAGTATTTTACTGTAAGGAACACTAATAATAAAAAACGATTTGTATTAATATTTACCTTGGTGTCTGTGGTGAGATAGCCGATCACTCCCACCTTCTTGCCCTGGACGTTTAGGACTACAGATTTATTCAGGTGTGTTGCGGCTAGGGTCGGTTCCTGGGCCAGATCCAGATTCGCTGCCAGGACCGGGAATGACACGTTGTTGATGAAGGGTACCAGGCCGGCCACTCCGTCATCGAATTCGTGATTCCCGAGACTCTGTTGAGAAACGAGACTTTAATTAGTTTCTGAAAATGTCATTTTTCAATTTGGTTGATACATTTAAGAAATTATTATACATCTAATTATGGTTTTTAGACTCATGTCTACTTAACCTAACCTTAGCACTAGTTTTGAAAAAAAAAACTTTGGTTTTTGAATGCTAAGTAAAACAACCAATTTTTCCGATGTTTCGCATTTACTTCATCTTACAGTTATCACTTGCACTAATTCTTAAAAAAAAAACTTAAAAAACTAAAAAGCAAGTATCTCTTGACTAGTATTTTCCAAGCTCTTGATTTTGAAAGAAGTGCTTTAGAAATAAGTACACCAATCTATTAAAAGCTAAAGTAATGTCTAACTGCTGAGACAGTAGAATTCTAGAGCTAAGATTAACAAAAAGTTGTTATGAATCTCAAAAATGTAATAAAACTCACATTGACATTTTATTATAAAGAACCTTTTTTTTTTTTTAATTTGTTTCTGAAAATGTCATTTTTCATTTTGATTGATACATTTAAGAAAGTATTATACATCTTACTATCTTAAACTAAGCTTTATTCCCAAAATTGATTTGTGTTTTCTTTTTTATCCAAGAGCATAGGGTTGTCCGGTTCCAAAACCATTGTTGATACGTTACAAGCATAAAAAATGTCTAGTCCCAGAAATCCACATTTGTCAAAAAGCAAAAATCTTCAGAAGTGGGGAATCCTAAATTCAAATGTTAAACCCGGCTGCATTTTTTTATCCATTTATGTTCCATGCCTGGTGGGAGTTTGTGTTATTCGTATTTTCTATCATTGTCATTTTAAATTGGGAGAGGACTGGTAGACATGAATGATGTGGCGAATTTTTGTATGGTTTGCTTGAAGATCCTTCTTTCAACCGGTAACCATGAGGCAATATTGTGAAAATCATCAACTCACACAAAGTGACTAAGTCTACATGGTTAAGTGCGAATAGTCGAGTAAAACAGCTTGTGCAATAAAAGGTCATAATGTTAAGGCATAACACTTGTCTCAAGACGTCTAGCTCTAACAGAATGTCTTCACTTATTTCAGCAATACATGTCAAAGTCTTCGCGGTTCATTATAAGAAACCCCAAAAGATCATAAACCTCTACATTTAATAAATTAAATTCAGAACAAACTAATAGACGTTGCTTCCGATATAGCGCAAATAAACAAAGGTCAGTTAATCTTAATTTGAATCTAAATAGCTGACCACAACTATGTGGTTGGTCGTATCCCGTTTAAAAAGACATTGCAATATTCTACGATGGAACGAAATCGCCATCATATGTTAATGAGACTTAAAACAATCAATTTGAAAAGTTTCTGAGATTTCTTAACAAACCAACTGAATAACCAAAAGATCGTGATTTATCAATCATTTATAGTTTGTCTCACTGGCACCTTTTCAGCAAGCCCGCTGTGTTATTCATTGCTATTTTGTGTGTTAGGTGCAAGCGCCAGCGGTCATAATCACCAATGACATCTTAAATGTGATACGTTCCTTCGAGTAATATGAAGAAATCACATAAATTATCCATGCGTGTTTGTTAATTATTTAAATCAGCTTGGTAATAGTCCTTTCGATTAAAATAAAACATCGCATTTATATATTTATAATTGCCATTATAAAAAAATTAATTAAGTTCAACTAAAAGACATCAATTAATGCGAATTTAATATTGGTTTTTGAAAAAAAGAATGTTTAGGAACAAGGTTCAGCAGTTATCAAGAGAATCTATTTATCACATACATGATGCTGTACGTTTGCAACTTAACACAATTCGAGCAAAAAAAACGCTACAAGTTTAATCAGTTTAGAAGGTTAAACGAAGCGGAGACCACCAACACTTTTTGAGCTTTCCTGACAATAATATGCTCTATGGTGAGGAAGTCGGGTGTGCTCTATCAATTTGTCAAAATCACCTCGGAGTGGTAGGAAATTGGTTTTTCTTGCTCTGAGTGGGTTGGTTAGTTGGAGTCGTTTGAGAAAGCACGTTAAGAGCTATCAGCGCAAAGATTGTGCACGAGTTTCATTGCATATTTTCATTTGGTTCAATTGGAATACCAACAAACCGTATATCTGGGGTTTTCGTTTCTATGAACTAAAAAAATTGTAATTCCTTTCCTTCAAAGTTTTTTTAGGTTCTAGCGTTAAGTGTCTGGACATTTTTAATATTGATTCGCATGAAAGTAATTTTAATACGAAAAACAACAAATTTTCCCTACTATTATAATGGCACAAGGAAACATCGTTGTTAAAATAAAAAATATATTATATGTGCTCATGGCCTTATTATTGCGATAAGTAACATTATAAATGATATAAACAACTTAAAATGTCAAGTTATATTGTAGGTAAACCTGTAACTTCTATAAATTACTTGCCTACCCGCAGTCGACGATAGCACATCAGTATTATCTTCCATGGTAAGTGCAAAGTAACAATATTTTGTCAAAGTTTATTCTTAAAATCGGTCATTTCCAAATTACCCATTCGGATATGCACTTGTGCACTTATCGTAGACTTTGAGACCAGTACAGAAACCTATGCTAAAATTAAATTATCCTCCAAGTATATCACAGCAACTAACAGGGACTAAATACGTAGCCATATTTCTCTCATAATTAAAAATAGCTTAGAGTCGCTAGCTTCACACACAATTCTTCATCAAACATATTTCAAATGTAACTATTACCCGACTGTTTTGATCTAAACAGCGACGTTAACTGACAGGTTTTTTTCTTTCACTTTTATCTTGACAATTTTAGATTTGATCGAAAAGAAAATGCTTATTGGTATCTTTATACCCGTATTAACAGGGGAAGTTTTGTCAGGTGATCTCAGCACCTCCATGGTTTTCAAATGTTGGATCTGCCATTACATCTCGAGCCTTTTTTATTTTCAAAGTTAACGACGAAAATGATAATCTTAACAAGATGTGAGCATACCACAAACCAAAAAATATCATACATGGAAAATAAGAAACTCATTCTTATTATGCTGCAAGGTTTTTGGTTTTTCTGGTGATTCCACTAGGGAGTTAAAACCAGCAAGCTCATAGCTCAACTTCTTCCTTAGTATTAAAAGATATGTCACTTATCTAATTGATAATTTTGTAAAGCACGAAAGTTCAAACAAATTTTCATAATTTTTATTTTTCTGATACGAAAACCTATACCATGAAATAATGATAAGAGTGAACTTACCGATGCATCAATGCCCAACATCGAAGTAAGTTTTGCCACTATTTTCCACTTATGCACTGTGAACCACACAGTCCCCTGATACGAATCACCTGCGTTAAGAAAGATAACAGGAGGTCCAGCTTCACTGTTTGCTCGACGTTTTGCCTCCTTAACCGCATATGCCACTCTAGCGAAGCCACCGTAACAATTATTATTGCCAATGTCTTTTTGACTACATTTTGACGACATCCGATTCGTCTGCTCAAATCGAGCGTGCATATCATTATTATGAAGAATTGTCAAACTAAAGTCCGCACTCGAAACAGTTAGTATCGATAAAATTAAAATAATTTGAAAACACCACAGATACATTGTGAATATAATTATGTAAAAAAAAAAGTATTTGCTAAAAATTATTCTTGCTTCATTGATAACTGAAAAATTAGCACCGAAACACTTGCTGGCGCGTCAAGTCACCTTCTCATTAAGTCTTTGCTTGACTAATATTGTAATTCTCTTTTGAAATCCGTGGTATCCTTGGTTCTCGGCGCTCGACGTCACATGGTCGCGCAGGCGCACTGTTTCGTCGCCTGAACACACGATGTACAAGTACGACCGATTCGCGATAGAATCGTTTTTTCGTCCAACAGTACAATGTGCGAGAGAATGACCTAGAGGCTTGAGTCCACAATGTGCATAATGGCGAGCAAAGTGGGGAATATTTCCGTTGAATTTAAAAAATGTTCGTGCTATTCTAAAGCATGCAAACTGCGATTCATCTGTCACGCGGTCCATGATGACTTCATTGTGGTTGATGAATAGCCAAATTGTGAGGCAGCCATCTTTTTAATTATTCTAATATTTTTCTTTTGCCAGAAAACATTGAATGGTTTCTACAGGGTTTGATAGATGGGGCATAATTGTACACATCCCGAGTGTTTTAGTCGTGAAGTAGTTGGTGTATAACTGATAGTCATGTTTTCCACCCACTAACGCAAGTTTGGCACGAAGTTTCAACTACACTTAAATCATTATGCATCTTGATTTGTCTGTACGACCCAAATGTGTGTAGGTATTACTTGTTAACTGTAAGCTATTTTATGATCTCGCTTAAAAAACAATCTTGGAACTCCTTCAACAAGAATTTTTTTTTAAGACTATCAATAATAAGTTCTGTTTAACACTTAGTTTTCCATTATTGTCTATATCAAAGTAATTTATTGCTATATTTTAAGCCCTTCTTCACAGCACCAAATAAAAAATGAATCAATATCTCTTATCAACACAATATAAATGAGGACTTGTTCAAAAGATAAGACAATATTTTCACACTTAATTTTGATCGTGAAACAACACCGCTCAGTTGCTAATCAAATATTATCCGAAGTGTATCCCAAACATCGACATTTTTAGGAAGGTTAAAAAGAGTATTACATAAATTTCAGTCAGCATATCATTATTGCAGGACACTTTCAGTCACCTCGGCATAGTGTGCAACGAATTGTGATTGGACGCACCCAGACTCAGTTGCACCAAAATGTTCTATTCGACAAGACTGTTGTTGCTGGTCACAGCTAGCTTGTGTCAGGGTGCTCTGGTCTCGCACCCCGTCAACAAAGTGAAGGCTACCGCACCGATTTCCATCCAAATTGTGCACTACAACGACTTTCACGCCCGCTTCGAGGAGACTAGCAAGACGTCAGGAACATGTCTGGCAGACCCAGATACGGGAGTCCGGGACTGCATTGGAGGATTCGCAAGGCTATACACGGCTGTCATGGATACGTTGAAAGGCCCCCAAAATTCTATTTTGCTTAACGCAGGAGACAACTTCCAGGGGACTTTGTGGTACACAATCCACAAATGGAATGTTACGGCTGAGTTCATGTTGAAATTACCTCATGATGCAATGGTAAGTCTCTGATAATGCGCAATTAGTCTTTATGTACGTTTAGTGGACACCTGTGACACTTATAATCTGCTCTAATAAGTTATTTTGAATGTACGACATATTGTTTTTAAGAATAATAATGATAATGATGATAATTGATGTATCGGTAATGTATCGTTAAGATTTGTCCATCGGCAACGCCTAATATGAACTTTAGCTAATAAGTAATTTCACAACGCCTGCAGCCTGGCTTTCTAATTTCGATTGTCCAAGATAATGTACTCATAGAAATTATATCTAAGTCATGAAGGTAGTTGTTACCACTGTTAGTGAGTTTCCATACAGTTGTTTGGTACCTGTTTTAATAATACTTATACCCTATACTTTAGAATCATCCCTTAGTCGAAGCCTATTCCCTTGTACTGAAGAAAATCTGTGTCAGAAAATATTATTCCAAGTTTTTTCGATTAAATTTGATAAGTGTTTCACATTTTTTTTTCAATACGTGCATTTTGAGTTTTCTAGTGTATATAAGGTTTTTCACTGGATGAGATATTTCAACAAAAAAATAATCTAATTCTTTTTAATTAGAGATTTAATGCATACAAGTAAAATAATTGATTAATTGATTAATTGATCGAAACTTGGATTTGATTCGGATCCGATTACAAAAATCACGAGTTTTAGAGGAAATTTGTGTACGTCCCTCATCTTTTTAGCGATCAGCGCCAAGGTCACTCCCGCCCTACGCCCAAGTGAACCAGCCCTTCTTCAGTCAAATATGAGTCCAGAGTCCTTGTTAAATGCGATTTGATACAAAACCGTTACCTCCTTATGCTAGTAAGGGATTTAACTAAACCCACAAGGAGATCCAATACGGCATTAACTTATCTCCGAAGGAATTTTGTAACAAGCAGATTGAATAAGTCTTTTTCAGTGACATTAACGTCTAAATTTGATACAGTGGCTTAGGCTAGTGTCGCAATGCAGTAGATAACGTAAAAAAAAATCGGCGAAATGTTTTACTAATTTATTTGAAGCTAATTTGGTTGGTCGGTAATCTCTGGACTGTAAGACGTTGAGCACAGATGGCACTGCGCAGCAGTGTCTTGGAAGGAGCATAGAGCTGTAGCGATCCAGCTACAAAGAACTCGCTACTTGAAGCAAAGAACTCGCTTTCGTAAATAAAATAAAATACAGAAACAATTATATTAACATACAATTCGGTAGGTTTTCCCAAAAGAGCTTTTTCGAAGGGATCTAAGTTTTTGTACTGTTTCATTGATCATTTTTGTTGATCATTGTTTCACTGGTCATTGAGCTTTGCAAAGAAGTCAAATCTACCAAGTTCCAACTAATTGCGTGTTTTGATTATACATCGGTCAAAGCACAGGATACGAATGGTTAGTAATATGCAATGATTTTGATAAAATACTTCCGACATAATTTGGGCGCAATGGGCCCAAAACGGCCATTGCTACCATGTTATGCTGTCCAAATCTAGATTGCCAGCTGCATTAATTGGAATAATTTAGTCAAGCATTATGATAAGCATTGTGAACCAGAGCCATTAAAAGATTGTGATCAATGGTGTTGAGTTATCAGTTGGTACTGATAAGAGGCACTTAAAGTAACGCCCACATATATTATTTACTCTAGTATAGCAAATTAATTTAATCTTATCAAGGTTACCAACTCCTTGATTAGCGATAATCTCATGGAATTAAAAAGAGCTTCAAAATGTTAAGCACAGGTAGCGCTGTCTAGCTCAGAGTAGCTTCTTATTAGGTGGCAGAGAAATGCAGCGGTCTACAAAAAGTAAATGTTTAACCTTTTGTCGATCAAACCCTATTCCTATTGATAAACTCGAAAAATGAAAATATCAGTTGACAAGATACTTCCACCAGGGCTTAGGCAACCACGAGTTTGACGACAAGATTGACGGGGTGGTTCCATATCTGCAAGCCCTGAAAGGAAATAACTGCCCCATTCTGGCAGCGAACCTCGACTCGTCAGAGGAGCCGCGATTCGACGGCTTGATCAACGAGTTCGTCGTTGTGGAGCGCGAAGGAAGAAAGATCGCCATAGTCGGGTACATGCTAAGTACAACGAACGTAAGAAAATTCACCAATATAATAGGTACTAAACAGAACCAAACCCCTGATGATGGTTCAAAATTTCTGACCGTATGAGTTGATAAAAAAAAATGATATGAGCGTCTGGATGCAATAAAATTAAATTTCAAGAAACTTCTCTTTGAAGTAGAACAATTTCGTTTATACAGTACCTACTAATGGTAATAAATGCAATACAACCATGTTTTTATCTTGCAATGATATACTCTCTTTATGACTCCTTCAGTTAGCATTTAATTACGTTTTATCAATTGTACTGTAGTATCCAATCGTTTCATCGATCTCATCTAGGAAATTTCAAGCACGGAGAAGTTGAAGTTTACCGACGAAATAGCGGCTGTCAACAGAGTGACAAAGAAATTGAAAGAAGAAGAAGGAATCGACATTTTCATCGGGTTGTCGCACTCTGGCATAGATGTGGACATCAGAGTCGCTGAGCAGTGTCCAGATATTGACGTGATCGTTGGAGGACATTCACACACTCTACTGTACACAGGTGCATTTTGTAATTTCTAATGGAAAGCAAAACTCTCGGTCTCAGGATACGCATGATCTTATCAAAAGAGTTAGAACGAAATATTTTTAGTCTTAAATCTCTGCTTTAAGCTAGTAATGAAAATCGCCACTTACACGCCTTTTTACCTGAAGTATTAACCTACATATCTGTCGGGCGTAAGTTCATGGCCTGGCAGAACATAGCGTTTCGGGAGACATTCTACAATGCCAGGGTTTTGACGTGACTACGTCTTAAAGCGCATTATATAGGGAGGCATGTACGGATTTGCTCTCCAAAATGGCACATGTGTAACAAGCCCTACAGCCTACAGGAAACAAAGGACAGAATGCGACTAATTATCATTCAATAGATCAGACAATTCTCTAAAAGTGCTTTTTTTTTTTTTCGATAAACTAAATATTGGAGACGTGAGAGGAGGCGGCGTTTTTAGCACTTGTCATTAGACTAATGCAAAATAAAATATATATATCGCAAGATGACACTTCCATCCCAATCTGTATAGTCCTTCAGCATGTAAATTAGATATGAAAACACAACCCAAATAAAGAGAGATGTAAAACTTGCATGTGAAGTATGGTCAGTACTGTAGTTGACCTACGTACCTACGCGGTAGTTGAACGTAGTCACGCTTAAATCTCGGCCGTATCAATAAGATACAGCTACACCCGTTTTTTGAAAGTTTTCTAATTAAAACCTTCGCTCCCCTGAGTCAATATCGTTCGATCGCTGATTCTGGCCCTTGTCTTAACCCTCAGGCACTCCCCCGGGTCCCGACGTGGCTTACGACACGTACCCTCTGGTCGTGACGCAGGGTTCTGGGAGGAAGGTGTTGGTCGTGCAAGCGTCAGCATACACCAAGTACCTCGGTAATCTCACAGTGCTATTCGATGAGGCTGGGGAGGTCTACACATCGGAAGGGAGCCCAATCTACCTAGATAAATCAGTTGTGCAAGGTAAGTTTTAATGATAACTATTTATTTTTATTTTTATTTTTATTTTTATTTTTATTTTTATTTTTATTTTTATTTTTATTTTTATTTTTATTTTTATTTTAATTTTTATTTATTTTTTGTTTTATAACTGTCATTATTTTCTCCATTAACAACCGAATGGTTTAGTGTGTTGGAAACACCGAATTTCACTGAAGGTAAGCAATACTGCACTGGGTCAGGTATTGCATGGGTGACCTTCATGCACTGACTAGTTCTATTTGGGAGAAGAGTTGGCGAGGTTGAAAGTTGAAACAGCAGCTTTATTCGCCTTGCTTATCAACCTATCGGCAGGGGCAGCATAGAGTTGTGGAGGAATCATGTTGTTATCGTTGTACCGTCTTTTGGAAGGAGCGTTATGCCGGTGGTCCCCTTGATGCTCTTTGACAGGAGAAGGCGATGCGCCGGCACCGGAATTCCCATCCTCATTTCTTGTCTGGGATGATGTTAATCATCATCTTTGTCATCATCCACTCATTCCCCGACGCTATTAGATCATGGTGCAAAGGGCTCGTTGTCAAAATATTGCGTTGCTAGACCCCTCGAATCAATCAATCAATTTCGCCATTACCGTGATCTCTGGTATCTCTAAGAAATGGTGCTCCCAATAGTTTTCCCTGCTCACCGGGAGAACCTGACCACTGCCTCTCTTGTATTAAATACATGCGTGTCCACAATACAGTGTGGCTGCCAGTTTAAGATAGTCAGCACTCATTACCAAATGGAACACGATAATTTAGGAAAACTAAATTTCTGTAAGTTATGACAGGTTAGTTAATATAGTTTGGCAATCGTTTTGTACCCAGATCCCGAGATTGTCGCGCAGTTGGCTCCGTGGAAGGAGTCCGTTGACGCCATATCCAAGGAAGAGATCGGGAGCACCCTTGTCTTTCTGGACGCCACCGAGGGCGCTTGCGGGAAAGGAGAATGCAACATCGGGAGCTTCATAACTGACGCGATGGTGTGGGAGGTAAGCTAATCGCATCGCCAGTGATCATGCCGATGTATTAGACCTATTTTTACAGTGCTTTGGGTAACATTTTTGGGTACAAGCTGATAGCTAGAAGGTCAAATACTTTAGCCTCCTATTGTGGTAAGCAGCCGGTGACACTCTCCTCAAATTGCCCAGCCAAACCGATAGAATTTTTATTGTTTTGCTGTAACAGTTTAAGAAGTGCTTCAACTTTTACCTAAAGTTGTCTGAAGGTAAAAGCTCTCTAGGTGTATAACTGATAAGAATGTCGAAAGGTAGTTTTTCGATTAATTATACGATTAATTGCACGATTATTGTATGAAAAATGGTAAGAGAAGAATTAACGGCATTCTTTTTAAATTTAAATTGTTCAGCACAATAACAAATCGACTTCCTCCGGAACGTGGACTGCCTCGGCCATCGCAGCCACTAACTCTGGAGGGATCCGCACGTCAATCGACGAAGTGGCCATTTCTGGAAGTAAGTTACCATATCAATATCGTTGACATAACAATATGTATTGATAATGGAAATCAACGAAAACGGTAAGAGAAGGCAAGCAAGTGGTTTACAATTTCTACTGTACAGAGAATTGATCAAGAAAATACGTAGCAAAAACGTTACATGTAATTTTAAACTATTCATATGAGTTGCAATTCTCTGAAATTACCAGTACATTAACTGCTGAACTTATAAGCAGTATTTTGAATCTTGTCCAATGGATTCACTTAACAAAAACTCGGTATCAATGCGAGAAATGAAATTATCGAAGCAAAACGGTGGCTTTTTTTTACTTATTTGTTTCTGTCTCTTCCAGTCATCACTTACGGCGACTTGGCGCTGGTTCAGCCCTTCCAGAACACTTTCGACGTGATCGAGCTCCAAGGAAAACACATTCTGGAGGCACTGGAGTTTTCGGTGTCAAGAAGTTACTCGCGGGGTGCTTTAGAGTCCAGAGTGTTCAGTGGGCAAGGCTTCTTGCAGTGGTCGGGTAAGAAACTGCTTCACAATCACAATTTTCAAGAGATTAAGATGTGAAGATTAAGATTTGTCATGCACAAAACAAATTAAAAAATTAGAAATAAAAAAACACATGAACTGCACGTGAATGTTATTGCACGTGACTCTATATCAATTGCCGCCGTGTTTTTTCTCAAACCATTAAAAACTGTAAAGACCCACGCTAAGAATAGCATGGATTAGCTAAAGGTCGGCTGTCAACTTTCCAGACAATTTTAAGCAGGGGACATTTATTTCAGTGTAATTTGGTGTCGTGGAAAATCACGGAAATCATTTGGGAAACTTTGTTTAAAGACATGCATTTTCATTGAGCGTAGAACTTTGCTCTGTGCGGCTGGACATGCACATATGTAAACCATTTCAATTACAAATGGGGTTTCATCTCAAAAAGCAATATTGCGATTTGTTACAGGTCTTCGAGTCCAGTTCGACATGAACATGCGCGTGGACGCTCGCGTGGCGCAGCCTGTCACGGTCTTGTGTCACGAATGCCGGGTGCCCCAGTATCTGCCACTAGAAACAGAGAAGTGGTACCCTATTGTGATGAACTCCTTCCTGGTCGAAGGGGGAGACGGTTTCGTCGTCATCAGAGACAACTACAGGAATCGGACCAAAGGTATTTTACCAATTTGTTTGGTTTGGAACAGAATCGCCTCACTAATGGTGGTTTTTCATTTATTTTTAGTTTTTCCTTTGTTTTCCTGGATATTATTAATTTTAGGGGTTAGCTTGGGTAATATTTTCTAAAAGCTTGCATCTTGGTAGATACAATAAACATAATGTGTTTTATTTTGCATTTCAAGCGTTTTGAAATATGGTATTTGAAACTATATAAGAGGCTAATTTAATGTTTGTTATCCGTCATCACGCACAGAGAAAAATAATATCGTCACACAATATTAACTTTATCTCGAAAGGTCGTTTGCCTGTATTTGAAAAGTCTGCGATTTGTCACTCAGTTGAAGCGGAAACGTTGGTAAACCACAAACAGGATCGAACCCGGCTTCTCAAGTAGCAACCACAATAGATTGTCACTTAAAAACCTGCTTTGTTCCAAAATAACGAAGAGGACCGGATTAAATAACCTGCCACGAAACAAGCCGATAGAAAGATGGCATTATAGCGAAATGTCTCTACGTTTTCTTACGCTTGTTGGTTCTATGGTTTCAGGACGAGTGGACATCGAGGTCCTGCGAGACTATTTAAATGCCAAGAGTCCGATCGTCCAAGGACTAGACTCGAGAACCGTGATCATCCAGGCGGGATCGTCTGGCGTGTCCTTGACATCGAGCGTCTTAACGGTCATCGCCGCCCTTGCAGCTTGGGTCTCACAGGCTTAGATTTTGGTTTCAGAAGCATTTGCATGGCATTCCTTGCAAAGAGTGGCACTATGGCACAGAGCTTAGAAGTCAAAGTTGGCGTCATTACTGCAAATATGGGAAACGCATTCAGTTAAGATAAAGAAATCCCCCACCCTTCCTATCCCAAGACATTTTCGGCGCACGCCTTTAGGTTTTGATAGTCAAGCGAAAGGCTTTAAGTTCTCTAAGCTTTAAGTAATGCATTCTGTGCAATTTGCAACGTGTATTTTTTAAGATTTATTTTTGAGAATTGCAGCTCCTACTGTGTTACTTGGGGTTCATATAAACCCCTTAGCTAATAGTCTAGCATTCGTAAGGCCCGAGCTATGTTGATCACAATGAGACATACATCACAATAGGAATAAAAATGCATTTCTTGAAGGCAAATGTTTTAAATCTCGGGGGGCTTACAATTTAGAGTAGTCCCCCTAAACATACAGTTTCATTCTGAATCTACGACGATTTCTCATAAACCCTTTCTTTGAACTTACTTCCATTGAGCTGGGTTAGCCTGAATTCTCGACCTACGCAACGTCTTTGTTGTCACCCTGTCAACAACGTATCACCCACATTTCCTGCACGCAGTGTGACAAATTTAAGAATTTTTCTAAAGACATTTTCTTTCTTGTGAATAGTTTCGTATTCTTAACCCGATACTTAATATGAATATTGAACAAATAAATATTGGTTCTCCAAGTTTCAATTTCACTAGTTTTGGTACAGCGAGGATTTCTTGAGTTTGACCAGTCATGAAGACGTATGACGTGATAATAAGGGTCACCATTGACCCCTGGTCAAAAACCCTAATCCTATTTCTTCGCCAGTTTCTCTATTATTCCTGTAGCCGACTAAGAAAGTGCTAGAAGCGGCTCAGGGATCTAAGTAGACAGATTAGCCTACCTTTATTCTTAGACTTTCCCAAATAGGATTACAGCGAAAAAAAATAAAACCACAATGAGAAAAATGTGCACCTCTGGGCCAAAGACTGACTGCCAGTCGAGAATTTGAGCTCACGGGAAATACAGAGGGATTTTATATTGTAATTCTCCTGAAAATAATGCAGATAAAAGATTTTTTGATAAAGGAAATATCAAAAGTCCGCTTATGCTATTTGGGCGACTGTGACAATCGGAGATGAATTGGAGGCTGCTGAAGACCTTTCTGTATCTATCTGACTAAAGATGAGCTTTGAAGAAGACCCGCGGAGAGCGCGATCCAACTTTAACGGGATTAAAATATCCTACACAATCGGCGATCAAAATGCGGCTGGACTCAACAGTAAATTTCAGGAAGAATAAAATCGAGCCTAATAGTCCTTTAAATAGTAGCAGGTGGGTATCATGCAAGCTTGGCTAGATAGGAAGAGTCAGGTGATAGGCTCTTTAATTGAAACTTGCATCGAAAAATAAGAAGAAACAGCCTTCAGCTCTCTGACTTTACATTTCTCAAAATTATTCATTCTACTTTATAGTCACATGCATACCCGTCACCGTGTTTTTTCTCTCAAAGAACTGCGGCGAAGTATTAAAACTTGCTCTTTGCGTTATGATAAAGATTTTTCTTTAATTGGTTTGGATATTTTTGCGCTGGCCACGCGTGGCGAGCTCGCCATAATCGCTGGGACATCCGCAGCAAATTGGTCAGAAATCGTCGGTCACGCGCATCTCAGTCTCCAACGCTACCGTACATTTAATTAAATCTTTTGGTTTGGGTGGTCAAATCCAACACGAAAGACGTGCTCTACAAAAACCATCTCGAAACCTCTCTTTTTTATCGCAAATTATTTATAATTTATTTTGCAATTTGTTTTAATCTCTTGAATGAAATCTCCTCTGGATGGACCGCTTGCTATGTTTGGGATGCCGTGTACCTATTGATGGATTTGATTGAGTACGTCGCATGGAAAGTGCATTATGCAAGGGATAGATTCGGTAGTGGTCGAAAATGTAATTTATTAACTAGAACAATGAAATGCAGATTAGATTTGTACGTAGATATCTCTGTGTTCGAAAGCCATTGATCTGTGAGTCGAGCTCTAGCTTTGGTCAAGAGAAAAAAAGAAAAACGCTTTGAATAATAGGCATTGAATGCAATTAAACAAGATCCATTAAACAATCGTGATTGAGGTCCACCCCATCACTGGTCACCATGTGTGGTCCCAAATTCTATCGTTTAAATTTTGATTGAAATAATCGAATGTAAAAAAAAAATCACATTACGCACAGACGTTTCACTGATGTGTGGTACTACGCAAGTACGAAAAAAGTACCCCAAAAAAAAAGATTCAATTTAAAAGAACCCATGAAGCTAAAAATGGGTGAAATACGTTATAAAAACTAAAACATTCACTGAAATTAATGACAGTATTTAAATAAAACCTAAATCACTGTTTCCGAATTTCATGGAGTGTGGTCCAGACCCATTTTTTTTCTTTTAATGTGCGTCGCTAATGTATTCATTTCTCAATGAAAAACGCAAGTCCACAGAAACCTGGATAAAATATGGTCCTAAAAAAACAACGCGAGCGGTCTTCAAATCTCTGACGAAATTACTGTGTTTGATTTGGTCTGCAGAGCAGCCCAGAGCAGGGGATGGATCAAGAGCCTACATTAGAGGAAAGGAGTGGTCGAATCATTCTCTAGAGGACACTTTGATTAATGTTTCAAAGATGATGAGTGATCTTTGATAAAGATATTCGATAGCATACATTGAGTGATTAGCTGATGGTGACACCATCTCGATTTTCGTTCACAACTGTCTAATTAAGTGTCACTAGAGGTGAGAGAAACTGTGTTACCTCTTTCATAATTGACAGCATGCAAATAATTTGGCAAGAGTCAGTCCATGTTTCAGGCAGGCTTTTACTGAATGGTCTTCTTGTCCATTGATTCATTCGTAGCTTGGGCAGGACAATGCTTGAAAGCAATGCAACTCGCACACTGGTTGAACGTAATTGACACTTGAAAGTGTTACAAAACAATATGGTTGAATAATGTATATCTTGTTTGAACATTACTTAAAATAAGAGGTTGTATTAGTTAACAGTAACTAATGTATAAAATATAACTATGTTGTTGTATTGTTTTGACTTATGCTAATAAATACAAGGTGATCTTCATTGTTCATGACTATTTGGTGGGTTCAAAGGTAGTTATTATATCACTTCAATGAAATTATTGTAAATCGCTACTAAATGCAGGAGGGAAAGATCAAAGGCCCTTCTCGCATCTAGGACTGTCATGGACCATACTTTCCTAACTAAATCTCATTTGCCTAACGACGCCTGCATACTTAATTACATGTTATTTTTCAACCGAACCACTTTAATTTTGCACATGGGTCTGTAATTTACAGTAAAAGGTCCGGT
Organism: Protonemura montana; assembly: GCA_947568835.1. Taxonomy (NCBI): domain Eukaryota; kingdom Metazoa; phylum Arthropoda; class Insecta; order Plecoptera; family Nemouridae; genus Protonemura; species Protonemura montana. The sequence goes on from OX387602.1 coordinate 13,823,917, forward strand.
CTACCAATGTTACACATGGACATAACAGTATCAGTGATTTATATAACAAAATATGCATTAATAATCAATGGCTCTTGGCGAAAACCGATGAAAGATTAATATCTTTACAGCTTGTGTTACACACATTTGCATGAAATGTTTTTAAATAATTTTCTTTAAAGCTGTTAAGCTGTACCCGCTACAATACGACGTGGCTTGATCATATCATCGTTCGGTGTATCCATAGCTGGAGGATGCTTCGTTAAACCTAGGAAATCCGTGTTCTAACATTTTTAAATATTTCTGTCGGTCAAAACCAACACCCAAATTAAAAGATGAATGAGATTTTAGATGTACAAAAACTGGTTAAACCTATGTCTAACTTTTCTTTTTTTTCATCGATCCAGTAAACGAATTGCTATTCAATTCGTGTATTTCCTATCAGAATGTCAAATGGATTCAAGTGGTTTTAGAAGCTTTTATTCAGCGCGGGCTGTAGGCGGATCTCAAAGTGATTTCTTCGGCCGTTGAAAGATTTTTTTATACCTTGGATCTTGCAATGAGAATGCACAAGTTTGAATTAGTTAGCCGGAAAAATATAAGAGCTAGATTAAAGACAATTTGAAATAACAACGACATAAGAATTGAATCAATCGTTTTTTAGCACATCATCCAAACCTGTGCACTTTATAAAAAGAGGGTCTTCTTATTATTATTATTATGATTATTGTTTTACGGTTGCTAGACCTAGCAACAAAGAGAGAACAGTTTTTTAACGGAAATACCTTACAGACAAAAACTTAAAACACTAATTTTACATTGAGCTGTCTACAAGAAGAAAGACACAGCTCTCAAGGCGTTGATTAAAACACAGTCTTTAAGTCAAATGAACTTCAACAAATTGTAAAGTACAATAACAGAAATTGGTATGAAGGGTGCCATTAATCTCTTCCAAAATGGCTGTCTGTTTGACCGCTGAAAAGAATAGAGGTGCGGAAAGATGCTACGAGTTGACACGACGATAAGAAATAAGAAGAGGGTTTTCATGTTCACTGATAGCAAAATCTGTCTTGTGATATAATTAAGTCGGTATTAATTCGGTGTGACAATACGTATGGGTATTTGAAACTGTGTGGACAGTCCACAACAATGCTACGCCCAATCACTAAAGAATTCATTAAGACATTACAGGATTTTGCTAAGTGCAAGTGATGTTACTTATCGTGATATGTTCATATCATTTATAATAGATGATTTTTCATTTGTGAAGTGTCTGAGGGTTGACGACTCGTTAGCCTTGCGGTGAAAGTGAGTTAAAGATGTTCCAAATTTTACTTAATTAATTCAAAATTTATATGCCAAAGGTTTGGTTAAAACTGTTTTGTATGAAAAACATGTACGAGGTTTACTATATATATAAAAACAACCATTTGAGTTCCAAGAATTTTGGTTCTGTTCATTGTTCTAGTTCTTAAACTTCTTCTCAATCTTGCCCGTATCTAAGATGACCTATTAAGCAGTAAAAGTTTAATTATCTTTAATGGGTCATAGAGGTATAAGAAGTAAAAGGTATAGTCGGAGAAAGAGCTACCGAAAGGGAATAATCGCCTGGGTATAGTGTTAAAAAGTGGAATGGAGGCTTATATCAAGGATGGATCTTTAAAATGGGCCGCAAGAGCTAAATGATGCAAGAGGCCCAACATGTGAACGATATCGAAGAAAACATTCAACGCAGCTTCCAGGTTCAGGCTGTGATCGTTTAGAAACTCTCCGGAGGGTAACGGTCAGCAGAAGCCGTTTTCAAATCGTCGATATCTACCGCGCTTAACGATGCGCTCCTTTTTGTGCAGTCGGACTGCATCGTCTTGCAACAAATAAATTTCAAAGGTGAACTGAATGTAAAGCAACCAGTGTCTTCTAGTGTCGCACTGTGATTCAAAGTAAGGAGAATCTGCAGAAATCAAGAGACCTTCCTGACAGATGATATTTCGAATCAATAAATACATTAAGGTGGGTTTTTTTAAGAGCCTGGTAATTTAGGATTGTGTCACTCATTATATTTCAAATGAAAGCATACAAATAATGTATTTCATTTGTATTTTTTAGCAATTCTCCAGTTTTGAAGAGTGAAAAAACATAGCAATCAAATTTTATTAAAAAAGTGCATAAAAAAACATAATAAACCGAAATTTCTTGTAACTTTCTCGACCACTGACACAAGCAACAGGTTGCAGATGCACGAAGCAGCTGCTAGCTTTTGAGGTTCTCAAAAGGCCTTTGAATGAAAGTGAATGTTTCTCAAAAAATAAAGGTAGGTACGCTATAAAACCATAAAAATAATTTGAAATCGGATCACCCAACGGTCAAAACCAATACAGAGCGACTTCCGAATAGGTAGTGCGGTTGAAAGACGAGATCACCTCACACACTGTCGATCACAGCAGAACGTCTTGCACCCCCCGGAAGTCGCCATAGCTCAAGACTCGAACGATCGTGCGCCAAGGTTTAGTATAAAACGGTCTTTGATAATTATTGGCGTCGGTGTTTCCGTTATGTCAGTGCATCCTGCCATGCCACACGTTCGCCACACGCCAGGCGCAAGCAGACAGGGGGACGCAATTCGCCAGCTGCCATTTCCTAAACACCCGGCATCGAAATTCTACTTTCAAATTGTTGTATAGCCCCTAACATATCGTAGAACCTATTCTACGGCGAGTCGATTATTTATATTAGACGCAGGAGGTGTAATTAACATACAAAATATCGCTGGATATGTCTTCGGGTGATTGTTGAAACAGCACGCTTTAAGATATGAACGTATATGTGTACTTGGAGTGAAGAAACTAAACCAATCTTTTAACTTTAAATATTTTTATCTCTTCGATACACTTATGTGAAATATTAAATGGTAGCGTACTTTGATACAAGATTTTTACAGACAAAAAGAAAAGTATTATAAATTATTTTTTACGCAGTATTCAACTAAAATTGAAATAAGTCTTACATACTGTCGTCTTTCAAAACAAAGTTAAGAGCCAACTGTGAACTCCCAGCGATTTCCGTCAGTTCGGGTTCCACTTCCCAACGTTTCTGGGAAGCGAGTGTCTATCGAGTACGCGTTATGGGGTGCACCTTTATAGGGGGGAGGGGGGGGGGGGGGGGTGCAATGCACAGGGGCGGCACGAGACGTCAAAGCATCATCCCACTATTCAGTACCCGAACAGCTAGGACCGCGTTGTACTCAACCTTACCTTCTCCTCACGCGACTTCCCAAAAACTTCTTAGAAGCAGTAATTATGTATCAAGTAGATGTTCCCAGTGAAGAACAGGAAGAAATCCGTTGGAATAACGCGGAGTCGGTAAGTTTAAGCCAAGTAACAGATGTTTTTGTTCGTTATTAGATGACAATGCTTTGTTGTGGATAATGCTAAACTTTATTATGTACTTACAATATAAGTAAGGAAGTCATGGGTGGAAAATAAATAAATTTACTGAAGAGTTCATTTGTTTTCAAGACACTTATTCCGAGACGTTGCATAAATTTGCACATCTCCACAGGTGTTGATGTTGAAGATGAGATCTGTCACGTAAACGTGACCCTTCGTATGCTACGGGCATGGAGAGAACTTTAAAACTATCATTTGCAAGATAGCTATCAGAATTGGAATTGGACCAACATTAGGAAGATATCTTTGAATCTAGTTGGTTCTGGTCGGTACGAATGTAGAGGGGTGCATTTTACATGTTCAATCAAACAATGCCAGTCAAGCTTCAAGGTGGATTTTTTTGGTAATTTGAGACTTTCTCTTGAAATTCAAACAAGAAAGTAAAGTACAGAAGGGATGATAACGAATACGTCTTTAGATTTGATTTCTTGAAAGGAAAATGAAATTATACTACCCTCCGAAAAATGCTTTAGTAGGTCACTAGCGCATATGGCGGGCGTGCATTTACATCACAGATGGTACATCCTACGCTAGTAGCTTTGCTGGTAGCGCATCTCAAGTAATGCAGTCATGCAAGATGCATATCCTTGACTCTTGCAGTTGGTGCATGCTTTACTGCATTTTGTTACGATGTGTCTGGAGGAAACGTGATAAATAACTGTGTTTAAATGCACTTCGACATACGGACCCGGTGGGCAATGGGATTTTAAAGTATACTAGTTTGCTTAATGTTCATGGCTTACCATTACCAGTAGTTTACAAACATGATTCCTATTTGATGGCACTTTGGCGAGCACTGAAATGGGCGTTCATCACTTTGCAGTTTAATAAAAATCTACGCCAACAGCACGTAAAATAATCCCACGTTCACCGCATGATATTCGCATTAATTAACATCAAATCAAGCATTCTGCGTTAAGATTCTGGCACCGCTTTTACATTTTATTATTGTGTTAATTATTTAACTCTCCAAACAAATTATTTCCCCGCTGATAAAAAGTACAAATTTGAATGTGGTTGATATCTTCTAACACCTACTTGATAAAATCTTTAAACACCCATGCCCGTATATATGTTTTATGTGATGTTTATTAAACAACAATTGGCGTACAAAAAGTTGCAGGTACAAAAGACTGTAGAACCTTAATCTATTGAGCAAGGAATAATTAACCAGGTTCAAATGAAAGGTGCATTGCGTACCTTAGGCCCATATAAGGTGAAGTAGACCTGATACCTATCTTTATAGGCATCCAGATAGTGAATAGAGTCTTTGTTACATCCGCAAAGAAGCATTGAAATCTTATATCATTCTATCAATACCTCCAACAAGTTACGGTCAAATAGTTTCAATATTTATTATTTATTTTGTAACAATTTCTCTTTGTAAACCAATTTCAGAACAATACAACAGATCACACTAACTCATGCCAAACGCTATGCTATGGTTTTCTGTTTTGCCGAGGTCAAAAAGGTCAGAGTCGCCCCAGGTCCACCGAAGATATGGATTTCACATCTTTATCTTGTGTGGCCCAATAATTAATAATTTCAGTGTAATATATTTCAGTCGGCGTCTTTTGTTACATACACAACGCCCTCGCCCTTCTGGTTTGGCTTGTGGCACTCCATATCTATTTAAATAGCTCAATTAGCATGAGGATGCTGGCCCATCTTTGATCTGCTCACCAAACACAAATTACAAGTACAAATTAAAACGGCCATGTACAATTTATGTGCACTTAAAGCTCGTTCTCCAAAGAGATTTGTATCGTTCAGCTTTGTTTTTGACTAGAATTACATGTAATGCACTTATTTTACAACGCACATTTTTGGGTCTAGTTGCATATAGGTATAACGGTACTATCATGGAGTTTATTGGTATAGATAGAAAGCCAGCGTTAATTTAAACTTTCTGCTGAGCAATCGAGCCGGTAACATGTGGTAATGGTAGGCGCCACTCATTGGCGCTTGCGGCCGTGTTTTTACCAAACCTCTAAAATTAAATAATTACACTAAACATATCGATACATGTACATAAATTGTTGAGGTTAGCATAAATTACGGTTAATTGAGCGTAAACAAATTTTAAATGCTAGAAATTAAATGTCTTAACACTCGAAATGACTGTGACTGAACCTAGTAGCATTCTCCATTTTTGTCAGTGAAGTAGTTGCTAATCATCTATTTTTCGCGAAAACAGTTTAAAATTAGCGCTATGGTAGTGCCTTACTAGTACGTCTAGCTGAATAGACATTGTCGAGAACCGATATTGAACACACCAACCTAATAAAAAAATCGAAACAAATGGAAGAAGCTCGACGATTTGATTTTGGATTTGAATCATGTTCCTCTCATCAGATGAACTGTTCGGTGCTCAGTCTGCTTTCATAGCAAAATCATTTGGCAAATTGATATCTCCGATTGCTAGCATAAAGACAGAAGAACGTGCACTAACACAAATAAGAAAATGAGAAATCTCCATGTGAGCCAAGCGAATGTCGTAGCAGGACTGAAAAGATTTGGGAGCTGGATTGAGATAGGGGGACTGGGAGTTTGATTCCACAGCACGGTATCACTATTCAATTTCAATGTTGACAAGACTTTGCTTCAACCCAAGCAGAGGCGGAAGGCGGGATGGCGGCCCGCTCATGTGTGAATGTCGTCGTTATATTCAAGAGAAAGATTCTGGAGGAATAATTTCTTAGCGTTGACTGGATTTTGAAGGAGCTTGTGACAATGGCTGTCAAGGGAATGAGTGAATATCATCGCATGGGGGCTGCTTTTGGGCCGCGGCATGGCGCACAGGTATTCAATTCATGTGCACACAAACAGTCAGAAATGGGCGTGATAATGATCGACTTTTGCTCTGGCTGCATCGCCGTGTTAATCGTTGGAAAGAAAAGGAATCTCAGCCTTCGGGGCTCGCTTGAAAGTACTGGTAAAGAAATATGTCGTATTTTCTTTGAATGAGTCGTTCTGTGAAAGAGGTATTATTAAAAAAAAAGTAATTACCAAGCCTTGATTTTTGTCTCAACTCTATAATGAAATGATTATAAATCATCTTACAAAATTGTACTGTTTTCTGATTTTTAGTACCTATACATTTTTTTCAGAGATCATTACGAAATTATCCGGAGTAAAAAGTGTCAAAAGTATATTTGGTTCAGTGTTGGTTCTTCTCTGTCGTGGAAGATTTTTGGTCCTTATCAACGATTTAACCACTTTGCGAAGCAATTTGCAGGACTGGGACATTCAGGACACCTTCATGGAGATTTTCAGGACTCACAATGTCCTGGAAATGGCCTCCTCACCAACGTAGGTGAAACGTCGATAGCTGTCCGTTGTTCGAATCAAAAGTCATTTACGTTCAAGTTGAATAAAACGTCATTTAAGTTGAATAAAAGGCAAAATATTTTCTAGGCTAATGCCCTCGTCACTGTAGTGATGCAAATTGCACTTGAAGTAAAAAAAATAAAAATAAGAATACAGAGCCCATCCTGGGTCGCCGAATAAGCTAGCCGCAATTAGAAATAAAAAATCTAATCGTTTCAAACTTTAATTCCCTTATTATTTTTGGCATGGTTGATGCAACTCGTAAGATAAACGAGTGGAGTGCACTTGCACATGCAACGAACCAATTGCATCAGCCATAATTGAACTGCATCGCTAATCAAAGCCGCCAGAGTAGTTACGAAGGGCCATTAAGCTTCGATCGCGTTTGGAAGGATTTTAATTAAATTTACGGTCAATTTTGAATTGGATGACCGCCGTAGTACAACGAGATCATTTTTTATTGCGTTTTCTTGAAAGCATTGCGATATTATTTCGTCGGTAATGAGGATCATTCAAATGAACTTTTACTGAGTCGGACATCGCGAAAAAGTGAACCTACTGGTATTTTTCTGCCAAAATTTACATGTTATATGTTGACAGTAACAGATGACAACTTTATAAAAAATAAACTTGAAAGAGGATCGCATAAAAATGAAATGGACGCGTTATAAAAAAATGTTGGCATAACATAATGAACCTACAGTCGTAAAACATACATGTATAGTTTAAGAGCAAATATCACGGCTGTCAGCGTTTAAATAGCCTATATACATCATTACGGCCGCACAGGTAATTGCAAATACAAATCACTTATTTAATGATGCACCTGACAATGAGAGCCAGTACATAAGATGATAATACAGCTAATGGATTTTCTCGATGGAGACATCACTCTAGAAAATAATACCGCTTTATATGAAAGTTTCACAATCAAATATTGGCAACGTCATCAACGTCAGCAGCAGTTATAGAAACGAAATGTTTTATTTCTTCCATGATGCCGCTACCTTCGTAGCCGCGAAAATGCAATAGACGCCAACCGCACCCCCCATGCTGTATTGCATTGACATCATGCCGGTGATAGTTCTGCTGGGAGTGACCAAAAACTGACCACAATGAGACCAACACTCAATGGAAATGCCTCTTCTTTGAATATACAGAGCCTTAAGTCAGCGTGAAGTGTAACTCATTACGCGAAAGCTATATATACAAGCTGGACCCCACGTGCGATTCAAGGTATACGAAGATGCAATGGTAGCTGGTTGTTGTAGGCTAACTTGCTTGAGGGATAGCTTCTCCAAGGCACGCTATATTGAAAGTTGAGACAGACAGGTAAAGATGAATGGACGGTGTATGTTGGTGCGCAAGAAACTCATATTTTAATGTTTTTATACGTACTATTATCACCTTTTGGTACGATGGAAAGATTTTGCTTCGCCTATTTTTCCTGCTAGTCTGGATTCTGAGACATCCAGTTTGAGACATATTATCAACTAAAAACAGGTTATGTTGGCAGGCTCATACAGGTGTTAAATGTGAGCATCGCGTACCTACTTTATTTGTGCATCTGGAGTGATTTAGCGCATCTAACGTACTTTGCCGTTACAAAGTTAAGGTGTGCAAGTGCATACATGTGCATCTTTCAGTGTATCCTGTTATAGACTTGCATCTCTGGGAACTGCAGTTGGTTGAAGGAGCATGGCCGCATATAGCGTGCAGTTGCGTTCAACGCTCAAGGAACCAGTAATAGATAGCATTGATGTACTTCTTGCTCTAGATCTTCAGCACGGACTAAACTAGTTTTGATTGTGTTGTCGAAAACACAACTGACAAGTGAAGGCAGTCAATTGTTGGTTTCATGAGATGCTTTGCTTCTTTGATCTTCCCGTGAGCTTAGGGGTAAACGGTCGTTATAATTTACCGATTTATTTATGATGTAATGGAGAATTCGAGATAAAATTGGCAATGGAATTGATTTTCAATTTTTATAGTTATTATCTTTTGATAATCATTTATACATTTCTCATCATCCACTCGCGGAATTGCGATGGGCGTGTTCAAAGTTCGATCTCAATCGAGTATGCATATTATTACATGTATCATGCGCTTCTTTCTCGACGTCACTTGTCAGAATATTTTAGATTCCGTTTTGGTCGTGCACGTATATTTCACAAAGCTACCGCCAAGCAATGCACAATGATCTTAAGAAGAATAACTTAAAATGTACAATCGGAAAGATTTTCTTTAAAAATCTTCCTTACCTCGGTTTGAAATAATTCGTCTTACTTTTCCGACATCTAGTTTTTCCTTGTTAGTATGTGTGCCTTTTGATGGCGTTTTCAATGAAGCCTACGAGAGCGTGTAATTCCTACGTATAAGTGGCCCTCGAGAATACAAACGCAATTGCACGCATCGATTTTGCCAAACATTTGGCATATTCACGTTCGCCTCTCGAAACCATGTAGAGATCTTCTCCGAACTTCTTTCATGCCGAAACTTTTTCTGTTTGGGTTAGACTTTTGAAAACATGAAGCAGCCCGACTAAAAGCGTGTAATTTTAACTGAGAATTTTGTAAATAGCATGAAATTTTCGACTGGTAAAAGCCGAGCTAAAATCTACGATGAATTTTTCCAAAAAAAAAGCATTGCTGAGGATGTTGAAAGTTTGATCGAGAGTCATGGTCATGGTCTGCCTGGTCCAGACATCGTCTCAAGATCACCGCAACTCAAATATTCTTTCAGCAGACGGGACGTGTGTTTTGCTAGTCACTCACCTACTCTTTTCAACGTCAACAAAAACGACAGGCACACTATTTAGATAAAAATTCCGTCGTCACCTTAATAAAATCTTTGCGAATTCAGATATCATTTATCACACAGACTTTTAGAGTGCGATCATTAAACGATAGGCATTCATCTCGTGTGGACCACACCTCAACTAGGCTCAACCTTTGTGACATTGCTCATCTTGTTGCTCTTCTTCGCATTGTACGCAAGAAGTTTTCACTGTTACAGCAATACAGTACGCGTACCTTATCTGGTCACAACAATGAAATCTGACTTCTCAGTATGCATTTCGGTGGGGGTTCATTCAGTTCCAGACCAATGTTGCGGTAGTATTGTCGTGTGAGGTCTTTCAATTCTGGAACTGTACGTTATTTTGCGGTCAACATAACAGAATGAAATTCAAAAAGAGCCAAATAAACTAGAAAGTGCATTCGTTGTATGAGCATATGAGGTCCATTTGCAATTCGATAGAATCGTCTTCTCATGCTATCGCTGGTTGCAAGGACCAGCCTATAGTGTGTCTATAAAAAAACTCGAGAAAGAACGATTCAAATAATATATCTCTCTGTATAAGAAACGAATTTAATTCTTTTACGTTTCGATTAGGCTACATCCCACTAAGTCTGAATGAGCCCTATCTCTATCCACTCTACCCACTTTTGAAAAGGACTTCTTCAGATATAGACACCTCATCTACACCTTGCTTTGTCCTTACGTTTCAAATCTAAGTAAGTACGTTTACCACATCAACACACATTCTAGGAGCTCATGGCCATATTCTTCTGCCACCCACAAAACCCCTTTCATACGACCGATCCTATAGCATTGTTATCAAAAAGCATTTCAACTGGCAAAATCTGGCATTTCCACACCTTTATTTGAAGTTTTCGGTCCCATTCTGCACCCTTTCAAACGCTAGAGGACCGAGGAGCACCCAGCCTGAAACATCTCTTGTGTGCGGCAGACAATCTATAAGGAACCAACTTCTTATCGGCATCTATCTGAACCGAATTTATAGCCCGCAATGTAAGGAATGAATTTCAAGAGATTTATTCACGATAGCCCGAATAGTCGTCCAGAAATTTGTGGATGCTAACTATTTGAAACGTAATAAAGTACAATTCGATTAGCACACGTATTATTTATTAATCGTAAAGAAACGTAACGCATCATTATTCCGTCTGTGGGATGAATCTGCGATGAGCACGCCTTGAGAACGGCTTGGGAACGTCTTAGGCGCTGCTTCAGTGGTGGTCTTCTGGGACGTTTATAGCGCGTTTTAATTGATGCCACAAATTTCAGTTAGTTTATTTACTTTGTATCATGTTAAATGCCAGGTCACCACCGACCAAACATGCACAGTGGCAATTCACGGTCTCACATTTTTGGGGGTTTTTCTTTAATTTCCTTCAGTCTCACGGGCAAGCTATCTCTGAATCCTTTTATGACCGGGTCTTGCTCACAGAATCTTCGGGAGGAACAATTAAATGAAGTATGCACTAATAGTGGCATAAAATGAAGAATTCTTTCAAAACACTACAAAGAAAGATTTCACACGGGCTAATTGGGAGCGATGTTTTAAGAAATGGCAACGTCTGAGGAATCTTAATTGAAATCAATGAAGCAAACCTAATCCACAAACGCAAATAAACTTACCGCAAACGTACATTAACGACAAGATAATAGCACCTTTTAATGCAGAAATGTCAATTACTTTTATCGGAAAAACTATTTCGCGGATATCCTGTCATGTTTTATTCTGTACTATCACTACTTGATTTTTTTTCAAGGTACTTCATCTAGTACGTATACCGCGGAGAGCTCATTAGGAAATAGCTTTTAAAATCTGTTCATTGTATGACGTTTTTATCAATTTAGCATCTTTTTCGAAAAGAAATAAGATTGAAACTCCCTATTATCTGCGATTAAAGCTTGTTTGACCAGAATATCAATCATTCACCTGTTCATGTCAGGTTCTCTGCCCGCGACCAGGAGAGCACAACAAGCTAGTAACCACACAAGCACTAGTTCTAATTAAATCTCTGCTATGACCTAGAGTGTTTTTTCTTGTCTCAAACACACTTTTAATTTAATTTATTTGCCATGTCCATGGTGTTTTTAGTTTTCTAGATCACAATAATTAGGTACAAAAAACTACTTTAGGCCAGAGCAATGATTTATTATGTTAGACTAAAAAAGAAGACTTGAATAGGTGCCATACACGTTTTTAAAAAGTGTCCTTTATTTTTATGAAGCAGCTTTGATCCCTTAAGATGTTTTCGTAGAATTTTCTATATAAAATAATTTATAAAACCTGCAGCACCTTAGGGAGAAAACAAGATTCTTTTCTTAAGTAATCTAATTTTGATGCACAAAAGATCGTTTTCGATAAATTTAAAATAGCTGCGATAGTGAAATTTTAAGGGTAACTTTTGTGGATAAATTCTCCTTTAACCGAATTAGAAAGAAATGCATTGTTTCACCACTTTCTTTAGCTGATACCTGGAAGGTAGCTTAAAGTATAGCAGGGATATGCAGAAGTGAATGGTACTTTTGGTCCAGCCAGCTGCGATGAGCGACGACCTGCATTTTAGTTCATTTTTTCCTGACAAACACGCAATTATTCACACTCGAGGGAAATTCTGGACAAGATTGAGAAGGAAAGAAGAACATAATGAAGAACATGCAGAACATTTCTCAGTTCCCACATAGCGTGTACAGCTGGAATCCGAAATTAAAACGAGGCATCGACTCCACCTTATTTTCAGGACGTTAAATAGCAGTTACGTGTTGCAAAGATCATACTTACTAATCTTACTTAATCTTACTGTGTTTTTAAAGGCACCGCTCCCAAAAATAACAGTGTAAGTCACGATATGGTGCAAAGTAAAATTAATTTTTAACACTTTTTAACTACCTACATGATTTTTTTTATTCACTTGATATCTTACGGGATTTCTTTGCATGTTGATCTTCACACATAGTTTTGTCAAGGTTTCAAACCGTTCGTTTTTTTTTCAAATTTTATTACAGGTTCCGGTTGAGCAAGTTTGTATAAAAGATCTCCGCAATTTGAAGACCTGCATTGTTTATTTACCAATCTCATACCCTTTATCCATTGTACTTCCCATCCGTCAATCAAAATGTTAACAAGACAGGATTAATAGAAAAATTTCTCCCTTTAATTGCATTCTTATTGCAGCAAGTTTGCTCATTCATTGCCTGCTTATTTTGATGAAGGGTTACAGAAATAATTTTTATATACTAATATGCAGTCTACCTTCTAAGCGATGCACCGCCAAAGCCCTAGGCACAGAAGTGCATGCTTTAATCAGACTTCTTTTATAGGTCAACTATGATCATGCCATTATTAGCCATTATATTAAAACACTTTCCTTTATTTTGTTTCATTTTCTAAAAAAAAAACAATCCCTGTATGGAGTAAGATTAATGATACTTTATGAGAACATATCTACCATACTAGTTACTGTAACTAGGTACATTCAAGTATTACGATCAGTGTAATTGAAAATATACGTGTTCGCTTGACGGCTAAAACAAAGTGCTGTACTCAAAAACGGAAGACATTTTAATTGAATTTTTGCCTTCATCTGAACGTTGAAATTGCTGATGCAATTGAAATGTAATTGTATTCTCTTCACTTCAGGTGGTACCAACAAGGGTGGAGGAATTGGACGAACGAGATCTTCTGCAGATAGCTTTGGACCAGATCTGTGACTTCCAAAGACAGCTTCAGCAGGAGAGCGAAGCAGCCCAAGAAAGCTTGGTCTATGGTAACCTTCACGTTGCTTTATTAAACTCAGAAGTAAATTTATAGTAAACACAGAGGTTAGTGAAAAAAAAATTGTAGCTTGAACACCTCCACACTGTGAACTCGTTTTCAACAGGCAAAGTTCATCGGATATGAGAAAATGAATGGGCATGCTTGCCAGGATAAAATGTTCGTGTAGTGTTTTTTTTTTTTTTAGAATTTTCATTGGCATGTAGGTAATATGATAGTTGCTTCATATGTTGCGTGTATGCTATTTGGAGCAACCTTATTTAAGGCAGGTATATTTGTAAACGATATATTTGACCAATTATAGAGGTCAACCAATTTGTTCATCTGTAGCTAATGTCAGGGAAGTAGACGAATAGAAATCATTGCACAAGCGCATGGGTAGGTACTGGACACAACTGATAGTGGTTAGGTCGAAATTAGAATTCCTCTAATTTAAGCAGTGGTTTGCTGCTAGAATCTTCATAAATAACAGAGAAAAATTAGTATTGCTTGAATCTGGGCGGACGTTTTTCCACTCTCTTTCTAAACGAATGGTAGAAATTATGAAACAAAGATCTGGAAAATGGATTAGAAAAACGGATCCAAGAGCATTAACTTGGTAAGTTTATTACATTATTGTAATTAGTGTGAAATCATGATAGTATGACGTAACTTAGAAGCTATTACATCTGTGATGGATGAAGCGGGAACGCAGTGCGGCAAAAAAATTTACTCTGTGAGGTATTTAAAACGATTAATATCGTAATGTGAGCATTATCTTAAGTGGTGTTGTCGAATCAAGGTGCATCTTTGAGCGAGATCCGCCCTCGGAGCAAAACGGCAGTTAACACCGGTCAATAACAATAAATAGCAGGGAATGTATTTATCGGGTTAGGCCTCTATCTTGGTCAAAGCAACACCGAAATTCAGCTTCTTACCTCATCATATTTACGATCGACAACGGGTTAATACAATTTAGAATATCAGTGCTGAGAATCAACGATCATCACCTATTACCACTATCTTAATTCAGAATCTTGATAATACATAAAATCTTTTACATTTTATAGATCTATTTAAGATGTACAAGTTTCAATAATAAATGGATTGATGCGATTTCGGAACGCTGTGAGAGTTTTGCTGGGCCAAAGGGTCTCTCTATACGTGATCGCGTGAGATAAGATTGTAAAAGGATTGTTTGATTCTTCGGTCAGTCATTAACGCCGGTCGAGGGGGCCGCGTTTTTAAGACCGGACCGTGGTCAGAACAGGGGCGGCAATCGTAAATTCAGCACCAGGGATGTACAAACATTTCCATTTTGTGCCGAAGGGCACGTGCTATTAGCGATTGTTTGCTTTTGGATGTGTTTATTTAGCTTTGTTGTTGTTGGTGGGGGGTTTCAAAATCCCCCGAGGTATCTTTTGTTATGATTATGCCGCCTGTTCGTCCACATAATTTTTTATTTTGCAAATGGAATTGCCAATGGAAAAACATTCCATTTTAACTGAGCATTGTTTTCACAGAAGGTTATTTATTTTATCCACGAGATGAGTAAAGTGGCACACTATTCTAATAGGCTTAAAAACGTTATTTTATATGTACATTTCGAATGGATTGGTGCACCACCCCTGAACTGTTTCTAAAAAGCGCCCGTTGATTCCTTTAAACGATCCACTAAGTGGTTTCAAATGGAATGATATTAATTTTGTGTTTACGACCTATAAGATTGGAACGAGGGATATATCAATGTTATTTTGCTAATTGCTTTACCTGGCGTTGAGAAATTTAGAGTAATTAGTACAATTTATTTGATTTTTTTTTAACTGAGTAATAAAGTTTGCAACAAATAAGCCAGAAAGAATTCAAGATCCGATGGCAACTAACGGAAATATTCTAGTGTTCCCTGCTGTAGTCCTGTGAATCGATCTTATTCACTTAAGACCTGACCACTGGTTTTTAACACCGACAAAACGACAATTTCTTACGAATAAAGTATCAGATTAGAAACATTTCTAAGAATCTAAGCTAGAAATAAGAACATTATATAGCAGATTATGTGAGACCTCCGAAGATCAGCCGCCTATAGATTCACCGTTGTAATAAATCAGAATCAATGGGACAGCTCACATATCAATTGCAGATTACCCACACCAGCGCGAGCCGCCATTACCCAATCCAACGAATCGTCAGTGTTGTCACAATTTAGAAATGACTTAATTTGAAAATGCTCAGCACAGGCCATTGTTTGGTAATCGCTTTATATCCATTTAAATTCGTCTATCAACCTCGTGTTAGTCTACTGAATCCATCTAATAATATATTTCCAAGTTAACAAATAACTCACTCTGACAGAACCAAAAATTGGGCAATAACTCCAGCCATTCCGTTCACAACCGAACGATCAGGCGATTTTATTACACATTCCGTACTACATTTTATAGTGTTACAATCAACCTCCTTTCATTGACAAAGCCCCAGAGGAGCTCATGAAATGTGATCAGCTCTACAAAGTCTTATTTTGTCATTTCGCGCTCGAGTCCATAGAGTATCGAATTTCTTCGTGCAAAAACACAGCTTCGTCGGCGTCAATAGAAGGCCCCCAGCACAGGTAGTCGTTTTTCAACGTCGAACGGTTTATGCGAACGCTTGCGACATTTAGTACAGCGCAAGCAGGGGGTCGCAGCAGCACAGGGTCCAGCAGCCTCCGTAATCTGCAATAGGCCATAGCGTGTACCTTGCCCAAAGCCGTGCTAGAGTGATGGAGAGGGTGACTTCAAATAAACTTTATCTCACGATCAAAGACAGTTTGAATCCAAGCTTTATAGTTGTTTTGGAACTCTGTCTAACATTTATCTCAATCTTGGTCGTAATTTAAGGGATGGAAGTAGCTCGGGGATGGTAATCATGGTGTAGTCAAGGGTCGTGATAATACGTACAAAGTATACTTTCCATTTCAGTAAGGAGGGAAAGTTCATAACTTATATCAGACAACCCCTGATATACTTCGGAAGATTCTCAGTGTTTTTTATACATGAGGAAACGATGCAGAGGAGAGACATGTGGACAAAATAACGATCCATCAGTGTAATTAAATTTACTAAATTACGTCAAAGCTTCATCGGCTACCTATTTATTTTGTCTTTCTTTTGGACATTCTTTTAAAATCTTATTCTTTTTGACTCTGCGAATCCATAAAAAAATCTGAATATTGGTGCACGGGTGTGCATTTTTTACGTGTCTGTGAATAAGATGATACCCTTATGATTGCGGCATCCTCTCAGAGCCTCCATGGGGTGTACGGTAATAACCACAAAACAAACACAACAATGTGCCCATATGAGAAGATCCTCACCGGGCTCAATCAATTTCGAACGAGCTGCGATGGACTAGGTTACCAGTTTGACCGACGGAAACTAATTATGTCATTTCATTAATCTCCATGGGTGGCACAATACGCTGGACTCGAAACCTGCCACTAATTACTTTAGCAAATGAAAATGATGCTGTGATTCAGAAATATTTCACAAGCAATTTTAGAGATTTTAGTATATTTTTTGGCAAATTGAGATGATCATTTTATCTTACACTTTGTATCAATGTATGGGGCATGGCAGAGAAATTAATTTTAATTGAAGTCCGCCTTAAGTAATTAAGTAAAATCAAGATTCAGTTAAGTGATCCACTTAATGACCTCATTCGCCATGACGTCGAGATTGCACCCCTCGACGAGTGGTATGCCTGCAAAAGCCACCTGTAGCTCTCGAAAGTACTTTTTTCAAATTGTCCATTGCCCCTTTATTTTCAATGATACCGAGCCTCCGGCATTTGCTCTTACACTCGGCAAGTTCACCTTAATGCCCTGCGGAGATTTGATATTCGTACCAAATGAAACCTACATCAAGATCTAGATTTTATAGGAAAAAAATAAGAAGCATATTTTTGCATCTGAGTATGGTAGTTATATGCTAGTACGGGTCCTAAAAAAAGTGGTCTGGAAGTAATAAAACGGTATGGAAAAAACTGGAAGAGTTTTAGAGCCAAGCCCATCGTGTGATTCACGTGCCGCCCCTCCCCCTCGCGATCTGACAGCTAGGAACGAAAGCCCGATACTCTCCGAAGAAGGCCGCTTGGCGGCACGAGACGATATCTTTCCGAATATTAATAAGAAAACAATCTCTCGGCTATAATAATATATTTTATATTGTATTGCACCGTTTTTTAGCATTGCATATCCAGTAACATATATATTCGAAGCATTTTTAATAGAGGCAATCTTAAAATAATTAATTGTATATGGTTATTCATTGAGATTCCAATCCAAGCGTGTAAATCAAAATGAAGTTGTCAATCAATATTTAATTGCCAGCCTGATCGGCTTTTGCGGCTCTAAATGACAATGCGATTAATGTTTTGCGGTGATGACTGCCAATATTCATTGGACTGTGAAAGGTCTTTTCGATAGTGCATGCTGTTCATTTCTATAACCACGATGCTGTTCACAGCATAATTAAACACTTTGAGCAATTAAATATCAATCGTCGCTGTGGCGAAAAAAAGTACGGCGTCGACAATGCCATATTGAGAAGTGATACAGCCGGGACAGAGCATGTCTATACAGTAAAAGGGTCAGCCGCAGCCGGAGAGTTCTCCGGCCGAAAGCCGGAGAATGATCACGTCTCCTCTCTTAACTAGACAATGATAGATGTTCGATTGAAGCCAATAAGTATAGCTGGTCAGTATTTGCCCCGGGCTATTCGATCAATGAAGAGGCTAAAATTACAAGGTATCGGCCCCTATTTCTTTCTATAACCCTTACAATAAGCCAGAAGAACCCCTGTTTTAGTCGGAACAGCGCGCGCTCTCTGCCCAGTCATTGAAAAACAAGACAGCAATTTATTACTTATAAGAATTCTACTTAGAAAAAAGTGCACTTAGTGGGGTTTGGTTCTCTTCATTATCTTTCTGTGGAATAATTATATACCCAGTTCTTTCACACCTTCCGAAGGTGTTTTACTTTTACACACTTCTTTACGCATCGAGTAATTAGTATTCTATAAGGACGAACTTGCATTCGGGAACGTGTTTTGCAGTACCCATGCATTGCGGGTAATAATAAATGAGATTATGCGTTCCTTGAAGCGATTTTGTAGCAAATTTCATGTCAAGCGCATCTATAATCAATTATATAAAGTGTAAACAGACCAATAATTATCGTCGGAGAATATTTCAATGCCCTTTTATTATCTGACAAAAAAAGTGTATGAAATCACGTATCCCTATAAAAATCCCGTGACCACATGCAAGCCGTAATTATGAATTGGACAAAACAAGGCAGTCATTTCTCTGCACAGAATTCAAATTACATTGGTATTGGTTGGTCGAGGCACTGGCAGACATAACTCCAATTATTTATATTGCCAGAGAAACTCGGGGGCTGGCGCTGGTGGTGTGCGTAGTGATGAACAGTGGGTCTCTGTGATGGCCGCATAACAAGGTGTAAATTAGAACCATTAACTACTCATCTTAGAGGGAAGATTGCTTCCAGGCAAATATCTGTGATGCTGAGGATGTCGGCTTTTAACACATCTTGTAATTTATTCACTGATTAGTGATTGTGAGTTCGCTTTTAGCCACTCTTTTCTTAATAAGATTGCGTTTAATGAACATGGAAATTGCTCTACGAGTGTCATGTCTCATACCGGCGTTGAAGTCTCTGGTGATTTAAGAATCTAATAACAAACCTTGTGCTCGTATTCAGAAAGCCTCTGTGGCATTATGCAAAGATTCTCATAATATATTGTTAACCAACAATCGATAAGTCATAAAAACTGTAATTTCCTCGAGGTGCTAATGAATGGAAGCGGTTTTAAAACACATCGAGAAGAGTCACCGCGAAGCAGAAATATATTTTCAAATAGTCTTCGTTTATTCGGAGGTAATTTCGCCAAAAGCGACAAGGCGCGCGCGTATTTTATGGTAAATTACTATTTGAATTCGATTTTGAGTGCAGATAAAATCCATGTAGGTGTCGACTGGTTGATGCGAGCTAATGGGCATCGACTGGTGCAGCCCCGGATCGGCAAGTCAGACCTTGGTCAAATATCTGTCCGTTACACTCCTCGCCGGAGTTCGTTAACTAGCGTTCAGCCAGAACCGATTGCAACCGATGGGAAAGTTTGCATAATTCGTTTGCCGTGGCACTGGCAGCTTGACTTCAAGTCTAGTGTATAGAAAAACCGCGTCGTCCACTCTTTGACTCGTTCGTTAACTCGGCACTAGGAGGGCACACTTGACTCGTTGCTAACGAATTCACGCATCACGATCAAACAGGTTGGCCAATAACTCATTTGGCCACGATTTCGGACAGGGCCCGCGACCGGCGATCCACAACAAAGTCCTCCTATCGCGGAATAAAGGACCTCTTCGAGTCGAGTGCCTTTCATAGGATGTCGTTCAATGTCTGTCGTGGATTACAACACTTTCGGAATCATTGTGTGTTCTTTTATTATTAGATATACCTACTTCAATGGCACTTTACTATTTAAGACGAAATTTTCTGAATAAAAAGTGAATTTGAACAAAGTGATTTTCCGTCATTCATGAAGAGGTACATGGCGAAGCCTGCAAGACATAGGTTTAGTAGTTCGCTTTAGCTTGTCATGGTTTGAAAATGCTGTGAATAGTGAACACCAAAAGATGTAGAGGCAATTCGAGCATGTGCGATTATTTCCACGTGCAAAAGACAGCTTACACTTCAACGCCTTTTACTTGAAGATCTTGAAAACATCTTAGCAAAGTCAAACAGGCGAGAAATTGGGGACAAATTTGTTCCTTTCATTCCCTGGCAACAATATGTAACACACCTACGTCGTACATGTACGGGATTCCATTGATCTGCAGTCAATGTGCTACTAATGTTGCAGAAGCCCCGCATTTCTTGTTAAAAGGATCCAGGTTTTGGTGATTACGAGAAAGTAAGAAGTGTCAGATATGTAGACCTTTTTCTTTTAAATTAGAAAAATAAATACGATTGGCAAGCAAAAACAAAAACTAATGTCAACACATGTAGGGCGCTACTTCTGATAAAACTTTGGTCACTATACGAAAAACAAATCAGTTTCTTTGTATACAAATACCAATCATTAAATCCGTCCAATTAAAATATATGCTACTCGTTATTTTTTCTACGAAAATAGAAATTCTTCTAAACCAGCAAAACTGCTCTTATATCGATGACCTCGGGCAAGTGGCGGCTATTTCGACCAACTTGGCGACAGATGCACGTTTATATTCGAATCCACGATTGAACGTACTCCCGGAACATCAAATCGTCATCCAGATAAACGTTGGCGATTGGTCGTCCGTAAAGGCTAAAAAACCGCCCCAAATCTTGATATAGCGACGTCATATTGCAGGTGTACGTTTATAACCGGAACTGAAGAGATAGACTTCGGATAAATGATTGCGTCGATATGACCACAGTGCTGCAGGTTGCAGCCACGCAGCCTGCGCAGCCAGCGCAGCCAGCGCAGCTATAGGAGCTGCTGGAAGGAAAGCTATGCTAGGCACCACACTTGGCCCACGTTTGGGCAGGTGCCTTATTAGCAGAAGTGTATTAACATAACGTACGCTACTTATTAAACGCAATACGGCAGTTAGATTCAGGTTTAGATGTAGGTTCTTTAAATTCATAGGTAAAATGTCTACAGAAAAGCAATTGCTATACCTATAATAGACTCAAAATTAGAGATACGTTGTCTAGAGATAGAAAATACGTATCAAATGAGATGTATTCTCTTCTGGACACCAAAAAAGTGAATGCAGAAAATATCCAAAGTACTACAATGCTAGAAAATTTGTCTGGCAAATATCATAGGCAGCTTGGGGCAGTTTTAGAGTCAATGACGAGTCTTACGATCGTGTCATAGCTCTGCGCAGCTGACGCAGCCAGTGTGACGCTGCTCAGTAGACTGCGCTGAGTCTGCACTAAGTCGATGGCAGGTGTGCTACGATGGCAGCGACGGCGACGCCTTGAAGACGCGTGCTCTGGGCTCGCACGAGTGGCGTCGCTGTGCGACTTCGATGGTGTAGGACGACGCGCTCAAAGAGGCACGTCAGATGAAGAGTTGTGGACAGGAACAATGAGATATTTGGGGGACTTACCTTGGACTTGGGTTTGGTTATCGGATGATTATCGATCGGTAAATACCTATACGCTATTTTTGGAGTTTGTGTAGCGGATTGGTCATAGTTTTCTCGGTTTTCCAGTGACGCTCAAGGTTAATCCTCTGTCGGATTCTAAGACATTGTGGCAAAAAAAAAACACTTGTAAGACTTAGTTCTAAGACAGTAAAAAGTGAAATAGTGAGAATAATAATAAGAAGAATAATCTAGCTGGTTTGGAATAAATGTTTGTAAGCAACATCTCAAACACTAATGCTTACTTGTCAATATAACTAATGGCGATGATTATTAATTCAAAATGAAACTGGCTGGATTTTTACAGACGAATCACTGGTATGCCTTGATATCTGGCGTCCCTTTCGATCTAATCCATGGTGCTGACCGTTATGGAGAGATAAAGATGAAAGTGCATCAGATTAATTTTACGTTAATTAATTCAGCGAGATCACTCAACCAGTTGTACACCCCAGAGCAATCAAGAACGTTGCTACGGACAAAAATTGCATTTAGAAATATTTTCACTTGTCAGAAATCACTTAAATTGAGGTGAGGTATGCATTAAGTGTGGTCGGGCATTCGTATACCATAATTCGCAGGACTGCGCACGGCACATCAACCTGCACAAAACCTTGCAAAAAGAATTTCCCTGCTTTTTTGCAATTCATTAATGAGTGCTTGATTAACCACTTGGTATAACGAGGCACTCGGATTTTATGAGGCTTGTGACCTGATAGAGCGACACACCCAGGCCGGATAATCTGATAATCACTTAATTAATAATCATGAGAATAACCGACCAACTGGCATTGTAAGAAAAGGAACGTGTTTCTAGCTGACACTCAAATATATACTACACGTTGAATGACCGTAGGAATATTCACTTACAGATTCAGAAATTTTGTTAAAAATTACGATTTCATCATTTCAGTAGCAAGATTTCTTCGTTTTGACTTCTTACATGTAAAATTATGGAAATTAGATGTAATTCGAATGCAAACTCAATATCATTTTAAATGATATTACATGTAACATAATGAAACAGAAGAGACCACTGGTTTAGAAGGCGACAAGAATATTCAACTTACAGAGTTCAGGGAAGTCATTTGGTTTTGAAATGAAAAAGACTTGTAAAAAATTGCACCATGTTTAAGGTTTTAACATGTAGGAATCATTCATTAGAGTTGACACAAAAAAAAGTGTCGTAAGAGATGTGCTAAATGCAGTGGTCCACGGCTGATTAGTCTGCCAATGTAATTAAACTTCTTCTGCATCTAGGTGGTACTTCTGAGTAGCTTTTTACCTGCGAGCCCGATGTTATATTTTAAACAACGTATCTTGTGACCAGATCATGTACGCCGAGTCACACCAAATCTAATTGAAGCCAATCTGCACTTTTCACCGTATCAAATTGTATGCAAACTCTTGCACGAGAAGCGAGAAATCTAAATAGTGGTCTTCACACGATGAATCGCCCACGCACTTATTGGGTGATGTGGCACTACTTTTGTGTCATTCTCCATTCGCCTCGTCTCCATTGGTTGCCAATCACAGGAAGTTTTAATGCCAATTGAAAGCCACAATTTCGGTTATTCCGGGAATGATGGCCAAGTGGTACTGTAGAGTTTACTGAAAAGGCATGCTGCCAAGTAGGTCTAAAAAAATGTATATGTATAAAAAAAAGACATGCGAAAATGCGGTTAAAATAGTTTAATCTGAAAAAGTTTAGTCGTTAAATTCCACGTGAATGTTTACTGAATTTCATTTTGATTTACCAAAACTCTTACATCTCGCATTGTGGTTTCGAGCTTCACAATGTGTTTTCGGGTATTTAGAATGTAAATAGGACAGCACTTGTGGCTATAAAGTTGGCTCGGATGATTCAGGGATGAAAAGCAATATCTTAAATCAAATTTATACGATCGATCTTGGGTGATCTATGGGTTCATCCCCATTGGGACCAAATCGAGAGCGTATGTGCAGTTTAAGTTTAAACTGCATCAAACATCTTCGTGGGGTACTAAAGATATAGAAGGGTTTCTTCTATCTACCCAAGGGTTAACTTAAAAAGATTAACAAGACATTAATGCTCTCCTTATCCCTTTAATATACTGAAATGGCTTAATCCAATTTTTATATCTATGATCACAAATCATAGCTTACTTAACTCATCTTGGGTGTTCATGATGTAAAAGATGGCTCATATACCCCTTGTCTAGAAGAATTAATCTCTTTCCAATACTAGACGAGTGCTAACCGAATTACCTGGGAGGCAAGTAAGTTAATGAGCCTTGTCTAAAACGTAACGAGCAGTTAAAGGCTGAGGTGTATATAGCAAAGTCCCTC
The DNA here is from genome assembly GCA_947568835.1 of Protonemura montana. Lineage (NCBI taxonomy): Eukaryota > Metazoa > Arthropoda > Insecta > Plecoptera > Nemouridae > Protonemura > Protonemura montana. The sequence continues at coordinate 13,847,767 of OX387602.1, forward strand.
CAGCTACGATGACGGGGACTTTAATACTAATAAGGTGCGACCCAGCCCGACGAAATGATTCTCTAATGAAACTTTGCGGACTCATTCCGGCTAGTGTGGGTGATGATTACATTTTTTAATAAATATTCATACATGTAAAAAAAAAATAGATGCTAAGTTGAAGACTCGTAATTATTATTTTCTTTGGGTGTATTGTTGTTAGGCCGACAGAAAGGTCGCTAACGGGCGATGCCGACGTCAGACGTGGGGCACATTGGAGTTATAATATTCACTTGTGTGAAGAGGTATTTTATTTTTCATTCGAATTCCTGCGGGCCAAATTTTGTTCGTCTACTTGGCAAGGGTGATTTTTTTTGCTAAGAATAGAGTTTTAATAAAATATTAATGAATGTTTAATTCAGAATAGTAGTTGGATTTAAAAAAATCAGTAAATAAGTTGTGTCTTTCTAAAAAAATATAACAGCAGCATAACCGTATAGAATTTGTTTTATTATGACCACTAATTGGAAAGCGATCTAGACCAACTTTTGCTCGAAGATATTCGTCCACCGATTCACACAGAGGGCTTGGAAATTGGTGGTTCTAATTAAACATATACCATACAAACGTATGATATGTAAGACATGCTTGATAATTAGTATTTGATGACTTCCAATATGGTAGTGTCCACTAGATGCATTATATTGATAAGCAGACTGGAATTTCACAGAACAAAAAAATAGACAAGAGTTCCTTTAAAAAACTTCATAGTAAATAACGATTACCTATTGGTGTAGTATGCAAGTATAACGTACATTTAAAACTTACACTAAAAGCATTTCCAATCTTCTTCAATTTGATGTTGATTTGTTTATTAATCCATAAATCTAATTATACTGCGTTATCTTGTCGAAAATAATTGGGTTGCGGGAGACGCAAGAAAGGTTTGCCCTCGCCTTATATCTAGAGTGAACTATAGACGTCCTGCTTTCGGCCAGAACGTCGTTAACCAAGTCAGATGTGCTAGACGTGGATTTTCGGTAATGCGATACGGGTACATAAAAGATACCGCAATAAATTGGCTTATTTGAAATAAGATCCATATCTATCTAATATTCACACCTTTCGATACCAAATGAATCAAAGCGGCTGATCTAGATACGGCGGGCGAAAATACGAATGCTGCAGGGAGCATATTTCTATGGATATGTACTGGATAATGTGTTGATTACATGATTGCTCCACACAAATATTTATCCACGCGTGGATTTATTACCAGCGATTTAGAACAATTCGATAGCATATAATTTGATTTAAAGAAGATCTCGTAAAGAAATAACCATTCTTCATTCATGCTGCAAGCGTTCCTATAAGCATATCGCACTGTATGTAAAAATGATCAACGGGTATCACTTTTAATTTTACAAACATACGAATTGGAAAATTGGTTAACATAAATTTTCAGCAAACATTGTAAATTGCTTGTATCATCCACGATAGTCAGAGGCTATTATCTACTGGTTTCTTAAAACGTGTTTTGAATATAGATATACCTCACCTGACGTTACTCGGGAATGTTTCATAATCGGTAGATGCTTAGGCAAAAAAATATTCAGGAAGCAAATTTGCAACATGAAAACACGCTAGATAGGAAACTACACTTTTCGCATCGTACATCTCATGCGTTTGATCTTCGCTCGTGATCGATGTTCTACCATAACGACTCCGTGAACGCGTGTTTGGGAATCATAAGATGAAACGTCCACTGCGCTTCTAGGGACAATAAATTAATATGCACAGGTATTTAACAAACCGGCAGTCTCATATTATAGCACGTGGTCAGACTATCAAGTTCAGCCACCCCAGTTGTGTACGGGGTTGAAAGAAGATGCTCTCCAGCAGGAAGTGTCGACGTCCTCTACTTCCTGGACGATGTATACCGCTCGCCAAACCTCAGACCTCACAAATGATAGGTTACCTTTGGTAGACCGCCCCATCTCTTTATTAAAGCTCACCTTAAAAACAGGAATTATCTTTATTGAGTAAACGTGGCACATGGTCATATCCTTGCCTGGCTTTGTTATTCTAATAATTAGCTACCTCTTCTTCTACCCACACCTGCAAAGCAAGCTCATCCCCAATATGTAAGGTAGTCACCCCTCGCGTATTTAAGGCTTTCACTCTCGCTAATATCTCAAGTTTCACGTTTTTATTGAACTCAAATGGCCATGACTCAAAGAAAACTCACCGTAACGCGATTTGCCGTTTCTGACGACATCTAATTTAATTAGTAGTAAAATTTTGACCATGAATGTATTCAAAGTTTCAGAATCCAATCATGTAAATCGTCCGTATGCGTTACAAATAAGATGTTACCCTTTTGATAGTTATGACAGACTTATCTAATGACGAGTAGTCATATCTAGATCTCACCCTCTGTCTTGTTCGTCAAATTCGAGCCAGTTGTCACAGTCGACTCTAATCCTTTCCGAACTTTGTCACAGATTCACGCTTTACGTCATACAAAAGTGTCGTTGTGCCTCAAAGGGTTTTGTGCCGTTGATGGCTATCTTAATGTAGTTGTCTCATGTGAAATGTTGTAGAAAATTCAGGGACTCCAAAGTTATTGACCACAGTAAAGTTGACAAATTGAATCTGTGTAGCCATTAGCGTAAATTCAACAAAAAACATGTTTTTTTTGCCAGGAAATACGCAAAAGGGCAAAGAAAATCTTGGTTCATTGCCTGACACAAAAATTGATTACTATTCAAAAACGTGGCTTAACACGTAGAAATATTCAAGAATTTTGTATGCATGTATTTACAAAACAGTTTTGCTCCATGATAGTTTTTTTATAATTTGGATGTGGCTATTCTTGATATCCCTGAGATGATTCGACTGACTATCATTATGTGCTGGTCGGTCGACTGATCGGTTAGAGATCCGTGTCCCTATACCACGATACCGCTCCTGTCATTTATGCGCGAACGAGCGCTCTTTACCTAGCAGCACAAATTAAATCAGGATATTATGATAGACGAAGAAGTTTTTCTACTTTTAAGAAGCTTGTCTAATTGATTGGACCGAAGTGATCCTGTATAAAGATAACTATGGATATTGAACAAGCGTTTCGGAATAATATGGCCGCTTAGAAAGGTCCTCCCAATGCAACGGTCGACCTAACGAAATATATTTCATAATTGTTACGCATCCCAATGTATCTATTGGAAATAATCACAGTCACGAATCGTACATCTTTTATGTCAGTTTGTTTGTTCGAGTGTTGCGTTTATTCACCACAAATCATCGACGCCCCGATGCAGTGTGGGTGCTCAGAAGGGTGTCTCATGAATCACATCCATACCAACGATAGTCACGATATTTTAGATATTTTTTTACATTTCAACGCTCGCGCGCATAATCCAAAAAGTTGTATGCATAATTTGAAAAACTAAATAAGCGCGCGTACCTTTAAATAAATGGAAACCATTTCTTTCGGTTCCTCTCATGAATCACTGCGGTGTCTTGCGTATGTCGCCCGAAGAGAGCAGGCATGTGTCTTCTGCAATAAACTACTCGGGCGTCTTAGCAACCTGCTCTTTCGGGCTGCGTATCCGATCATTGAAGTCTTCTGCGCGGCGCAGCTGATTTGCACCCACTGGCGGCGCAGATCCGACCCAAACATGGTCACAATATCTATAATTTTACTCATTTTGTCATTATTACTATCCAATTCAGAGAGAAAATTCTTAACTCAGGTTAAAATGACACACAATATCAATATATTTGCGGAAATTCCACAGTTATAAATGACTGAAGGCCCTATTTTATCGAACAAGAGAGTGTACGTTTTGCAAAAACAAAGAAACATAGTCGCGAAGTTCAGTTTATTGAGTGTCAACATAAAATTACTTGGTGATTACCGGTAAGTAAATGAAAGGCGTTGTCCGTCTACCAGGGCGATACGCGAGTCAAGTTGAGTGCTACGATTTCTAGCCTTGCATAAATCTCATGTGCTCTCTTGGGGATTGGGATTGCTGGACCAGAATGTGTAACGAGCCGAATAGTTTTATCATAATTGTAGGTGAGTCTCTGACAGGAACAAGGTCCGAGCTGAATTGATTCAAACGAAACACTGGGCGATCGAAGAAACTAACATCTCCACTTGGATCCAGCCGTGTCGAATAATCTTTGGAACAAATCGAATGTATACCAGCAAAGATTAACTACTCTTTGGGCTTAATTTATGTTGCTTATTATACTCATAGATAAACCTATGCTTTTATAGGAAAGGTAGAATTTATCCGTGGAAAGCACTGGCCATTAAATCTCAATAACAATAATTTCGATTGATTTTGACGTGCATGGAGAACTTATTTAATAATAGCGCATGGTTCACTTACTTGCCTAATTGAACAAAATCAGTGCAAAACACCTTTCCGAGCAGAATTATAAATTAAACTAATTCCGTTAACTGATAAAAAATATCGCGAACAACCAGTACCAACAAAAAAATGTGGGCCGCAAAGAATAATTTATTGGCCTTGAATTCAATAATGGTCGTTATACTTTATTTACTTTCAGACAATCTTTAGAAATATTGTGCAGAATGTTATTAAGAAAATCTACCTGCAAATTATTTTACTGACTTATAATTATTTTAGTTAATGGACCGAATAATTCAATTTTTCTGACTTAAGTGTCCAGAAAATTAGCATGGATTAGAGCGGAAACTTTTCATTATTGATATCTCCTATTCGAGCTGTTTCTGGCCGTTTATTCTTGTTTGCCGGGTTGCATAAAACCTGGCTGTGTGAGCTGGTCATAAACGATACATTATTTTGTTCAGTTGTGCACGACCATTGCACGTCATCGAGTATCTTAAACTGCATATTGCACTTTAAGAAATGCAGAAAAGTATCAATAAATGTATTGCTGACAGTCTGGCCAAGAATTTTTATGTGTTTTTTCGATTAAAAATAAATCAACTAAAAGATACATTTGGAAACCTGAGCTAACGATGTTACTTTCACACATAAAAAGCCAGTAATGATTACTATTTTATTAATGCTGCTTGAATTTGATGTCCTGCAAAGTGCACTGACAAAATTATGCACTTTGCAACTTTAGAAAACACAGAAATTTCCCGAAGCGTAATAGTATAGCATTTATTTATGACAAGTTACGAATATTTTATTCATAGCATTATTACTTTCGAGGTAGCTTTGCAAGCAGTGCAATAAAGGTACTGACATAGCAACCGCATAAACGTAACGCTCTTTTTGGTAATTCGAAAATTATTCAACATTCAATTCCTGCAACAAGATTTTCTATGCAAAAAGTGCATGTTCAAAGTTGAACGGCGAGTTATAAACTTGCTTCACATGGCAATTTGCAAGCACAGAGTTAAATCATTTTCAGAACCATAAACACTCCCATACTCTAGCCCATGTTTACACGCAACTTCCCAAGACAACATTAGCATTGTGGCCACAACTGTATCAATCATATCGAGGCAAATTTATTACAAGTGATATTTTATGTCTGGTACATCAACTTCCCCCTGGGTACGGATGCTCATGAGATTGCAATGAGGTAGCGATATGCATGCATGTACCAAAGATGAAGCCCCGCTGTGGGATAGGTGTGAAGATAGCCCCATGGAGGTCAGTGTTTTGTCTTGTAGCCTACCCTGTGGGGAACCTAGAAGACATGGCATCCATATTATTATCACTAGTATCACCATCAGTATCATGCTGGTTACCTCATAAACTATGTTTACTTTCGCTTAGATACATACTCTCCTCCAAAATACGCCTCCGTCATTTTACTGGCTCGAAAAGAGTTATAGTAACTTTATAAAAATAATCACCCTTATGTGTGGCAATACAGAGTGATAGGGGCAGCATGGTGGTACACTGTCGTATACAATAAAAGCACCACAGCAAGGAGCACGCAACTGTGGTGATAAAGATTGTTTGAGGGAATTTATTTCTTTTTTTCGGTCGTTGTTTCTTCAAGACGAACCGTTTATAATGACCACCTAGTGCAAAGCCAACAAGAATGGATTGTGCTCGCTTGTTTGTATCAATTGAAGATGATTCTTCTGTGCAAAACACGTTTTTATTGGATGCTACAGTCATCTTGTTGCTTTCAATCTGAAACCGAAACAAATTGAAATGGATTAAGTGAAATTAAACTGACCATACAAAACAATTTAATGTAATATGTGGCTTCTCACAATGAGATACCTGCATAGTTGCTACCGTGCTTAGAGATTTTCTTCTCATTAAATCTCGAGAGTTTTTTTTCCTACTGTATTTTTATAGTTGGCCATCATGCTTGTTTGTTGATTATTTGAATTCGATGCGTCCCTTTTATAATAGATGTGTATTCCGATGGGACGAATGGCGAAGAGATGTTTCTTTGTGCCGTGCCGGCCTAATTACGGAGATTTACGCCAACATTTTCTAGAAACAAGGGTTTCTAATAGGTAAGACGTCTTCAAATAACCCAACAAATTGGGAGGCCCGGTCGAGAATCGGTCACTGTCTTACGCCTGGAGGAAGATAGGACATTTTCCTTCACGTGTCAAACGTATGAAAAGTACAGCCGCCTGCTTTTAATAGGGCTTCTGATAGCATTTGAATATTTAAAATAGTTGATACTCTAGAGAACCTGATTCTTTGGCCATTCGGTTGACAAAAATGTGCGTGGAATTTTAACATTTTTATGACATCTTATCAGATTCTTTCGAATCGACCACTGAAAGTTTTATCTAGCACGTGAATTGGAATGCATTTTTTTAACATCCATGCATAATATAATGGCTTTTTGTGGAAAGGAATCCAACAAATTGATTGATCTACACAGCAGTAAGACTCCCTACACTCGAAACCCACAGCTTTTCTGTCTGATTTCTCACGGTTGTAATAGACTCCCATATTCCTTCCAGAATCGGAGAGTGGATCTGACATCGAGGATGACGACGCCGAGGACGATCTGCCACTGTGCGCAGTCGACGATGAGGTGGTCGTAGCTGGCTTCGAGTTCTGTGCCCAAGAAGCTTTGAGATTCCTGGTCGAAGATGAGCAGTTGGTACCGTCACACCCGATGGTCCAGCAACTGAGCGCGCACTTGACGACGCAGGATCGCGAGATGGATTGCAATCAAGTGCTGGCCAACTACCTGGCCACGTCGTCGTCGGCATTCTGATAATCACTAACAGTTGATGAGTCGGGCCATTGCGCTGGATGAGACCGTTCGGTGTGTTGCTTTTTTTGAACAAAGTTACGGTTTTGTCATTTTTTCGCATTCGCCAAGTTGAGAAAATTTAGAGAATTTTAGCAGGCAAGAGCCAGTGGTCGTAATGAAAATTTAACCCGCTCTTTTTCTCGATTAAATTGTATAGAAATTTTAATTGAACAACCTCTTAAGAAGTTATAAAAAATACGTTCAATGATCTCAAGGCGCTGTAAAGGCCCAATTAATGCTCGCCATCGATTTGATTGCCTTTGGTACAATTATTTTATATGCCGTTTTCGATCGCCCTTAGATTTGATATATATCTATATATATATTCACCCACCAGGTTACCTATAGTGTGTTTTCTCGTCATTAATTATCGTGCATTCTAGTCTCAGCAAGTCGCGCTGTAAAACAATATTTTGTAGCTAGCAAACTAATTACAGGTGCTCTTAATTAGTTTCAGTTTCTATAAAACGAAACGCTTCTTCTCACGCATTGCACCGTTCGCCAGACGTGCTACTCCGGGGGACTCCCCTATGTTCCTCGCGAACACGCGCTGACATGGCGAGCGAAATTAACTGCCATATAAATCAGAAATTCGGCCTGAAAAAAAATAGATCCAGTTTTGATAGGCAATACGCAGAAAATGGTTCTGCTAAAGTTCTCATAGCAAACTGCAACTTACTTTCTCGCTGGAAACTTTGTGCCTATAAAAATGTGCCTTTGGCCTTTAAAGACTTACCTTTGTTTGGCCACGCATTATAGAAAACGGAATTGGTTTGCGATGAAGCGGCCACAATCATTTCTTCATCAATCATTTCATAGCTCCGATTACTGTAATTTTGTCAATCAATTTGATTGATTTATTGATCACCGATTCTGTCTAATGAAGCAACTGTGAGACTGGAAGCATCGGGTCTCTAATTATGTGCTTGGAAATCGATAATTAGGCCATTGGGTTGATTGTGATCACCTCTTAATTGAACAGTCTGCAAATTCGTAGCGTGTATTCCAATGGATATCAGGAAAATCAGTCATTATTGTGTCTAGTCATGTATAATTAGTCCGATTGTTTTATTTTAATCCTAACACAATGTGTGTGCAAATTGAACAACTCGAAGTAAATTAGTTTCATAAATATTTTATTCATCATCTGGCTTTCATATATATATTTTTTATACTCTCAGTTGCAAATACATTTTAGTTTTATTTCTATTCCTACTATAACTATATTTGAGATTTAAACCATAAATCTTATTTAAAGAAGCGATTAGATGATAATAAAAATACTGTATTGTAAAAAAAATCGCAATTTATTAGTGAAGACTAGAGTATTTTTGTATTGGAAACACAAATAAATATATTTTATGAAAAACTTTCCTAAATGTTGGTATGTCCCTCAACTTGTGTCACTGGTCTAAATGATCCCTTCGATATCTTATGTGTTCCTCAACGAGAACGTAGAAATAAGAAAATAATTGAGGATCACAGAAGAACCAATGTTCATTTAGTACCATACATCATCATAGTCTGATTTTAGTGCATCATATATATTTGCTAATTAAATTTAAAATTATAAAAATTGAATCATAACTAAATGGTAACTTAGAAATTAACATCTGACTCGTGACTAGTTCAAGCACTTTGGCTAAAATAGAAAAAACTCTATAACCTATTATCGATATTGCACAATCCTCTTGATTGCATACCATTTGGTTTCGAACTTGAAAGTTAGCTATAATGAAAATCGCACCCCTTATAAGCCATCGCAATAAGTTTTTGTTGAAGCTCAGCTGTGCAGTGATGGTTTTCTGCTATCTCCAGCATCCTTTGGTACTCGAAGTGTGCTTGTCGCATGGTGAGGTGAGAAGACATGTTCTGCACTAGCTGGTTGCTCGACGTCACCTGCTGGTCCTTCAGAAGGTAGAGAACAGCGTGTTTCACGCATTCGCGATAGCCGGCCAGTTGGATATCTCGCTGGTAGCTGTCATTCACTTCTGTGTCGGGGACCATGTTGACCTGAATGCGTAGTATAAGTTATATTTACAAGACATAATTTGAATTTTGAGGAGGTACAAATACTAAAAAATATTGAATCACATTGACTTTTGAAAAAAAAAAATAGGTATATGCACTTTTTTTAATGCACACGGAAACCGTAGGTCGGAAGTCTATAACGTCCGCACTTTAAATTATTTGTCACCTTGCGATTGGAAAAGTAGCTAGTACGTATTCCGCTTAGTAATGCGAAATGAATATATCACAACACCAAAGGCTACGTCAACGCTCAAGTAATAATAAGTACCTAAAGTCATGTTATTAACAATCTATTCCATACACTAACATCGACTTTATGGTATCTGTTCATTATACATTTTCTAATAGCCGCGCGAAAATGTGTCACGTGTTCTCAATTAATTTCTTAAAAGTGTCCGCCTTCTCATTACTCATTCAATCTCATCTCGGTCAAATTAGATGATGGATTATCTGGCCCTATACTTAGCCGATCAATTGTTGCTGTCGATTGATAAATTATTAATCTCCTTCGTCTTAATATCGCGCTGGTTAATTCACAAATATAAAAGGATTTTCGTTACGCTAACCGCTTGCCCCCGGGGACAATTGTTATTTGGTGCACGTGGATTGATAGACGAGTTTGTGTTTTAGTTTCGTTTTCAGGCTTGTTGTCGAAGATGTTCCAAGCCCACGTTCCGTTCATGGCCAATGGGGTTAGGGCGGTTCTGAATGCTCGACCCCCCTTGAAGAAAGACAACTCTCGCCTGATCGGACGTAATCGATCTCTAGGCATCGGGAGCTGACCGCTGAGAGAATATAATTAATATCCCCAATGTTTTGAATATTTCGAATATAATATAATCGTATTATTTAAGCCGAACACGGGTGCTAGAAAAATTAATGATCCACATTTGTGTTTTAAATTTCCACGCTGTGTTCCTGAATTGTGTGGGGTGAGTTATGTCTCATTTTGGGCCGGACCCAGATTTGTGAAATTATAATCTTGTATAATGTGAGTATAAAAAAATGGTTCACGTCCGATGCCTATAGGTGATGCCTATGCGTTAGGTGATGGGAGTATGGCGTGAATTGCAGTGGTACCTCTAGCATGGTTGAACATTTCCGAGATGATTTCTTTCTGGTAAATAGAAGGGTTATAATAATGCTGATTAACTCGCACAGAAAGTCATGACGACAAAATACTGGAAGATGTGTTTGAAACAATTTTTTTTTTAGACGCAATGCTAGAGTAAATTATGTGTGTTAATAATGATGATACTTTTTGTGTGTGCGATGGGCATTCTCCTTTCCGAAATGTCTAGTGTCATCTCCTGGATGGTCCTATATATTTACAGCTATTATAAATAATGTGTCGTATGCCATATGAATTGTCCTGTTCGCTTTAGATTAAACCAAAATTTATGTCATAAAAGGGTTTTCATAATAATAGGAAAATTTGATGTATCTATTTGGTAGAAATATCTTGTTTAGGCACTGAATAGAAGTGCATGTGTAAGAGCTCTATGATAAATTACAAGATTTGTGTATAGTGAAACCATTACAGGATGTTACATAGAAATTAATAACGTATTTATGTTCAGCATTTCAAAAAATTACAACGAATATGCTTAACAATGCCAAAATGTCTTTTTTTATATACGTCAGAGGTCGTAAATAACAAACCATATTTTAAATAAAATATGTTAGCAAAACTGACCTGTTCCCATGCATAGGTAGGCTAATAAGATATTTCTTATAATAGTTATTTCAACATTAGCTATTTGTCGATTGGTATTCGATATTTTAGCGCGGGGGTCCACGGACACATGTCCAATTCGGTGTCCATGATGACTTCTCGTTTCCTGCCGATGTCCAATATTCGATATCGGCTCGATATCGGTTCTATCGTCGACAATGGCAGGCCTCGCAGCAAAAGAGGTTTAACACGAGGACAATAGGCGAGCAATTAACTCGGATCACGCTTGGCCATTGTGCCTCTTTTGTTGGGAATGCGTCGCCTTTATCCCCAGTCATCACCTTAATATGTTTACATAGTTAAATGATCTGAATTGATTTTTTTTATTAACCATCTTTTTATAATATCTCATTTGCAACAGCATCGTCAGCAAGATTTTTGATGGTTCATAAATTTGAAAGATTCTTTTTACACGTTCGCGTACCGGGTTCGGCTGATGTTACGATAGTGCAGCCTTTTTCTTTCTATTGTTTGATTATTTCCGTTGGACACCCGACTTTGTTCTCCGTGATGTGTGCTATTATCAGCACAATGGGTGGCACTTTCAGGCGTGAAACATTTACAGGGGAAACACACACACTAAATACTCGCCGCCACCAGCCTTTGCAAATGGCTATAACCCTCCCTCGATGACTTGCGCGATGAGTTTTCAAAAGTTTTACTCATATTTTGTGATAGGTTTTTCAGACACCTGAAACCCAACGGTGAAATAAAATGGCTGAATTTTCATTTTAAATTCATTTTACAAGCAAAAACTTTGATAGGGGTTTATAAAGGAATTTTGCTAAAAAAATATTACTTATTTTTCGTATTCTTTTGAAACTGAAGAGGTAAATTTTCAGCTTATAAAATAATAGCTATCTCCTTTTATTATACCTATAAAATAATTTTACTGCAGCCAGGTTGATAATAAACCATTTATAATTAAATTTTCCTCACAAGAGTACCGAGTTCCTGGGCCGGTCTTTCATAGGCGCTGAGCGAAATACCTAATCATCTCGCAAGTAATTCATAATTCACTGGTCGAAACCCACATTAGGTCCCAGTCATAGAGGAAAAGAAAATGAAAACACGTGTTACTGGACTTTAGCCCAAAAGTGAAAAGAGCATCGCAGAGTTTTCTTTGTTAGCCGGTAATCCGATTCATCTGTCAACGTGGATATCATAACGCCAGGCTGGAAAGGCATAACTCTGTTGTTGGAACGAACCCGAATCAGGACCAGACCTCCACCGATCACCAAAGGCTCTCTTTATTCCGCCGAAGACTGGCAAAAGCGCAACCTGGACCTTTTTATCCGTGGCTATGAAGAATATTACGCTAATGTGGCGGATAAAATTGCTAAACTATGCCCGATACTGATCCACCCCCTGACCCCTAGCCACCCGAAGGGCCCCATGTGTGCTGGGATGCCTCTGGGACAAACTTTCAACGTACCCTTTTGTGTTTGTTCGTCACTTCGCATGCTCTTGTGGTTTGTCCCTGGAGCGAGATTCTTTGAAACGTTTTCATTTTAAAGAATCTGTGATATTTTATCTTCGCATTGCACAAGGTGTTTGGGTAGGTGGAATGCATTGGACAATTCGCTGCATTATATCGCTTAGAAAACTTTTTAGACTCACTTCTTTGTTGGACTTTTTTTATATAAAATATGTATCTTCGCCATCTTAAAGCACGAACATTACTTCCGGGACGACGGTTGAAAGTTCCAAAATAAAAATCTTGCCAAAACAAGCGCATAGGGCAAAAAAAAACATTAAGGAAAGTACTCACTCAAAATAGTTAGTCTTCTTCTATTTTACAAACCAACTGAAACTACTATTGCAATACCAAATCAACTAGAATTTCAATCCATTTCTATAATAGTGCAAGAACCGTCGGCGTGTAGTTGTCCAGTAATACTGAATATACATTAATATTAACTAGCGTGTAGTCCACTGGACACTTTCTCGTTTTCTCGAGGATTACGATGTCGCTACTTGGTGATTTTCGTTCAAGCGAAATGATGATGGGGTTCTATGTCCACCACAGTGCAATCGTGAATCAGGCTGTGACATAGGACGCAACGCCAAAGCAAACATTCGTACAAACTAACAGCGCAGGTATATCTTTCTTAAAAACACATTATTTGAAATCGAAACCTCTCCTGTTTTCACCGATGCATTTTCTATCGGTTCACTGATCCATGTTCAGCTCAAGTTTATTACAATGTCTTTAAAATACAATAAATGCTACGGCTATCAACATTTCACGTAATTCTCCAGTTTCAGCCCTTGGAGATGTTTACTTTTATTATAGCTCGGATCGGATCGTTCGGATCGCGAGACTTGTAGCAATCGTTCCTCTTCTTCACGCTCCAAACGATAGTGTCAATACCAGGCACGTTTGATCTTCCTGGTTCGTGGAAAACCTCTACAGCACTTTAAACATCAAACTTGTTCTCCATTTGTAACAATTTCCTTTAAAATTTAAAGAGTCGTCCTTTAAGCACCAACTCTTTTATAGAAACAGAGATCCTGAGGCGCAAGACCTTTCATTTCGAAACTTTAATTTATACTTGTGTTTAAATCCTGTTGTAGTTTTTGCAATGAGCTCTAGGAATGGGCACAATGTGTTCTATATCTTTTGTACGCATAACTGCATAGCACCAGGATTCTTTCAAAAAACATACTCAGCTCAAACTGCGACGGACTACAAGTATAGAGTGCACATTACATTATAGATGCAGCGAGGCCAGGTTAGGTCCAACAGGGTGTATTTCGTAGTGCATTCAAGTCTCCACAGCAAAAAGGTACAACGAAATGTTCGATTTTTGTCAAATATTTCTTCTTCTTGGTCATATAACTTTCGTACAGGTAAACGAAAGGTGGAAAGTGTCAGGATGGGTTTCGCTTGTCAACAGTGGACTAAGGGTTTGGTCACGGTAGAATTTGTATTTGAACACCTACAAAAGGTATGAATTGTAAGTTAAGTGTCCGAGAGTTCATTAAATGTCTTTTAGAATAGTAGGCGCGAGTTCATTCATACCTCTTGAAAATTCAATACGGTCCATTTTTCTCAATGCACCTCGGTCTGCCTGTGCATCTTAGAAAACCTCACCCCACAAATCCCGGTTTCTGTCTCATTTAAATTATTGGGATACACTCGTTGCTCAATAAATCGAGTCAAGCCCGAAAGAAGATTCCTCGTGAAGGTAACACATCCAACTCCTTACTATGAGCCGAAATCAATTTAAGATATTTGACCAAACTTAACCCAGGACTACGGATTTTTACGCTAGCTAACCTTCATCTCCGTTGCCTGGTGATAAACGCCTTTCAACACTTCGAGACTCATCCACGCACACCACTCTTCACGGCGCGTGAAATCGCTAATAATTTAGCACACAATTAATGGCACCATCAACGTCGGTGGGCCCGAACAATTATCTTTAAACATATTTAACACGTTCAGTGCCCACGATTGAACTGAAATCAAACAACTTAAAGCGTCCAGCAAAACCGAGCGTCTACATTTCAATGGTCTACCATCTTTTAGGCGGCGTTACAAATGTCCTTATTGTTACAGAGTTAGCGCCCTTTGAGCCGGCACAAAACGTCTTGCTATCCACTCAAGATTCAACAATGTAAGTCCATGTGCAAGCCCTGCGCCCACCGCGGCTTTCATTGTACAGATAAAACTGCAGAGAAAGATCCGTTTTTGGGGGGGTAACCATTGCACCTGAAGTCTTCTGTCGATACGTTACGGTGGCGATGGTGAAGTCGGGAAACGTTTTCATCGTCAGGGTGGTCTTTTTGGGCGAAGATTTTTGACGGTGAATCTAATTCAAATCAAGAAATGCATGTTAAGTGCTATGCATGAAAGCAATGTCTTTATAGTAACAATACGATACGCTAAACAATTGAAATATACGCATATAGGTACACAGGTGGCTTAGAGGTGGAATTTCTTGTCTGACATAACCAACGGAATGGCAGGCTATTTAAATTTACTGATCTGTCCACGAAGCGAAGCATCCATCTTGCGCATACATTTCATGTCGCGATGTCACTTAGAAGACGGCACTCGTATCACTTGCAATGGAAATAAAATCGGATTGAAGCGAACTTGTTTTTAGAATTTGAATTGCAAGAAGTATTTTGCCAATCTGGACTTTACTCCGCGCTCAACGCACAGTGTTTTTTTCTCCAGTAACAAGTACATGGGCTTGGCTCCCATCACATGCTATGCACCGTTTGGCAGGTTCTACTAAAAAAATAACTATAACATAGCAAACACACTGGCTACATAATGTTGCAAAGGTGTTAATAACCCTTGGAAGTTGAAAGTGAAGCACAAGGAGACGTCGTTTTCCGGTTTTCAGAGCTCGCTCGTTTCTTTGATTCAATGCTCAAGACATCGGCTGGTTCGCCAGAGGTTGACTATTGAGACATGCAAAATAGGCAATGAAGAGGTTCATGCAAACAAGTTGATTCGATAATATTGAACTGCTGCTGGAAATCTTCCCACAGACAGGGAGCCGTACTGTAACCAATGATGGGAACGGAAAGAAAAGATCGGTAAAAGCAGACAGGTACATCGGCAGATAAAGATTGTCCATTGCAGTAAACACGTCCCAGCTTCTACGTCAAGTAAGGTTCGAATCAAAGTCAAGACGGTGAAGAAAAACGAGGATGAATTCAAGAAGAATACTTGTACAAGAGTAAAATGTAAATGTATGTTCGGTTCTTTTATTTATCAGCAAATTTGCATGAACATGACATGGATTTTCTTTGCAACGGTCGCGCGGTATGCTTCTTTTGCGGCGAGTAACAAATTCGGGGCTGAAACACAACTTTATTGGCAAAAAAGGAACACGGAGTGAACACAAGTTTGTGTAGGTTTTAAGTTTATCTGAAGTGTACTCACTTTTCTTCTGGAATATTTTTAAATTACCGAAAAAAAGGAAAAGGTCGCGTATAAGATAACACCGTGGCCCGTAAATTTTCCACAGAGCACGCCGAAATATTTCATGTCTGTTGTAAATTGCTGTCGCCCATTAATCCCAAAATGGGAAATTATGCGTGGTGTAGAGGAATTTCATATGACCGTCGCGTATTTTGGTTTCCGAAATAATGGGCTATTATCATTTTGAATAAACGCCACCGAGCTGGCGCTGGCGCTCCTGTCGCCGTATTTGTATACGAGTTCACATACAATTTGAGAGAATAAAATGCCGGGTGAGATTAAATTTCACGCTGTTTCTATTAATTTGCATGAATCTAAACGTTGGTTAGGATGTTTCTTCTAGATAATAAGCCGAGAATGTCTCGTGCTCTATCACATCTATCAATTTTTTTAGACTCATTTTAAAAAAATCATCACAGGGCAGCAGAAAAAAAACTAGTTTCGAACCAAAACCGGATTGAAGACGATCTAGCTCACGTGAAACACTTTTTTTATGTCTTTTTGAAAATTACTGTTTTATTTTTATTTCGCCTGTGTTAATCGTGGTAGGTACGCAACAGAACGAGTCCAATACACCTCACGATGCTTTTAATAACATGTCTTGTAGAAATATCGCATTGAAAACGCGCAGTTCAACGTGTCTAAGTATGAAATAATTCGTCGCCAGCTTCAGCCGTTTACCTATAAGAGGAAGCTAATTTCCAATCTTCAGGAGGTCGGATTGCTCACACCTCCTCTATAATTTAACATAAGAAACTTGCAATGATTTCTGGTGGCTGCTGAGTTTAGAGGTGCGAGATTCAAGTGTTCGGCGCCCTGTCGTTATACCCAGAGAGCGCCAACAGTGCGTGTGCGTGCTGAGTCCATCTCACGCGCCGGCTCAGCGTGGACACCCGAACATTTCACCTATTATTATCGAGATAATGTATTTTTAAAATCAAAATATTCAAACCCGCGCGGTGCGCGAAGCAGCGTTAGATTGGGAATGAGAAACGATTACTGGTCACGCAGTTCGCTAAAAAAAAAGGAGGAAATTAAGAACTCGGTTTAGTTTAAAAATCTGATTATTATTTAGCTTATACTTCATTTTAATATATACGTGCAATTTCGTGCATGATCCCGGTTCATTTTTATAACGTTTGGTGATTAACAGGAACGAGATCGCACAAAAAAACCTTGATTTGTATCAGCTAGTGTAATAATTCTGCAAAGCAACTCGAGCACATGCAGACGTTACATTCTGTTGCTTGATTGGTGCGTTTATTTAAAAACTCGTATTATGTTCAAGTTCATTGGAAGTCATAATTGCTCGATACAAGTGCACCAATTATATCTGATTGCATTATAAATATAATAACGCGATTGAACACCTTTTGACTCTTACTTCTGTTGTACCGCTTTATTATCGTAGATATTTTAACAATTATTTCGATGATCACTGATTAGAATTATATGATCTCACACCAGGTTTTACTCTGTGCAATTACCTCTATACCTGAACAATATGATACATTTTTAGAGACAGAAAACAAGTAAAAAAAAATAAAAAATAAATACTGGTTGTTTATTAGTGTTGTAGAGATGTGGCAAGCGACCGCTCTGAGTCTATATTCTTGAAGCTTCTACATTCTTGTTAACCAATCAATAATAAATAACACACGATACAGAGACCAGAGGTCGCAGTTCGCGACGGTAAAACACCTGATGCGTCGAAAATACGGCTACTTGAGAATATCCGTCAGTTGGCTTTAAATTTATGGTGTGCAAGTGTTGAAGGTTGGTTGGATAGAGTCAATTAATAAAATTGAAATATAAATCATATCTTTGCTGGGTAAAACCTACAAATGCCAATAAAATGTACTTATGCTCTCACCTTGTAATGAGTTTCAGGGTCATAACTGCCCGAATTTATTATAATCACATTTTCTTTCAGCAAATGGCCGTTGTGAGATTTAGGTACTCATCCTAAATTCTCAAAATTTTTTTGAGATAAATTGACTCCCATCATATTTCTTTCAAAACGCTAAACGGAAATTAAGGTGTGTATCGAATTTTAATAAAATTTAAATATCCATGAAATTAGTTTAAGTCATCCTCGGTATGTATTTTGTTCAATAATAAAAACACTGGTGCGTGTAGCAATATCGATTAAGTCGTTCCCATATCAGTATCGGCCAATCAATATCTAATCCATATCTGTTCACGTGGCTATCGTGGAGAACGTCCATGGTCCAGCGGCCGGCGGGGATGTTTTTCATATTCACCGCCCTCATTAGAGCAAGTGACTAATCACGTTGTTCTTATGTTCTGATCAATCAATAAAAGTTGCCGGTGACTCGTTAAATTGTGTGCCTGGCATTGTTCCCTAATTGCTGCTATCTCCAATCCGAGTCTCTCGACGTGACTCGTTAGCAAGTGAACATATTACACCGAAGTGCTCAAAGGACGATTAATTAGATGTAACTGATTACAGTACTAATTTATGGACGGTAATCAGTCAGAGATATTATTTACCGTGGTAAAGTGTTCGTTCATAGAGTATAATTGATTCTTGTTTCACAGTATTAGATATCCGAGCGAGAATGTTATTTTAGATAACATGAAAATGATAACCTATGTCCTGTAATGGTAAAAGATAACGTAATGATTGCCACAAGGGTATTGATTTCAGATTAAAAAACATTCGGATAGTGTGAAATTATCAACAATTATTAACTGCAAGAATAAAATTGTGTTTTTGTGTATTATTAATTGATTACTTCACCAACGATATTCGTTATGTGTGCAAGGACGTCTAATGCGTATCTGTTTGAAATTTGAAACTAATTTACTGTGTTCTCCATGCCTAATACATAACTCGACTCGATGTAATTTACCATAGAAACAAGGCGCCAAACACACTGAGTAATTTTATTAATAATACAGTGAGTGTCGGACGCTTGGCAATTATTTGCAACAACCGAAATAAATCTCCTCTGAAATGTAGTGTTTTACCGAAGACAATCCTCATGTAATGCGACGCCTCGTAAAGGCGCAGGGGGCCGTACCATTGCCTCCTGCAGATTTACTTCCTCACAAGGTGGTCGCGGACTATATGGGTAGTCTCTAGCCTACGTGCCTGCTAATACGGGGTGCTGAGCGTAGCATATGGTCTTCCTTCGTATTACCACTGAGTTTATTGGTATAAAGACAGAGGGCCAACGTTAAGGTTAAGCTTTCTGCTGAGCAAACGAGCCGACAACTAGCGGCCGCAAGCGCTATCGGATGAAGGCTAGAAGCCTTCATCCGATAGCGCTTGCGGCTGTTATTTTTAACGAATCTCTACAACTATATAATTATGATTCAAAATATCGACATGTGGATATCAATTGTTGAAATTTGCATTAAGAAAGATAAATTACGACAGTGTCAAATGCGAGTAATATGAGAGAAAAAACGAAATGGTATTTCTTAATACTCAAAATGACGCTAACGCTGGCTCTCTGGTTGGACATATGAACTCAATGGTATTACTTTACTTTTGCTACACACTTAAAATTAAATTTATTTCTACTATTGTGTGGCCGTGCGTTAATATTCGTGTAGAGTGGTTGGTATATTGCGGTAGACCATTATTACACTAAGTAAAATGATATTCACGACCAAGAAGTCAGAGATTTTAATGAGCAGGCATGCTACATTGCTGCTCTGAACTGTTTGGAGACCTTTTTACTTTTTGTCTCTGCGTAAAAGCAAGTAGGTACAACAATTTTTTTTTCTTTTTAAAAAAAAACTAGAAAGTGTTTACTTTTTTAAACCGAGAATAATGTTATGTACTGAGTATTCTCTTTTTAATTATGCATCATGTTTTAATGCATTGCAAAAAGTGGTAATCTAAAGAGCTGGCTTCTATTTTAGCGCTCCTTAATAAGTCATACATGGCGGAATCAAGTTAGCTCGCCCGTTGACAATTCTTGCAGATAGGTATGCACATGTAGTCTATATTTTACAAAGTCAAGATCTGCTTTTCGAGATCATTATTTCTACCAGAAGAAAACCATTTATAAGTTATGATTCAGGTGACGTTTTAATGGGAGGTAATATTTATAAAGACATCAAAGCTTCTCAAATTCACGTTTAGTAAGGTAACATACCAGCAGGTTTCGGGAAAGAGTTCCTAACCTAGCAACTAAGGGACCACATCTCGTTAGCTAAAATTTGACAATAAAAACAGTGTTGGTTTGCTTGCTCGAAGCATTGAGTTTAAATGTAGTCAGAGGGTCAGCGTTAAATAGCCAATTGGCCAATCGTAAAAAATACTGATTATTATTATCTAATTAATACTAAGCTTTCTGTAGAGCAAACGAGCCGGTAACAAGTGGTAACGGTAGGTGCCACCCGATGGCACTTGCTTTCGATTTAAACCTTTACAATTTAAATAATTACGATTCAAAATATCGATGCACGTCTATCAATCATTGCAAATTCAGTGGCTAATGCGAGAAATCTGCGAAAAATAACGAAAAGGAATTTCAAACAACAGTGACGCCATCTAGAAGCATGCTCCGTTTTTGTCGGCCGTTTTTCGCGAGGACAGTTTCGCTCGAACTGATGAGTATTTACGACTATTCTATAGAGGACTAATTGGAAAGCTCTTTTACCAATTAGTACCTGATTTGGGATTACAAGGAAAAGAGTGCATAGATTTTAATCCAGACTCGGGATCAATCTCCGATGGGGTCGAATATTATTATCTGAAACCAATTCTCAAAAATTACCAAGATGACCATGTTCATCACATACCAATGTTTTATTCGATTGTTAAAATACCCTGACTTCCATCCCTTCAAAACTCTTCCGCGTTCAATTTCCTTGGTTTTCTCAACCTTAGCACACGAGTGAGAAGTGTTCGTTCTCCATATTCAATGGAAAATTATGAAGAAGCTATTTGAAAAAACTCTACCATCTCTTTGTTTTCCACGCATGTATTACCAGTGTAACCACATTGCCACAACATTCTGTTAAAGATGCTGCTCCATCAGATGTTCAATTCAAGCTCAAGATTCTATCTTTGTGCCTCATTGCTCACTGCACCTCTGTACAAGAGGCGTTATTAATACATTTACGTCTGCTGGCGTTATCTACGACATGGCCTAACCAATAGTTACTTAACTACACCTTGGTGAACTCTGAACCCTTTCAGAAATAAAGATCTTAAGCCCTGTAGATGAAAGAAACGAAACTGGAGGCAATTCATTCATGTTTTTTACATAACAAGCGATGCGACACCTCAGTCGTGGGACGTATAAAGCGCGAAACTGGTGCTTCTACGGATAAACGAGGTATCTGTTAGGAGGTTGTATACTAGATGTGACTGTCTGTGTGTTTGAGAGGCGATCCTAAAGATACTTTTACGTTGTAATGCACAACTTATTGCTCTTGTGGCAGCTATTCGGGTCTCGGAGAGATGCAAATAAGAGCACTAAATTAAGAGGAGGTCTAGAGGCATGCAAGGAAAATGGAAGGGGTCCTTTTTTTTAGAAAAAATAACGAGATTGACATGTCAAATAGAATCAGAAGAGGATGTGTGTTACTTTTGTATAGAGATAATCTAATAAGCTTATCGTAAATAAGTGACAAACACGACTTGATGGTTAAAATGTAGACAAACGTTTTTTTTCTATCAGTGATATCCTTCGGTTCAGAAGGAAGTTATGATAATTATTTAAAATGCGAGTGGATATGCTTGTTCAATGGTCACACCCCCATTTGAAATCCAGTTGTCTAACATATTTGTTTTTTCATTTTTCATATTTTTCATATGTATTCAGTTTCCTGTTTGGTGGAGGCGCCGGGTTTAAGCTTAACGACCAAAATTTAGGGACACTTTCTTGTTAGTTTTGTAAGTTGTTACCAGTTACTGCGGTTTACATTTCTTTATCGCCACAGTTTACCTGTTCCTATTTCCTAATGATCTCTATTAATAAATAATTCGAAACTTACGTCGTAAAACCGTAACGGCGGTTAAAACATTTTCATCTAGAAGACATAAATAATCACTTTATGTTCATACCAGAGACATATAAATGGCATTCCTTTTTGCAACTTCGTTAACTTTGGTAAACGAAATTGAAATAATCGTAAATAATGTAGCCATTTGTTGATATTCTTTGAGGACTAGACTTGGGGATACAGATAGTAATAGAGCCGCAACAAAAAGTATTACATTCTGAAGCATCCTCCCCATTCTTGAATAGGACGCGTACAAAATACTCACATTATATTCTTGCCTCAGAGAGCTGGCTTGACAAGTGAGATGTGAATCTATTTGAATCATGTTTGTTAATAAATATTAGTATTTCAGTAATTGTGATGCTATTGAAGAAGGATGAGTATTTATTCCTAAGAGATGGGTGTGTCACATTGATTTGAAAAGAATTGTGGGCGTCGCGACCGTATATGAGATTGTTTTAGGATATATGTTCAATAATTCATTTGGATAATTTTTCTCAGCGGGAAGGCTGCGAACATTATTATTATTATTATTTTTTTTTTTTGGAAAACGAAGACGTCACTTTTTGTTCAGTCTGATTTACCAATTATTGTGGAACTAACAATGTTATTTTTTAAAGTTTACAAGAAACTGAGTGGAAGGTACAGCCACTTGGTTCTACTCATTGGATATCCGTCATTCTCATCAAATGCACTAAAATCCTCTCAACAATTGTGTCCAGGTAGCTCACTGTGTTAGAGCAACACCCGCGATAGGTGGAGATCCCCGTTTGACCATCGCTTTTTGAGAGGGTAGTAGTGTTCCTAATAATAAAATACCCCCGCGCATTGCATGCGTTTGCAATTTAAATCAGTTTTCACATATAAGAAACGATATTTACTTCTTTGCCATGGAGCACAGTCAATATTATCAAGATTCAAGCATACGCCGTGCAAGCGTCGTGTTTTTAAATTGAAAATTTGAACTTTACCACGTGTATTAATGAAAACAGATCGGTTCAATTTGTTCGGATACTTCCTAGAGCGACATCAACTCTATCACTTCGTGCGTGCCTCGTTCGAGATATCGATTAATAATATCCACTTGCTATGCAAACAAGGTTTGGTAAACAGTGGTAAGACTCGATTCGGAAGGCCCAGTCATCCAACAGCAATTACTGAGCTATGTGGAATGATCATCGAGCTTGTCAACGGGGCTCGATTCGATCTCATCTCTGTGAAATTTTAATAGTTCTACAAGGATCAGCGGTGAGCCGTACGATAGTCCGAAATGCGTATGCACCTTCGTACGTTCAGGCCCGACCAGTTCTTAATCGCACTCTTACGATCGTAATAATTGATCGATAAATCAACAAGATACTTGAATATTTAGATCACATCTTTCGAATGCAAATCATCAATAAAATCGCTTCGTTTCAGAACCAAAAAATAGATCTGCATAATTTTGCATTGAGTTAGATCATAAGTGAGAGTATACATACAGATTTGGAGCTCACTAAATAATTATTACTTATTGATATTCACGATACGTAGCGTACGCTTAAAGCTAAGTAGAAGCCTAAATGTTGGTCCATCTATTGGAAGCCGCAAGGAAGTTTGTTCTGACCAGAAGAGCATCTACTGGACCAGTGAAGCAGGACTAGTTAATGCATTTATAATTATACGTTTATGCAAATTGTTTCTTATGTCAAACGAACTAGCGGTGTGGCACGGCGGGTTAGGTTACTTAGCCTGACATCTTTTCACAATGTTTGGGAGGTAACTCCGAGGCGCGTATAAATGCTCGCTTGCTCCTCAATTTTCCACCAATACTAATGAGAATTAATGTCCATTTGTCTAGGCACTGACAGAACTATAGTTAACTTATCAATCAAGTCAAATTTAACAGACTTGATAGTTTGCTCCGATGTTCACTAATTCATTACATTCATATACTCCCATGCGTTGTTGTAATTAATAAAATATCTGATTACGTATAGTAGCAATGTTTTTATGGCTAGATTTTCGCATATGTTAATTTATTTGATGTTAAAAAATCAGAGAGAAAAGCAAAGCAAACCCGACAAGCATGATTTAAAGTGGAAATGTAATATGCTGTACGGACCAAATAGAGTTTGTTATTTTCCTTTTCTGAATTAGTGAAACAACAGTAATTAGTCATCCAGAGCGGAAAACTCAACACAAATTCAAAGTTATTTCATAAATTCTGCATACAACGTTTGACTCCCACTCACAAAAACATCCCATGAACGTGGACCAGCAATTAATCTTTCTCTGTGTCCGCCTGTTCCCTGTTTCCAGCTTTTAGATGAATCTCAAGTAATAGCGGGAATTGCTGTTTCAGTCGCCATGTGCCACGAGCTTAGGGGCAAACATTCAACTGACAAACTTTATTTGCCCCAACCTCTTGTCTGATATGGAATCTGAATAGTGGATAGGTTAGCCTCCCACTACAAACACACAGTTCAAACAATAACATACACCCATTTCAGTCGAAGTTTCGGCTCGGTTACTAATATCAACCCTCCCCTCAAAATGTGACCACAGCCAGATAATATATTCAACTCTATGCTTGTGGCAATACCAATGTAGATTGGTTCTATACACTCAGTTAAATTATTCCACATTATTAATCAAGATCTTTGTCTTGTAGAAAGCGAACTAGACGTTTAGCTATGTTTAATTATCATTCTCTTACTAAGATTTAATTAAAATAGTTGTAATGCTGTTGACGTGGGGTATTGAATTGCTGTCTCTAGCTAAATAAGTACCTTTTTAATTGTTCGCCTGCATCCCGATTACGAAATGTTTCAGCCTCGGGTGGCTTTGAGTTCAATTGAAATGTTACATTGTTTTACTTTGCATTGTTAGTTCGGTTGCGACGAGTGCAAAACTCGTGTCGGAAATTATGCAATGAAATGAGATAAAAACAAATTAATTTTGCCAACCTTTGTATAATTATTTTACCGCAGCAACCCAGCTATATAGATAGAACATTAATTTATTTAATAAAGTTCCAACGGTGTGTCTCACGAAAACAATTCAATTCAATTCAATTTATTTACTATTATTTAAAATTACAACTTTAAATAATTCCCGAATCATTAATTAATCAGTTTCAATACTATCACTTTGAAGCAAACATTTCAATTAAACAATACAGATTATTTTCATGCGATTTCAAAGTGATGGCTGCCCCCAGCCGAGATTATGTAGATCAGAATCCGAGCTCACAGCTATCGGGTAACAGTGTCATGTTCTGAACGCGCCAGGGTTTTTATATGGCTGTCCAATCATCGATTACACTCCAAAGATTGGTAAGCCACGCTCATCTAAACGCGCTTCCACCAGCCTTTTATCGAACTTTGGTTTTAATTATTACGAACAATGATTTGTAGCCATTAACTTATGCCATCACAGACAGCTTCATTCTATGCCAGAGGTAACTAAATACGATTCCATCTGTGTAGACGTTTTCTAATAAACTCAACCCCCATAATCAATAGAAATATCTCATTGAGCATTATACCTACTTCGAAATAAGCCTTAGGATACTTTTTAAGATACAAAATCAACGATAACTCACCAGAATGATTGTTTTAAACTTCTTTTTACGTATCTGGACGTCGACGAGTGTCAATATTCGTTGGACGCTGTGTAAAAAGTGCGTTGACAGCAATGCTACGTAGCAGCGTCCTAGTAACTGTCAGTCCGTGGGGTGAATAAGTCCCCCACGCTACGTTCGAGCCACCCCGAACAGCTGTTTAATTCCAATACTCGGCTGACGTCACCAGGCTTATCGGCTATGTTTAGTCTGGACATGGGAAGAAGCAGAACGAGGCTTTGCATAGCGTTCATTATTAAAAATAACGCCTCGTTTTAAAGGGTAAACTTCTGGCGAAACTCGTGTAAAATAATTTCATAGTCGATCCTGAGCTGAAAGTAAAGATTTTGATGTGAATTATTAATTAGCTGTGGATAAAATAGCTAATTTATTCGAATCTAGCTATCCGGGCGTCTGAGTTTGGTTTTCTTTCAACGTTGGTTCTGGTAGTGAATGGTCCGGTACGTGCCCATCTGTCAAAGGAGCAGGATGCTAGCACGAGGGCTCACTGCAGCTGTCTGGAGGAGTGGTGGTAGGGCACACGGGTGCAGATGAGGGTCCCCTCTCCCCCTAGCGCTAAACAATTTTTACTATTTCTTGCAATTATTTTGTTTCTGTAAATTTCCCGAACGAATAAATTATATATGCGGTTGGATTGATTGCAACTATAATTTTAACATTTTTCTTAGGAACCGCTCGCTATACGTCGTTTTATAGAGTTTAATAAAACATGACAGAAAAGTAAAAAGTTACTTAACAACTTGTTATAAATACTTCAAAGCAGACACCACATTTATAAAAGGTATACAAATTTGAAATGCACAAAATATTTTATGCCAGTTGGGTCCATGCTTCATTAATTGGGATCATTATGCAAATTTTTAATCACCAGTTGCAGAAGATAATTTTTCTACGGTGCGCGTTATAGATTCGATCCCGTGCCGAGAACGTTAAATGGCTGCTCCTTTCGCATCATCCCGTGGCATAGCTCGTTATAATGGTGAACCTGTTCTCGTTTCAGATCTTCAAGAGGAGTTTTTACGAGAATATATTCTCCATATTATTAGATCCTATAACCATGCTTTCGGTACTGACGTGACTTGTCTACCTTTGCTGGCTTCTTCATGTTTTCATTGCACATCGACTGCTTAAGCCATCAATCACTTTGCTTATGAAATGAGCACTTGTTCCGTAATCGTATAGGCACGCTAAGATGAGCGAGTTGTGGCAAGAGTACTCGCCAAATGGCGATGGTATTAAAAAAAAAAAAAATCGTTTATTCAATGTCTGGGCTAGTTAAACATTTCATTAATTTGAGATATGCTGCAGTCAGGCCCACCCTGCATGACTTCTTGCAAACAATCACGCTGGAAACGTTTATCATTCCTTTTTGTGGATAAAGGTAATCTAGAATCTTGATATTTATTCAATGAAGCATGCTGCATTCGCGTAGATTTGCGATCTGATTCGAAGTAGGTTTTCGTTTTTCACGTCGTTTTCAAATGAATGTTTCAGGTTTGAGTGCCTGTTCAATTCAGTTTGTAATTTTGAATACATAATGGAAGCACTAATGAGGCGA
The DNA here is from genome assembly GCA_947568835.1 of Protonemura montana. NCBI lineage: Eukaryota > Metazoa > Arthropoda > Insecta > Plecoptera > Nemouridae > Protonemura > Protonemura montana. Next base: position 13,874,885 of record OX387602.1, read on the forward strand.
GGGGATGAAAGAAAAACGTCGGCTTTAGTGGAGAATCGCATTAAAATCTTTCTTCCCTGAAATGTATTTTACGTGAGAAAATCGCACTTCAAACTCGACGTTGTGAATGGAGAAATTCGAGGGAAGGAAATTGCAAACAATTTCAGTGGAACGCCATGTCAATTCACTCCGTTTTTAATAGCTTTTTTGCTTGCCTTGAGTTCCGTGTATAAAGTTTGTTATAGCAAATAACTTGTATACTTCATGTTTTTTTTTTGGGGTGAAAAGGGTTCTTTTCGCAGTGGTTTCACCCTTTTCGTTTTTTACCCTTTTATCGTAAAAATAAACTGAAAGAGAATAAAGTGTCCTACTTTTATTCCCATGTGAATCTGGATTAAGTGAGCTATTGTGGTGTTTTTTTCACTGACACAATTGATGTATTCTGTAAATCGATATATGATAAGAAATTTAGTCCTTCGAGAGGGTTACTCCAGAAATAGGGAAACTTTTATAGTTTGCATGAAATATTTGTCTTCTTTTCTCGTTTTTTCTCTTTTTTCACGACCCTCCCTTCTCCCTCTTTGATTCAAACAAGGAAGTTTTTTTATATAAAAAAGTAGGAAATCTCTAGAGCTCTACCTGATCAATAGCTCAGGAAAAGGTTTCCAATATTTTGGAGAACATAATAACGTATAGGGAGGTGAATTTCAGCAAATTTCTAAAGCTTCTATCAAAATGGAGTAAATGGGGTGAACTGATGTAACATATACTCGCTAGGCGCTAGATCCTTCCCGCTACAGATTTCCACACAAGATCCGAGTTTTTTCCTCACAGTTTCGTGACACAAGTGCATTGAACGCTAAGCTAAGAAATCGCCTTCTCAATTCAGCAAAGCAAAAAAGTGACATTCTACCAATTGTGTTTCTATTTTAGTCCTCTATTTGACCGATTTAATGGGTGTGACGTTAGTTATTTGAATTACACGTTTACCTTTACCTGGAAATCTGATCAAAAGCCAAAAAAAAGTGGACATTAATCCAGGCTGACGCAAAATTCCCCAGTTTCTCGTTTTCAATAAAAATTCGTTCTTTCTTGACGAAAGGGGTGTGAATTCAAGAATGCTTTTTCTCTCATAAAATGAAACACTTCCATCACATAAATAACCCATTCAATCCTTTAGAGGAAAAAAACCAACGTTTCCTTGCCAGAATTTTCTCTTTCCTATTTTTAGCAAACTTTTAAATCCACAAAGCCCGTGGGAGAGATTCAGACCCTGCGCTCTGCTCTTTCCCTACCTCATTTTCAAAATTCATTTCTAACGGCAATTATTGTCAGCTTTCCCATAAAATCCCTTTCAGCTTACGTTATTTTTCCAATTTGACGTCAGCCTCTTTATAACGGCATCAGCTAAACCTGAGTTTTCATATCTGGCAACATTTTGATTCCGTCAGCTTTTAGATCCTGATCCTGATCCTGGCGATAAGCGCGCGGGGCGCTTAGCCGCAAAAGGGTTAGCTAAAACCAGAATTGTCGGCACAACTTTTATGGCTTGATCAGAGTTTCGCTTCTAAACATGTCGAGGAATTTCCAGATCGGACTATCGATCGGCTAGATGCACTGTGATATCGTCAATCTCGCCCATCTCACGAAGGCGGTGGCTTTACAGATGAAGACGTCCGACTCCACAGGAAGATCTTCGTCGGTGGTGCTCTCGATCCCTAGTTAGCTGCGCTTCTCTCTTCCCAAATCCCATATTGATTGTCTCCAAAATCTATCAATATCCTTTTAAATCTAGACATTTAGGGAAGTATCTTCCTTCGCTAATGATTGTGCAACCGAAAAAGCCACAAATTAGCAGGACCACCCAATCGGATCTCGTGCAAACAGCAAGAAAGAAGGGCTTAATTATCATTAGAAAACGGCTAACCCTTGAGCTGAGAGCTTCTGAGCTTGTCTTCACCCATGTTTCAACTTAGCCTTGATGATTTACAGATTCTCTGTGATTGGATTGATAGCCTCGTTGATGGTTTCTCCAGAGAGTGTTTCCTTGCAAAACGTGCAATTAAAGTAATGACCTAAAGTAGTTGGGATGATCGTTAAACGAAACGTCCATCTACTAGATGGCGTTCGGTTTGTCCTCGCTTACAAGAGAATTTACTCGGTCGACGTTTCCATCCAATTCACAGCACGTTCAATGGCAAAACAATTTCGGTCCACTTTATTACAAGGAGGTAAGTGTCAAAAAAGCAGAAGACCGCCGACAACTGCTACAGAATAGCTGAGTGTGTAGTTACAAGTTTTTCCGAGAGCGTGTTTGTAATTTCGAGCGCACGGCATCAATGAAAACGGAAGAATTTCGTTCGGTTTTTTCGAGGAACGGAGAATCCGGTCCGGCTGGCTGCGCCACTGATCGGTCAATGAGTTGTAAAACTTGATGAATAATGCAATTTTCGCGAGTCCGAACGGGACATGCGACAAAAATAAATCATCATTATATTCCAACTTCGCGGTCTTTGAGGCGGCGGCGGCGGCTGTGGGACGGCCTCCTCGAGGGTGCATGCATGCAAAGCAGCTGTCAATTAAATTGTGTAAAATATTTACAAAGTCGGAAAAACTTTGTAGAGAAATCTGTACGTAATTCAAATTTATGGTAATTATTTGATGGCATTTAGGAAAAAATTTGATAGTTTGAATATAAATTATGAAGCGACATGGAATTTTTACTCTAATAAATCAAATGTTTCTTGCTAACTCGATGTTTTGATCGATGGCTTCTTCGTCCTGTTAACACGACCCCCTGGTAGTCTCTTAAATCTTCGGGCTTTCGATTTGTGCGCAAAGGTCTGCGAATCCCACCATCTGTGCCATGATCTGTGCCTTCCTCGCTGTGGTCCCAAATACATCTGAAGATATCAAACATTGCAGTCAGCAGACTTGACCACATTGAGAGATGCCAAGGGTGCTCATAATCGAACAGGAGTGATGCAACCATTATACTGCTTATTAATTATTTCAAGAATTGCCAGCATAATAAGCAATTCCTACCCGCATGATTTTGAAGGCTGACCGCGCATCTGTAGGTACTGGAGCCTTGTTCATAGGACAACAACTTCCTAGGTACTTTTATGTGCCATAATAGAGACACAATGTAATTATATACTTCTAGATCTTTGTAGACTGATGATGGGATTTTTTTTAAGTACTTGCTATAATTATATCTCAGAATTCACATACGCCTAATTTACAAATCAAAAGTACAAAATTAGTAATGAGTTATCATGAAGTTGTAAACTTGCTAATTTTTACTTGCCTGGACGAGGCTGGCAAACGAAAAATATTATTTTCTACTAACGATAGAAGGATTTCAGCCATTAATAACTAAAATTAAAAGTCGAATAGGTACTTCGTTTTTTTTTCTCCAAATGAAGATCGCCGAAAAACTTCAATGTAATTAATCAAAATAACATAATAGAAGTTGCATGCGTACCAAAGATTTATTTCTTTAATTTGAAATGTCATCTGAGACATAATTATTTGAAACTCACCACCTTCATATTTATTGTTATGATCATCATTAGCTTTGAGACTTTTCCTCCGCCAACACAAATAAATAATTTGCACTTCAGAGTTTAAGCATCGTACATTTCTTTGCACTGAAGTGCCCGCAATGAAGTGCCCGCTTTGGCCCCACCAAACCCCTGACCAAAACGAACCGAAGAGGAAATAAATAACCAGAGATATCTTTACAATCAACACCCATTCCCTAAATCACCTAACTTATAGACTCTCTTCTGATTCCGCAGTAGAGATGCTTGCCAAGATGCATAAAACACAAAAATCTATTCCAATTACTTTTATTCTAACATCAATCACTTGAATATAATAGGCAAATCCTTCGAAGATAGTTTGTTCGAGAATCTAGTCTAGAAAAAGATTGATCCAACAAAAAGTATTATATTCCAACGGCAATGTCATTTCGAAAACTAGTTTCAAAGGAGCGAATTTAAGTTATTTCTCAAGTAAAACAAGCAATAAAATCACTATGTGTAATTCCGATTCGATCTGATTTATGATAACATACGTTATAGAATTCCTAGCGATGGCAAGCTCTTTGTCAATTACATATCGAAAAGCCGGATTCGCGGCAGATACACGTCCGTACACCGAAGTGAAAAATAAAATATAAAACTGGATTTTCCCAGAGGCTATTAATTATATGATGTTTCGAATATTCTTAGCACGTTTGGATCTAAAGCAGACTACCCAAGTGATAACGATCAATGCCCGTTCACTGGACATCGGGAATTGCGAATCACCCAGGGAAGCCAACGTGGATTGTACTTGAATATCTTGAGTACACCGGATACCGTGATTCGTACGCACAAGACATTGATGGATCGAGTACATCTTTGATCATTTTCCCACGCATTTAATTCGATAGACACAATCTGATTGTTATTTTTACTCAAATCACCAAAAGTCTGCTTTTTATGTTTTTTACAATTCTTTCAGTCGTGTATCTTGTACTTGTCCAAACCGACTAAATAATGTGCATGTATAATGAAATGAAATAAAATACTCTTAGACTTTGGTTTGTTTTTTAGTTTAAGTGCTCTCATTATATCCATGATCAGCCTCAACAATAACCTTGATTAGGTTAAATTTGTACACCCTTAATGCTTGAAATTAACCTGCTAGCCTGGAGGGCTGATTACAAGTCAGAGGAGTCATTAAGTCTAGCGGTCGTTTTATAAGTTATATCAAGAGAAGAGACAGAAATTTGAAACCAGCTTCTGGTCGTACATCTGCATGTGCTTAAAACAAGAAGGTGTCTGTGCAAGTTTTCGGCGGCTACGCCCGCCATATACACATTTTCGACACGTGAAATGTTTCATTTTATAGCTACCTCGATCGCGTTTTTATGTTTGCGAATTGATCGAACGAAGTTTGCGAACTGTTTTGTTACGATGTCTTCATTGTAATGATTATCATCAAAATGGACACCGGCGCATTATAATGAGCGATATAAAATACAACTCTAACTAAACTTATATGTTTGCTGCTTTTTATGTGTGCGATGAAATATTTCAGTCCAATCCCAGTCCAGCGCAGAGCAATATACATATCAGCATTTTGAATTCACACTATTATTGCATTGTTATTTTGGTTACATCTGTAACGAAAATATTTTACATGTAAAAAAAATACTTTAGTGGTACCCTGTTATACATGATAAGGAAGTCGAACTTGAATATGCGTAACGACTAACTACCTATAATGTCGTCTTTCCTGATTAACTGGAATCTAATAAGTGGGCCATAAATCTTTGAACGAAAAGGCTTCATCGTACACTCCCTTGTAATTCATCTTCATTGCTGAAAAGATGCACTGTCAGCTTCCGCTTTGCTGTACACTGCACGGACAACCAAACCTCGTTACGATGTTTTAATTACGCAAACCCACATGCATAATGACTTTCAGTTACATCAGTGAGTAAAACAGTGGATTAAAAAAAAAAAATTAATTAATTCTAACCTGATGAAGATCTCATGGCATTGCTACTTGTCAATGGACAATGCTGTGCAGGTGAGGTATTTTCGCAAAGAAAATTAAGAGAACAATGAATGGCTTGTGTTTATTTGCTTCTCCGGTTTGATTATTATGTTAGTGATTTTAAGCTTCAGTATATTGTATCGAGTGAACAGATTTAAGAGCCGGTCTTAGCTGAGTACAAATTTACAAGTCAGTATTTGCAAGTACATTCAAGATCATAAAGTAAGCTGGCTTGAGACATGTTTGCACAAATAAAAGACGTTTTATTAAGACTCCCGTAATGCACCAACAGTATAAAACATAAAAAAGTAAGTATCGTTCCTAGTTTGTGTCTTAAAGGCATGTCATCTTCCACCATGCCATACCAAGGTATATTATTATTCTGTATAATATTATGCGTCTCTCAAAGCAATACGTTTCTCGTTTTTCAGCAGCATTGATTTCGATCGTAACTCATCTGATTATTACAAGGGATCTGCGCCGATATGACTGTATGTACGGTGTACGCCATTGTGTAGAGAGCTCCCGTCATCAGCGTATAAGAATCAAAAAGTATCTTCTTCATAATGATAATTCTATTCTTATAAATTCCTCTGAACTTGTTATCTTAATAATGAAATCTATATAATGAATCTGATGATATGCGATAATGATCGCGCATATGTAAACATCATCACTTTATTGGGCTCGAGGTGGGGGCTGGGTATAAAGGAAAGGTATGGCGTGGTAGGAGCACACAATTTGATTTTCACGATATCGACTCCGTAGAAACTTACACTGTTCTGGCGTGCATTGTCAATGCGCAATGAGGCACCCAATTATCGTGTCTTGCCAATCATTAATTATAAAATAAACTGGTTCTATGTATCAGCTACACATTTCTTTTTGTGGCACTTGAATGAAAGACATTGCGCTTCTTACATTTCTATTGTAACTAGATCTTGATTCTGTGACAAGTGACCAACAATGAATTGCCAAGCATTCCGTAAGATCGGCGTACAGAGCTATAATACGTAATTGCACTCTGAACATCATTTATATAAAACCAACGGTTGCAATTTCGCGTGATGGCCCCATTGAATTTTGACTATGGCTATAGAGAACGCTAAGAAACTTTTGTCAGAAAATTAACGAAGTTATGACTTTGAAGCAAATTCATGAAAGGAACCGTAGTGGATTATTAATTATTTGTGTTTCTATTCCAAGCGCTTTGAGGTTTCATGTCGGGTGTTTTACAATAAAACTAATTTCGGTTTTGTGAAGGGCAGCCTTTGAGCAGCAGCAAAGGTATGATAATGTGTTGGAGGAGGATGAGCAAATTAAGCTGCAGCATTAAAGTGTCAGATGATTCGAGCGTGTCCGATCGTTGATTTGTCTGAATTGGATCCCCGCCAGGCGACACCTTTCTAACGAGATGAAGATGAAATGCTTGCCATTGACAGCTAAAGCTACATAAGAGATGTTATTTTGAGATGCAATGCCAACCCATCACTACACTGTCTTGTAAACTATTTCAACAACTTGTGTGAAATGTTACACCAAGCAAGATTGTGACACTGATAGACTGAGCGCAATTTAAGACAAAATACAATTTTGCTAAGACGATAAAGCCGGGAAATTCATCGGATGGTTCTCATCCCTTCGCTCGGAATCGACCCGCAAAGTTTATAATAATTTCGTTAAAAAACTTTTACGAGTGAACATAAAAGATTGTTTAGTTCAATTTACGTCAAATATCAGGCGAACTCATCCGTCTGGAACTTAAAATCGACCGCTGTTTTAGTGCGCGGCGTTCTTTCAGAAAATTTCCACAATCATCATTTCCTAAAAACCACCCTTTCTCATCACAGACTCGAGAGTTTAGATGTCATGCCCTTTACATTTCGCGGCGCGTTTCTGAGCTCTCGGATCTTATGATTGCCTCCATTAGGTATTATCAAATTTTTAAAGAAAGCCAGTTGCCAACGACTCCATTTACTTCAATCAGCTAGACTCTAGTGGAGTGCGCCTGCTCCTTTCTCAAAAAATCTCGATCAGATGATGATACGGACTCGAAGCCAGCGACAGATGTCCAGATTTCGTTTTCGGAAATCGCAGATTACGGCTCGTCCCTTTCGTGACCAACCCTTTGAAGACAGAAGCATGTGACACTGACAGTTTTGTGCAGTGGCTGCAGCAGATGCACTGCGAGGGTGTCAACAAGTGACTGAGGGAAGGGTGTGGGGCGAGACGAACATAATACAAACGACGAGCATATGGTCACAGTCAAGCTCAACAATCTCAGATCATTTTATAATTGAGAAAGGTATAAAGAAGTATATAATCGTCATGCTTCCTGTGCATTCCTTTCGTGATCGCTTTGCGGTGTGTTTCCAAAAAGCGTCTTGGCGTTAAAGAAATCGAAAGTAAAAACAGTGTCTGGTGTTGGTGGGCACTGGGCAGTTACGTTGATGATTGTAGGAGCAGTGGGAGTTTGCGAGCACCCTGATTTAATAATGGGCTGTCCGACGGCAGCAGGAAAGACATGAGCTGCACAGGAGACTAGAAGCGGTTCGACGCAGTGAAAAAGTCAATTTTTAGCTGTCCACGCAAACACCAGAGGTACCAATTACTCGACATGCCCTCGGACGCACGAGGGGGTGTGATAGTTAGTTAATGCTTGGTCAACCTATTAATATTCTGTTGGGAATGAAATTTAAATATTGGATTTGTTATGTTTGATTTGCTAACACCGGAGGAAACAGTCGGAAAACTTGTTAGAGGTTGGTTTTGTTTATCAGACAAGAAAAACAGAAAATGCCACAGGACTTTTTATGTGTTATAAATTTATGCAACTATTTCATTGTATAAAACTATGGGCACAGTTGGACGTTAGGATATTTGTAACGAAATGTCGGCTAGGTACCAAGTCGACTTGGAGCGTTCCAAAAACCGTTGAGACGTGCATTTCTTCTGGCATGGCAAGGGCAAGGCACGGAACAGGCGGGTCAACGAATGTTTCAAAAACAGCAACATATGGCTAGCGAATAAATCCAATAGATTATTGTTGTCTACCTATTTCGTACTTATATACCTTGGCCTTGTATTGCACTAGCCACAGAGAGCCAAAAAGAACTATAATAGAAGGTATTCCCTTCTATAAAAATAATTGAATCTTTCGCTTTCTTGTGTGTCTTACCATTGAAATTGATGCACGCCAGTGATACTAAAAGTAAAACTTTTTAGTGGTCTAATCGTTTTAGACACTTTTATGTTGCTTGCCATTGAAAGAAGACACAAGTTTCATGCAATTGCATTTGTACTTTCGTGCAAATAATTGCTTCCAATTCCCGGGGCACGCTTAGAAGCACAAGAACAACTCGATCAATCTGTTTTGTTTGCGTCATCTTCTCAATAGACAAGAGAGTATTATAAACCTCCCATGACAAGTAATTTTAAACTTGCATGTAATACTTGTCCATGGTGACAGCACAAAAATCCCAGATTACAACATTCGTGAACCAACACACGAGGCTTCATCGATTTGCTCACAGTAACGTTATCCTTTATAGCGACAATTCCCTACGACGAAGTGTAATATCAGGCTCCTACTATAAGTAAGCATAAAACTTAATCGTTGTCCTGAATCCTGATATTTGCAAATGAAACCAATGTGTTTACCGACAAGCTAGCGCAGCACATTCCAAAATGAGCAACTTTTATAGGTAAGGTAAGCCGTGAAACTAAACAAGCTGCATTAGCCAAAGTTTCCACTTTATTTCTATGGTTATTTCCATTAACAGCAATCGATCTCTAAAACCATGTCGTTTTCCAAGTTACCTCCCCACCTATACTTTCGTTGGTGATAACACCCAATATAACAAGCTATCAAGTCGTGTTTCCAACAAGCTTCTAACATTGTGTAAACAGCTCCGAGTTACCCTCCAGTACACCTGTCGATCACGCTCTTTCGCACCTTATCTTCATCCACATGGCGCAGGAAATTCGTGCGCCCTGAGGACCATGACCACACGAATTCATCAAATCGCCAGATTGTGGGACAAGCCCCCAACTTGCCTGAGCAAGGAAGGACCAGCAGCCGTCAGAGGTTCCGACCACTGCAACCACGCCTTCGTGTAGATCCGCGGTATTAGTAGATTTACGATAGATTATACAAACAAATTTATTTTATGGCCCTCGAATGCGCAAGTAATTGTTTGGCTTTGATTTAATATCTTTGACGAACATCTAAAGGTAAGTAATGTAATTTGGGATGGGTGGGTTTGGTCGACATACTAATCAGATCAGATGAATATCAATGCGGTATTGAAAGATAATTCCATTTATTTTATCGACAGATTTATCTTTATAACAGCATTTTTGACATAAAACACAGTATTTACATAGACACAAGAACTCAGCTCGAAGCATTGTTCTCAGATCTCCCAATCGCCGATGACACTTAGTGTTGTATTGAGTTTAGTGCGTTTTGTACAGCGGGTCTGTACAGATTCACTCATTCAGAGTGAATGCTTGTTTGCAACAAGAAGCTCACTAAGATTAACGTAAACAACAAAGTAACTAAGTAATAAAGTCAACAATAAAAACAATTCAGATCATTAGTAAACATGGAGGAGGAGTTTTTGTCACTATTGTGAGGAGACTCGTGATTATTCTACACGTGTTTTGTAGTGGTTACTGATACATTATCCTAATCTGGAAAATTAGATATTTGTTTGTGTATAATTGCAGCAGAAATTTCCATTAACTAATTATGTAAATGTTGGAATGAAACGAGTTGTATTTGTATTCAGTTTGTGCTGATACAGCAGATTCAATTGAACGATAAAAAAATCGAAATGTTTTTTCCTTAACGCAATATTTCATAGAAATACAGTCAAAGTAATGCCAAGATGATCAAATATTTCATGCAATATAATAATAGTTGAGTGGTTGTTTTCAGAGCCATGGTTTGATGTTATGATATGTTCTTCGAAGAAGAACATATCATTACAATATAATAATATATCTCGTCGTCAATACACATAACAAATTTGATTTCATAACATTCCTTTAACATTTCTTGTGTAGTATACGACAGTTGAAAAGGAAGGTCCATATCTCACTATACCGAAAACCACCTCCAAACGCCGCCAGTACGTGGAATGTCCCCATCACACACAGACACGGCATTATAAAACCGTTACTTCTCCACCGATTCAAATTCATTGATCGATAGCCCGAAAAAAAAAAAAATCCGCGCACACCTTTTGGTCATCGCATTTTTTTTATATCGAAGGCGGTCGAATCGTACAGAAGGCATCCACCCTCTGCGCCAATCTGTTGTCTGCATCTGTCAGGTTGCCCCGCGCCGCAGCCTCCACTAGCACCCTCTCTTGTTGCGACACCAGGTGGTGTTTCAGTCCCAGGACCACTGGGTGCTCGCTCGAATATTGCTCTTCTTCGACGAGGTATCTGATCGCCTCGTCCATACAGTTTGTGTAGCCGGCTAGTAGGAGGTTATGCCCATGATTGTTGGTGTTGTCATTACTGGTCCATTCGACTCGGGAGTTGTCTCTAGCTAGTTCTTCTTCTTCTTCTTCGTCGTCTTCGTCACAAGACAGGTCGTCTTCGTCGCTCGGTTCGAAGGTGTCAGTTCGCCCGAGAAGAGTTGCTATTCGTTCTGCCATTACTGTAACAAAAAAAAAAAATTGTTTAGTATTTTTTTTTACTTAAGACACTATTTTTAAAGTTGTAGGAGAATCATGCTGGTTGGCAGTCATGGCAGGAGAAAGGACGGGAATTAATGTTAACATGCAGATGTAGTTATTTCACTGTGTTGAGAGTAACATCCGCTGATTTTTCCGTTATGTAGTATGTGGGAGTCAAGGAAAACCTCTGCCAGGTCACTGTTGGACCTCGCTGGAGTCGAACCTTGGCCCCTTCAATAGCAAGGCAGTCGAGTCTAGCCGGAGGAGCGTCAGAGACGCAGAACCAGAACTGCACGTGCAAAAAGTGATTGATCAAAAGAGTTTATTATTTTTTTTAATGTTTTTCTAAAAATAACGTGCCATGTTATTTTAATGCCGCCATCATTTGCACTAATGCTTTACCATAGTGATTCGCGTATTATTGTGTGTGCTCATTCACACTTTGCTTCTCTGATAAAGGATTCGACCGTTGGCTCTAATTACACAATGTATACTAGATGGTGACTAGTATTTTGTGACCATACACTTTGAAAAGCCCGTGGACCTTTTTAATATGTATAACACTACTCTACATATTCAAGTTTCAACTATGCATAAATAATGAAAATAACGTATAGCACGTGAATTGCCTAACCCCCCCCCCCCCCCCCCTTTCACAGCTTTCAATAGACCCTCATACCCTTGCCAAGATAAATGACCCATTTCTTTTTTCTATTTCGGATGCACAAGTGTTCAGGTTATAACTTTTGCATAAGTTATTGTCAGTAAAAAAGGACCCAGGAAGACAACATGAGTTTGATATTTCAAACTTGTCCCAGTTCCGCATAGTTTTTTGTCCAAGCCTTGCCTACCTAATAGGATGTAGAACTGGGGTTTATGCTATTCTTCTTCATCGAGAATATGCCACACAAATAAATAAAGAAGGAAAAGCTATCTAGGCCAAAACAGCCCTTGATCTAAAATAATATAATACGATATATCGGCATGATGAAAGGGGCTGGAATTAAGGTTGTGCCCCTTCCTCAAGATGTAGAACGATCGGGGCACCCCATTCCACATTCGGCCCATTTCCTTATAGGTATATTTGACTGAGATTTTCTAAGCAACTGGGCCAGTGCGTAAGAAATGGTCATAGATTCCCACGAACGGAAGGAAGCTAGAGCGAGAGAGAGCGTAAAAGAAGAGAGAGGGAGCATTTGATCTGATCTTAGCAGTGGTCCAGCATAGGTAATAACGTCTTTGGAAGTCGGACACCCTGCTAAGGCATGGGCTGGTTTTCCTCTTATTGTGTGAGCGTTCCTTTCGAGACGGGATTTTGATTCTCTGCAGGCGCACACCCATCGTACGCACAAGAAAAACGAATATGATTTTATGCGCGATAGAAAAGAGCGCAGAGTCTGTATAGATGTTATCGTCTACTTGATTTCTTGCAGCGAAATTACGTGCAGTATTTTATTCTTCTCCGAGTTTTAACACAATAAAATTAATTACTTTAAAATAGCGATGAAGAATGGATGAAGTTAGAATAGCCTTCTAGCCGAACAATATATAATGAAGAAATCAATTAAAATTGGCACTATATTAATTAAAATCACGCTTAGATCTTAATTAAATCAAGATTGATTATTTCCTAATCGTCATGCACGGAGGTAATTAAGCCGAGTGCATATAACACAGGACATAGCATATCGTTGGAGAAATCAGAATGTGAACCGCCACCCTTCTTGGTGTGTATCATGTATGGTAAGCGTCAACGGACTGCGGTTTCTAACGAGAATAAGGTGCATGGGAAATCTTGTACCGGCCGGACCCCTTCCCATTGCACCCTCTGTAACATATTGCCTCCCTTAGACGAGCGTTTCGGGGGTCCTTGCACCGAAATTGAGCATAAAACCGTAATTTCGGTTGCAACCTTGCACACAGGTAACGAAAGGTATAACATTTCTCCAGTTCTCACGAGTTTCGACGATAAATTTGAATGGAACATAACCAAGGGGCATTTTATTACCAACTTAAAGGTATTTGAAGTGAATGTAGCGGCTCTACGACAAAGTCTAAAGAATCTTCACGAAGGAAGATTGTTTTGGTTGAAAGGTTTAAATGTATCCATTTCAAATTTATCTTAATAATCCCTTATTATGGCTGGACAGCGGATTAGACGTTGGGAAAAGCTAATGGAACGTTAATTTGAAGTGTCAGATCGAGTGTTTTTAAAGCAATTATCTAGTAATCCGACACCAAGAAACAACAGAAGCTTATTTCAAAATGAAAGAAAATAACTCTTGAATTACACACTGGGTGCCAAAAGGCCCGGTCCTATTAATAATGAAAGCCTGATATAGTTATAAATTTTAATAGATCTAGTCAATTTATCTAAAAATGATTATTAAATGAGAATAGCTTATATCGATAGCCATGTCTCTGAGGCATTGCTTTCTTGTATGCGTAGGACGTAAACGAAGAAAAACTGGCACTTGCCAGACAGACAGGGAGCTAGCTAATAACAATTAATGGAAAAAATAATTTCAAAAAGTGGTCCGGTTTTTTTCTTCCTTATTTTCGGTCGTCTTCAATGAATCTTTTATAAATGTCGAAGTTACTAATTAGAGTGCTGTTCTTGAATAATTCAATGAATTAGAGTGAATGGGATAGTATGAGACGGGCATAGCAAAGCAAACTACTTACTGTAAATGTCTACTTCGCCGTTCTCCATTTCTTTCGTTAGACCAACGAGATCTAAGAAGTCGCTGCATTCCATTAAATCGTCTTCGTACTGAAACAAAGAGTTACACACAATTAATACATTTTACACCAATTAAAACAATTAATTAGAACACTGCACGTACATACTTTTAACAAAACAGCAAATTAATATTACTTTCGCATTTCGCGAAAGTATTAGATATTCTAGTCTTGTAAAGCTGTGCACACTCATTTACATTTCTCGCCAGCCCTCGAATATTTTCCTCCACCTCTAATAATAGAACCTGAATGCTCCCCTCTCCAAGACAAGCTAATCTTTCGGTTTCAGTTACACCAGTACGTATCACAAACGGTATTTTCTTACAGTCCAAAAATTAGTCACAAACTTTCAAGATTCCATGAAAATCTCTGATTGATCTTACTGAGATCAGTCAGAGACCGCGAAGACGACGAGGTAAGTGTTGTGAATTGATCTTGCCATTGTCTTGTACGCGAGCAGATGTGTGTGCAAGCATGTGTACCGAAGTATAACATGTGTGTAAGTGGCAAAGAGAGTGCAGGGTACATTGCCTCGCCTAGGCGGTATAGGCACTGTCCTGTGGTATCACAGGTGTACCTGTAAACATTGGCTAATCTACACCACCCATACAGGCAGATAGCTCGTGCTCGGGGCAGATGTCTTGCAACTTTTGGGGACTGAATGGACAAAATATGTCATTGAAAAAAGGGGAAATGTATTGTTCAGAGGAAGCGAGCGAACGGAGCATGACCTTATTATTTTGAACTTAAAGGGGTAATTTTTGCTGTACACGTAAGATATTTAATTCTTACTAAATGCATTGCGGTGTGACGATAATACCGGAAAGGCGTCTTCCGTTTTTTGTAATATTTGAATATAAAGCAACACGGAGCGCTATGCACTCGCCACATTGCTGAGGTGAACTTGTGATTCGGGCGAGGTATTAGTACGTTAATTGCACATCTGGCAAATTTTAAATTTACACGCGTATTTAATTTTTAAAACCCTTTACACGTTTACCTAGAGCGTGGGTTAAAACGTAAAGGTATTGAAATTTGAAACAGAGAAAAATACTTAGCAATAACCTCTGAAACACAGATATTATTGAATATTAGCATAACCGGACAGTAAGACTTAAATCTGCATTAGCACGCAATGTAGCTGCTATAAGCAACGCATACAGGTAATAATGATAAGTACTTACTGAACGAGTGCATTTTTCCTACATTTGTGGCTACACCCAATTATTTCTCCGTTCGCAGGTCTGATAAATAATACACTTGTAGTGACTTATTGTGATTTTCTATCCTGAGTCTGAAAATACGAGTAATAAAAGTGGTGGAGGTGCCCGTTCTCTGGAGTGTGCATTCAGCAACGAATTTAATCATCTTGCCGGCTAGCAATAAATACCTTGACATATCGCAGTATAGGTAATTTAAATTGAAGCAAAAAAACTCTGCGTCCATTTTAATCATCTCACCTATCATTATTAACTAGCCTTTAGCTACACCAAAGCAATAATCAATTCTGACATTTTTCTGCATGCTATGCAACTGCCTGCACTTGAAAACTGCATTTTACTGCATGCAATATCGCCATCAGTGACCCCGTGAAACATCTCACTTCCAGTGCACCTAGTACTGACACTACGCAATACATTGATTAATGCAAACCATGATTAACTCACCTCAGTAGTGCTGCAATTGTGGCCGTCAACTATGCAAGCAGATCTATCCTTCATCTTGACGTCTTTTCAAAACTGACGGCGATAAAGAGTAAGACAATTTTCTTCCAAGATTGATTAAAATTGTTCACACACAAAAAATTCACTCAAACACTACAAAAAAAGTCTCCGTAAATAAAAACTCGCACACAAGCTTAAAAAAAGCAAGTGTTACAAGGAGAGATTGAAGCACAAAATGTTGAGCACGACAGTTTACGCGGAAAGCACCTGACTTGAGTTGTAGATCTGAGGTGCAAAACGCACTTTCTCTGACGGAGGTTGGTAAGAGACTAACTGAGGCGCCCGCATGTGCCCGTAGAATGATCGCCTTCATCTAAACCGAGTCTCTCCAGACTTCGCGCTCGGTGTTCTAGCCGGCACGTTCGACCAATCCGGTGGCTTGCATGTGTGACGTCACTTCGTATACCTGCGCGGAGGAAATATCGACAGAGACGAGTTTTTGTCGATTAATTTATTCGGTTTTGTTGTCTTTTTATCCGTCTCCCTTGATTTCCATCCCTTATCTCTCGCCGTGGCTTACAAAGAAGTAAAAAATGCTTGCCGCAAGGGGATTAATAATAGGGCCTATATCAGATTATTTTTTTATTCAAATTAGATTTCATTCCTGAATGTTTTCAATTTCAGTTTTTCGGAGTATTTTTTTTTCATAAAATACTGTAAACACGATTAGAAGTTTAAGTATGTATCCTAACTTCTTGAAGAACCGTCTGTTTTTCATTGGATAATCTAATTTAACCTTAACCCTAATAATAGGAAAGTGCTAGTTAAATATATAATATTATCATTAGACAGCATAGTAATTTTATCCAAATAAACCAATGTATGGCCCAACTTAATTATTGTTTACATCCATAGGAATTTCGGTAATAAAAACGCTGAAAAAATAATATGTAATCTACCTGTAATCATAAATAATATAAACACAAAATAGTATTGACTCCAAAATCTAAATATAATCACCTCACCACCAACGATTCCATGAACGGGGCTAATCTTGTCAAGGGCCATCGAGGACTAGCGACCAAGAAAAGAAACCAGTCGCCGCTACAGATGAAAATCATCAGAAAGTAACGAGTGCTTGAGCAATTAATGCAGGCTGGTCGACCTTTGCAATATACACCTGCCAACCATGTCTGCCTATAGTATGGGTATCTGCCGTCGCTATTACCTACATCTTTACCACCGATACTGGCTGGCCACCTTCTGCATGAACAATCCACTTCCGGAGTTGGCATACTCCATAGATTGAACCCCACAGCATGCTATTATACGCGCGTTAATTATAATGATCTTCAGCGCAAATGCATCTATTATTCTTCGGCTAGAAATAGAACAATCATCCAGAAGTATCCTTGAAAATTGTATAATAATGGTGAATTTTTTGAATCTCAAATGAGACACTGCTGAAATGCCGGTTTTAGCAGCTTGTGCAGCCATGGTATTTCTCCGTTATACGGGCGCTAGAAAGTTGCTTGCCGTTCGAAAATCGGCAGGTTTTTGACAGAAAAATATGTGTATATTCCAAAATGTCCCAAAACTAGATTAACCTGAACATTTGTGCAAACATGACCACGTTTGCCGATAATATATTGGCAGGTCTTACATTTAATGTTGATCCTAATTAACAGTTTTAACACCATCTGAGGCATACAGCTGCCCATGTCCATAGAGGTTGGTCAATATATTTTGAAATAAAGTGTATGTCAAAGGGCAGATTAAAAATCACTGGCATATTATTTTTCAAGGATATCTCTTTATTCGAGTGTTGTAAGGTCACTGAGTTTTTTTTTTTTTTTAATGATGGACTACCTTTCCAATTAGATATTGAGATTTTAAATTTTAATCGTTTCAAGCATAACTTGAATCACTTCTATCACATAGCTGTAAGACTAAACGTCCAAGAAATGGTATATATACATTATATTGGAGCTGATTTAACCTTTCGCGTCCTGTAATAAATTGACATCGCTACAACCAGGAAAATAACTGAAGAAATCGTGACAAAATTAGACAAAAATCTTCTTAATCACAACCAAAACTGACAAAAATATGAATAAAAATAACAACATACACCAACTGACCCAACCGGAGGCGCCAACACATTTTTTCCTCGTCGTTTAACAAAACGCGATAAACATAAAGGGTCCCATCAGCATAATCATTCGAATAAAAAGTACCCTTTCGCCGTGTGAGTCCAAGGAATTGACAAATTTGCTTGTCTCTTCGTGTTCCTGGTAAGCTGTCGTCGCAACCTCATCATAAAAGACAAGACATTTCTAATGTACCCGCTACAGCACGGCGCGGGAGACGAGCTCTTACGTCTTCATCATCATGGCATGGACCACCAACAAGATCATGTCCTGACTCCAGGGTACATCATCACTCACACGTCTGCACCAAAGTGCCCATGCTCAGAGTCGAATGCACCTCCTCGCAAGAGGGAGTATAATATGTTTTATGCAGAATGTGACGAGTTATCATTTATCAAGTCATACCACGGTAACACAAATTCCCTTTCCTACACACATATATATAATGACATTGTGTTGCTTCGGTGATGTGAATTTCGCTTTGGAATTGTGTGGGTGCAACATACTCGATTAAACATATACTGATAATGGAACACATTTGATGTTCATGCTTTAAATTTTAATTAAAGTGTTTACAAGGAATTGCTGGATGGTTATTGTTTTGTGATTGTAGCATGCATCACACATATAATACGTTATAGGTATTCAAACATATAGCAATGACTAAGAATTTAAGAACACCTGACGTAAGGTATGGTGAACTACAGTGGTTTTTGACGACACTTGAAATATGCGCAATATTCAAGTACCTATACTTAAAGATCCTCAAAATTCGGCTCGTTGCATTCCTGGGCGAAGCAACGATATCGTGAGATTCACCATCGTTTGCCACCGAAGTGGATGACCCACGGTCTTCATAATCAAGTGGTAATCAGCAGTTGTGCCCGGATTTTTTGCCCAGAATTGCACCGGACAGCGGCATACATACCGGCCCATAGGTATATAAAACTAGACGCAGGATCGTTATCGCTCTCATCTCGTATTATGTTTACACAAGTTACTATAATAAAAGGCAGCAAGCAATGCATTGCGGTTGGCCAAAAAGAAAGAGTTGTCAATTTCATTCGAGTCGGATTCACAGACACAACGATTAGTTAACAGCGATTTTAATCTGTACCAAGCACATCATACAACATCATATTTTCATAGACTTTTTTGACCGGTCATTAATTTTTGTATACTTTTTTTGTTAGTTTCGGATACGAGTTTTTAATAATAGCGCACGTCAGTGTAATAATTTCATCTCGCGAATTAATCGTATGGGTGCCTAATGATGACACTCTCATCAGTTCACGTCGCGGTAGATTTTCCCCGAAAGATTTAGTAAAACCTGTGCAAATCCAAGGGACGCTTCGAAAATTCAAATAAGACTGTTTTATAGGTCCCCTGAAATTTTTCTCCCAACCACAGTCCCGACTTTATCCAGCCTGATTCAAAATCATATCTGACGTCGGCGATGATAATCTTAGAGGCACCCGTAAAACATTTACACAAACCGCAAAACAAACGCTATCAGATTAATTCAATTCGATTCCTGGATCTGTTTCCTTTGTTTCTTCGATTTATCAATACGATAAAGTAATGATTCCGTACAAAACTTTACACCGGGCATGTTAATGTTAAGATGTTCGTGTCGAACGACAGGATAATTTTATCTGTTTGTAACAAGAACATGGGGTCACTCGCTGGCGATACGCATCTAAAACTATATTCGACCAGAGTCCCGCTGGAGATTCCTTATCTTGGTGTCCAACCGCACCAAGATCTTGGTATTTTAGATCTTGAGATGGCGCTCGTATACCCTTGGAGCTCGAGGACCCTCTCTAAGGGGTTACTTTTGGGCGAAAAACGACCGCTGGCTACCCAGCGAGTAAATAGAGAATTGATACAAGTGTTTTGACACCGGTCATCCCAATAGCTATCGCGGTCTTATCTTCATAGACGATTTCACTTCATTTTAAAGATTTCCCCGAAGCATTCTTGAATAACCGTGGCCTAGCATCAACATTTCACTTGGAATTGGTCGAGAAAATGAAATGATGGTTCTATTCTAGCGCTGCCCATAAGTATCGACGGGATGCGAATTTTTCATATTGTTGTGTTTATTTCGCATCATCAAATCTGGCATTCTTTGCATTGTGAAAAAAAACTGTCCCTTTTCAACGTTCAAACGAATTTTGTTTTATTGCCATAAAAAAGATGTCTAATCGGCATGAAAATGTTCCAGGAAATATAAAGTCGACTCTAAATCAGTAAGAAAAGCGGAATCCTGTGCCTCGAACAGTGTAGAACAAGATAGCAAGGCAAAAAAACGGCGCCCATAACCTTACGTTTCTCAATAACAGTGATTAAACGATAAATCTACAGTAATTAAGCTCCTAAAAGTTGATCGATACATAACAGAAATCTGTAAAACCAGAAAACGTCAGCAACGTAAGCTTGAAAACTGGAAAGGTAATTTATTTTCTAGCTACACACCGCAGGAGAAGCAAACAGCTAATTCTTCTTCATTCCATTACATGGCTGGGTGCCTCAACACGTATTGGATTTCGGTAACCAGTTTCTCATTTACAATTCGCGCGACGCAAAGTGATATGACACATCTTTTCAGCTACGGCGCTGTAAAACATGGTATTGATGGTGGACGGATAGCACAGTTGTATCGTCATCTAGTCCCCGATCGCTGATTGGTTTCACCGATACACAGCCAAGTGGTTTGCCCTATTCACATTTGACAATGGACTAGTGGTCAGCAACAGATCTCTATCTCTCATGGTTGGACAGCAACGATAGCCTGGGTTACAGTAACGCATTGGACAAATACGAATTCACCACAGGCTCAACAACAAGCTATTTCACAAGGTGCAAGTGCTAGGTGCTACAACTTCAATTCAAGCGCATAATATTAATCTTTATACGTATATGGAAGTAGAACCAGTAAAAGCGAAAGCGAGGAATAAATCTAATGCTAATTTTTGAAAAGGTGCGAATTTTTATCTGTACCTTTGGTCACTGGTTTTATTTGTTAGTGCAAGCCCCCCCGATGGACAACTTTTTGCTCGCATTTATGTTGCAACTTGCTGGATCTAGAGTTAAATACAATTTTATCGTGTGTCTGATCCGGATGTTCAAGTTACGTACCCTGTTTGTATAATCAAGTCTGCTCTTTACTCTGGTGAGGGGATTCTTTATTTGCGGTTAGCCACGGTCAATTTATTGTTAGAGAAGCTTTATTTTCCTCAAAGATCTTTACAAGATCTCGCGGAAGAAATGCAATATGAGGGTAGACCGACGAAGAATTGAATTCTTTTCTCCGCGCTTATCCAAAGTTGCAACAGAGTTCACAATCTCTATTCTCTTTCTTGGTTTTTATTTACGTGTGTATCAAACAAGACTCGGAAAGTGTCAATATTTGGCAAAGCGCCGCAACGAAACAGCGTGCTGTTCGCCCAACATTAATACCACTAAATTCTCATTTCGTAGTTTTCTAGATGGTGAACATTGTACATAACCCGGGCCACAATGTTCTGTCAACGTGGCCCAAATCCTTTGCAAACATTATTGAGGATGGCAGCCATACATAGCCCATGTTTGAACTAAAGAGAACACATTATAATATTTTTACAGAATTTTATACTTAAAGCCTTGGTGTGGAATCTTGAATAAGTGCATGGGATTCTTGCCAATCTTACTGAAAGTACACACGTTGCGCTATAAAATCAAAAGATATATCTGCATTGTGGTGCGGAGGTTGTGGTAGTTTAGACGGGATCATAAAATGTTAAGTGTGTCTCTTATCGTTACGGTTATTCCGTTCATTACTTTCTTCAATGTTGGGAATCTACAATATCTATTCTTGAATGGTTATTGATATTCTTGGTAGTTAGTTGGATCGACCACGTAAGTCGTAAAGGATGACAATCTAATAACAAACGAGTGTTACATGAGAATATTTCCTGAACATCCACTTTTGAACTTTGGAGTTACTAGCGCAACCAAGCTGTAAAACGACGAACTTAGTCTTATCGACATTGTCTGCAAGTCACTGACATTTCAGCCGCTGCAGCGCTACATGCAACCTTGGTAGATGACAGCCAGCAGCATGGAATATGTGTAGCGGTACTACTTTACAAGGAATCGTTTCGAGGTAGCTCAACTTAGACAAAGATAACAAACCGAAGTGAAATCGACTAGATAAAACAGTCTAATTGAAACACATTCCAAATATTGAGCCAGCTCAACGAAAATCAAATGAAAAAAGACAGAGATTAGAAGAAAAAAAAGCCATAGATTTCCAAGAGCGGCAAAAATTTGCATAGAATGCGTATCTTATCTCATGAAATGTCTATCCCAGAGGGTCGACCTCAAATACAAAAAGAAGCGCGCCAACATTCCAGCCATCCGCGACGCGTCGTAACGTGACTGCAGCGTCGGCGTCGCTTGGGGCGTTACGCCGACGTCGTTGTGAACGCATCGGAAGTGCTGGTCTGGCGCTGGCGACGTTGGGTATGCCAAAAGACAGAGCCGTCGTCAGGGTTTTGAACGCCTACATACGGGGGCTACATCGTTAATCGGTGTAAGAATCAAGGAAACCGGGTTTACCACGATAACTTGACGTGGAAAGCGATGAGCATGGTTTTAGGGAAATTACAACTTGTTTGGAAAATGGTTTCATGACTTTTGACGATGGAACTTTCTTCTTTGCGATGTTTCATCGCGGAAAAGCAATAACTTATAGGGTGTACTATCACTGCAGACTTTAACAATGGCATTGATAAATCAAAACGTTATCCATTGTGTGTGTGCGCGAGTGTTTTTTTTTTTTAGGTAGCCTTAAAGCTGAATACACAAGCATGGAAAATAACCATGCAAAAATGTTACTGGACGCTTTACTTAAAGCGCAATCAAGCCTTTAGTTTAGATTTCCACCTTTCGAGCCTTTTAATTGATTGCCGAGTGGAGATGGAAAAAGTTTCTTAAATACCTACTTGGGTTTAATGAGAATTTATGTTACCACCGATAAGAAGTAGGCCATTACAGTCACCGAAGTTACCAGAGAAGTTCAGTTGATCCTAGTTAAAAAAAGGAATGTGAAAAGGATCAAGTTCACGCATTTCCCTACGAATTTAAAAACTTTTTTGCCAAGTAAGTATGAAAACATTCACTGGCTTTTTCCAAAGGACCCTTTCCTTTTATACAGAGCGATGACAGCAAAAATGTTGAGCATATCCAGTCCATCGTCCTAGAAATAGCACCCCGGGCGCAACATCTGGCTATCCTGAAAGTGATGGGTGCACAGCTATGATACAGCATCCTTAACTCAAGATAAGGAAAGTGAATCCAGAGCAGACCGGCCAGAGCTACAAGGATCTCGATAATCCTGGTTAAGGCACTTTGGCAACGCACTTAATTCTGCGGAAAAATCTATAAATTGATTCCAATAGAACGATTCCATTCCACATCGACAGAACCCTGCCAGATTTTCGGTTTCGCTCGTTATTTATGGATAGCAGATCGCCTCACGAATTTCGCGAAGGGAATCGATGTAGAGTGTAACAACAATTTGGTCTGCAAGTTTAATGGTAAGATTCTCCAAAGACAGCAGACCGTGCAATCCAGTGCGTATTCATAATATTATTGAAATCGGTCATGCCGCACTCGGATAAATGGATTGCGCTAATAAACTAATTCGTGTGCGGCAACTGTAACGCAGAGAACTAACATTAAAACAGATATGTTGGACCATCGGACCCTTGTCATGTTAGGTAAATCAACCGGCATCCACAAAGCTCCCTATTAAAGTAGATTGCTCAAGCCTGCACTGCAATTTCATTGTGTGATAAACTAATTTTCGATTGATGAAATTATCTCCGTTCTATAACTTGGCTGTGGCACATGGCGTCCTTTCTGACAATGATAACATTTAGTAGCACCATTGAGTTTATATGTTTAGGCACAACGTTGATGTTGAACTTTCTGCGGAGCAAACTAACCTCCAACACGTGATTCCGCTGGTTACTTCTCGATGGTGCTTGCGGTCGACCTTTTTAATAAACCCTGATAATTAAAAATTTACTACTGAAATAACGAAAGTGTTTTATTATTATTATTATTATTATTTGTATTATGGCTCTGAATGTTATATATATTGCTGTTTACAAATTGTTAAAACAACGTTTTTGTTAAAAACAATAATTAAAGAAGATTAAAAAATTAAAAACATTTACACCAATCGTTGAGGTTAGTATTATAATAAAGATAAATTGATTGTAAACCGGTATCAACCGGTAATCTGCGAGAAATAACGGAATTAAGTTTCTCAACATTAAAAACGACGGTGACTCCATCTGGACCAAACATTTTTGTCGTTAAAGTAGACATTTGGCGGCCATGTATGGCGCAGACAGATTAAGTTAGCGTTGGGTCTCTGACTAAACCTATAAACTCAATGGCAGCACTTCTCAGCAGCGTATTTTGGCTTGCTCGTCGATTGCTGTAAAATTGCGTCTGTGCAATACAGTCTTGGCAAGACGCTCGGTCGTTAAACTTTATTCTTATTTTGGAAATTTATCTTATAGCGTGGCAAAAATGCTAAAAATGCTATGCGTATACACAAGTGATAAAAGTAAAATATTATGGGGTTGCAACCCTCATTTTCCAACAAAGATCACAATTTAATATAATGGAAAGTGCTTCTAAATCGTGCCTATTAGCAAAACGATTCGAAAAATACGCACCTGTTCTTTGAATTGGCTTGGGTGGCTCGATTGGTAGTTCACATTTCAGTTGGGGGTTATGCAATCTAAGAAAAGTTTCCATTTAAAGAAAATAGTCTGCTTAGCATTATTTCATCATGAGAGGAAACTAACCTCAGCGAAAAGTTTCTAAACTTACATACCATGCCATCGTCCAGCTCGAGGCAATTTGGTTAAGTTTGTAAGTTGTACGTTCAGATTTGCAGGCTGCACACCCAATTTAAATCCTCAGTTGACCAGTGGCCGGAAGCTTAGACCGAAACACGTTACACAAGATATTCCAGAAAATTCAGTTAACTTAAAACGTACAAGCAGCTATATCTTAGGCTATAAACTTCTTTATGTTAACAACTATTAGTTGGTGAACTTTAATTGGTGCAAAGAATGGCGGGGGGGGGGGGGGGGGGGGGGGGGGGGGGGGGATTAACGGACGACTAATACCTCGTGCAACGCTGAACGATTACTTTCCTGAACGAAAGTCTAATTGTGGGTAGTCGCTGTTCCATCGGCCAGTGACTAATTTTTGTTCGGACTTCGTCCAGTCTAAACAAACATTAGTACTTTTTGCACTGAATTAGAAAATATGTAGATATCAGTCCAGTGTACTTCATCTAAATAAACCTTTAGACTTTCTTCCTTTCAGTGAACCAACGACTAGGAGAATTTTAGGGGCAGTTCCAGGTGTAGTTTTGTGGGATTTGCGAGCTGGATTAGCGTCTAAAATCTGTTAGACGCACTTCCAGTTGAACAAGAACCCAAGACAGAATGTTGAAGACCAAGTGAGGGGAAACTATAGGCTCCGCGATCGCAATCTGAGAAGTTGTAGATGAGTGCAGCTAATTTTATTTTATTCTTAATTTCTTAATTTTTCCGGGAATTTGCTGCTCGTACTTCATTTGGTTCTTTTGGGTTAACCAGAAACTTCTTCAAATTCGTACTGTAAAACAATTTACACAAATTGCAAAATATAGCAATGTGTCAGGATATTTTTGATAAGATTCCGATAAAAAAATTGCTGACAATTCTCGTAAGTTTAGATTGGTTAGAAAACTTTCGGACCAATGTTTTCAAGAATCGCAGGGATACTGAACATTAATCAGAGCAGCCGTTTGGCCAGTCGAGTTCAAACAACCACACGCACGGCTCTTTTAAAGGTTGTGAAATGATCAATTATGATATAGCCATACTTCAAAACAATCTGTAAACACCGGAAAACCAAATGCCACATACTTTTGCAACTGGTTACGGTAGTAACCTCTGGAAAGCACTCGCGCTAAGAGGTAAAGCAGACAATAAGTCGAGAGAAACAAAAATCACTGAAGATTTATTTTTGATTTTAAGACCCAGTATTCATGGAAGATGTATTCATTTTGCTTGTATTAAATAGATGCATACATATTAATTAAATAATGAACATATTTTAAAAGTACTCTGCCATTTCTTTGCAGTCCAATTAACCAGTTAAATCAGCGTAGTTCATCATTTTTACAAAGATGAGACCAAGCCACCGAGCACACTATTTTTGTATTCTGGAAGTTACCATCACAACATTTCTAGAATTTGTAATTGTACTTACCGGAACGCACCAAGATCTCCAAAGTCCAATAGGGAAAACACGCACTCGCATAGACCACACGAAATCATTATTATAAAATAACTGGAGAAAACAACATGCGAATAAGTTTTAACAAAATACCTTCACTGTCTATTCACTGTATTCATAAAATGGTCAATGATATCACTAGACACTTGACACAACTTCAACTCACTAGACGAGCTCAGAAACTGACGGTTAAAATTGTTCATCCTACCGTGAATCTCGGTAACTAACCATAAATGGAAGTCTGGTATGAATAGTACCTACTCGTTCAAACTAGGGTACCAAATATCAACCCTACCTCTCCCACACACCTACCTCTCAGAATTTAATTACCCAGTTTGATTAACGATTTACCTACCAAAAACAAACATAACTATTGAAGGCTCTGTAGATTGCAGAGAATTCATATGTATTATTTGCAAGCAAATAATAAACTTGCGGTTAGGGGCTAAATAACAATAATTGATTTTAATCTGCCGAATAGGTATTGTGCTGAATATGAGTTTAGCTGTGCATTTGATGTCTGGAAAGGGGATGGTTGCATCTCAAATTAACATGGCGTTCTAAGGTAACGGGATATAAGACAGTAATTTAACCATTTAGAGTGCACGGAAATGCTTGGAAACGTGAGCCAAAAATGCGGATTGGTTGGTTTCTTGATTAAGTATATTATTTTCCAAAGAGAACTTTTCTTACTTGCATGGTTTTCATACTCACGAAGCAAGATAAGCTTCCATACAGATTGTGATTCAAGCGTACAGTAGTTTATTTGACTAAAACAGAAAATAGCATATGACATAAACCATTCAACTACAAAGCACCGAGTATTTTGTACAGGTAAACTAACAGTTTTTTAAATGCTCTATAGTAATGCCTACATTTACAACAACATGATGTACATCATGATGTCTATCATGTACTTTGTACGTGTACTTTGCACATCACGTTATACATGATATGTACAACACGATGTTTACGAAATTAATTTTTCTTTTATGTTAACATATTTTGAAACTTGAAGATCCAAAATTTTGTTTAGTGAATGGAATGCTCTAGTATAGTATATTATTTTTTAACATCACAATAATGGTTCGCTCTTCACGAAAACCATTTTATCGAGGGAATTCTTGATACACAAATGCACCCCAAAAAATAACACATAGAGAACCTATAAGATCAACTTTAATAGATGTTAGATTGCGGTATCATAGCGTGTGGGGACATTAAGATCTTTGATGAAAATATACTAGCTAAATAGAAGACGAACCCATTTCCTTGTGAAAGCGGTTTTTTTGGCAACCCTTCAAAATGTCCTCATGGAAAGTGTTTTTTTTTCAATTTGTTTTATCACACTTACATCTCGTAGATCACTAAGATGGAGAATACTCACCCCCACACACACACTCACATACGTAGACCAATCCTAAATTAAACCTGACTTGCACGGAGCACACCATTTCCAGCCTCCTTGCATCTGACACATCTAACTAAATAGATGCGATATATTATGTAGAACTGTAGGAACCATTTACTTGTAAACGACAATGATAAATAATTGAACGTTTGCTTTCATCATATAATCACTTCCCTAAATTTGGCCAGTACAGATTGGCACTTCGATTGTAACTAACCTTCAATTGCATCCAGTGGTAAATCTAGATATTGACATCGATACATAACATTATCTTGGCATGTTGACATATATTGAACATAAAACACAAGCAGATGTTGATTTAATTAGAAATCTGCATTACGCAAGTCAATATCGGGCCTGCATGCGCATTGGTTCGTATGATCGCTCAATTTGCTGGCAAATACGCAAACTGTGCCTGTGCATGGGCACCAACTGTACAAACCGAGAAGATGTGTTGACGGCTGGTTAGCAAACGGGAACATTCAAGAGTCAACACTCTAGCAGGGTTCATTTCCTGCTATAACCACTTAACCAGCTTTAATTCACGATTACAAGGTATGACTTAATTTTTCAAGAAGTGATACAGACAGCTGACTTTGTGATCAATTATCATTTAACCATAACCCAGTATGAATCTATCTCACCCCTAAGAATAAAAAAAATCATAATGGTTCGCAAAATGGCCACAGAAATACAGCTTACCTCATTAATCCACAAAAATACCTCCGGAATGGCAAAACTTAATGTCAGATATGTTTACTTACTTAGACTTGTACATCCCACTAAATACCCAAACAAGTTTTAGAAGGTTCAGGAAGTTCAGTAGCAAGTTCAGGAATAATCTTTGAGAGGTAAAAGTCCTCCGGTGGCCGTTAAGAGAACACGCTCAGGATGTTGATTTTATCACTTTATAGGCTGCTTCATAACATCACTCGAGGTAAGCCGGGAGCCATGACGTTTTAGAAGATCTCGTCTGCTTCCTGATGCTTGCTTTGCCGGAAGTGCCGATTATCGGCGGTGGAGTTATTACTCGCCCCTCCAGTACGCCACCTTCAGGTTTTGTCGTGATTGAAGACGGTGGTGTTAGTGGCTGAGCTGTTGAAATTGTCGAGCTGGAGCTGGTGGGGATGCCGTCGGTACGTCGAATTGAAGTGTACCATGGTGTGGGACGATGTCTCGTACATCGTCGCCGTCGACGGCATCGTCCCCCGACGCTTAGCGAGCTGCGGTTCCACGCAACAGCAAAACAGATAATTGTTGAAGTGTTTACGGAAAGCTCCGCTAACACAGTATAATGCAATTGGGTTTACGCAAGAGTTGATGAAGCTAAAACAGAAGCCGACAATGCGGAAGGCGTTCCAATATTCATCATAGTTATTCATCGCATTTGGGTTGAACTGAAACCAAAGCATAAATGTGTGGTAAGGTAAGAAGCAAACGATAAAAATCACAACGAAAAGTAGAACCATCTTGGCTACTTTCTTCCTGGCTACGATTTGCGTGGACTGTCCCTGCATTTCTCCAGGCATGTTCCTGGTGCTCAACTCGAGATGTATCGCCATAAGCACGTAAAAACCGGCAATGATACAGAGTGGAATGGCGTAGTAAACAAGAAACTTAAACATCACCGTAAACTTTGCATAACCACCGCCAAACTCTTCTGGAAACGGTGAGCAGACGTCGATAGTGCGGTTGTTGTCAAGAGGAATGATCTGTATGTAGGAGAAGATGGCCGAAGGTAGGGCGAAGATCAAAGCAAGGACCCATATTCCCAAAGCGGTGAGAAGGGTAAGGGGCTTCGTCGAGAGCATAACATGACGCCGAATCGGATTCACGATCGCGCAATAACGTTCAGCGCTGAGTGCCGTCAAAGTGAACACCGAGACGCCAGTAGAAATGTCTTTGACACACTCGGAGAGCTTGCAAATAAGTTCGCCAAATGGCCACGACTCGACGGTGTACAGCACTGACGTGAAAGGAACGCAAGAGACGATTACCAAAAGGTCACCGAGGGCAAGACTCAGGATGTAAGTATTCGGGACGTTACGCATATTCCTATGTCGTACGAAGACCAGGACTAGTGTGCCATTCCCAAGGACACCGACTATAAAGATCAGGGCGAAGACTATAGGGACGATGTAGGTTTCTGGTCGCTCGTGGTAGGGCTCGTAGTGGTCCTCTTCGACGACATTGGTGGTGAAACTCGCGTTTTCGCTCCAGGTGGAGCTGGCGGAGACGTTACCGAAGTTAAGCTCCGAGGAGTTGGCCATCGAATCGTCCAGGAATACGGAGAGAGGGTGGCTGTATGACGTCATCATAGTGGATGCTCCCCGAAGATTCGAGAAGCTGTGAAGAAAAAACAATGGTTTACATTTACAGTGTTATTGATTGTTGATTAGCTTTGTGGGTTTAAGAAAAAGTTGTTTGTGACAGCCATGGAAAGACTTTTAGTTTTTTTAACTACTCATATAATTCAATTGTTGGATAAAATTCGCCAGCAAAGGTAAGGCTGGTAGAGCTGAATTTCAATTTCAAACTATTGCATTTCAGTCTCGCAAGAAACTGTCTCGGGAATGAGTTTTGTTCAAACGTTTAAGCCGAATCCCATCGCTGGCTGCTTGAGGTAATGGCATCAATTTCAATTCTTATTCCATTTGAGATTCATATTTTATTAGTCTGGTCATTGGTTCCATCTGGACATTCACCGTTGTACCCTGTTATAACATGAAATCAAAACCGATATCGAAACTTTAAAATAATATTTTGTTCCATCTTATATGAGTTTCTTGTTAATGTATTATATCAAAAGAATATAAAAGTATCTCTTTTCATTGAATTTTATTTCATTGCAACCCCAATAAGAAAAACATTCAAAGAACTGAGTTCAAAATTGGATTCTGAAAATCAGTTTTCCGGACGATACCAAAGGAATTTTTGCACCCACTGTTTGAAACGTGAACCAATGCGGAAGCCGAACCTGCATGACAAAAAGCATCCTGACTAGAGCGATGACAAAGACGAGTCAGCTCCCGGCGTGGGCACACATTGTTAGGGGTACTCGTCCCTACTCCCTAGAGCCATACAGCGAAAACCACGAACACAACATTGTTCAAGACAAGTAACACTAGAGCTAAGAAACAATAGGCACACAGACGGTCTTTAGTCGTAAAGATCGAGAAATTGGCTCTCAGCTGACAATATCTAGTTTCGAGGTGTATCTTGTGAGAAAAGAATACGGCACATAGAGAAGATCATTGATCTCCTAGACAATGAAAATATTCAGAGTGAAACATTCTACCAAATTTTCGATTACGAAATTTCAATGGTGTGTTATTTTTAAAGAACGTAATTTTAGTGGTTTCACGTTTGTATGTTGTTACGTTTTCTTTCTATTTTGCCCAAATTCGAGTCAAGTATTTTAGCAATTCTAGCAATTTTAGCAAAATCAGTTTCAATTGACCTGGTATTTGTTATAAGGCGTTGTAAGGGGTTGAGCGTAGGTCGACGGTCGACGGAGCCCTGATCGACGGATAATTATACACAACCTCCAGTATTATCAAAACGACCAAGTTCTATAATTCATAACTGTTATAATATTAACCGCAAAGGTAAAACATTCACCTCAACCGTGAGATGAAAGGACCCAGTGTAAACAATACCTGCTCTGTGATGCATGATTTTGTGTACACATGTAAATAGTTAATAATGGATATGTTCACACCAACACTCTTGCAATTATTTTTCACATTTTCTCCTGTAATGTTATTTCTTGCGACATAAGCTTGCAGTAACCAAAGGGACCTACGCGAACACAAGGGTGCCCTCGATTTAAGTATATCAGGATTTTAATGTAACTACAATTTATAACGACTATGGTGAAACATCGGTTCACGATTCCACCGAAAAGCACCCTTTATATTCTATAAATCCGATTTATTAGCTCGATGAAAATCCTAACTATATATAACATGACAATTAATTGAGAAATAGGGTGTTTTCTTTTAAAGGGGATCTCTCGATATTCGAGCGCGTGTTTTCATCCCGATTCCATCCATCTCTCGCTTCTGTGTGGGCGAATTTCCCGGTGAATTTCCCGAAAGGAGACCGCGTTAGACTTAAATGATAAAACAGCTTCTCTATTTATAGAATGTTTTCAACTGCTCGGATCAAAAGTGATGAGAGTCGTCTGGATTCACAGACTCCTTCACAGTCAATAATCGTCGCTATCGATAACACTTCGAAGGATGAGAACGACTCGACGGTGTCTACGCTTTTCGGCAGCTTGAAATTTACATTCGAAATTATTGCTGAGCACTGTGATCACCAATTTCTCTGCTAACTTGATTATTTTTCTTCAGGAATATTATTCAGCTCTGGGGTAGGATTTCTTGTTTGAAATTGATTTTCAGATAGGAACTTTTCGACGGGCTCGTTTCAAACGTGATAATTTTATCCTGTGGCACTTTGACAAATCTAAAGAAAATGAAAGGAAATGTATCAGCATATCTGAGGCGCATAACGAGTCATACTTATCTTGTGGTAGGAATTTGCTGTAACTTATTGTGTATAACACGCATTTAGAAGTAAAACTCGGAGCAAATACATTCACTTATGTAAATAGAAAATCTCATTTTCTACCTTAAATCCTACTCTCAGTGGTGCTTCTAAGTTAAGTTCAAAAAGATAACAAGAGTAGTGTTTTTCTTCAATTAATTACCCCAACTTAATTGCAAAGTCCAGGACCAAACGCTAAATAAAAACCTACTGATGTAATCTTTAGCCTTGAACATTCTACAGTCACTGATTCTGTTTGAAATTCTATGAGTTATTGAAAAAAATATTGGATTGGTCATTTCAACATGTCACTCGTCAAATAAAAACGAATGGAAAAAATATAAACACAAGCAATAAACAAAATTCGGAGCGTAAAATAGGAAGCATTTTCCATTTCGTGATATCCGTGCAGACAAATACGAAAATCTCTTTTATACGCCAACGTCAATCGTTCACCCATATCGTTTATCCATACATGATTGCTACTACACACGGAATGCTACACCCCGCTTTACTCCCAACTCCCTCAAGCACAAATGCATGACCATTGCCCGACCGACTCAAAGGAGATCAACACTTTGACTAAAAAGCCAGCGGCTAGGTCATTTCCACTGGCCAAATTTGTTTCAACTCGCGAAAAGGCGTAGCCCATTTAACCATTGAGGCAAAATCTTTTATCTGTCCACACCGATTTGAAATGTTATTTACATTTGTGATGCGGCAATCCAACCCTACGCAATGTTTGTTTGAAATACACAGAAAATAGGACCGTACATAATAAATTGTTTGCCAGCATCAATAAATGTGAAAGCCAACTCCCACAACTTTTAGTTAAAATTTCGTCTTGCCAAAGTTCGTACTCGATGCGGGGAGCTTTCTGTGCGAATTGAGTGCCGTCTTCTTATAGTGGACTTGGACGGAGACTAGTGGCATGTACCTATACCTACTCTAAAGCTCTTTGGACAAATTGAGCTATAATTCAAGGCTTTTCCACCAGTGGCCTATAAAGAAAAGCTAAGGAAAATCAAATTCCTGTCACATGTTTCAGCTGCGGTAGAAAGGTGCTATTCAGAGGTCCAATTGGAATGTTCTGTACTTTTAGGAAAACCTTGGTGGCAGAGTTTGTTCTTTTTTCCGAGGAACTAGCACGCTTTTCCCGACGGGACGGAGATAGTTGACGGAGATTTTGTGTCAATTGCATGAAACTTCGGAAAAATTTTGTCAGAAATGTACGTGAATTTACACTTCGAAACTTTTTCAAGAGTTTTATTTTAAGGGGTCCGCTTCTTTCTCGTACACCTTGGTCGGTATTTTTGTTCTCTTATAAATAAAGAACATATTTTCTTGTCAGTTTTTTAGGGTGAGGAACTTTTAATTTGAAAAAAATGTGTGAATAAAGGGAGAAAGTTTGTGGTGGCATTGGGTGTATTACTGTGTACATTTTGATGAAAATCTCCTCCTATGGTCTTTAAGACTTGAATAAAAGTATATAACGTTTGTGTAGAGGACTAATCTAAAATTTAGCTCAAATAACTTTATTAACTGACAATTATGGAAAATAAGTGGATATTAACTCAAACCTTTTCTAAAAACTCGCAATAAAGAAAATGAGAAAATAATATATTATATAAATATATAAATAAAGCAAACAGAGAAGAGTTCTTCTTGGGAAATTTTGTTACAGAAAATTCTGCGCTGTCTCTGTGAATTACATTAAAACTATGCCGACAGAACACATTTTAAGTTATAATGTAGAAGTTCTGTCTCAAAAAAGAGACAGAGACTTAAAAGTTTTCACAAATGTAATTGCTTTGAAATCGGCACAAAACTTTCGGTGCTCTCAGGTGTGCAGCTCACCAATTTAGTGAAAATGAATATATTTACCCAATACAACTCGCAGTTCTGAAAAGTGTATGCTAATTACTGATTGTTTTGTAAATTAACTTAAGTTTTCACTGTGTAATTATTTTAGTTAAAAGTTGAATTTAAATTAAATTAAATGCTTGGTGGCCTGACTGGCTGTGGTGGTGGTATATGGTGTTTTCTAGAGCGAATGTCCCTCCCCCTTCCCCTTCCGATAAGTTGGTAACAACATTTGGCTCGGGCATTCGAGCAGAAGAATTGTATCGCTTCAGGCTTACTGATTGCCAATTGCGAATTGGTAGCTGTCGATTGGAAAAGCCATCGCAAATCGATTAAATTGAAACGTGAACTAGCCGCAAACCGAAAAGAAAGCGTAGCAACTCTGTGAGGAAAACGGATTGATTTCGGATACTGTTTCAGTATGCTGTTGAAGAGGAAGACAAGACTGGTCTAAAAATAATAATATAGAGCGTTGTCGATAAACACACAGATATTTGTGGGGTTTCAAGCACCATGTTGCTTGACACACATATATTTAACTGGACATTTTCGGAAAAAATCAGCAGAAATTTGGGATATCGAGTCCGATAAATAAAATATTATTATTATTATTATTATTATTATTATTATTATGTGTGGTGTTTAACGACGCACTGTTTTGATATCTGGCTATGCTGCACTGGTCTAATGGATAAATAAAATAGATTTGATAAACAATGGATTAAAAAATAACTATATCTATTTATTTATAGTAAGTAAAACAAATAAAATAATACTAAAAACGGAAAAATATAATGCAAAACTTAATAATAAAACGAAAAAAAGAAAATAGAAAAATTAATAAAATAAAGACACAAAGTCCACAAAATTAGTCAAAATATTATCGACAATAGAGAACGAAAATAAGAAGAGGTCTAAACACATCGGGAGTGGTAAAGAGAGTAAGCTTAATTGTTTTCAGAGTTTTCAGGGAAGAAAACGGTCACAAAGACATAAGAAAATTTGCAAACACTTATTTATATTTTTTTTATGAAATACGGAAATTGAGAGCACAGAAAGTTACCTCGAAACGTTATCAAAGTCATGGCAGCGTTTAGCCTTGCATAAAAAATATGAACAAAAAATATCAGGAAAACAACACAGTATGATCTTCAATTACAATGTAAGTTTTAGATTACTTTGTTTTACTTTTATTCGCTTATTAACCAAGACACATACTTAAGTTCATAAGGTCATAAAGTTCGATATTTTTACAAGAAAACCCGACTACTAATTTCGTATTCTTACTACTCCTGTAAATTTTGTTTCGTTGTTTGTTACTTAGTGTAGAACGTGGTCTTTACTTGATATCATACACATTTTCCTGCATCAACAGCAAATTAATCAAATTCTCTCTGTTCGCACCGCGTCGCAAAGCAAACATGACAACCCCCAACCGCATACCACCTTATGTAATGAGGAGGGGGGAGGGGGGGCAATGAAACAAATTCAATGAGCAACCACATCACGATCGTTGCACTACATGCTCAAAGGACATCTAAGTTCCCACAATCCCTTGCATGAAACCGCGACTCAAAAGATAAGTCGAGTCGCACCTGGTGAACAAACTAGGGAGACAAATTTGTTCAACTCGAAAAGGTCACTAGACGAGACGAAAAGTAATTAGTTGCAGAAGCGCAGGATGTACCAATTCATTAAAAAAAATCTCATTAAAATCTCTGGATGCATTGCCAACAAAATGAAACTCGTTTCAAATTGAATTACAAACTACAAGGAAATTAGGATCTAATGTTTGGCAAGAACAATCTGAACAAGTTCTGGTGAGGTCGGAGAATGACATTACATATTCTAATTCGTGTCATTATTCAGAGACCTTGATCCTGAGCGACGTTAGAAGACCTTGTCTTCGGAGATACTGTCATGTTTTGAAGCATGGTGAAAACTGTCTTCTACGCCGCCTAGTAATGACAGGTCCATGTCTAGTCAGATCGAATGCAAATTCCAAGCATGCAACGCAATGGGTGGAAGAGAAATTGGCGGAAAGGGGTGGCCAGGCCGTGGGATTGGCGGGGGTGGTAGTAGGGTGGCGGGGATCGAAGAGGGAAGGTTGAAATGCATCAAGGCAGACGGGAAAAATGATGACAGGAAGATCTCCTCACGCTAAACCTTATAAAGGGACGCTTTATGAGGAAAATAGCCCACTAAGCGCCTCAGAGGGAAAGCAAATTTAGAACTTGAACTCCAAAATGAGCAAATCGATAGGTCATCAATATGGATTGGGTCATATTGGCCTATCTTGTTTGAATTTGGGTATTATTTGCCGATTTAATTATCGGTGTTTGTGGAATTTTTATTGGAAAGCTAGATGAAGAAAATGATCAACTCTCTTATATACCTGATCGTTCATTTGCATTTTACTCTTGACTGAATTCTGTGCTAACCGTTCACTCTGATCTCAGTAGGATATTATTGGGACCATCAAATAATTAAGTGTCTTGAATTCGAAACCGAAGTGAAACGTTAGAGAAAAATGTCAAATCTGTCGGAAGTCGCGAAAAATGATGAGCCTTGTTCCTCTGGGAGTATCCCTGTAAATGTCATGCGGAAAAGCTTATCTGTGTCAACCACTCATACCTGCTTAGTATATCATTTTCCGACCTAGCAGCTGAACCATACCGGTTGAAGGCGACTACGAGAGCCAAATAATGATTGATACAAGCTGGAAATCTTTCTGAAACTCCTTAAAGAATTGCCATGTTGATTTATGACCGTGGCTGCAAATTCGAGACTTGCAGCGTATTAAATTAAGATTGAATTATCGAAAAACCCTTCTCATATCATGACAAGCTTTATCCTTGTCTAATTTGTCACAAACAATTAAAACTTAGTGAGTCTTAACGTGTAATCTTAAAGCAACCAAAAATTAATTTCTAATTAATGGTGTGTCTATAGCTTCTTGAGAACAGCAAATTCTCCATTAAACCATAAAGCTTTGGGCTGAGAAATATTTTAGAAAGCGATCTCAGCTTTTAAGAGCATAACATGCTGCTTTTAATATCACGTGCAGTTTGTCACAATTTCGCTGTACGCCCACTTCATTTTCTATCTAATATCTATAAAACATTTCTAATTGGGGCCGGGACTCCAGCATGAAAACCAATACCGAAGCTCGAATGGCAAGGCGAAATTCCCACAAGGGCGTCAGTTACCAATGGCTAAGCAGAAGCGTTTACATAATTTATAACAATGTAGAAGATGCTCTAGATTATTGTCTACTGTTTCAACTGAACAATGACCTGAGGCATACAGAGATAAACATTATAGTTTATGCCAGAGCACAGAGTCGAGCAATGCTAATTTGTTTTAGAAAAACGCTAGAGACAAATCGTATGGCGCTCAATTCGTTAAGTATATTTTCTTTTAGAGTGCGTGCATTTCATTGCATTGCTCCAGTTTCGAAGGAAATGTCCGGTGTCATTTCCTATTTTCTTCTCATTTACTCTTTTATATATAGAGAGTAATTTGTGAAAAAACATACATGTACGATACAAGCTTAGCTCGAAATAGCTTTCTCAGCTCTTGTCTTTCGTCTAATGAAACGTTGGCTTCTGTACATGTGAAACCCCTACTAACTAAAATTTCTTTCCTCTCAAGACACATGAAACCAAGGAGGGTAAAAAAGATTGAACAAGCTTCGTATAAACACCACATGCCTGATAGAATCTTTCATCGAAGAATAATAATTGAGACATGGTCTAGATCTCAAGATTGACTGTTTGATCTTTTCTTCCGTTGTTTACATTGCAACCAATTCGGCATGTGAGTTGTGGGAATAGAAATAATTCAGTGGAACTCTCTCGCGTTCGATCAAAAAAAAAAAAAAAAATAATAAACAGGCCGCAGTCTCCAAGAGATGATTTTTATTTTTCGTGAACTGGGTCCTCCCACTTGCTTTTACTGTCATCTCCGAGTTACTTGGTGGCTGATTCTGGGAGGAAGTTATTATCACAATATGTGATCTACGATAGAGAAAGTTAGACTGCATAGTATTTATCTTTGAGCAATTAGTTTTAAAGTTTTGCTTTTGCTTGGCTGTACGAAAACCACAGGAGAACGGAATATTACAACCGTATCTTGTCATGAACTATACTGGACTATGATATTTATCAACCGGACCTAACCATGACACAATAAGTACGTGGTCCAGCAGTTTTCGCAATTCCGTGTCTGGTTGGCCCTGGACGAGGCTGGAATATACGAGTTTTCAATGTTTCATGAGATCAAGATCCCAAGAGGTTCGCATAGGTTTTTCATTGTTTTGGCGTACAAGGGTAAAATTCTCTGAGCGCATGTACAATGCTGTTAGTTTGTATTACAATGAAATATGATAGCAACGAGTACCGGTATGGTTTTGGATATGCAGACAGATTGCGTTGCGTACTCTCTCGGTGGCCACAGATTTTATGACGAGTTGAGTAATAGTCTGGCTAGGTGGCAAGAGGTTGGTCCATTAACCTGCCAACCAAAAGCATCAACTGCATGCTATTATGGCGTATAGTGGTCGGGATATAGTAACGTTTCAAGCATGCTTCTGTAATATTCCTAGATGTGACCTCTCCCCTAGGTTTCCTTCCCTCTTCTACCGACCCCTTCGTCGTCCTTGCCCACGAAGCACTTCCTTTTCAGCCGGATGTGGAAACTGTGGTGGAAATTGATGCGCTGTAACGTACAGTCATTTTGTAGACTTGGCTGCAAGTGGAAAGTTTGAAAAGTTTGCATTGGAATCGGTGTTAAGGGTATTTGACTGTTGATTGCTTACTTTTCGTTTCTGTAAATTAGTTTTACGACGTTGATTTTGTAGATTGTGTGGCTTTTTTTATGTGGTCAGCGAGCAGTTGTGAAGAAAATTTTGATTTTTTACAAGATTTCTTAGAGGCTTGGCAAAAAAATATTTCCTTTGTTCATTAACTATCTGATTCACTGATAAACTGTATCTCGTCGTCGGTGGAAACCGAAAGGATACTGAAAAAAGATGCTACAATTTTTCAACTTTGTTCGGATAAGTTTTTTTTTTTATTGGAGCCATAAAAGCTAACAACAATTTTTCCTTCGCCTGCGGCGCCAAGAAAACTTCAGAAAATGTTGTATTCGTAACTGAAAACAGATCTCAAAGGAACTATCACAATTTTGATTGATTCCGAAGATTTAAAAGTAAACCCGTCATTAATCGTCAATAAATCGTCATTTCAGACGATTTTCCTCGGAAAATGCATTTTCATCGCTCGGTTAGCTGTTCAGAAAACGTCGTCATCTCGTACGTCAGCCAGCATTTTCGCGGCTTTTCACATTTGAATGAAGATTACCGCGACCAAGAAGATAAAGGGATTGTCTGACAAAAGCTAATTGACGTCTTTTATCTATTACAGAGATCATGATAAATGAGTTCACAGGGCAAGAAGAGCAAAAAAGAAGCTGCCCCAACATTGATTAAATACTATAAGAAAATTCAAGCCTAAACCTAGCGTCTCGTCGAGGAAGAATTTAATAACAATGTCATTATTCGTTTTATAAGATGATACCACGAGAATTGGTGAGTGTAATCATGGAAAATAACATAAAGGTGCACTGTATTAGCTGTAACAGAGTCTTGCACCCTCTAAAGTTTAGACTGATGTTCTTAATCAAGTCTCAACTGTGTTTTACTGGCTGTAAATGAGGTCTATCTATCTGTACAGAATCCCAGACTTATCGACTTTAGCTACCTAGGTTGGGGTTGCAATTGTTTTGTACTTCCAAATGTCATGCAATTACTGTTAGATGACAAAATGTTGAACAACTCGTTAGATTTTCACCCATCTATTTTACTAACATTTCCTGAGCTGCGAATCGCTATAGTTTCAAACGTCTTGCGATAAGAAGATTGCCACTGTGTTAGGTGTGAGAACAATGCGTTTGAAAACCTCTCGCAGCTGTTGAAATATAGTCTATGGAGAGAGAATTGATACAGTTTTCATTATTATAAACTAAGTTAATTTGATATACGCTCTAGGCAAACGCTTACGACGTGTAGTTTAAGCACGAGCGAGAATTGTTTTAAACTGAACTGAATGTAGAACGTGCTAAATTGCATCAAGTTTCATTTCCATGTGTACTTTCAAACTGAAAAAACGTCGCTCCCACCTTTTACACACCTCAAAATTCTCACCATACGCACAAATTGTTCCGAGTTACAAATGACATTACTCTGTTTGAAATCTTATTTAAATTGCAAACGCTTGCAATGCGCGGGGTATTTTGATTATTATGAACACGACTACCGTCTCAAAAGTTGATGTTCGAGTTGATTGAGTTCGAGTCCCCGTTTGGGCATCAATTTTTGAGACGGTTATAGTGTTGATAATAATAAATTGGTGTGCTAGTACCTCTCAACCAAGAACTTGAACGTCTTATATGCATCGTGAGAATAACTAGCTTGTAAGAAAATCTTCCCTTTGACAGACTGGGTAGGTGTGTAATGAAAAATTGATCACAATGAGCTTTCGTACGGAATAAAAATGTCGAAAAAGTGGCCTTTCGTTTCGCTCAGCTTCATGGAGTCAGAGAAAATCGCACCTGTTTCAGTAGAATACACCGACAGTACTGAGCATGATGCACATTATCGAACCTCATTACAGAAATAAACTGCATCTTAATTGCATTCGAACTTGTGTTTCTTTAAAGCCACGATGAAAAATATAAATGATTGGCGCATGCGTGCATTTACACACAATTTTCTAAATTTATTACAGAACATTGATAAATTCCTACCACGGTTTACAATAATTTGTGATCAGTCAGTGCCTCTGCCTTTGACTCTGTAATTTGTTTTGCTAATAAAAAGTTGGTTCCTTTCGATCTTTGCCTTTCAGACCCCATCAATCAATCCCTTGGATGTTACGAAGGGCGGGTGTGCTTCTCTACACGATAAATCGAAACCATTAGCACCACGCGTTAATCGCAAAAACATGTCGATTTTTCAAACCTATCGAGAAAATTTTCAAAATGTGGCATCCTCAAGATTGAGTTGATCCCGTTTCAGGAATAGTTCTTAAACATGCAATGACCTCGATGATTTTACTTGTAAATCAGCTGAATTTTCTTAGAACGCGGCAAACTTTACATACATTAATTGCATCGTGTTGCTCATCCGAAAGTTTCTCAAAAAGTTTTTTTTTTGCTCTGATATGAAAGGAAATTCTTAGAATTTTGATTAAGGTACTCTCTAAAAGTTGTGTGAGACGTTCAATTTTATATCGACTTATAAAATATTCATTCTCTTGTTCCTTGGGGCTAGTAGAAAGCTGTGCAAACATTTTGATCGCTTTTATTTGGAATTCCTGCAATTGAAGAGGATGCCAGAGTTTGCTGTAGATTAATATGTTTTAAATTGATCAGCAAAGCCGAATCTTATTTAAAAACAAATATGTGTTGTAATATTGAATCTATAAACGAGTAAGAAAGTTAGACGATTATTTTTCTTTGACCGTTTGCTGTTCTCTATCGAAAGAACACAAGAGGCAAATTAAAAAAATGTAATATTTTTGTATGATTTTGTGAATCATCCACGGTCACATACAAACGTTTAAATTGCAACATTTATGACACAAGTTTGGAAGAAATATACGGACTTTAAACCATGTTTTTTCTTTTATTTTGTTTCATTTGAAAACAGCGTGATAATAAATTAAAATAAATTCTATAGAGTGCAATAAACAGAATAAATAAAATCCACTTCCTTCCCCTTTTAATCCATTCGAATTTATTTTACACATTTATTTCGGAATATTTAATTTAGCCTTCCCTAGAATTGCTTTTCGTTCTGCGTCTGACAATTTTTCTACGTCAGTCTTGTCTTCTCTATTTACCTTACCGTCATTCTATTTACTGATTTCTTTAGATGTCTAATTAATAATTACTGCCATCTAATACGTCACACAACTCATTAATCCAGGGTCCTACCGTGCAGAAAGGATTGGTCATCCCAGTGAGCCAGTATGTCACTGATATTTTTAAATCGTTTTGTTTTCTTGTGTCTTTGGTATAAGAGCAAGAAAAAGTTAATTAAAAAAAAACGATCGAAATTTTCCAGGCTGCTCATAATTTAATCTGTCAGTTTAAGGTTGTTCTAATCTAAGATGCTTTTTGGGAATACTGAACTTTGAAAGTCTTTACCACTAGCGAGGCAATTTTAAAACATGATGGTAATTTTGTAAGCTGTTTTAGGGAAATCTACAAAATGCATTTTTTTAAATACATTTTGATAACTTACTTTTAAATCTTGTACATAAATGTAAATATGTGCTTCACTGCAGTAAGCAGACACAAAAAAACCACGTAAAATGGCATAAAATTAAGTTGTTTTGGCTACAGAAAGCCAGCTATAAAAGTTATCAGTCATCTTTGCTAGTGAAATTTTGACCAACGATTTAAAACACCCCTTTTAACGTGTTAAGGGAATGCGTATGCATTAGATTATACCTGTCACTAAAACAAGGCTAGATGAAAGTTTGTTGTGAGAAGTGAAACGTGATACCAGAATGCGTACATTTTTTTAAATATTAAGCTAATATTTTTAAAGATCGTGATTCAAATAAGAACAAGCAAGTAGAGATAATTTCTCTAATGAATCATTGTCATGTACTAACTGAGTTTCTCTTAGGGGAAAATATGATTCAAGTGTCAAGTAATTACACTCTTTGGAGCTAGGAAACGTTTTTTTTTCTTATCTAAACAACTACGTTTTCGTAACCTTTTCAAGCGTGCTGCTTTAGAGCATGTGTACTTGCATTTTCGTTGCTTACTCGATGTAGATAAAAGAACATTTAAGATCTAAAAAAATACAAAAATGTGACCTTAATGGTGGTAGTAAGTTCATTCGTTGATACGCACCTTTGGCGTAATCTTGAGAACGCTAGAAGTAAGAATATTCAGAAGCATAACAGCTAATTATTCTGATATCGCAATCCAAGATTAATTTAGCCAGCGGCTTTTCGGAAATATCTTAGAAATAAATTTTAGAGATCCCATATAGCGATTCGTACAAGCACGCGATTTCCTGGTGAGAATTTATAATCTTTATGATTATGAAAGCATTAAAGGTGTTAAAGCTTAAAGTATTATTTCTAGTAACCTTGAAGCGATATACAAATACAAAAACTGCACATAAAACCCCCAAAAACTAAACGTGCAATTTTTTATCGTAGATTTAAAGTCACGACTTTTTTCCACCTTTGAAAGACAGGCGTGGAAATTCTTGAAATGTCCTACAAAAAAGCAATACCATCCCAAGAAAACAATGACTATTTTTTAATAATAGATGTGATTGGACTCACTGCTTGTTGTTTATAGTGAAGGTTTTTTTGACATATTTGACGTTTCAAGATCTCCTGGAGCTTGTTCTCTACATTAATTTTGCATCGCTATCGGATCACCTCTATACTTTACAAGTCTTGCTGTTGGCACTTGCAAAAAAGCTAAAAAAGTCAGTATTTTTCACGCCGCTAAAATATTCTTTATTATCCCAAAAGTGATACCGACTGTGATGTAGCCTATAATGTAAATTAGTGTTTATTCATGGCTGTAGACAAAAATATGAGATAATTAGGTACATGAAGCAATTAAAATGATTAATTTCATTTTTGGTGTAGCCTTGCGTGGATGTAATTATTTGCGATGAGTAGACCCTATGGATAAATAACTATTTATTTAGCATGCTTCAGTAGTTTCCTTTCAAAACATAAAATTTGCACAGAATAGGGCCATTTCGAAAAATCGTAAAGTGTATCGCCCTATAATCTTGGAAAATGTTCAGTTATATCGTACTACCATAACGCTAATGTTAAACTATCTTCGTTGAAAATAGCCGCCAAATGACTGGGATGTCATATCGTTATTTCTCACAAATTACAGGAATTTAAATCTCGTTTACGAGCAATTAGTCATAAGAATGCTAACCTCAACAATTAGTGTACATGTATTGATATTTTCAACAATATATATATTTTTTTAATTGTAGAGGTTTGTTAAAAAGGATGGTCGAAAAAGGATAGCACCTACCATTACCACTTGCTGTCGGCTTGTTTGCTCAGCAGAAAGTTTAAAATTAACGCTGCCTCTCTGACTTTATCTATAAACTCAATGCCTATATGATTTAAGGGAACTATGAAAATCGTTTTCCGCGACAGTGTCCGTTGGTGTTGGCACACTTTCATGACCATACAACGGATTATCTTTTTGAAACTGACTTCGGCCTGCTGCACATGGCATGGCACATTG
Organism: Protonemura montana; assembly: GCA_947568835.1. Taxonomy (NCBI): domain Eukaryota; kingdom Metazoa; phylum Arthropoda; class Insecta; order Plecoptera; family Nemouridae; genus Protonemura; species Protonemura montana. Next base: position 13,919,163 of record OX387602.1, read on the forward strand.
GATATGAAATATTTGTGCGTAGCGCGGAACTCAATAAAAAAAGGGTAAAATGAAAACAGATATCTCTGTGCGACAATTTTGCAGCGAATCAAACTGCGTACTCGGCTCTTCTCGCGACACGGTTAGTTGGTTTGAATATTCGATGGTGTTTCGAAAAGTCATCGCATTTGAATGTGGATATAAAAAAAGGCGTAGAGGGAATTCTAAAGATGTCAATCCTTAATGCGTTTTAGCAAGCAGGAAAAAGTGTCTAAAGGTTTTTATTCTTAGTTTATCAGTTGTTCCCAAAGTAGGCATGCATTCAAAACAATGAGACGTGCGCCAAAAAAAAAACAGTCACAAATATTTTGTCAAAAATCTTGCTTATCAAAAAAAGAACAACCATGAAAAAAATCAAGAAACTTTCTGGGTTTTTTTCTTTCGGTGAGCAATCAAGAAACAGATCTTGGTTTCTTGGGATCTTGGTCTTGATCTGTATTTTCTTTCTAGTTTCTGGCGTGTGTAGTTTGAGCCACCGTGAGGACGTGATCTTAGTTTGATATTGGACCAGACTGTTTGGAATTGTGGCCCAAGGCGGGAAATCGTGAATCTGACGTCACTGATTGCGTTGAGAGGTGTCAAAACCTGACGAGACTTCTCCGACTCTGATATATATATATTTTTTGTTGACGCCCGTGTCATTTAAACATCTCATTACAGGCATTGTTAAAAAATTCAACCTGTCACGAACTTTATAGTTTGAACGTTTCAAAGATATTTTTTTAAACGCAATTTTTGTTGTTGTTTTTTCCTCAAGTTTTCACATAATTAAATAAAGTTTTGAATAAGTTTCTGTTCTTGTACCCCAGTTAAAAGCCAAGCTGAAACGTCGAGAAAACTTTCGAAAAAATTAAGTATTGAACTTTTATGATGTTTTATTTCTCCTAGAGCTATGATCTTGTTGTTAAAGAAACACCTCTTAATTATCGGAAACATTTCTCAAGAAAAGAGAGAAATCGACCATTCAGACACAGGCATGGAAAGAGCAAAAAAGTTCTACTTTGAGATAAGAAAAACCATGTTAGGAAAAATCCCAGAAAAAATCCAAGAAAATAAATGTCCATCTCATTTTCAAATTCGCAGTCAAAATGAGACACATAGAAAATGAAACATCTTTTTTGCAACAATCCAATACTCTCAAAAGGGATCATTTGATCCCTTCCAGATTCTGCGGACCGAAGACATAGTTTTTTGTTCATCCCAGCGTTATACCCACAATTTTACAGCTCGTGCAAAAATCTCTTCGTTCTAGCATAGGATCAAATCGATATTTGGTGAGATTTTCCATTCCCTAACTTCACAGACGCTTTCAAGAAGCATACCTCACACGTGCTACTGTAATTTTAAGCTGACATGTTAATAATTATGTAGCAAGTGGAAATTTACACTCTCATTGTTCGTTGCTGACATCAAACCTATTGTCTAACAAAGACTCTGCTAAACATCATAAAGCTACACGGAATATTGTCAAACATAATCTATCATTCAACACCTTCAAATTAATGTCACTTCATAGACATCAAAGAATAGAAACGTAATTCTAGTTTTTATAGCAACTGTAACTATACCCATACAAAATGAAATGTAAATTGATTTCGCTGATAATTAAATTTAAGGTAATTCAAATTTCGAAATTCTTGCCACACACATGAGTGGAATTGCTTCCGAGAAATTGCTTGACTCACTCAAATTGCTCTTTTCTTTGGAACTCTTCTCGACAGAGGTGTAATCAGGCGGTTCTTGCATGTAAGATTGGCTTGGCGCTGGTGTGAGCAGCCTTTCAGCTGCCTCTCAAGACAATTACCAGACGTAGATAGTCGATGCCTTTGGAAAAAGTCTCGAATCAGTTCGGCAATTGCATCATGAAATCCTGTTCATTGTAAGCTAACGACTTGGTATTAGCACGGTATATGACTTTGACAGTATTTTAAGAAACACCATTTGCAACAGGAAGAATGAAACATCAACATTTTCCCATGGTAACAGTATTATATTTTCACTGATACATTTTTGATTAAAGTGCCAAAAAAGGACTTCGAATAGCTTCTATAACAGACCTATCTCTATGTAAAAATGTTTGAACTTTGAAGATTTCAAGAATACTTTTCTTTCAGATTTCCATTTTGAACACCTTGTCGCCTAACACAAATTCTTCGAGTTTTACCAAAAAGAAGTTGTGAAAACGAAGAGGAGCTACGTTTTCCTCTCCCGCTGATAAGATTTCGGTTGGAGACGTTATCGAGCTCCACGGGTTACGCAACTGCAAATGTGTCTGACACGTTTAAACACACGGAGGGCACTCAAAGAAGCCGCCGATCTGTCCCTGTCACCTTCGATAAAATGCCAGAGAAATGTGATGCCTCTACAAACATGAGTTCAAACACAGGAGAAGATGTCATGTAATTTAATAGAAATTCGTTACTGGCGTGGAACGTGAAAATCAGACTTATTATAGTGATATTAAAACACAAACTAACAGAGGAAAAATCAAATAGTTTCAAAACTTTTGAGGCGATGTTTTTTATAACAGTGGAAATCTGGGACTTGGGAAGACTGAAAAGCCAGTATCAGTTCAACAGGTGAGAGGAAATGGGGTTCGTTTTCTGGTTCGGACGATAAAACTGGTTAAAAGCTTTCTTATTTTCTCAGGCGTTAAACACTTTCCTTTTAGCAAAAGTTATGATCCGAGTGACATTCGACTAAACTAAATAGACATTTTCATTTCAACTAACCATAGATCATTTCACGGATTATTTATTTCTGGAATCAAACCTTCTGGGTTGAGTGCAATTACTTTAAATATAAGAACTATGAGACAAATTACTATGTCACATTTGTACAAGTACATGATTTGGAAAGGCCGCGATGTTTAAGTTGCCAATCTTGAAACATCAATTATTCAAATGATGATGTACATTTTGGCAATGTATCAGTATTCATTAGCAAGAAGCTCATCAACACTGCAGGGAAGCATGGTGAACTCGGGGGACGTATTCTCTCTAAATTAGAATCTCAAGGTTACGGGTAAAATGTATTTACATCTTATGTGCCGGAAACCTGCATACTGTTCGTATCTCTCCATGACCGCAGAAGCCATTCGGAAAGTTGAAATAGAGTAACATTAGGCTGGCGTGTGATTTGAAAATAGTTAAAAAATATCCGAGGCTCGAAAGTTCAGATGCTTTTCCATTAATGTTAGTGTATCTAAAAAAACCATTTTCATAGAAAGATGCGAAATAAAAGAAAACAATTGTACAGGAAAAGCTCGTCAAAATAGAAGTGCTAAATAGACACTTCAAGATTCTGATTTGCTAAATCCATGGAAAATGTCTTTCGAAATATCGTTATGCAATGGTACTATTTTAAACAATACGTTTAATCAAAGAATAATAATCAAAGGATTGCAACTTAGAGACAAACATTTAATAATCAGTCTTTATATTGATCTTGTAAAAGTTTCAGAACATTTGCGGATTTTGCACTTGTGACATAAGAACAAATTACTTTATGTTGAATTTGTCTTGCGTAAATAGGAATAAATTCCATATATTTAGTTTTACTAAGAGCGCTCGCTTTTCAAGCAACCGAGAGTTTAATTAATTTACTTGTGGACCTATGCATGGGTTTTCGATGAAATGTAACAAGTGTATGCCTATCATTATGGGATACAGATAAAGGAGCATACTTACCTACTGAGGTTGAACCAATTACCATAATTTACAATATTATTGTAATAATAGTTTAAGACGTAGATATTCCTTTCTCTGACTCGAAGATCTGTTAACACTTGACTGGGTTAGCAATTAACAGCTACCGCATTCTCTGTTGCGTTACGAAATAGGATCAAAGCGGATTCGAAATTAATTAATTAACCACTTTTCTCTCTTTGTAGCTTCTAAACTATGTTACTTCCTGAGATTGAAAGAGAATAAGCTCGAAGATATGTAATCCAGCTAGCTGCATTGAGATTTGGCAATAAAGGAGGTGCATTCTCAGAATTAATTAGAGTGAAGATGCTTCAGTTTGGCCAGGAAGCAAATGCTTCATGATCTGGACCGTGCACATCTGGGGCAGTATTACGACGCATGTTAAAAATGATTGAGAGTGGCGTAACTACTTGTTTTTTTAATTTTTTTTTAATGTACACATAGCCTAACTTTTGTAGTAATGTATTGCTCCCTTGAGCAGAAGATTTGAGTGCTCTACACTGCTTGTCCTATCTCAGTTGACATTATACATATAGTTGTGCTCTTATTCGAGACATTAATATGATGCACTTTATTATGTACTTCTTGTGACTTTATAAGAAGAAAATATGAATGAAAATATATAACAAAAGGCTGTCATCAGCATTATCTACGAGATGGGACATTTTATTTCATAAAACTACCGCACAAGAATAAGACACGTGCTATTTATAAACCAAGGGTGGATCTGATTTCTTTGCATTTAGAAGAAAAATTAACTTTGAGAGTAATCAATCTTATTTTTAGTCACGTCGGCTAGTTGTTTATAGGACATCAATCAATTCGTCGCCCACTCTACAAGTTTGAGGTCGTTGTTATGAGGATGAAAATTACTCAACGGCTAGCTCGGTATGATATTATTAAGCTGACAACAGCACGTACGCGAAAAAATTCTGTCCTTTGTATTAATTTTTCAAAGTAGTCGACTGCTCTTGCACGTATTTAATGTTTCTCGTTACCATGGCAAAGCTCCCAGGAAGGAATTTGTCCCATGGCAATCTAGGATGGAGACATGAACTTACAATGGGTATATCGTATCCCACAAAAAAGTTTTTGTTTCGACGAGACTCCATGTGCGCTAATGATAATATTGGAGCCTGTTCCATAAAACGTTCAGGCGAAAAACGTCCTGAATTTACTTTTAGGGATACTGGAAAAAAAACGCCATGCATTTGTATGGCTTAATCCAATAAAGATAATAGCTGCTTTATGTTTCTCTACTGAAACGGCTATAAACGCCGTGTACCAATTTCACATCCTCGCGGTGATTAGGGATTTTATAGAGGTGAACAATTTGTTTTGCTCTCATTGTAGCTCCGATGCTAAATGGGTGGTTAAAACTGAAAACCATGTTCTATGAAATTGTTGTAGTACGCGAAGGAACCACGCGTCTAAATTTCAATTTATTAAATGGATAGTTTACGGGCAAGCAAGGGGCGTAGAGCGTGAGGGACAAAGCGTGTGGAGGCAACCTCTTGCGGAAAACTTGTGGGCGCTTCGCTTTAAGACATGTTCAAGTCTATTATGTTATCTAGGCTTTTAATAATACATTTTTATAACATTTGGTCACTTATTAAGGCACTCGCTTTTCTGTTTACCCTGTTACGCATGCCAAAAAAATTCCATCTATAAAAAGCGTGCAACATGCGTTTCTTTGCTAGTGCGGTCTGCATCGATTCCTCTGATAGTAGACTCCCGCACATGAAAACTCAAGTCAAAAAGGCTTAATGCAAATTTGTTTGCCGCTCCACCCAAGCGCGGCAATAGTATGCAGGAACATTGTTTGTGGCAATCTCTCTGGACAGAAAATAATGGGCGAGTGTTGAAGAAGCAGAGTAATGGGTGTGTGGTTTTTGTTTGATATCAGTTTCTTTGGCTGACTACCCCTCCTAGCAATTTTCATGTCTGGACGCAACGATCAGTGTCATGTAAATAGAAAATGGATGACCAGTATGCATACATTTTTAGAACGTGGATGGATACACTGTAGCTTATGTATTTCTACCTTAAACTAGTTACAGAAATTGTAAAACTGAGAACCAAAGATTTTAAAATATATCATTTTTACGCTCGTGTTACAACAAACAATTAATTTCAAAATATTAGAACGCAATTCGGCCATTCACGGATAGCTAGCAGCGAGTTTCAATTAAAATTACAAATGCGCTCCATTCTTCTAAGCGGACTTGAGGGTTGGGGGAGGTAGCTAAGGCCAAATAAACTGTTGTACTTTACTCCTATTCAAATAAATTAACGGGAACTTAAATTAAAACTAAAAGTTGGTGCGTATGAATTCTCGTCATAAGACAATCGACCTTATAGATTTTAATTAAAACCAACTGTGAACGAGGGTTGATATGAAAGAAAATGACAATTTAACAAAGTTGCAAGCATTGCTACACGTGCCGAGAAGGGAATATAAGAATATTGAACAAATGTTGATTGCCACCAGCGCTGAGACTTTATTGGAAAGTGGATACCACGGATTGAATTTCCCCGCAGCCACCCATAAATTCAAATGACACCGTTTTGCGGCGGGCCCCATGTGCAAAACGAAGTACTCAGAGAACACAAACGTCGAGCGAGCATCTTCCATAAGTGCATCTGTAAACTTGACTTATACTTTTTAGAGGTTCACACGTAAAATGGTATCGTTTACTTAAGATCCAAGCAAAAGTATTGACGTACGCGATCGCCAAACCAAGATTTATTACATTCCGTTTCCAATATTACATCTTCTTTGTTATTCACCGTGTGCACCGGCTAGCTGCGAAGTAGATTCCGTGAGTAGCGCGTAGTCTCACGCACGAGCTGGTAACGCCGGCCGCCAATGTAGTGGAGGGTAAGTGTGGGTGATTGATGCCTGAAGGCAACGTCGGAATCATTAGTCGATTTCAGGCAACTGGCTACAGTCTATCTATATCAACAAGGATGATGGAAGACCAAGTGTATTAAATGATCATCCCTTCAAGAGAGGCATGAACAAACATATAATTGCAATGGTATCACTACCCTTAGATTGCCACACGTGGATTACGAATAGATCAGAGTCCAGTGTGAAATTAGAGCAATGGAAATGCTATTTATAGCAGGATATTGGTATTCTTGATCTTGCACTGGTAATTACATTTAGAATGACTTGGTGTGTTTGGTGTCCAATTTAATTTTTATTGCTTTGCTGACTACAATCTAATTATTTTTTAGTAAATTCCTTTAGAATAAATTGAAAAGCGCAGAAAGTAATTAAATTATCAATTATTCTAAGAGATAGTCAATCCACTGGATAATTAGAAAGCCACGATAGCATATTGGTTTCGTCTTTCGGTTGTATTAGCTTTTTTTGGCATGTCATCATTGAACAGAGTGAGATATTTCATTTGGCAAGAGTCCTACAGTCTCCACAGACAAGGGTACAGAGACGAATATCGTCCAATAAGAACTTTTAGAAAAATTGTTCCCCGAGCGTAAAAATCTCCATACACATAAGCCAGGAACAACATCGAAAACCGTTTCATGTTTTATTATTTTAAAGGCGGGAGAAAAACTTTAAACCTACATCAGGACAATGATGCCTCGGGGGTTGGGGGGTTGGGGGTTGGGAAATACGGTAGAGAACCCGGGGAACGTGATGGAAATACTGGTGCCTACACTTTGCCCATAAGAGGGACAATATTGGCGTGAGGGATCCCATACTTTCCATGGGTCGGACCAATCATAATAAAGATGAAAAAGTTCCTTCGGTTCATAATAACTTTAGATGTGAATAGATATCAAGACGTAAACCTGGAAGAGAAATTCCTTTGCAAACTGGCACATTTTTGGAGAAGAATATTTCTAATATCGTACTTTTGTTGCTCGAACTGAGAGTGCGAAAATAGCAGTGGCCAAGGCAACAAATTGCATGGATTCTTTGATCATAACGGGAGATAGAGTAGGTTAATTGTATCTAACGAGTGAAATAATTTAAAACGACCACAAGCAAGTAAAAAACTGTCGTAATGCAAAACTCAAGTGTCAATATTTATCATGCAAGGCTGTGGTTGAAACGGGAAAGTAAATTGGAAAGCGTGTGCATGAATTTCAAATCGTACTCGAGCTGGGTCAACTGTGTCCGGTCAGGGGTTGAGGGGGAGGGGGACGAATTATGCAAACTGCTACCTCTCGGACTGCGCAGGCTCATTAAAGAAATTTCAGTCAGAGATAATGTACGGGATGGAACATCTCCAAATTCTTCATTCACGAAGTCAAATGTGAAATGCAAAGTGTTTCTCGTATCCGTGTCGAAAAGTTTCTATGGACGAAACTGAAAGTGTTAGTTACCCACGAGAGATGTCTGCTTGACAAAAAGAGGTAAAATAAGGAAAGATAGTAAATTTTCGAGAGTTTTTTGTGACTTTTTGATGCGCTAGAATGTGTGGTCATAAATCACAATTAAATTTAATCGGGACTAGTAAGAGGTTTCTTGCAAAAAAGTTATTAATTGCGTTTTGAAATCGTGCCGGGGGTGTACTCAAGTGTACAAAAAGTACGTCATGATAATTACATCATGTTTACAGGATTACAGCGCTTCAATTGCGGTATCAATTAAACTTGTCATAAATTTACGTCGTCTGCTTGTGACAGTAAAACCAAATTTTAAACTAATATTTATCAAACTCAACAAGTTAATCGTGCAACTTCATTAAAATTTAAAAAAAATTCAATTTTGAAATTACGGGCTCACAAAGGAGAATAAATTGCTCATAATCCAACCCATGTCTGCAATAAAAAGATCTGATCCACGCTTAGCTTCTCTAAAGCTGCTTACCACCGGTTTAATTTAAAAATACCCGACATGATATTTCGAATTACACTGTAGAAGTATTAACCCGGTGATTTCATTTGACGGTGAACGACATTCGGAACGCTAATAAACTCTTCGAATAAATTCGTTCCCTTCAAGTGAGTGTGTGTGAGTGTCGGCGTTGTCGACTTTAAAAGTGATACAGCCAGGAGTATGTCCCCGGAAAACGGAGTGCTATCCCGAATCCAGATCCGCTTATTCCTCGGGAACATCGCTTGCCGGAACATTTGTTCTCACCATTAGAACACGAACAGCGAGGGGGGGGGGGGGGGGGGTCTTACACATTTGAGTGGGACGCATAGAAATGGTTAAAAATAAATTTTCATCGAGGAGTTGTGAATAGAGATCGTTTTCAATATGAAACGAAGTTATTTTCTTCCCACGCTGTTAAGAAAAGTCGGCAATAAAGAAATATTTTACATACCGTAACAACCATACCCTACCTAAGAATAGGGTTGTTCGGAAACATATATGTGGTCCCCCATGCGAACTTGAAGCATCACTGTATGCTGCTTAACTTCGATGACCTCATGTCAACTACAGGAAAGATCAATTTGTTTTATGATACAGAAAGGGCAACTTTCAACCAAAACTAAAATTCATACGTATCGAAGTTATGAATGACCAGCAATAAAATTCAAACAAAATCTGGATTCATGTTGAGATTCGAATAGTCGAGTAGGGATTCAAGCATACAAGTTCGTAGTATGGTGGGTAGCATACGGTGGCATGTGTCCGAGGGTCGGGGTTTGCGTTACCTATCTGCGTTGTTGTTCCCAGAATATTGGAGAATGGCGCGGATGGGTACGATTACATGAATGACTGCGTTATTCAGTGCCCAGGGTTGACGCAATGTAACTGACGTTGATTGCCGTCCACGCAGCGCGAAACAAACTCCGAATCGCGACGACCGAAGCACGAAACGGAGACACGAAATCACATTTGTAAACGAACGATGAGCTTATAATGTTGACATCTTTTGTAAAGAAATGTTGAATATGAAAACTTGAGAGAGTTCGGTAAGCTAGACACTGAGTAATGGTCCGAGACAAATGCATTGTGTGCTCCTTTTTTTAAGCCTAGCATTCAGTTGGTTAGGGAAAAAAGCGAATAAGAAAAACGTGTCGGAAAACGAGATTTTCTTTTCTGAAAACAAAATAAAAACTTGAAAAAAATTGTTGGTGTTTAAGTAACGGACGTGAAGCTCTGAATTGCCACAAAACAAGATGGCACCTATGAACACGGTTTGACAGATAGAAAATGGTGAAGGTTAGATTAAATCTTGACAGAACTCAACAAGAAAGTGGTAAAAGCACGGGAGGAGTGCTCTACGAAAACGCTCCAACGATTAGACACGACAGCTTTCGTGCCGACGGGAAATTTATAAAGCGGTGAAAGCGGTGAAATACCCTTGAAAGGTACGTCTACAAGGTTCTTGAAGCTAAAGAAGCGGATAAACCACGTCTAATTGACAATTCACTCACAATCTGCATCTCTTTTGGCGGATTACTCACTTGACGCACTCCACAGCTCCACTGCGTCGTCTCACTTTAGAATACGGTGGAGGTGCCGAGTCTAATCGTAACGCCACAAATCATTCATTACGTCATCATTCATGCCGTCAGCTTTCGTACCGTTTTTCTTCCGTTTCCTTAAAACATATTTCCTGATTGGCCCATCGCGTTTACACATCGTTCAATCACACAGCAAACAAAGCGAAACAACAATGAATTTCCATCTGAAAGGACATGCGTCATCGCTCGCGCCTATTTTTCCTCGCGTTTTTTTTTTAAATCTTTATTGTGATTGGCTTTAATAGGTAGCGATCAACATTGTATGTGACAGATATCCGTATTGTAGTGGCTGACTCCCATTAAGGTTTGTGTCTACAGTGGTGCTCAAAACCAGAGGTGGAATTAGCCGGTGATTATGGTCGAGATCATCTGGTTTGTATATGATACTCACTCTGGGAGACGGAACTCGGTAAAAAGATGTCCTAGAATTGACTTAAATCGCTACCGACTTTTAGCACAATGGTTTTTAGTTGCTTCGAAGATTGAAGAGGAGAATAGATCAATGTCACAATCATGTCAGAGTTTGTTGGGTTGCCTTTTGTAAATGTGATACGAAAGAAAGAATTGTCATCTGCCAGAAATTAAATACTTCTACTTGAGTGTTGAGATGTAGGCGTTGATATGTTTTCCTTTTGCTTATTTCTTATTATTTAGTCGATATAGCTACGATGAAAGGATACTTTTTGATCCGATGATATTTCTGTACTTTTTTCCTTGCTGTTTGCCAATTATATTTTCGTCGATACACTAAAGTAAAAAAAAAACGTTTTAGAAGGTTGTGTCTGTTCTAAAAGAGGTAATTTTTTTCTGTGATCAACGTTTAAGGGTGCAGAATCACAAAAATTATATTTCATTGAAGTCACCATTCCCGGAGAGAGTAAAATGCTATAAAGTACCATGGTTGTTTTGATTTGTGTCCTTTTATAAACCCTCCGAGGAGCTGAAGCAAAGGACTACACGAAAGAAGACTTCATCTGATTTCCAAGAAATTTATGGCCCACTTCATCAGTTCGTAACCAAGCGCTTGCGAGCTTTGATTGATTTAAGAAAGTAACATTTGAGGGATTTGCTTTTCATCTCAGTCAATTTTAAAAAATCCAAAAGTGGTGTTCATGTAGTGAATGGCTTGCTATCAGCCCTTTGTGAAACAAATGGGGTTCCTCGGGCCAATGCATAACATAGATCATCGCATTGATAAAGCATGAAACATAAATCATACTAATGCTAAGAATTTTTATACTTTTAAGAAGCTGTTAGGACATTTTACTCTATTTAGCGATCAAAATCTCTCCAACCACTCATAAAATCAGTCCTTTTGACTAACTGCAGGAAAACTAATTAATTAACAATAAATTTTATCATACCTAAAATAAAATCCCATCAATTGGGTCTCAAACCTCTATAAAATGCCAAATCCCCAGAGAGAGAATGGGGCAATTCCATATTTTATACCACCAATTCATGATATTTGCATTTGAGTAATAAACCCCCTATAAAAGGCGAAGTGTTTAAGGCGAATTAATAGATAAATAAAAAAGCCAATAAAAAAGAAGCAATTATGAGAAAAATAAACTATATTTTACAAAGACTGTCCACAATCAGTGGCATTATTATTAAACCAACTTACATCTAGACTTGTGCCCTGACGTAGCCCAATTGGCAGGCAGCCGTCTCGCCGTAGTTCGCTTCGCTTCGGCGTCGACGTTGGCGTCGTGCGGAGAAGCGTCGGTTTGCAGGGCGTCGCGGCGTCGACTGACGTCCACCAACACCGCCTTGCTGGCCACCAGCCGCGCGACGTCTTCGTAGAGGCCTTCGGGGCGCCTGCGTGTGTCTAGACATACTGATGTTCGCGGACATGCCGAAACAACGATTAGCGTATAGTTTGTTTCACTAGCAGCCGGCCCACCTGAGACAGAAGTAAATAATTAAACTAATTACTTTATAAACACATTTCCTCGAAGAGGTATCTTCATTCAAAAGAGTACTTATTTGTTAAATTCGGCATACATTAGAGTCGGAAGAGTTTGAAGAAATTTGGCGGGTTGATGCCAATTCTGTCAAAGCAAAACAAATGATAAAATAAAGACTGTCATTTCATTTCATGGCAATTACAAGTTACCAAATTTATTCGTAGATCACTGTCAAAAATCTAACAAAAAACATGTTTTGTAACGTTGAAACGGGACAACTCACTTATATTCCATCGATCGTTCGTTCAAATAAATGATCCCAACCGTTTTTAATCCCAATAACAAAATGAAAACAATCCATATGCTGAGTGATTAGATTACTCAGCCAATCTTACCGCACTGTAAACCTGCAATTACACTACACTTCTCTGTACATGTCTTCACCTTGTTCCCAGACACATGGTGTGTCCTTCACTTCAAACTATCCAACTAACCACATTTCGATAGCAGGTAAATATAGCGTCAATACACCTTGTTTGCTCGTCAGTGAAGCGATCTTGAGTATCAAAACTGGCATCTCTATGTAAACCCATTGTCATTAGGTACACTGCTTGGCGAAATCCTGTCATTCCTATACTGGCCTTGTTTTACCTTTACAAGTCTTAGTTACTAATCGAGCTGCATGTAAGTTGGTGTGAAGTAACGCTTTTCACTCGTGGAAATGTCAAATTTACCAAAAATTACAGAAAGTTTTACAGGAAATTGCCAAATTGTAGCACTAGCTTTTAAAATGAACTGCCGAGTAATTAGAGACACATGTTTTACATTTCTGATCGTTTGTTTGCTCGATAACATCCACAGCTGTGATGCGCGTTTAGTAAAATTAGCCAAAGTGAATGTTACACTTTTTTTTTAAATTAACTAAATGCTAGTAAAATTTAATTTCACTGTTTAATATAAAATGCGGAACTGTCGCTCTATTCTGATAATTACAAAAACATTCTATTTACTTTATATTCGTGTTTTTTTTTCGAATGTTAGTTCAAGCACAATGTAGTCAATACATAAATGATGTGCATTGCTACAAAATTTGCGATTACATGGATCTCTTTAATACTTTACCTGACATTAGTTATGATTATCATTAGAACCGTGTCAGCCTGTATGTATATAATCTCATTAAAATGCTTATTAAAATGGTGCGAGGGAAATGAAGCAGACGTAAACGAAAAACAAAAATGAATATACGGTGTGTTTTTTTTTTACGGTAAAAGTTTTTTGAATGGGAAATGCATAGTAATAATAATTCTCTGAAGACACTGTCTCAACGTATGGTAATCACTAATGTAAACAAAACTATGACCACAATATGAATATTTTTTGTGTCAGTTAAATGTTCTATTCGTTGTATGTTGGCAAAAATACCATTAGTTTCCCGTACAAATTTGATACAAAACATGGTCTCAGCAAGGGAAATGAATTAAAATATTGAACCAGACATAAAAAAATCTGGTGCTGCCCTTATATTTCAACTGAAATAATGAATGTGAGTTGGCAAATAATAAAAACAAAGGAAAGATCGTCTTTTTGACAACAATTGCATCGGCTTTTCATGCCAGAGGAAGAAAAAGTCCCCGGATGATTCATTAATTTGATTACGTTTAATCAAAAAGTTAGCTGAAAATTTAGTTAAGGAATTAAAACAACGATTACTAATTATCTGACATCAATAAATGTAATCTGTTTTACCCCAAGAGAACATGGCATAGTTTCCTACACATTTACATTCCATTAAGCTTGTCGCTGCTTTAAACAGTTTCAAATTAAAATTGAACCCCATTTCTAAGTCCAAATTTTAAGTAGCAAGCATGCTCAAGATCTAGAGACGCAAGAACAAAATGGGCCATGAATTAATTGTTTGCAAAAGTTTCATCAGTCTTATGAAAGAAAGTGTGTAACGTTGTAATCATCGTGACGGGCTACATTTCATAGAATATTTACGACTTAAAATGAAAGAAAAAGTAATGTAGCATATTATAGGACCTGTTTCCACCGTATGAGACTTAAAAAATTCTACTTTCACGAAGAGCAAACCAAATGACCTATGTTATGAGTTGGGTCTTGGGAGGTATTTCTAATAAGGCTTAGAAAAATTGCAATATCACATTCGTTATTGTGAGGATGTGGATGCCTCAGGAACTACAATGAGAAAAAAACAGCTTATCCCACCACCACCACCACCAATTTCAAGGCCATCTAGACCCATTAGCCCAGAAGAGCTACTGTAAAAAAAGCATACTTAGAAAAGGCTTAGAATTTGGTGCTTCTAATAATATAAATTTCCAAACGACCTTGAGCGGTGACCTCGAGCTGTGATTGGTCGTCTCTTGGTGTTATGGTTTTATTTTTAAGCTGAGGCGTCGTTACTGAATGGATGCCATCTTTGACTCGAGAAAATTGTCACGTGCCGAAGGCAAAACGAATATTAAGGGTAGATGATGGGAATTAAATCGCTGATTTTATGCACGTTCACGTCAGCTGGATTAAATTGCAGCGCAGAGAGCTTTCGAAGTGGATGCCAATTAATTTGAACGATAAACACGTCATAGATAATATTTCCGATGCTCAGTAATTGCCTTTCCAGTCGTATTTTTCCGTTCGCGTTTTTTTTTCTTTTGTTCGCTAGTATTTGAACGTGATTACTAAACGGTCATCGGAATGGGAATACCCGTTATTTTTAAATGCCACGACCAGATCAGTGTTGAACAGTAACAAAGCTATTGGGAATATAAAATGGTAATGTAATCATCCTGATGTTTGAACCATGGATATAATGCTCATCAATCAGAGTAATATATAAAACTAAATTGCTTTTTCCACGTTGAAGAACTTAAATGCTTTGGTCTGCAGACTCATTCATTTTCAATCACAAATTAATTATATGAAAAAATGTGATTTTCAGGAAATGGATGCTGTATTTCCGGTCCTATTTTTCCGGACAGTATTTAATATGTATGGAGGATTTTTTTTGCTAGCCATCTCCAGTATTGTGAAAAAATCCATGTTTGCTATCTACACCCCATGGGGTTCGTGCCCCGTATGTAGTACGTGCTATTTTAACATTAGACTTTTACAATCATAGCAATTAGTTGTACCAACTAGACACGTGGATAGATGGCTTAAAATTAATTAAAATCCATTTGCCACTACTTACACAAATAAATCTTATGCTACTTTAATCTCGTGTGCCATAATTTGTCTTGCAAAAACGCTCATCTTCTCTAGATCATGAATTTCAGGTAACAATTTAGGTAGAACGACATTCCTGCGGGCCATGGATAAACCTGTTGCAGGCTGACAAATATTTGATAGATATCAGTGATTGCATCATTACCACCATTTCGTCGTAGACCAACAAAGCACTGCACTTCCACATACGTTATCTTTTCCACAGGAAATAATTCATTCATTCATTATTTATTCTATACAGGCCAAGATTAATATTGTTATTATAATCACAGAAAGATTGCCAATCAAGATTTTAAGCTTGATATTTTAGAGAAGGGGGAGAGAAAGATCAAGAGAAAGATGGATACAAAAAGTACAAGCAAATGTAGAGGAAAGTGGTGGGAAATGGAAGGAAATAGAAGGAAGTAAAGAGAGAGAAAGCTGACTGGACAAAGAAGTGTGGAAGATTTTGGTGCATGAAAAGGAGTTTGAAGAAGAAGAAAATGACTTGGCACAATCAAGTCACATGCTACTAATTAAATATTTTAAATGAATGAGTGAAAAATATAATCGATTTAAAAAAAATACGGGCCATGGCACATAAGTACCTACCTACCTACAATTTAAGATAAAATATGCAACATAGAACTTATAACATATAAAGTAAAAATAAAATACAAATAAAAACATTCACAGCTATAAGCTGGTGATTAAAATAGTTTTAAAATATTTAGTAAGTCCATTTCTACATCCAAATTAAGAATTTTGCTGTACAAAATGTATTGTAAAATAAATATTTGGACCTGGATCATGGATGACTAAAAGTTTAGTACCAGCTAACATTCACACCTCCAAAATGTAGCAAAGAATTTGCGTTGACATACTATTCATACTACACTACTATTCACCATTAACATACTACTAACTACTACTAACTATTAACATACTATTCGCCAGGTTTACCTAGAACGTGATCACATGATCATGTGAACGTGATCACTATTAGTATATGTCCTGCGTTGTCTTTTTTAATATAGTTAAATCAAATTAATTATACGTAAAATGACCACATCTACATGATTGTCGCCTCAATGACCTTAAAGCACGTATGCTGCGCCTGGAGCACCGAACCACCACCATGTCATTAATGCTCGTGGTACCACTATTACTAGAAACTAATCATTCAATAACCCTGCAGGGTAGATTTCAGCTTTGGTTGCCATGCGACGGGAGACGTCGCGACGCCGGGGCCGACGCTTTGACGCCTTTTCGCGTTAGTACGTTTTATAAAAACCACACGACCTTGAAAGAGTCATGTCCTATGGTCATTTTTTTATGGAGAGTGGAGCAATTTGAGAGTTTTGGTATTATTTTAGTCTCTCTGAAAAACTCAAGCAAGTTTATTTCAATAGTTTGGGCTTTATTTTCCTAATTCTTTACAATGAAATTATACTTTTTCGTATGCTATACACGAATGATAAATACATGCAAATACATTTCTTAGACGTGCGAACTAACTTAGTTTAAGCGAACAAAAAATCTTAAATGAGTCATCGTTAGCAAACTTGCTGTGGTTTGGGAGTGGGGTTGCGAGCCTGAGGGTAAGACGTTTCCGAGTAAAATATAGCCAAATGGAACTTAAAATTGAACGGAATTAAATTTCAGACAGTTTATCGTAATTTCAGGTAGTTTATTCATTGGCCATCATATGTAATGCAACCTTCTTCCATTTCTTCCGTATATGGAATTTTTCCCTCTTGTGAGAAAAGGCAAAACTTTTTTGCATTCATATTTTACGGATGAAATGAAGTAAACACGACAGCGTGGAAATGGCAGATTGCTACGTCGCTACACAATAATACGTGTCCATTGCGACATGGAAATGCACGTGATATTGTCTGCTACCAGTCCACGAGAACACGGGGAAAACGTGCGGCGCAGATTGGAAAAAGTGACGCGACACGTGTGGCAGCAATAACAACCTTTCATTAGTATGGCAATTTCAATTATTTCGGTTCGTCTGGTCTTAAACGGAGTGGTATCGAAAAGGTTGGGATGATGGTGTACTACCGTACTATCGTAGCGCTAATGTTCGCGAAAAATAGCCGCCAAACGATTATTTTAACGACAAAATGGAATGCTGCTATGTCTTTTAGCCGTCGTTTCGAGCTTTAAGAAATTTTAGTTCATAATTTTTCGCAGATTACTCGCATTTGTGAGTCGTTTCCGCTCAATTAATCTTTCTTTATGGTTAACGTAACGATTGATACACATGTAGCTCGATATTTTGAGACCTAATTATTTAATTTGAGAGTTTTTTTTAAAGAACGTTCGCAAGCGCCATCGGGTGGCACCTACCATAACCACGTACCAGCTCGTTTGTTCAGCAGAAAACCCTTTGACTTCTGATACTGTAGAGAAAGAGGCCAATTGACTCTATTATGAACTCAATTGTGCTGGAAAATATGATGGTCGTCAAATACAAAAAAAATCATATTTGGTTTTGAGGTTGGCATGGGCTTGGTAGGAGTACTATCTTGTACTATAAAAGCTAGTATTGGTACTTCAGCGGCATAGGTTTTTTATTATAAAAGCTACCCATGAACCATATCCATAGAGATCCAGAGTCATAAAAATATGCTAGCGTAGGTCAAAAAACATAAATTCTGTTCCATTTCTTACTTCGATTTGATTCGCTTCTGATAGCTAGAGAGGTTGAAGAGATTTTTGAATCAGACTTGCTAAAGGAAGGTTTATAATTAATTAGTTTCTGCAACTGTGAAAAGGAGCGAGTCAAAGTTAGATCCTGTGAAATTGGATAATTCTAAAAGTGTGGAGCCACCTTTGATATTCCTCCTCGCCTAGATGAGTTTCTTTCCCAGTGCGTGTGAAAAGCCATCGGTGCTTTTTCGAGAAGTCAGAGTTTTTTACATGAGCATGGGCAAAAAACCCATTACGCTTCAAGCATCACACATGTATTCGCTACAGGTGAGGCATCTTAATTTTCCGAGATGTAAAGATGAGGCTTTTTTTCGTTTTTATTCTGTTGTATGGATGCATATCTATGTTGAATTTTTAAGGGCGTTGTAGACAAACGCTATGTATAAGATTGTACACAAAAGCATCAAAATTATGAGAGGGTACTATTTGCCTTTATACAAAACTTTTGGCTAAAACACTATTTAAGTGTAATACCCCTGGAGTGACCTTCGAGGTAACGGAGAGGGGGTAGATTATATTTCAGGGCAAATTTACTTAGTGGTGCCCAAAAAGTACAAATGCTTCAGCTTGAAAAATCATCTGTTAATTAAACATTCCAAAGTATTATTAAATTAGGAATCGGGAAATTAAAAAGAAATAGTTTCAGCGGGGAAATAATTAATTGGATTTAGCAAGATGGTCTCTAATTTCAATTAAAATGCTGTAGAATAAAGTGAACTGACAGTATTTTCAGTTGAAATAGAGGCTTTTAAAAACATTCGCCCATAATCTGAAATAATCGTATTGTCTCATTGCACACTTTATTCTTACAAGGTCACATTAAAGAAAGAGATTTCGGAACAAATGTGAACTTTAAAACTTGAGAATTCTTCGCGATAACATAATCCATTTCTCTTTAGTTAGCCGAGTTTGTCCCACATCCGCGTACAAACAAGAGATTTTGAATTATTGTGGTAGAAACGTGAGTTTTGTAGCTAATTAGCCGCTAAACATAATATTATTATAAACTTATGCCATTTAATAATGGTTAATAATGCTAGGTAGGTACCCTATAATTCAGAAGGATTATGAAGGAATATAAATGCATAGAACATATATTATCATTATTTACATATGCTTATAGTACTGCTATTCACCAAATCTCCACGTGTGGGATTCCAATTTATTTCAAATTCTTTGGAACCGAAAATGTAAATCCTCAATTCCATCGTTTGTACGACGGTAGCGTCGGCGTCGGCGTCGGCGTCGACGTCGGCGTTTCCCACTCGAACCGATTGCTAGCTAGGCTCGCTGAACATCAGCGTACAGAAAGTTCGTACTGGAGATACGAGTACGTAATCGCACTTCTCGATTCAACATAAACCATTTTATTTTTAGAGCCCCTTTTGACGTCGGACCAATTGAAAGTGCGATTCAGAATTTGTACATACGTGCTTCAGTAGAAGACATATACCTACGTTAACGTGAACGTAGGAACGTGAACGTGAACGCCACGTGAACAAAACATCAAGTTAAGTATATATAGCACGTTAGCTAATTCCATCCATAGTATATTAGTGAAGCGAACATTTTAATATCACTATCATTAAAACAATGATTAAACTATGTGAGTGGAGTAGTTATATTCTTTTTATATGTATGTGTTTATTTGCTCTCTTTGCTCTCTTCAAGCCGAACGATTGCTTTGATTTTGAAAAACAAGGTCAAAGTCGGCTTATTTTAGATCCACTGCGTTTTTTTTTTTCAGAAAAATTGCTCGAAAAGTTTTCAAAAATTATAGAAACATTCCATTATTTTCAAGTGTTTTTATCTCTAGACTCCAGTAGAAATCCTACCAACAATAATAGAGGATGCTACCATCGATAAAAGAACATATTAACCCCACTAACTTATTTAACAGTTCTGCTCAATATTATAAAAAAAAATATATTTAACCATTTTTGCAATAGTAAAAGAAAATTTTTCGCAAGAAAAAATTTGAAAAAATAACCATTTAAGGGTTAAAAAGGATAGCCGCAAACTTCATCGGGTGGCACCTATACCGTAACCACATGTTGCCTGCTCGTTTTCTCAGCAGAAAGCTTAACATTAACGCTGAGTCTCTGGCAATACCCAACTCAATGATAGGTATTATAATCTTTTTTCCAAGCTTTATGAAAATAATAATTATTTTAGACTTGTTATCCTTTTTACGTCAACATGTCTGCATCTATAATTTAACCACAATAAAAAAGCCATGCTTATACACAAGAAACTGTTTTAACATTCGCGAAGTGATCCCCACAGGAACGGCTGTATTGCTGAGATGAAATTGCTTTAGTGTGGTCGAGATTACTAAACCTTGACAAGCCAACACTTTGTTCATAGGTAAGTGAATTGTCTCCAGTCGTCGCTCTCGTAGGGTAAGATGACCTGGCCTCGGCCTGGCCCTGGCTGGTCCAGCCACGCGAGAATGCTAACCTAGTTTTCAGTCGACTGCGACGCTAACGATCTGTTAGTGCAGTTCGGATTAGGAGCAACTTAGTTGATGTTGCCTCTAGGGCTTCGCGAAACCACTTTTAGTTGAGTTTTAGATGAGCCGAGCTTTTTAGTGGTGATACCATTGAGTTTATAGGTGTAGTCAGAGGACCAGCGTTGATGTTATACTTTGTGCTGAGCAAACGAGCCGGCAACACGTGGTAACGGTTGGTGCCACCCGACGGCGCGTGCAGCCGTCGTCTTATACACACATCTACAATCAGTCGTTGGGGTTAAAATTAATACATATTAATTGAGCGTAAACCAGTATCAAATAAGAGTAACCTGCGAGAGATAACGAAGTGAAATGTTGCTATAAAAAAACGCAATGGGGCAAGTTAAATTGACGAAAAGGTAAGCTGAAAACGGTGAATAAAATCGGAGAAACCGTTGGCAGCTTAAGGGTGCAAAATCACAATATATAAATACAAGAACACACTCAAATTAATTTACTATTCCGATTCTGATTTTAATTCCAAAAATATATTCTGATTCCGATTCCGACCGCTGACGCATATATACTAGTTTAGGTTTTATGGTTTCTGATCAAATGCAGGAAAATAATAAAAGAGATGGCAATTGTGTGCGTTTGTTGAGTGAGGAGGTTTGCGGGGGGGGGGGGGGGGGGGGGGGGAGAGAGAAAATATTATTGTTGTATATAAAATGTGAATAAATAAGGAACGTTTGCGACAGAATAGTTTGCTCATTTTTAGGAAGGAATTTGTAAGAAACAGTATAGGAAATTGCGAAGAAAATAACATCAAAGAAATATAACAAAAAGTAGATAATTGACTTTCGAAATGAGGGGTTGACTCTCGAGGGGTTGGAACTTTGCGCGCCTACCAAGAAGGTAAAAATTCCTTTATTTCGTGGAAGCTTATAAAATATGGACTATGCGATGGTGAGGAAATGTACAAAATGCCAACTCAAGAATTTGGAAAATCTCTCAAAGATAAAATAATCCATCTATACAAAACAAAAAATGTTTATAAACACTTCCTGTTCCTGTTAAGCATTAAATATGTATTTCTTGGAATTATTTATAAGAAACCTTTTAAAGGCATTGTGTGAGCATTTTCATGATTTTCAAATTCATACATTTTGCAATTTCAATTTCAAATCGTCGCTAACAATTGCGCTGAAAACATTGTTTTGCCTTAAAATATGAAAATTGAAACCAGTTTGGTTGCAAAGCCCAGAGGGAATAATTTACTGCATAAATTGCGAAACATGATATGGGTTTTATAAAATCTCATCCAAGATTTCCAACGATCCGGCGATATCTCATTTGCAAATCTGATAGATGTTTCCATCTTGTATTTTATTTATTTATTTATTTTGAATTAAAATTTGTTCAACTATTTCCTAGTTATAAATCAAGTCAAAGTTCTAGTGTGTACGGAGATACAACTAGTTAATTCCATCAAGATGAGATGTAAGGAACTCATCCAGGCTAAACAATTGTTTTTCTGTAAAGAATTTTGCTAGCCTATTTTTGAAGCCACTTGCTAGGAAATTTCTTTGCGCCTTTAATTGCTACATTTAGCTTTTATAAGAAATCCATCTTATATCGTTTAAATTAGTTCTTGCACAACAAATCAAAGTATATGCTTCAATTGATTACAAAATAAAGCAGAACTTCAACGACAGAAAACCACCCGAAAATCTAACTCACAGTCTATAGTCAAAATATGGTGAAAACCAAAAAAAAAAAAAACACTTCGCTTATATCGATAGTGAGTGTAGAATTGACACCGATATGTAGCCCATTCAGCAAAATCTTCACCGAGTACCTACATTCGGCCTCGAGCAAAGAATATTGTAAAGAAAGTCTCGCAAAGTTTTCCGAGATCATTTTTTTGAAAGCAGCTCTGTGTACGTGCGTTTCATCTTAGATAGAGGAGTTTTGAAGAGACCGTCTACTCTGTTTCTGTTCTGGGGTATGATTTTGCCGGTGTATATGACTGGTGTATGTGTATAGATTTCTACTGGAAGATATTTCTGTGTAGAGGAACATCTCGGAATTGCAATTGCATGTTTTTTCTTATCTGTCACATTCACGTTTTGTAGGAGTAATGCTTTAATTAAAAGAAAGTTTTAGTTTCCAGTAGCGAGCCTCACAGATCTATGCTAGTAAAGTAGATCACAAAAAATAACCCAAAACCCTATAGCGATGACACGAGAAATGTAATAGATTTTATTGGACAATATTTATTGATACTATATTTGATTCTCGATCACGGAGAGATTTATCTGAGATGTGCAATAAACTATAGAATGCTATGTCTAAGTTAAATCAATATCAAACATTGTTCGAATACAGTAGAGGAATCACTGTCGGTGTAGAGGTATTTTCATTAGCACAAATTCCGTGATCGTTTTGCTGAAATGTGAACTGCACGTTTGTACGATGCTTATTTGTGCTGAATTTCTTAAAAGTGTTGTATGTAATTTACTGTGCAATACCTGCGTGCCACGTAAGAAAGTCTGCTACTTAGTTTTGTTTTTTTAAATTGAAACTGAGATCAATGCTTACTTTATGAAGTCTTCAATTGTTCTTGTTACATACAAGTTTTGCTATAGTGAAATGTGGCTGTTATGTGCGGTCGCAGAATCGATTCAGTTTAATTCCAGCGAATTCCTATCTCGGTGAAACGCAGAAAAATTTAGTCCCACGGTCTAGTCCAGCAAAGTGAAGATGAAACAGCATCGATTTAATTAACAACAAGCGACCAGAATGACATGATGTTAAGGTTCGTACATTTGCGGGCGACTTTAATAGCACCATTTCTTTTAAGGTATCTCTCAGTCCTTTTGTCTGCCTTGCCATTTTCTTTTAGTCTCGAAGAGGCTTAAAGAAGATCTAAAGAACCAAGCTATACGAGCAGAGATCTTTACTAGGAGTCATTCCTGCGCGTTACAGGGCGTAACACAGCTCGGGAAAGAAAACGTGTCTGTATACATGTTCCCGATGTGATGTTGGCATCGATAGAATTCTTCTGACGACTAGATCCACCGAAGTGTATAATGTAAAAATGATTATTCTTTAGCAAACTTCCCAACACTTCGTATTGACGGCGACGGCGTTGCCGTCAACGTATCAGCCGTCATATGACGTCGGCGTCGTCGCACACAAAATTGAGACTGCGATGACATATCACATTGTGCGGTCATGTGATGTTTATGTGTGTAAAGGGCATGCCGATGAAATTCGACAAGGGAGGACGGAGCAAACAAGGGATGAAAGGTGCTTGAAGCAATTTTCGTCTCGTTTGGGGCCGGCTGGGAAAATATTTTGACGTTAGACACGAGGAAAATGGTCGTCAAATTAAATCATGTCGTCCACGTCCGTATGAGACTTTAGGGACCGCCGTGGCTATCGAATCTGTTACAAAATTGATATAATATTGAGACTAAATCCAATTTCGGGAATCAATCTCGGGCATTAGTTTCAAGATCCAAGCAGTCTCTTGAGAGCTCAAATCGGATGCTTGGACGCAGCAAACGATCAATCGAAAATAAGTTTAGATCCGTTTCCCTATTCGCTGGGGAACAATTTTATTTTTCTGACAAGTGGATGCATACGAGTTTTGTCATGTGTTGTTTGCGTAACTGTATACATACAATTGGTTTCTGGTGCGCTTGAAGGGAGTATTCTATTTTTCTAGCACTCACAAGAACTGACCGCGAGGACACTTAGGTAAGTTTGCTCGTGGGGAAGGTGTATTCTGTAATGATACTCTACATTTGGTCTACACACTTCGGTCGTCTTTGGTCTGTCATATAGAGTGTGCATCAAATAAAATTGAGCATCTCCAACTCGTCTTCGTGGCACTCTCGAAAAGAACCGTTCACAAAAGAAAACGTTACTGAGCACCAGAATATAATTTGAATATTAACGAAAGATTCCAAGGATACCAATGTTTTTCTTGACGCTTTGAAGCGCTTTGAAGGTTGAAGATATCGAGAAATATTTCTAACATCACATGTTTAAAAAAATTTGAAAATATTGATGTCACGAGAGATCAAGAACAGTTTTCTGCAAGCATTTTAGTTGTTATTAAATAAAATGTGTAGTACAGAAATAATTATATATTTTGAAGCTGGTGGGTAGCGATCGATACTAGCGCTAGTTGGCGTGGCTGCGACCAGCACTAACCAGAAATTGTAGAAACATAACCTACAACAAAGACCACCTACAATTAGCTGTCAAGTGTCACTGTCAGTTTTGCACAAGTGAGCGAAGCGAGAAAAATCAAGACCGAACATTTATGGGTTGCTTTTGAAAGAGTCGTGCTCGTACAATTATTTATTTTAGAGCTAACAACTGTTCGCATCTAATCCATTATTTTATCTACAATGGTAATTTACGGAGTATACATCGTTTCCAAGTCTGGCGGCTTAATTTTCAACCATGATAATAACGTCCCAAAGATCGAGACTGAGAAGACATTTAGTTTCCCCTTGGACATAAAACTGAACTATGAAAACAAGAAGGTTGTTGTAGCTTTTAACCAGCGTGATGGAATTAACATTGGCCATGTGTTGACGGCCGTGAACGGAGTTCCAGCCACTGGGAGACAGCTTGACGATGGGCGTGATGTATTCGACATAATTAACAATGAAGAAAGCTATCCTTTGAACCTGAGATTCAACCGCCCAAGAATGACAACAAATGAAAAGATATTTTTAGCAAGCATGTTCTATCCATTATTTGCCATTGCAAGTCAACTAAGCCCAGAGCCTCGAAGTTCTGGCATAGAAATTCTTGAAGCAGACACTTTTAGATTGTATTGTTTCCAAACATTGACAGGAGTGAAATTTATTGTAGTAGCAGAGCCTCAGCAAACAGGTATGGATATTCTTTTAAAAAGAATTTATGAGCAGTATGCAGACTTTGCATTAAAAAACCCTTTTTACTCTTTGGAGATGCCAATCAGGTGCGAGTTATTTGACACATCACTGCAAAGTCTTCTTGAACAGGTTGAAAGAACAGGAATCAGTAACGTGTAAAGACATGTATGAAAAAAAATACATTATTCTCATCACGATCATACTTTATTGCATCTAGATGTGTAAAATAACAGATACAACAGTCAAGGTTTTGTGAAAATACAAGTACATGCTACACTTACAAAACAATCAGAGAAAAAAATTATGTAAGCCTATCAATTTTTGATAGAATAAATTACAATTACATTATACAGTAAAACATGACGCCTACTTTTATTAGTTCATAACTTCACTTTTGTTTTAGCCAACTTTGATTTGATCTTAATTTTCTTTGCCAATTTAGCCTTCTTTTTAGCCGACTCCTTCCTTGATGTAGTTTTCCGTTTCTTTCCACCTGTGTCCGAGGAATCACTAGAAGAGTTGCTTCCACTAGAACTGCTTGAACTTGATGAGCTGCTACTACTACTACTACTACTCGAGTGAGACCGGCGTTTTTTACTTGCACTTTTATCCTTGCTGCCGTCTTTCACTCTCACTGCTGTTTTAACTCTTTTATTCTCAGTCTCCTTTAACAGTCCCTTTTTACTGTCATGACCTTTTGGCTTGGTCTCATTTTCTTTGAAATGCCTGTTTTCATACTCTTCTCGCAAAGGTTTCGATTCATGTCGTCTAATGTCTCTGCCTTTATCGTTACAATCACTATACCTGAGCTCAGCTTCTTCACGAATGGAATGCTTGCCCCCGCCCAAATGCTCATCTCGGTGAACCCTGTCCGTTCTCACATCTCTGCCTTGATCATCTCGGTGAACCCTGTCCGTTCTCACATCTCTGCCTTGATTATCTCGGTGGTACCTCTCTACCCTATGCTTCTCTTCTCTAATTCTGTCTTCCAGGTGTGGTCTCTTCTTCCAATCTTCCCTGTCCCTTCTCTCATCTTTCCCATAATCATTTCGGTGGTTTCCCTCTAAGCCATATCTCTCTTCTCTACTTCTTTCCTCGCGGTGTGGTCTTTCCTTCCACTCTTCCCTGTCTCTCTTCACCTCTCTACCCTGATCACCTTTCCGGTTCTTCCCTACCCCATTTCCCTCTTCTCTAATCTTATCTTCTCGATGTGGCCTTTCCATCCTCTCTTCTCTATACCGTTCATCTCGACGAGATGGCTCTCTCGTCTCATTCCTAACTTCTCTAGTCCTATCAGTACGATGTTTATCTTCCCTCTCTCGTCGTACATTCTCGTCGGAAAGTTGAGGTTTTCCTCTCTCTTGGTTTCTCTCCTCTCTGGTTGGCCGTTTTTCACCCCTTTCCTTATCACCACGACGACCATCGTTATGGTGTTCTATAAACTTGTTATTCAAATTTGGTCTGTCTTCGAGCCATTCCCTCCTTGATTTGTTTTCAACCGAACGATGTGTATTTTCATCCAAATCGTTCTTGTTTTTAACGGAGCTGGCGTGACGCCTGTTTGCCCTCTCGCCATCATCATTTCTATCATTTTTTTTCGGTGGGGTCATCTTTTCAGTATTACGCCGAGAGTTTTTGTGATTCTTCGATGCTATGTCTTCTTTAAAATGCTCCACGCCTCGGCCTTTTCCTTTCCAACGCATCTTCGATACACTTTGACTGAAGTCGACATGTATTCTGCGATCGTCGATCAGGACATTGTCCATCTTGAAGAACGCATCTTCGCAAGACTTTTGCTCTTCGAACTCAACAAATGCATACTGTAAAGAATCCCCAGTGGATTTATCACGGATCACTTCACAGCTACAAACAAGAAACAGACAAATTAGATATTATGAGTGGTTACGGTTAAACAACAGAGAACTGTTGACAGACTAAAACATGAAATAGTTGGATTTGGTACCTTTTTACTTTTCCAAATCGACTGAAGATTATTTCGAGGTCATCATCGGATGTGACAGGATTCAGTTTGCACACAAAGAGTACGTTTTCAGGAGGGGCCATGTCTGCGTCGGGCAGGTCTCCCACTATTTCCAGGATCGTCGCCTGTGCCTGGGCTTCTCGTTTGCGCACCATTTCCTCCAACTCCTGTGGTGTTAGGCCCTTGCTCTCCTCCAGATCTTCATCGGCCGCAATGCGGCCGTTCTGCAAGTTTTTTAAGTTTGTTTATTCTACGCTCTGCTAATGGAAGTTAAAATCTTTGAAGATATTAATAAGCGGCAGAAGGCTGCGAGTAGCAAATTATGAAGAAGGTCCATAATTTAATTCTGCCGTAATTCATACGAGCTAACATCACCTAGGTGCATATAACGCACAATTGTCATTATTATTTGTTACGACTCTGATATCAGAATAGGTAGAAAAGACTTATTTGCGACTAAAAAACAACTCTTTTTCTCAAACAGTTAACTGGTAAATGGATATTTGATTGATATTTCCGTACCAGTAACGTTTCTTTAGATGGCTCAGGTGATCCATCAGGTACCACTAGTCCTGTAGGATCGTCAAATGGGTCTTCCAGTATCACAGTGTGTGTGATCCTGATGTCCTGGTAGGGTCGGTGCTCGTTGTCACAGATGACTTCATTGAGTTTGAGCAAAATCTCGTTGCCTTCAGCCACTTCTCCAAAGACACAGTGCTCCCCATCCAATGATTGAAGTTCACTGCTCAGAGTCAGGAAAAACTGCGATCCCAGCCTAATGGAAATAAATGGCACATCTCATTGCTGGCCTGCTTACGATTTTTCAGGGACACATTGGATAATTTAGCGACTAGGGAATGGCCAAAGGAGAGGTCAGACCATGATTTGAGCAATGAAATGTTAAAAAATAGATATGGTTTATTTAGAATACTTAAAAAAAATGTATATAAATAAGTTTCTCATCTTATGAAGTAATATGATTTATAAGGTTGAGGAGAGATAACACTAGGGGAGCATTAGATGCCCAGAATATCAGAATATTTGCCTATGTTATTACTGGTTACTGGTACACTGGTAAAACATTACAATTTATCTAAGAGTACTGAACACTTACATATTGTCTCCGCAGTTAACCATGGACAACAGCCCAGCTTTCGAGTGCTTGATCTTTGGAATCATTTCAGCTTCGAAAAACTTTTTCTCTTCTCCAAAGATTTTGCTGTAAAAACAAATATTTTATTTAACAAGTTACAGTAAAAAAAGGTTGATCCACACTAACTGTCTCACTACTAGCGCACTACTACTGGTACCTCAGAAGATCATCAATTTTCACAGTAATGTAATTCATTCAGTTAGCATTCAGGCAAATGAGAAAAGATGCATCGTCAATGGGAGATAAAATCAAGTTAAAGACTGCAGTAAAGACTTACCATAGCAAGAATGAAAGGAGTAGAATTTTAAGCTTGTTGTGTTTATACTTAAATTTTTTATGTGATCCAAACGTATTATTTCTAGATATCTATTAAATAAGTCAATTGGCTCATACCAGTATACAGATTCTCCATTTTTTCCTGAACCAGTGGGATCACCAGTTTGTGCGATGAAGTTGTGTTGGATCGAGTGGAACAAGCAGAAATTGTAATATTTTATCTTGCATAGCTTGAGGAAGTTCTTGCACGCTGAAAACACATTTGAAAAACATTACATTTATGGAGATCAGCAGCAAACAAAGTAAAAAAGATGTTGACATTATTTGAGGCTTACCTTCTGGTCGTTCTTCAAGATAAAGATCTACTGTGAAATCTCCTGCCGTTGTTTCAATGACCACAGACATGTTCCTGATCGTATTTTTTATATTTGTTTAAGATATCCGAATTATTCAGTAGCCTGCAAAGAGTACACCGTAAAAGTTATTAACAAGGTTACAAGTTATAGTTTACATATTTAAAACCTAAGTCGAATTGCGGAGCGTGACTTCACTAGGGCCGTAAGTTAGAACATTTACTTAATGAACTTGACGTTTTACACTTCCTATTTCCCTACATAACAAAGTCCTTCTTAAATCCAAATCGTATGTTTCTAGTTATTAGCAAATATGTATTAACCTAACTTTACCCGCCAGAGATTTTTTTAGGTTAAAGGATGAGAAACTAGCTCAATCGACAAAAAGTGGTATGGAAATCAATTCCAGCACTCATATGTCATGCGAAAGGTAAAATTTGGCACGTAACCCATAACATTTGACAACATAAATTAGAGTACAATGTACAAACCACAAATTATGTGCCACAAACGCTCACGCTACGACTGCCATTCTTCAGGCAGGCTACCAAGGTCACATCAAAAATCTAGCCGCTCAATTTCAAATTGTCTACTCAATCCTTTTCAGGCGATTAATTTCAGTTTAAAAGAAAAAACGGTAGTTCATACTCATATTACTGTTTCGCACAACAGAACATTGAGAGCTCATATTTTCTCACCCTTACCCAACTATTGTGGCTGCACATTATATAGTTGCACCTCAAACACCATAGACCTCAAACAATCTAAAAATTCAAATAAGATAATTGATGAACTACCATCACCATATCTACGAAAAGCAATTCAGGTGATAACATCCTTTATATCCTAATATATTTTATGTCATGTACTACACAGCATGGATGAAAATAAAATAACATTTTAAGCTAACTAAAAAAAGTGAAAAGTGTAATAAAAACTATGGCGTCTGCCAGAAAATAGAACTGCCGATAACTATCAAATACAAAAGAAATCAAATTTCCGCTTAGTTCTAAACAAAATAGAGTTGATTTATCAACCTTCTCTAAAAGAAAATACGCAAAAAAATATTGATCCCTAACTGCCGCCAAAAAACGAACAACATTTGAAAGCCACTTCCTCGATAGGTGCTGCGCTCTGCTGTACAAGGAGGGTGTAAGCAAAACTATGCGCAGAGCAGCCTCGATTGCTCAGTGGCAGCTCAGTCAATGTGTTGATTGTAGGCAGGTACAAGGTGTTCGGCAGTACGTGAAGAATTTGCTTTCAATGTGTTAGATTCACTGTAAAACAACAGTTTTTCTATGTTTACTCAAATTGCGTTGTCTGTTTGACATGTTCATGTTCATTTCCTTTGGTCTCTTGTGCAAACTTCGCCACAATCTTAAAAAATAAGAGCGGATTTGAAACAATGTCTACTACACTTTTGGAAGGTGAGATTGGATTACGTTTTTCGCTATTTTCATTCAGTTTAAGTTAACTCTAGTGTAAATGTCTTACATATAAAATAGGCTCATACCATGGTAGAATTATCGAATGAATATAACGCAGGTAACCCATTTGGAACCTTTAAATTGTGACGTGACACTTAAAAAGCGAGGCACTATTTTGTTGTGCTGTAATCAGCTGACTGGTGTAACAAGATACTTTCCTCCAAATACAACGATTTTGCGTGTCAGAGGCATTATACACTTTAAACTGTAAATCACCAGAGCTAATTTTGACAGAATTATCATCGATTGAAAAAGTTTGACACTGACTGAATTAAAACCGCACGCGCCTGTCCTTCAGAATGAGTTTTGGTAACATCGTAGCTGATCGTAGCACCAGAAACCAACGATAACACACTACTTCTTATTCTTGCGTAATACAAGCAACATACATAAGTAAATTGTGCGTAATTCCTTAACGTACTGCTATGCTTTCTCACTTTCTTTCCTTACATACACTAATTTTTTACCAATTTAATTCGATTTTAGTGTGTATTGCAAGCTGTTAATTTAATTAAGTCGATATACGTTTTGTAATAGGACCTATGGATAGGAAAATTAATACACAATATAAAGATATAGATTATAGATTTTGCCATACACTAAACAGACTAGACTTAAAATAATTACTTTTGATCAAGCCTTTTCATTTACGTTGTGTGCAATTGCACTCCTACACGCCTAGCCAAGTAGATTGTTTCTAGATCCCACGTCACGAAAACACCTGTCTTTGCTTAGGTCCCATGATCAGAACTAAAATACGTTCCCCACACCTTCACTTAATTAATTGCGAGGTTCAACACCCTGCAAAAAATTATGTATTCACCGCGCCAATATTTTTTACGTGCTAATGCCGTACGCCAACGACGAGACATCGCTGAAACGAACTATATTCATTGATGCACCCTGTCAAGCTTGATGCTTTGAAAGGTTGTCAAATCTGAATGCATTTCTCTCGAAGGTGTTGATCATTGATGAAAGTTCAACCCGGACTTCGGAGATGGAAATCTAGGTCTGTTAGTTTGCATACCTCATTTCAGATTATTGCAGAACTTTGTAGTAATAGCTTTTTACCGTCTAAATCTTGGCAAGTTTCGCTCGACTTCTGGATTGAGATGCCTTTTAACTGTGGGGACCAATACAAAAATAATTCAAACTCTTTTTATTAGACAATTAACCCGCTGGTAATAATAGGGTTGTTATCAAAATAATGAATCTGATTAATGAATAATAGCGATTATAACTGGTTGTTCTGGCGCAGACATCGAAGAAAAAAAGTGGACTTAATAGTCGTCTTCAACCAAGGAAGGCATTGATTTACTGGCAATCGCATGCCAATTAGAATAATAGCGTTATAAGTAGGTACAGAACATGCAGTACCTACTTGAATTCTAAACACGCACCAAGCATATTTTCAAGCTAAATTCGTAGTTACACACGACTGGAATGCAAATGTTTTGGTTGCTCTAGCCACTTGTTTCCTAAGAAACATTTTGGTCACAGAATTACCGTTATTCAGTGCGATTTGTGATATATTTTAAACATCTCCAGTTGTATTAGGATGAAATCTTATTCAAATTGTAAACGCTTGCAATGCGCGGGGTATTTTATTATTAACAACACTATAACCGTCTCAAAAATTGAAACGCGTTTGGGCATCAATTTTTGAGACGGTTATAGTGTTGTTAATAATAAAATCTCCTGTCGTTTTTGAAACAGAGACAGGCTTTTAATGTTTACATTTTGACATTATACCTGTGGACTGTGGTATGAACACTGACCATTCAGTCTCCTTTGTCAAATGCATTGTTATTCAAGACCTATTATTGGTGCTGCTTTGCCTCTGTTTGGTTCATTACGTATGCTACTTTCACAGCATAGGAATAACCCAGGCTAACAAAAGCCTACTAACTTCAGGGACATGTAGTTTTTTCAGAAAATCACGGTAAAAACTGTGTTTTTGAAAACTTTTGAACGTATCCATTCCGTTTTCGTTTAGTAACCGATGAAAACTATCTTAGATGTTGGTACGCTTTATCATCGCACGTAATCCCAGAGCGCTAGTTACAAATATCAAATAAAACGTAAAATTTAAATACCTTTGCATAACTTAGGTCTTGGACATATTTAGGTCATTTTGAAATTGTCACACCAAGCGAAACCGAATTAAACACGACTTCACCAGTTGGACAACTTAGAACTCGGTGTATCTCTATCTACCGAGCTATCCAAGCGTCTTGTTAGGTAGGAAAGCTACTCTCATGAATCCGTCTTTCCACATACAGTGGGTGGTGTATGAAAATACCGCACAGCCAGTTTACCTGCTATAGCTTGTGCGGCTTCCGTCGACCTTCACACTAGGCGTCGGCAACGCCTCGCAGCGTCGTGGGAAAAGGACGCCGCTATTCGCTCCGATCCAAGTGAAAAAAGCGTCGCGTCGCTTCACCTGCAACGTCATCAATGACGTCTTTCTAAAGCTTTTCGCATTCCTCTTCGAAAGATTCGCCGAGAGCGTAGAAGATACTATCCATTCCGTAGAGTGTCGCGTAGCTTTCTTATGGCATTCTTTACTTTATTTTGGAGTTTAGATCACAATACTTTCAATCGCGGACGGTGTATGATGTGATTCATTGTTTTGTTAGAATTTTTTTGTTTTTCGTTCTGAACATGCTGGCAGCAGATAAGAACATGTACTTAGAGTATGTGAATCAAATATATTTTCTTCAAATTTACATAGCTAATAATTGGAGATGTTTTTACAAGATTTCTCATTCTATGGATGTTTCCATTGCATACCTACTTGTAGTTTTCCATGTACTTACTTTTTATATTTATACCAAAA
The DNA here is from genome assembly GCA_947568835.1 of Protonemura montana. NCBI lineage: Eukaryota > Metazoa > Arthropoda > Insecta > Plecoptera > Nemouridae > Protonemura > Protonemura montana. The sequence continues at coordinate 13,952,684 of OX387602.1, forward strand.
TTCAAAATTTAAATTCGTATGTCTAAAATGCCGTCGGCGTCGGTCCAATGTTTCCTCTCGTTTCGATCTCGTCCGCTATGCGCGCTCGCCCCCACTGGGTGGAACCCGACAAACTTTTGGGTCTTTGTGGCCCCGCGCGTCTCGTCTGGCCACAGCGCCGCGACGCTCGAGCCGTCAGCGTCGTCGTCGTCATCATCGTCTCGTCGCCATTGCCGTCGTCCGCGGAGTGCGAATGCCGATGTTTTCGTAGTTTAAAAATAAAAATCGCAGACTGTGCATCTATTAACAGAAGTGGTGTTCAGAACAGCAAGACAGAGAGGGACTGAAAGTTCTCTAAATAAATCTCCTTATCTTTGCCACATTTTATTTGATAATCAATATTCTTCGAATGAATTGGGTAATATTCTTCTCTAGGCGTGGGATGTATAGAAAGCTAATCATCAATCGTACCCGTGTCGGCGTCTCAAGCTGAAAGTCTCTTTTGACGAAACTGCGTTTCGTTCTCTCTAACAGGCTGTTTATATGCTCTCTGGTCGGCTGTATACCTTGGCATGAATGGCATCTCGACATTGATACAAAATGCCTAACTAACAGTTAGTCCAGCAAGAATAAGTTTAGCTACGAGTGCATGCGATTAGCGAGGACTTACCCTGCACCCAACATAACCTAAAATACCGACTTCGGTAACATCATTACAAATTGGTGTCGCCGGTGGGATTTCTCGGCGGTAATCACGTTGGTTTCCACCGGGCAAGGTTGCAATGCCCGGTTAGGTACCCCGCGAGGATGAGTGGTGGTGGAGGTGGTGGTGGAGGTGTGGCTCGCGTGCGGTCGACGTCGACCGGGACCGGGAGCGAAGATGGCGGCCTCTGCCGCGCCACCCGCAGATGACCTGCTGCCCTGCCAGTGCCATTGCTCAAATATCGGCATCATGCAGCTATTCCACGAGTTGAAGCAAAAATATCCTGCCGTCCCCGACAGAGTCGTCAGTGAATGTATTCGACAGGTAGACGCCATTGCGATGATGATGATGATGTCCACCCGTGCCGACGCATGCTGCATCCGTGATGTCCAGCCCCCAGCTTGCGTGAACTCCCCAACCCCCAAGTGTTGTTTGTCAGTCAGGTTCATGCCATGTTTAGTCCCTCACGGCCAAGCGGTCATCTAACACACAGTGCCATTAAGAAAACGACGTTTTTGTTGGAATCGTTTACAGAATTGCCATGACAAGCCTGCCTGCGAGGTGCTGTTGCGGCGAGAGAACCATGGGTACTTGATGCATAGCTACCCAGTCTCGCTAAAGATGTCTACTGCGCCTGGCGAGTCGGAGGGCGTTACGACGGTGTGCAAACAGCAGTGCGATCGCTGTCTGACCCGCGGCCACGACCCCTCGGTACACAGCAGGGACGCCGCCGACGGGACTACATCGTTCAACCATCCGCGGATGCAGTCCGAGTTCTACTCGACCATCCGCGAGACGCAAGTGTTGCAGAACAGCGGGACTACGAAGAATATGAACCGGAGTATGATCCGGGACACAGTGATCGAAGGCGGGGACATGATTATTCCGGGAATGTTTAACTTGAATGATGCTAAGGCGCGATGTCTCAATACGGGAGCGATGACGGGCACACAATGGTTCGCGCAAGGATCAACGACTCAGTTCCTACCGACGTCGGACCACTCTCTACATGATTTACCGTCCGGTGATACTAATTTTAGGTACAGTCCGAGCAATACCCGTTTGCCGACACGACTGGTGGGGGGTGACGGCTCCAACGGACAGTTCGCGGCGTGCAACCACCAACGAATTCTGGCCACTGGTGCCACGAAGAACACGCAGCAGTTTCAGTGCGTCGAGAGCCAGAGTGCACAGTTCTACGCGCAGTTCGACGACAACTCGAACCGCCGCGTCAAGACAAGTGTCTCGAACAGCTCGCAGTGCGACCGGCAGGGATCGACGGACTCTGGCGTCGCCGCAGCAGCCGCGGCGCAAAGCCATTCGCTGGCGTCGCGACGCAGCCTGAGCGTGCAGTCGTCGACAACCTACCACAACCAGTGCAATCGGCCGTGTTCGCTGGACGTGTCGCCAATCGCAATGCTCGATCACCCCCATCCGCGGTCCGCCCCCGAGCTGCCCTCCGACTTCGACCCGTTCACGCCGATGTCCCCGTCGAGGTCGTCTGATTTTAACACTCCCAGCACACCCACGACGCCCTCCGACAGCTACCCGCTCCACGCCGGGCGAAACGGCGACGCGTTCAGCTCGTTGTCGCAACTGCCGATTCAAAGGAACGTTGAAAATAATCTGAACTGTCCGCGCGGTAAATCAGACGGCGATTGCCGGCGAGTGAACGAAGTGATGAATGTTGAGTGCGCGTCGCGGGTCGGCGCCGCGGACGTGTTTCACCGCGCGCGTTCGGCGCTGAACGTCGACCCGGCGCCACACTACGCCTCCCGGAACTATTGGGGCGGGGGCGGTGGCACCGTGGCGTTGCCGTCGCAGCAGCCCCGCTCGTACACGTCCGTCAACCTGACTCTGCGACCGCCGTCAGCGCAGCCATTGCCGCCAATTGAGATCGCGTCGGCGGGCTCGAGTCTCACTTATTCCACGTCTTCGTACGACCCCTACCAAGGCTTCCAGTCGCAGCTGCAGATTCGGATTGGTCCGGGGGGCGTCGGCAGCGTCTCGGCGCTTCGAACACGGGCGCCGGAAGTCCGGCCGCGCTCGTGCTACGAGACTGCGCTAAAAGCCAGCGAAGAGCATCTCCAGCGCGCCGAGTCGCTGCCAGATGTCACCTCCAATTCCCTGGTCTCCGAAGACTTTTCCACGTCCGAAGAATCGTTCCGGCAACAGATGAACGCGCTTGGCATCAATCAACTGCACTCGGGCACACAGGGTAAGCCGCTAATTGGATATCATTACATGTAAATAATTGACGGTTACTATTTCAAACACGTTATACTTGCTAGAAATAGGCGCAGCAGAGATTGCCGAGTTGTTTGGCACCTCGAAAGCATTACACCAAAAATAGCGTCCGCATTTGGTGTTGGACTAGCGCCAGAGCCCTTACGTGTAAATGCATATTATTGTAAATCTACCCACCATCGGGACAGATGCATGCCTAATGTTGCATTTTCTGATACAAAATTGCACACTTTTTATACCTGCCAGAAGCCGGCTATCTACTCTGAACCAATTCGACAAGATAAGATTAACTGCATTCACTAGAAATAGGCGTCCTGTCCACCCACCAGGGTGCGTATTACTGGCTGACGATAAAACTGTATCATTTCTCGTGAGGAAGTAACACTTCTCTGCCTATCGTGTTGATAATCGATCTACAGGGAGCGATTTATTTGTAGAAGCCGTTCGTTTTCGCGATATCTGCGAATAATATCTGGAATGTACATAGGTGGGATGCAGAAATTAGCTAACATCCGAAAATAAACGCACTTTCAGGACGCGCGCGCGCTGCATGCTTTCGTTCCTCCGTTTCCCATCTCCCTCTCTCTTTCTATCTTAATACTTGTCAGACATGTGAACTCTATTAAAGAAGTATCCCTCTCTTTTTAGACAGCTCTACTCGAGAGTCGGCACAATTCATGAAAGCGACGCCCGTTACAATAGACCGACGCCGGCGAAGGCGCAATAAGAATAGACGTCCTTCATCGAGGGCTATTACACCCACTGGTAGCTATCGCTAAGCCCGCGATGGGGCCGTGCTACACCTGTTCCCCAATAATGAGCTAGTATAGCGCCCTCCCACCATCTCAAGTCCGTATACCTATTATTGCCCACTATCTGCGATTAATCTTATGTCGCCGTACGACATCAACACGTGGTGCTATGACGTACGAGTGTGTAGCGGCCACTATGATTAGATAGTCTGGCATAGACAATGTCATTCACCCACTGGGGTTGGGTTTCTGATTTGAGTCATTTCTTGAATTTAATAGCAACAACGCTCCTGAAGTACGTACTTGGAAAATCGTACTTTACCGGATGTCGGCTAAGATTAGAAGCTTTACTTAGCTTCATTTTGATTTGATGCCTTGTCATATTGTATCTGCCGGTGTCTCAGGGTTCTACATAGCTTACATTTGCAAATATAGCGCTAATTTTCAACGAAATTGTCTTTGCGAAAAATGACTACCTTACCGACAAAAATGCTGAGTACCGGAACACCACGTTAAGTGGAGTCACTGCCGTATGAAATTTAATTTCGATATTTCTCGTAGGTTACTCGCTTTTGAATATCGTTACTTGGATATCAATCGTTGAGGTAAACATTGATGGAGATCTTTTGAGCATGAAAAGTATCAAAAGCGAGTGAGCCTACGAGAAATATCGAAATTAAATTTCATACGACAGTGGCTCCACTTAACGGGGTGTTCCGATACCCTGCATTTTTGTCGGTAAAGTAGTTATTAGGCGGCCATCTTTCACGCAGAAAGTTTAACATTAACGTTCTGCCTCTACCTATAACCTGCACACTCAACGATGGTACCAATTGCTGACGGCCTTTTTTGCTCAGCAGAAAGTGTAACATAAACACTATTCGTATAAACTCGAAGGTGTAAGGTTATAGCCGAACTATGACCGCAGCACCAGTCCCCTCAAGGGATGAGGGGGAATACCTACATCACAGTCACCCTACTAAAGTCCCTGGCCAATTGGCTGTAAAACGACTTGTGTTTCAAATGCATCGCTCTTTGGCTTGTCTGTCTGTTACTTGGAAATGTTTGGAGTCCAAAATTAGGCGCCATGTTGTTATTAGTGAAAAGTATGATGTGACAAGAGTTAGTTCGAAGCGATTCCTCGTCGTTTGCCCACAGTTTCAGTCCAAACGAGTTGAATACTGAATAGTGTGAACGTATTAATAGCTTGCCGGTTATATTGGCTAGAGTAACCAGTGGTACGCGGACCACTTAATTCTATTTTGGCATAATTACTACGTCATAGATGTTCTCTTTTAAAGCATTCGTATTTTTAACAACCGTTTTTTATCCTTTTTACTGTTTGTTTTCTACCTGAGAAAGTTAAGATGCATAAACGAGGGAGTAAAAGTGTCTAGCGATCACTTTAATGTGAAGAGGCTCCTCTTTATGAGGTCCGGAGTTCGTTACGAGTTCGTGTTGGCTTGGGGAAAATGAGAATGACCGCTCACCACTGATCTTAGCCGTACCCACGGTAACAAACCGAGAATAGATCTGCGCTCTCGGCCATCTCAAAACACTAATCAGGTGAAACGTTTTCGACATATCGGATTGTTTTCTTTTTTCTGTGTACGTTTTTTACTCTATTCACTCTCCATGTTTCTCTATGCCGCGGTCGCCTGTGCCAAGTTTCTTTGACATTTTGAACATTCCTTACCTTCGTTCGTCGAGTATTTTTTGTCGCTTTCCCACCCAACATAATTAATTTAATTCATTACATGAGATATCGGTGTAAAATACCTAATTTTTTGGCAATGAAGTCTTTCAAAGACGGAACAGAAACCATCGGTTACATAATTTCGCTGAATGATGTGCAATACTTTCGACCTTTGGCCATCACCTAACTCCAGTCCAATTCGTTTGTGCAGGGTATTTTCTAACTCGGTCATGTGACATTTGCGAAGCCAGACTGCCCCCACCTTCCGAAAACTCGTAAAAACTTAAATGTCTATGTACCCACCCTTTGGCATTTCGATTCAGCAGGTTTCTTGTGAGTCGCGTCCGCTGAGTTTGTTGCTATAGTTAGCAAAGACAGAACCAGCTCAGCAGCCTCCATACCTACACCTACACCCACATCATATCTCACTGGTGCGGGAGGAATGTGCAAATATATACCGCTCATTTATGTTAGACCGAAAACACTTTTATCGCTCTCCTTTGAGTAATTAAGCGAAGTTGTGTAGTTTAGCGAACTAACTACGTAAACATAACTCTTTGACGTGAATGCATAACTTTATCAAACGTCGCTATTGGTTCTGTAGATATAGTTGGAGATTATAATAGCATCAACTGCAACAATGAACGTTTTAGCGATTCGCCAAACGTTGATGCACTGACTCTCCGACTCGTTAGACACAACGTGACTGCTATAGCTTGCAGGATGTTGCTGTCAACGATTATCGTAAATCATCGCAGTAGCATGCACACAAGGGTTGTTGCTACATTGCTAATTTGGTAACCTCGCAGATCATTTGGTCTAGTCCGGACTCCGGCGCCTAGCTCCGGCTACCGAAATGTCTCTCTTTTTTCACCATGTCTCGCTCTCTGAGAATAAACAAGCATCGGATTGTCTTTGCTAATGTCACCGTGACGATTTTTGTTCCAGTTCTCTTACTTCAACAAATGAAGCGCAAGGATCGTCTCCGAAGAGAGCTGAAGAGAGAAAAACAGAAGTTACGCGAGATGCATCGCGAAGTGAAGGGCAGGGCAGAAGACTTGGCGCAGAGGCAACTGCGACAGAGGGCGGCCAACATTGCCTGTTTGCCTGTCGACACCACCGTAGTAACTTACATTGCAATTTATTATTTTAATTATCATAACTCGAATAACATTCCATCTCTGTCATAATCTGTCACACAAAGCTAACCTGCCCCTGCACCGCCCGTCAAAAAAAAAAAAAAAATGCTTGTGCATGTGTGTATCTTGCACTTTTGAAAGATATATATATATCTATGCGGTGCTGCTGTTATAATGCATGCAACACATGGCAGGTGGCTACTTGCGTGAAGGAGCCAAATTTTTTTCCGTGTTTTGAATAAGAGGCCAATCTAGGGTCAAAGTTCGGAAAGCGACTGAGATACCGCCGCGCTGCGCGTTTCCACCTTAAGCTATTTTCATGAACGTCCGAACTGCTATCTTGAAATATCAGTATAAACCGCAAACATGAATGTAACTGGGGTAAACTAATAAAAGATCGATTTACGAATTTACGACGCAATCAACCCAAATAAAATTTATTGAATCCCAGTGGTGTATCAAAGGCTGTACTATTCACTTTGCTGTATTTGGAAATCTCCCCTCGCGAATTTTTCGCGTCAAAATGGTTCGCCTGCAGCCTCATCCGAGTGGAAAAGGGTAGCGTTCAGCCTCCCCGCTGTCTGCTGTTCTCTAACACTACGTAAGAGAGTGGGGCCGCCGAAACCGATATTTCGCACTGCAGACACCCACGTTGTTCCATGTTTGGCACCCACCATTGTTATCATGGGCAGACCGCCGACCGTACACAAAGTTACGACAACAAAGCTAAAGAACGAGGAAAATACTCGAAACTAGTGTCCATCTTAAGATTCGTCCGGGAGTCGGCCATTGTTGAGGAAAAAATCGATAGCCTTCTCGCGGGATTCGAGGGATTTACAACTTATCTCGAACTGTGTTTCGCCTATATTGACGCTCGCGCTGTCTGTAAAATGTTTCGTAAAAGAGTAAAACACATTCATAATGTTCATTTCTGACGTGACAAATGACACTAATCTTACAGTTGAAGCCTTCGTCCCGAAAGTGAGTCCACAGGTGGCCCGCGCATTCCTACGGGATATTTTTAGTTGGCCTGTTGAGCATATATTGGCACGTGCATTGGCCCAAGAAGACAGCTGAGTCGCGTTTCCCCAGCTTGCCTGCCAGCCTGGCTGCCGACGAGATGCATTCAAACCAGATTTTACATGTCGTCCACAATAATTGGCTCTAGTGTTGGTGTTTCTCTAACCCAAGGAGGGATACTTGGCGGTTGTAGGTTGCATTCACCTTCATTTGCTAGTCTCTATTGACGTCAATGCAGTCGTGAGGTTGAAGCGAGTTCATTCAATCTCACACTTTTAATGATCCCAATTAATGTTTTTTTTTTTCTGAAACCGATCCAAACTTCTTGTATGTGCATGCCAGAATGTTTGGTCAAAATCGTGAGCCTTCTTACCAGCATGGTTACGGTGTTACCTAAAATGACAGTTACTCTCCAGTCGCTTTCATTTGAAATGCTGTTTACATGCTTACCTATATCAGCTGCAGCTATCTATCCTTATCTGCCACTCAGGGGGAATATCCATTTTTTTTTAAATGGTTGTCATTGAAACCTTTTAAGGGATGGGTTTACCTTTTTTCCTACTCACATTGAAGTGATAATTGAGTTCCCATGTTCTTTACTTTAGAGTTTCAAGTAACAAGATATAACCTTTGATAAAATGCAGGGGCGACAATGGTTCAATCCTGTAAAAACTAAAATTACTTTAACTTGTATATGGACATGGGCCATGCAATCATCATAGTACAAGTGATTTTTTGCTGCATTACCATTAACCGTGCTTTAAAATTAATGCTTTAGTGTATTCTTTTTGTATCAGCCTTTTTATTTTGTTACTGTTGTCTGATTCATTTCTGTGATTGTCAACAGCTTCACAAGGTGCAATGCTTGCGGCAGGAAATTCAATATCTGCAGACCGAATGCAAGAAGATGACAACGGAAGTGGACATGAGCTCAGACAATAGAGGTTTATATTTTTCCATCCACATTTCTTCACAATAATTACTTTTGAACACTTGCTTAAGACTGGCTTTTATTGTTAAAATGTCTTCAATTGCAGAAATATTTTCCTATACCAACAACAGTGTTACTTGAACAACAGTGTTGTTCTGCTTGTATGCAATTGTAGGTACTTGGTGAAGGGTTCCTTAGGTTCATTAAATTGCCTCCAAGGCATGGAAATTCTAAACTAATTGCACATATTCATTTCAATAATGAGTATATGATAATAAGCATAGGAATTTGCTAAGAAAAATGTTCTTGGTACCAATTAATACTGACAGATGTACTGCTCTTCAATTATTTTAAAACATGTAGTAAGCACTTAGTTTAATTAGGCTCAATTTTGATTTTAAAGTACCCTCCTAACTAGATCTTGTTATTTTTGGTGTTTTTGCTTCTTGATACATACTGTAGTTGCGTTTGGTTATTGGCATTTCTTTGATTGGTTTTATGGCCTAAGCTTGACATTTGGTATGCCAAGAGAGTGGTCTGGTGAGCCGGAGTTGTTATCCCTGAGAAGAGACCGATCATTAGTGCATAGTTCAAAAGTTTTCTCAAAATTGCATGCATTTGCAATTAAAAGAAGTAACTTTTGATGTTGCCCTTCCTATGGTTTTGTAAGTGGTGATGTGCTGGTTTCAGTGCCATTGGGAGAGACAGATGAGGCTTTCTATGAGAACATCTACACAGGCCAACATTGCGTACTGAACAGGCATCCGAACATGAATAGTACCCAAAGTACGTTGATCACCCAATCCTCCTCCTGGTTGATTAACGTTTACCTTCTTTGTGCTTTTACTCAATAAGTGCCTGTACCTATTCTATCCAATCGTTAACTAACCGAACGGTTTGGCGTGTTGGAAACACCGGTTCTCGTTAAATCGCCGAAATAAAGCAACACCATCATTCACATGACCAGTTCTGTTCGGGAGAGAGGTTAGAGGGATGAAAGTTAGTACAGCAACTTCATTCGCCTTGCTTATCAACCTCTCGACAGCATGGATTTGTGGAGGAATCCTGCTGTTCGAGTTGTACCGTCCTTCGGAAGGGACGTTAAGCCGGTGGTCCCCTTGGTGCTCTTCGACAGGAGTAGGCTACGTGCCGGCACCGAGTTTCCCCTCCTCCTTTCTAGGCTAGGTTAGGTTCATCATCATCCTCAAAATCATCCACTCATTCACCAACGCCATTAGACCAGTGCTGCATGGCCAGATGTCAAAACAGTGTGTCGTTAAACACCACAAATAATAATAATGGTTAACTGCTGGCAGTTTTGTAATATTCTCTTGAAAGCTGCTGGTTGAAAATTTTCACCCAATCACCTTCCTGAAAAGGTTTCCAAACTTAAGTTACCAAATAACGGTCATTAGAGAAGTTGGCCCATTATTGGGTCCCTAAGTTTTACCATTCATTGTCGATCACTAACACTTATTTTGTGCCAACAGAACATAAGTTTTGAGCTCAAATCATTAAATAATTTATTGAGACTTTTGATTCTTTACCTAAAAATTTCTCTTTTGCCATTTATTTTGGCATCGTTTTGTTTACAGTTGGATAGAATTCCTAATGTCAAATTAATGTCCCCTTTGAACCTATGTATCTCCTTTATGAATTAAGTACCCAATTACTGACTCCGTACATACTGTGCAACTGATAATTATGTCTTGCAATTCATAGACAAGAAAACTGCAAGGTGGTGATCCAAGGCATGGGTTTCATGAGCTAACATATTCTTATACAATAACAAACATCCATTGTTGTCAGTTCAGCTGGGAGAGAGAAGCAAGAAAAGTTATATCTTGATTATTAAACCTTTTGTTATGTTGCCAAGGTAGTTTTCTCCCCATTTTAGGTGCACATTTTACCTGCTTCATTCCTAAGATGGACCCAAATAAATCAATTTTCTTATCCAAAACATCTAATGCCCATTTATTATCGAAACTTAACTAAATAATTTTTTGCCCGGCTTGTTCCAGGACGGGACATGAGACACATACAGCCTCCGAGTTTGCCGCTCGAAGCGCTCGACTCGGACGGTCCCAACTGGACTTGCTCCGAGTGTACATTCCGGAACCATCCCCTCTTGGACAAGTGTGAACAGTGTGAAATGCCACGCATCATCTTAGGTACGGACGCCGTGCCGAAACACAATCATTCGATCGATTGCTACTGCCATCCGCTGGACACTGACGGCAAGATGTTGATACCCAATCCTCTGAGACCGTTCCCGCAAATGATAACCGGCAGGAATGACAGCTTGAGACAAGCTCGCAACTAATTTGTAAACCTGGCATGGATTTTTGTTTAGTTATTTGTTGTGTTTGTGTGTAGTTTGTGAATTAATTACAATAGTGTGTGAGAAATCATAGGTATGCGGAAGAATTTACATAAGTTGTAAAGTGGGCCCAATAATGGCACTCAAGTTCAGCCAAGGGATTATTAATTAATCAATGTAACTCAAAACCTCTGTGCAATATTAGGAGGCATGTCAAAGTGATGCAACTTTCTCTCGGAGATAGAAAAAATTGAGGCTTTTGTCGGATTGTTCTTTGATGATTTATTGTGGTCGATGAATTGGAAACTTTCTGTTTTAACAGTGATTCCATAAAAATAAATCAAGTTCCCCTGCCAGGGTGGGGTGATAGTTGGTAATAATGAGTTGGTGTCACAGATAAATGATTAACCACTTACCAATCAGATCAATATAAAATAAACAAAATTTGTTGTTTTCCCCTCGTAATAGTTTTTACTTCTTACATTTTTACAAGATAACATTCTATTCTATAAAATATATATACATTTGTTAGAACCGATTACAATTTACAATTATATGTGTATAGGTTTCATGTCTATAGAGACTTTTAAAAATGTATATCAGTAGCTACTTTAAATAAATAGGTAAAAATGTTATTGATAATAACGGTGGCAACGGACCAGGCTAGATTGAATAGCAATAATTTATCTGCAGTGGACAAAGAGCCATGCTAGCAAACGAATGGTATTTCATATTTGATATCTCTAATTGGTAAGATGTGCCAAAGGCTGATAAAAGTGATATCTGTGGAAGAGGAAGATAGGAGAACACAACATACTGGAGGTAAATGGCCGATAGCGACGGATATCTCTTCTTAATAATTGTATTTTTACCTCGTTTACGATGAAAATGGAAGAAGTTCATCATCTGCTCTTACCGTGAGCAAGGTCATGTTTTACATTTCAATTCACGGCTATTTTATGACATCCGAGGCCATTTGTCCATTGTAGGTTTACTTATTGCGTTTCAAAGTGAAGTAACAGTATGCTGTGCAATATTCCCAGACAATATGTTCAAAAAAAGAATAGGTAACCTGTTACTACAAAGTATATTTATATTAAAAATAGCTATATAGAGGTAAAAAGAGTTGGATCGTTGAGAGCTTATATTATTAGAACCTATATCAAATTTACAAGAATATGATATTGAAGTGCATGTCTGTTAGATACTAGAAAGATATTTTTTATATAGAAGCATTATGCATGGTGATCTACCAAACCCACCTGTACTCTGCTTACCTGTGATAATTGTGATGCAAATATGTAATCTGTTAATAATAATAATAATGTGTCCATTTTTCCACTGGTAACATTGCTCGAGCTATCTTCAGGCTGATCACATTTATCTTACAGTGCTGCTATTTGTGACTGGTTTTCAAACAAAAGTACATAAGCCTACTAACTAATGACTAGCTGTTCTGTTGAAGTTTATATAACCATTTTGTTATTAATGCGTTACTGTGTTTTAAGTGACTCTTAATACTAGGTACACAATAAAATGTTTGGAATATATTAGTTACTACCTAATTGTTTGATTTGCTTTTTGATTTGCTACTTAGCCCCTTCACATGTAGTGCTATACGACAGATATAGCAAAATATTTTCCCATTTGCTGGTCATTGGTCTGTGGTTGACAAAAGATTTCCAGTACTCTGTAGCAAAATGATTCTCCTTTTGAACCATCTCCACTTTTAAATTTGTCTGCTTTTAGGCACCCTTATCCAATCAAAAGCAATTCTTTCTCTCATATGTTTCATAAGTGTCCCATTGGCTAGAAAATGTGACTCATTTTTTTTGCTCTTATTTGATATCTGCTTGTGTCTAAATTGAAACTACACGATTTGGTTTAGGTCTTGGCTACTCGTTACCTTTTTACTCGTTGCCTTTTTTTATCAAATATTTTGACTGCCTTCTCGGAGTCTTTGTCAATTGTAATTTTAGACTGTAATTGTGACACTATTCAAGTTGCTGAAATTCAAAACTGGTCAACTCAAAAATTGGAAAAAAAAGTAATCTAGCCAAGTGTTAAATTACAAATTTTGAAGTCCTTGTTTGGTAGTCAATTCAATGTTGTCTTTTCCACGGTGGAACCATTTACTAGCTACACCTGTGTAATTTTCTCAAAATTGTCAAAGGAGATTGTCGATTTTTAAAGTAGATGGTCGATTCAGACATGATCCAAGTCCTTTTTCACAGGAATGAAAAATATCTTCCTTGTCTTCCAAATCAAATATATGCAAAAGTGGTTGTAATAAAATAATAAAAGGAACTGTTTCAGCAGGGGAGACTCAAGATATTCATATACGAGTTACACACCACAACTACCCTACAAGACGTAAGTAATAAATCATAATTTGGGTAGTGTTGCCAGGTGTCGTCCCGTTCTACTCCGGAAAGTTCCTCTTGGTTACGTGTAATCTGTTCCAAAAATGTTCAAGAGCTTTTGAATTGTTCTGGAATCTAGAAATTTCAGGAAATAGGATAAAAAGACATAATATGAGTCTGTAGTTTTTGTAGTTTATTGAGTTACCACCGAACTGCACACAAGCATCGATGCAAATGCATAATTATTTTCAGATAACAGTTTTTATTTAGCCATGTTCTGATGTAGACCCATGTTCCAGTTTTCTACAGAATGTTCATGCTATTTGGGGGGTGGCTAGCAATTATGCAGCTGTAGAAGAGGTCCCAATCTTGAAAGTTGTCAGGGGTACAGGGATTGTCTTAATTAGAATATTGCATTTTGAGCACTTTTTAGTCTATTTTTAGTCTGCGGCACTAAATTGAAGCGGAAAATGTTCCAAGGAAATCTAACGGGATAACATTTTTGACACTCAATCTTCCATACCTCCCCACACCCCCCAAAAAAAACAGCTTTTATTGCATTGTTTTTAAAACCTGGGTACTATTCAGATCTGACAACTCTAGATTTTGGTCATATTCTCCAAGTTTGTTAATTTTTTCTGATTTATGAATTATGCTTTTTCAGGAGCCATCCTTCATAGCTGGGTTGTATGAAGATGTATGCTTAATAGCATCCTAATATAAAAGTAACACAACTACATCCAACCTTTGCAATGTTTCTCAATATTTTTTGGAAATAATATAATTTCCATACAACTGGCACCTACTTAACTGTTGGACAGGGTAAGCACGTGTACTGATTTTTGTGCAAAGGATAACGCAATCTTCTTGCTCACATGAACTTACTCTAACCAAGACTGATTACGAAGTAGACCACGACTATTAAGAAATAATTAATTACGGTTATGAAACTAATGACGATAATCACGCAACGTGCTAAAAGTCATCCTAGAAACGGTTAAGCAAAATTTGATTAGTCAGAAACTTTTCTCTATGTTAACTATAAATATGTATGCATAATATGTAAGTGGAAATAAAGCAATAAGAATAAATACCTGTATTTGTAATTTTTATTATAGCTTATTCAAAAATGTGAAATGCTGCAATAATGCAGGCAAGGGGTAAAAGAATCTGGTTTGCATCTACATTTTCAAATAATGCACAGGTGGATAAACAATAGATAGGGAATCAGTTATATCAAAATTATTAGGAAGAAACATATATTTGAATATAAGGTACAAATTATATAGCTGTTCCTCTCTCCAAGTTTTGTTTGATTTCTGTGGTGTGTTCCCCATAAAATCGTTCCAGCTTTTTGTTAAAGTTCATGTTACGTTCGTTGATGTAATCAATGTCAGCATCATCATTATGGGTACGGCGACGGCTGTATTTCTCGCGCTTGGAGATTCTGTAAAATAAATAAAACACAAGATGTATTTTGGATGTTCATTTATATAGATGACTCCAAGACCACAGTGAGTAATATTCAAGAAATTTGATAAATCGGTAGAGTAAACCTAGTCAGATAACATTTAGTTATGTTACTTACTGTTTTTCCAGGTCTTCAACCATTCGGTCAATGCCTTCTTTAGAATCTTCATGCAATCCATGAAGTATGGTATTCTTTCCTCCATAGAAAGCTTCTCCTACTTTCTCACGTTGCTTTTCGTATTGTACCATGTCTGGTTTCATAACTTTCACGAGACGATTATATTTTCGAAAGGTTGCTTGTTCAAAATCAGCAAATCCAACATCAGGAGTCTTCTTTTTTTTCTTTCTATCCAAGCGTTCTGCATCACCTGCTTCGATTTGTAACAACTTTACGCGATCATATTGTTCACCCTGAAAATAATAAATAGAATTTGTGATAAACAAATTACTTTTCTCAAAGATAAATGGTATCCATCACCAACCACTATTATAAAAATCACTCTTACCCGCTCCTCAGCTTCTTTTCTTTTCTCTTCATCTTGCAAAACCCACTCTGCCTGTCGTTTACGAGCTTCCCAGTTGCTAGGAAGGTTTTTTCGTTTGTCCTCCTCTACAACCTCTTTGTGGTTGAGTTGTCGTGCTTCATTCTGAAAGGTGAACGTATTCATCTTAATTTAGTCTCAATATCTTTGCGAATGTGCCCTTATTAAATCAGAATAACTTAAAATCACAAACACGAGTTATTAACCTACATACCTACCCGTTTGTTATGTAGTTCTTTCAACCGTCTCATACGATCTGCTTGTTTCTCCTTGGCTTTCAGAAGTTCTTGAAAATCACTATTCGATGATGATGCCATCGTTGATCTCTTTGAGTGCAATATGTCTAAAAGGTAACAAAACGATTTGACTACTTTTGGAAATAATCGCTCTCTGAGAATCTTTGATCTCTGCTTTGACGTTTGGATGTAATAACAAGGACACCGTGACGTCATGAACAAAGATGGTAGATGAAAGAAAGCCTCGTTCCCAGCGACTGCACAATTGGTGACCTTCGGAGAATCACACCGTTTGACGTTTGTTTGAAAGTTTAAAAGTGTTAGGCAAAGATCGTGTTTGTGTATACTGTGGATGGCTTTAAAGTAGTCTGCATTACTTCCATTTTTACCTAATTATTTAGTGAATATGTCCAATTTGGAAGAAAAATTCAAACTTTTTTTAAGAGAGGTAGGTAATTGTACGGAGTTACTATTAACCATACTTTGGAAGCAATCATTGTGAATTTCTAGTGTGAAATTTCCCATTAAATAATTCTGGTAAAATGTGCTAGTAAATTGTAGAGCAAAAGTATGAGTGTAGGAGGGCAAATTGCTATCAACGTTCATCAGTGATAGCCACTAGTTGATTCCAAACCGTTAATTAATTTTAGGCTGAGGCTCGCTCTTCCTCAACCACCACTACCCTTAAAGAAAGTGATGTCCCTGCAAGAAATCTTTTGCCAAAACCAGAAACCACAATTGATGGCAAGAAGACATTTTGGTGGCTTAAAGGTGCTGCTAAAATTGACAACTTGCCACAAGAAACACCTACTGAGGATGCCAATTTAAAACAAATGGTAACTCCAACTCAGTCATCGGTTTCTTCTTCGATGGCAGAATTTCTTCAAAGAGAAGGAATTTGTGCTAACGTGAAGAGTAAGGCTGTTGAAGAAAGTAAAGCCAGCGCAGATAAGTTTCCAGTTTTAGATGCTGAGAGCTCTGCCACAAAAGCTGATTATTCTGATGATTTTACTGATGATGATATCAGTAGCATTATGGATCAACTGAGCCAGTTGGCTGGAAGTGGTGGTGATGACTCGGGGAGAAGTGTAGGTGACATTTTGAAGGAGGCTGAAGAAGTCGTTCGGATTTCAAGCAAAAAACAAACTGGCCACAAGGGTTCAAAGGAACTTACCCCATTGTCACCACTTTTGAAACCAGAATCTCAACTTGTAATAAATTTAACAGAGAAAAGTGATGCCGATGATTCAGAAGACAGTGAAGATGTTTACGTACGAAGAGAGAGGATAAACCCTGGTACTATTTCCAAACCCAGTAATATCCAGGAATTCAAACTGCCATTTGAAGACAATATTACAAGTCATGCAGATAAAATTTTTAAGCAAATTGAACTTGAAGTAAAAAATAAAATTGCTGCCTCAAAAGTGAGACAATCATTAGAGGAAATTGTTGATCCAAATGAAGCTCAACAAAACAGTGGAAATAAGGGCTTGAATTCATCTGTTGTTAATAATGACGATGCTACAAAAGTTCCAGAAAAATCCAGAAACTCATTTTCTCCTCTCAGGGGTGAGCCCTTGTCAATTGTTATCGAAGAATCTGCTTCAGATGCCTCTTCTCTTGAAGCTGATCCAGCTGTAGAAAATTCCAAGCTTGCTCCAGGATCTTTGTCGACCAAGTCAAGTCAGGAGGAAAGAAGCAGAGACATCACTACACAGAAATTAGAAGATGAGTTGGTTCGAGAGAAAAAGGCTTTTGGAAAGTTGAAAGGCAGGTACCATGTTTTGAAACCACTTATTAAGAATGTTGGATTATTTCCAAGCTGATTGGTTGGTAAAGTAAAATATGCAATTAGATTAATTACATGTAGGTAATTGGATAGGTTTCACGGATTAGAATGTGAATTCAGATTCAGAGGTAGAGTGCCATTAGACAGGTATAAGAGGTAAGAGAAAAAAGGATAAGCAATTTAACAAGGTTCTAGCTCACGAGAGATGAGCTTGATCATCAGACAAGGTAGCAACCAGAACGCTGTAAACTTCTCTTCCTCTTCACAATCAGCCACTTCTACCGCCTTATACTGCATTGCTTTCTTTCTGCTTCTCCATTTCTTAATGTAGATTTGGAAGATTTTGGTAGTTCTACATGTAATTTTAGCAAATTGTAAGCCGTTTTTTGGTGTATTATTATTTTAATTTAACTATTGTTACTCCCTTTACATGAAGTTGAATTGTTTTCAGGTGAAATGAATACACAAGTAGAGGATCTAAAAAGACAAATAGAAGTGGTGAAATGCAAATCACAAGAAAAAAGATTTTCTCTGGAGAAAGATGTTTCGATTTTGAAAGCTACGGTACGGTAAAATTTGACAAACATCACTTATAGTTCGCACTATTGAACTCAAACAAAATCTCAAACGAGCGATAATTTTTGTAGCAGGTTAAGTCATAGAAGTTTATGATATAATGGTGAATTTTTTTACCACTTTAGTTGGCCGGCTACGAGAAGAAAGCTGTTCCGCGCGCTGAAATTGGTGGCGGTGATTACAAGCGAATTAACTCGGCAAGCTCTGTAAGCAGCCAGAGACTGAAGCTCTTGGAAGATGAGATGCAGAAGCAGGAACAGCTTATTATTGTCTACCAAAACGAGAATGTCAAGCTCTGCCAAGATCTCAAACAACTTAAGGTAGGGTCACAAAAATATTGGTTAGTTTTTTGGTAAAAATCTAA
This sequence comes from Protonemura montana, assembly GCA_947568835.1. NCBI lineage: Eukaryota > Metazoa > Arthropoda > Insecta > Plecoptera > Nemouridae > Protonemura > Protonemura montana. Next base: position 13,970,811 of record OX387602.1, read on the forward strand.
ACTGTGAAAGGTAGCATTTGGTTAGAAAATAATCAGCAAAGTTAACAAAAATGGTGAAAGTCAATAGCAAAAATAGTTTAGTATTAGCTTTTGGTACTTCCAGATAACACTTGTTTGCATAATTCATAATCAAGCATCAAGTTGGCCTCAAATGCAGCATTTATCAAACCTTTTTTTAGTGGCCTAAAACCTTTTTGTGATAGGAAGGTTAATGTCTTTGAAGTTCGTACGGGGTTAGCACGGTAGTAATCAGTCTCTAGTTTAGTCAGGCAAACCTACTGAAAAAATGCATGTTTCAAACTGACCTGCGTTCCTCGCAGGGTGGGGAAGGCGAAATACACATAGGTTTCACTTGTCATTTGTGTTATACCTACACTCGTAACGCATAATACGTACCTTCTGTGTTTCACTTCACGTTTTACAAATAACTAACAAAACAGTGGGTTTTATACATTTATGGCTTTTCTTTGTTTAGTTCAGATTCAATAAGCAATGAATTTTCCCTTTTTTTCTTTTTAGTATTTTACACATGAGGGATATTTTACAATTATCGCAACTACAATTAAGAATATTTGCAGCGGCTATAAAGGCTAACTTGCAATAAATATTGGAGCTTAAAATAACTTAGTTGTCCATTGATGTTTCTCTGAAGCAAAAAATATTTTTTAATCCATAACAGTTAAATCGTGATACAAAGAAGATGCAATATCTGAAGTGTTTGTAGGAAGTGTAAGAATATATTAATCAGTTCTTGACACAAGTTTTTATCCATAAGTTTTTAGCGGTTTCCACTTATAAAAAACCACTTATAAATATTTATAACCCTGGCTACCCTAGCTAAAAAAATGGAATGTCTATGAGTGAGTAATATACGCTGTATTACCCACATATTACCCACTTAGCAAGTCAAGAGAGGAGACAAAGAGCTGAATAATCTACTAGGCAGTTTTTTACTTATCAACTACCTGATTTTATATTCTGACAAAGTCGCGGGTGTCAATCCTTGCATGCAAATTGAACACGAAGTGCAGACTGCAGCCTAACGTACACATGAAAAATGTGCACATGAAAAAAATATTATATGAACCACTGTTTAATACCAATAAGGAACAGCCATCGATTTTTAATGTTGCTTATGACGTCAATGCATTAATGGGGAGGGCAGTTAGCAATTAATCATATCATCATCATCATCTTCATCTCAGAACTTAATTCGATGAGAGTATCCATGTTGCTCGGAACCAACTCGGAACCATGAAAATTCAATCATCATACACAAACTGGCAATCATATTGTGTTTCTGCCCTTTCCTGACCTCTAATGACTTGTGGGCTGTATTGACCCACCTCTATTCTTATAGTTCATAAGTTAAAGTCTTTATCGTTTCGCTATTTGTCCATTAACAACGTCCCAAATCATACTCCAAACGACGCATTTCCACCGACACAGTAAGGCAATTGGTAGCTCAAACGCCCTGACCCTACGCATCAAATTTGCATATTTCGCTAGCGACCAAAAGCGCAACGCAAAGTACTTTGGTCCACACTCCCGACTATAAAATCCATCCCGATGGTTTAATTATCAGATCTAACAGATCACAAGGTTAATGAAGTCGTGATGACCGCGAATGGATATTTTGACAGCTTAAATTGCACACATGGATAGGTTTTTATCGCGATTGAAATAATTCAGCTTCGAGATCACCTTTCTTTCGTATACGGTCAAGACACACGTGTAGTTCAACGAACCAGGAACCCTGCCATTGGTACCCTGGTCTGGTCAACCCAATAAAATACAAGTATATACACTGAATAAAGATTTTCATTTTTTATTCTCTTTTTGTTGTGTGGGCGATGTAGATCATGAGACACAACCGGTTCAAGATGCTTACAGTGAACGTAATTCTTCATACCAGTTACAAAGTGGTAATCAAATTTGGCCATAACAACCGCGCAGCGTCCCCTTTCGACTGTTTGTATCAGTCTTTAAATAGTTTTATTATAACTTTGTAACGGATTTTTCAACGCATCTGATATCTCTCGCTTACACTTCTCGCGTAATTGCCCATTTGCATGTTGGCTGCGCCTAATTACGATCTTAATTTGAACGAACAAAATGGCAGACTTGTTGTGATGACCTGATGTAAATGGAGCCACGAGCAAGAACTTAATGTTAGGTAGATACCCAATATCGAGCAGTGCCGGATCGATAACAATCGGCTTCCTTCTCTGACTCGGGCGTTGAGGTCACCCAATAGAGTTGATTAGTAGTCCCTGTGGTATAAAAAGCTAGTGGCTGACCATCCGAGTCTTCAGTCAATGTCCGACAATGACACGGATAGTGTTATTTGTCGGTTTATGCTTCGCGATTGCGTTTACCGACGGCGTCGTTGCACCAGAGAACGACGCCAGGATTTTGTATGAAGGGAGTCAGCTGTTGAGGGTGGTTGCGCCGACGAAGAAGTTGAAAGATGAGATCTTGAAATTGGAAGACAGTGGAGGTATGTTGTATTTTTTTATGTCTTTGTCTTGAGTTTTTTTTTTAAGTTTGCAGGCTAAATTAATTAATTTTGTTAATTTGTTTTTAGATTTGAATTTGTGGAGCGAATTGGCTCGTAACAACTCTAACGTTGACGTATTAGTCAATCCTGCGACCGAGTCTAAAGTGAAAGAATATTTCAAAAGTCATAATTTAGAGTATGAGGTGCTTATTGAAAATCTTCAAGCTGCTATCGATGCTGAGAACCCCAAACTCTCCGACGAGGAAATCGAGGAGTTAGTTGGAAGAAAGGGTGAGTTATTGCAATTAACCCCCTGAAAATGAAGTAGCTTTTTAAAATGTGTTGTTTGCGTGTTGGTTTGTATAAGTATAACAATGCTTCTTGCAGCGAGTGTCGCTACTAACTATTACTGGTTGTGGATTGGTGGCAAGTGGGCTCCTTATCATAACGCTTATCGTCAGTCTCAGTCACGGTATAAGGTGCCAAGGGTGCCCACTACCACTGCTGCATCATACCATAAGGGTGAGATGAGAGAGGTGAACACACGCACATTGAAATAGGAGACTCAAAGGAAATGGCAAACACAATTTTTGGAGCTGGTAATAAAAGTTTGTCGCTCAAATCGCTAAAAATGTAGAATACAGGACAGAATATCGCACACCTTTGAGAGGCGTAGGTCAACGGAGGCTGTGAGACTTCGTGTGTCAATGTTCTTGTCCAAAATTTCTGAAGAAAATGCCATTTCCTCTGACAGTTCATGTAAACTTACACAAGAACGATCTGAAAATAAGTTATCACACTTTGCCTTGTCATGAAACTGTTTTTCCACCAAATTCCACCGACCAAAGAAATGTTTTCCCTGCCAGGGCACCGAATGACATGGCAGCAGTACCATCGCCTGAGCGACATCCATGGGTACCTCGACTATTTGGGGCAAACGTTTCCTGATCTGTGTTCCGTGCAGAGCATCGGCAACTCCATCGAGGGTCGACCGCTAAAACTTATCACCATCTCTTCAGGAAAGCCGAACGCACCCGCCATTTGGATCGACGGAGGTGAGAGAACACTCGAATTAAGAATGTAACGATCTTTGCCTATTAATACGTCATTCGCTTAGACCTGTCACAAAAGAGACAAAGGAACCATTATCATACAAGTATGGACATCCTTTGAGCGTCATTGCACCTTGCCAGAATATCTTGAAAGAGCGCCAGGGGGTAAACTTTTAAAAATCTCTCGGAAGCAAGGAGCAAAGTGAATCATAATACATTCCAATGGCAGATTAAAATTTCGAAAACATTTTGGACCTTTTCAGGCGTGCACGCTCGCGAATGGATCTCCCCCTCATCAGTCACTTACCTGATTAACGAGCTGGTGGAAAACCGTGACGCACACGGGCCTCACATCCAGGGGATAGACTTCTTCATCATCCCTGTGTCCAATCCCGACGGGTACGAGCACTCCCACACCAAGAACAGGCTTTGGCGAAAGAACAGGGGCAACGCCGAGGCCGGTGCGTGCGGGGGGATTGACCTCAACAGGAACTTCGGGTACAAATGGGGAGGTCCCGGTTCTAGCAAACAGCCGTGCAAGGAAACATATGCCGGCTCGGGGCAGTTTTCGGAGCCAGAGACGCAGGGCATTTCGCGCTTCGTTTTGGCGAATTCACAGAAAATCAAGGTACGTGAATATGTATTTGTCTGACAATAGTTATTTGTTTTCCCGTGACTTTATTTGGAAGACCTTGAAACGATAAATCCATCCCTATGGCCCCTAATTTCCTTGAGATGAGACACTTTTCTCAACTTCGGATGTCACTGGCAGTGGGTTCACAAAGCTGGGCCGGTTAAATCTTCAGTCAGCTTGCAGATTATAGAGTAAAAATCGCCAATCCGAATTTTTCAGATACTTTTTTTCAAGCACGGACCTTCGAACACTGTGAAGTAAAAACATGCTGTGATAGCTTATTCATAACACTACCCCATTCCCCTATTATCACACGTTTAATCACGCCTACCGTTCCCCATCTCTTCGCAGGCGTCAATCTCGTTTCACAGCTACGGCCAGTACATCTTGTACCCTTGGGGCTACGACCGCGTGGTGCCCCCAGATTACCGTGATCTGCATCGCGTTGGCAAGGCCATGGGGCAAGCCATCAGCGGCGTCAGTGGCAAACAGTACACAGTGGGCTCGGCCGCTTCCACCCTCTACCCTGCGTCCGGGGGTTCAGACGACTGGGCCAAGGGGGTGGCCAAGATCAAGTACACGTACACCATCGAGTTGCGGGACACGGGAAGACATGGGTTCATTCTGCCTGCCTCGGAAATTATGCCGACGGCCAATGAGGCGTTGGCTGCTGTCAAGGCGCTAGCCGAAGAAGTGGTGACGCTAACGGCTTAGTTCTGTTCTAGTTTTTGTGTTTCTTTTTTGTTTTGTGTTATTTTTTTACTACCGCTAGTCGGTCTATTTATTGATAAATAAACGATTTGTATTATTTTTTTAATTTACTTTTCCCCTCGTTCGCGAACACTTGGTCCTAGAATGGGTTTAGTCCTTTTTCAGTAGCTCGTTTGGTTACTAATCCGAACATGCCCCGAAGGATACCCATGGATGAATACTGCACTTAGCATGCACAGGCGGGTGTTGGCTGCTACATAATGTAGCTAAAGTTGTACAGGGATTTCTAATTTAGCCTTCAAGTAGTGTAGAGGGTGATTTGGTAAACACAGGATCAAGGAGGATAGTGATCGTCGATATTGTCGAAAATAACAAAAATACCAAGAATATCGAGGAAGAAGAGGAACTCTATACCTACAACACCTTTGCCATCTCCCACTTTATTTGGCTTCGACCTGCAATTTCCCGTCATAATGGTGTTCTGCAAAGAGTCCAATGTAAGATGGTGCCCCTCCTTGTCTTCCAGCAAGAGCTCAAAGCCAAGGAGTCACAGATCGAAGGCGCCCTGCCGCTGTCGGCAAGGCGCATCACTGTCGCCGAGGCAAGCGAGAAGGAGATCTTGACTGACCAACTCAAGGGAAAGGATGTGCACATCTGTCAGCTGAACGCGAAGATTGAAGAACTACAGGTTAGCGTAGCTGGCGTGGAGATTTTATGCGGGCTGTGTTAGTACAAATCCAGCAACAGGCACCAAATAAATAGGCATTTCGAGAACGTAATTCACTAAGAGCCATAAAAAGGTCTCAAATTTAATGTAATTCGGGTTGTTTCTTACATCTTAAATATTCATGAAACAAATTTGTATTCCAGGATGACAAAAAACACTCTGAAGAATCAATCCATAGCCTCAAGTTAGCTAACGTTCAAATGCAGGGCGAAATCGAGAGGAACAATACGTTGATAGCTGACTTGAAATCAAGAGACACTTCTCAGGCAATGAGTGTCCTCCAGAAAAATCTGGACATCCAGAAAGCAGATTCAGCGAAAAAGTCAACGGAAATTGACCGACTACATCGAGACTTGAGACGAACTTCTGAGGAACTCGACTCTAGGAAAGTGGCGATGAAAGCTGTGAATTTAGAGAGTAAGAAAAACACGGATATGTGGAATGAAAAGTTCAGGGAATTGCAGTTGGAGTTGGAAGAAGAGAGAGCTTTTTCGGAAGAGGAGAGGAGGAAACACAGCGAGGACGAAGATAAAATTGAACGGTTATCGAAGCAGGTAAGCAACAAAATAAATTGTAATTTATGTAATTTTCCATCTGCTTTCTCCTGTTTGATTCCCGTTTCTTCTTTGGCGCGTGTTACTTTCTGAAAACCTCAGCTTTGCACCATGATGTCTGGATGAAACCTCAAACAAACAAAATTGAAGATTGATAAAAACATTTTTTAAACTTCACCAGGTGATAGAAATAGAGCATCTTTTGAAAACGAACCGTCCTCATTCGATCCCAACTCTCGCCCTGCCCTCAAGCGCTGAAGGGGACGCAAGGAAGATGGCAGACACGCCAAGGATCAAGTTTCTGGAAGACAGGATACACCAGCTGGAAGATGAGCTGGAAACTGCGAAGAATGTTTTAGACAGCGGTTTTGAAGGAATCCAAGTCCAGTACAAGGCGCTCAAGGTCAGGACGTGCTCACTAGCAATTTGCAATTTTCTTTAGTACACCTTCGTGCTCGTTCCCCACAATTATTGGGGAATGATCAAATTGTTTGCTACCCACCTTTAAAGCTCGCTGTGATGTTCTCGCGCCACACCCCCTCCCTCCCTTCACTGCAAAAATTTTCCCAGTGGGATAGCTTTTGGTTATCCAGACAATTCATACTTATTTATGTCCATGTTCAGGATAAGTACGACCTGAACACAGAACAGCTCACCAACGAGCTGGCAGCTTGGAAGAAAGAAGCAGCCTCGTGGAAAGAACAGGCCCAGCGCAGCAACATAGAGGTGGATATCAACAAGCAGCTCAAGGAATATGCCGTCAGCCAGAGGGTTGCCAAACCGCATCTGTTTGCAAACGCGATTGCAGTGAAGGAAGACGCTCACCTGATAGCCACCATCCGTGGTCTAAAGAATGACCTGATAGCGAAAGACAGGTCCATTCGAGGGCTGGAGAAAAAACTCAATGAGGCTACGAAAACTAACAAGCGGCTTCAGGCGGAGAGAGAAAAGGTTTTGGCTCAGCCAGTTGTGACAAAAGGTAATGATGATGCATTATTCTCTTATTTGAATTATTAATGACACGCTAATCGTTTACTTGATTTGGCGATTTCTTCATGGATTATATTTCAAATTTCGCCTAGCTCCTGCAAAAGTCATACCACCTCAGAAAGTAACGAAGAAAGTGGAGGAGATCAAGGAAGTGCGACCTGAAATGCACCCTCATCTGGAAAGGCAAACGGAACTGGAGTATACTGTGTCCCAGCTGAAAGACAAAATCAGAATCAAGGACAGTCAAATCGAGCTTGTTTCCATTGAGTTGAGGGAAGTAAGAGAGCGAAGACTCCGTGACGTGAGTGATATTAAATTCGATGCTAATTTCATGTTAAATATTTAATTGATGAAATATATAATTTTAGTATTTTTCTTAATTTAGTTGGAAGAGCTGCAAGAGGAACATGACGAAGAAATAGCCCTTTTAATGTCGGAAAATTCTTCAAAGCATTTTCACAGTCGTTATTCTGAGCATGATGGCAAAGTTCATAGTCAGGAGGTGGTAACAAATCGGCTGACAGAACAATTAAAGGCGTAAGTGCAATTAAAAACCGTGATACCATCACATTTCCGTTATCTTACAGAATGATTTTTGTTACGAGTTATCCTTAAAAACACGTTTAATTGGCTAGGCTTGACGAACACCGCGCCGAAAACTTGGTTCTAAAGGTTGAGAGAGAACATCTCGAGAAAAGCTTGAAAGAGGCGAACAAAAAGTTAACTCTTTTGAGGCAATCGCAATCACCGGTAAGTTTTCATTCTCCTCTTCGAAACATTTCAAATGTCTAGCATATCATACGATTTCCAATCTCTGTCGTTTGCCTTAGGACCAGTCCCATTACGAGGCTCTCCTCGACAAGATTGCAGACTTGGAGCTGAGACATGAGTCTCGGGAACAGAATCTGCAGGCCGTGGTTCGAGACCTGTTGAGGACAAAAAATGACCAGGGAGACTCTTCTAATCTGCGCGAACAGTTGAGTCAGAAGAACAGAGAGTTAGGTTACTACAAATCGGAGATGACCAAGATCATTGGGAAAGTAAAGTTTCTTGAGGACGAGTTGGTCGGGCAGGCACCAAAATCGAATAGCGGCAGGAAGTAGGAGGACCTTTAGGGGTATCTTCTAATGTAAGTAACTTGCGACTTGAGAGATGTACTTTATTATATTACAGCTTTGAATACGATTCTATTCTACAGTTAAATAGTTCCCCCATAAATATCTGAATCGGGAACTACTACATATTTAAGTTTCTATAATAACATGCATAAAACTGTGATTTATTTAGCTGTTAACTTATCATGGTTTGAAATAACTTCTATTTATCTGATATGAATTAATAACCACGTGTAAAACAGTTATCCCAAATCAATAAGTTGTAAAAAAGACTTTGCCCTATTTATTATTGAAAATAGATTGTGTTCTTTCTGAAGCGCTATATTATATTCTATAAATTCAAACCAAGTTTACGAAAAGAGTATCACAGAATACAGCTATCGACAAGACTGGAAGGGACCAATTACCGTGTGTTACGGAGGAGACGAATTATTTAAGCACACCAAGACAATTAGTTTTGTAGCCTGTGTCGTCATATTTCAGGGCCTGGTAAATCACCGTTTACTTGACATGGTAGGCAATCCGTTTGAAAAGACCACCTTCGAATGGGCTGATGCTCATTTCCTTCATCCTGGAAAACCAATCAATGCAATACATAATTTTATTAAATGAGAATGTAAATGCCTACATTTTTAATATAGTAATTGTCAGAAAATGTAGGAATAAAACAAACGTCAAAGTGGTCTTACATGTAATTTGTGGTTGATCCCGAGTCCGTATATGTATCCTTGGTGTCCGCAAACTCGCTCCCCTTTTGGTTTTGCCATCCGAAAACAGGCAGCATCAAGATCAACAACGCCAAAGATCCAAGAACGCCTCTCGCTGTGTCAAAAGCAGAAATCCACTGAACTTGAGGTCCGTTCGTTTCATTCTGCTTGGCCGTCAAAACCAGAGATTCAGTCTTATACATTTCCATCTTGTTAACGACACCGTCAGCATTTCTTGTCGAAATTCTCCGAGCGTTCACAGCAGCCACACTTCTCTGTACCAACCCACTTGCATTCATGTCCCTACTATTTCTTGGTTCGGATTTTTGCCTTTCCACCGAGAGGCGTTCGACAGAGCGACGGCTAAGCGACCTCTCTCTTCGGTCAGTTGACAAGCGTTCGAGCGACCTCTCTCTTCGGTCAGTTGACAAGCGGTTGAGCGACCTCTCTCTTCGGTCAGTTGACAAGCGGTCCAGCGACCTCTCTCTTCGGTCAGTTGACAAGTGGTCAAAAGACCTCTCTCTTCGGTCAGTTGACAAGCGGTTGAGCGACCTCTCTCTTCGGTCAGTTGACAAGCGGTCCAGCGACCTCTCTCTTCGGTCAGTTGACAAGTGGTCAAAAGACCTCTCTCTTCGGTCAGTTGACAAGCGGTTGAGCGACCTCTCTCTTCGGTCAGTTGACAAGCGGTCAAAAGACCTCTCTCTTCGGTCAGTTGACAAGCGGTTGAGCGACCTCTCTCTTCGATCAGCTGACAAGCGGTTGAGCGACCTCTCTCTTCGATCAGTTGACAAGCGGTTGAGCGACCTCTCTCTTCGATCAGCTGACAAGCGGTTGAGCGACCTTGATCTGCGTTCGTTGGCGAGCTTGTCTGTTGATCCAGAAGTTTGGAGTCGTTCCAGAGATACTGACCGCCTCTCAGCTGACAGTCGACGGGATGCGGTGTCTCGTTCTCTCCTGGATTCTTCTTTCAAAGCGTTAGACATCCTTCGGGAAGATTCTCCGTCAATTGTTCTTCGGGAGTCCTGGCGTCGTTCTAGAGATACTGACCGCCTCTCAGCTGACAGTCGACGGGATACGGTGTCTCGTTCTCTCCTGGATTCTTCTTTCAAAGCGTTAGACATCCTTCGGGAAGATTCTCCGTCAACTATTCTTCGGGAGTCCTGGCGTCGTTCCAGAGATACTGACCGCCTCTCAGCTGACAGTCGACGGGATACGGTGTCTCGTTCTCTCCTGGATTCTTCTTTCAAAGCGTTAGACATCCTTCGGGAAGATTCTCCGTCAACTATTCTTCGGGAGTCCTGGCGTCGTTCTAGAGATACTGACCGCCTCTCAGCTGACAGTCGACGGGATACGGTGTCTCGTTCTCTCCTGGATTCTTCTTTCAAAGCGTTAGACATCCTTCGGGAAGATTCTCCGTCAATTGTTCTTCGGGAGTCCTGGCGTCGTTCTAGAGATACTGACCGCCTCTCAGCTGACAGTCGACGGGATGCGGTGTCTCTTTCTCTCCTGGATTCTTCTTTCAAAGCGTTAGACATCCTTCGGGAAGATTCTCCGTCAATTGTTCTTCGGGAGTCCTGGCGTCGTTCTAGAGATACTGACCGCCTCTCAGCTGACAGTCGACGGGAAACGGTGTCTCGTTCTCTCCTGGATTCTTCTTTCAAAGCGTTAGACATCCTTCGGGAAGATTCTTCGTCAATTGTTCTTCGGGAGTCCTGGCGTCGTTCTAGAGATACTGACCGCCTCTCAGCTGACAGTCGACGGGATACGGTGTCTCGTTCTCTCCTGGATTCTTCTTTCAAAGCGTTAGACATCCTTCGGGAAGATTCTCCGTCAACTATTCTTCGGGAGTCCTGGCGTCGTTCTAGAGATACTGACCGCCTCTCAGCAGACAGTCGACGGGATACGGTGTCTCGTTCTCTCCTGGATTCTTCTTTCAAAGCGTTAGACATCCTTCGGGAAGATTCTCCGTCAACTATTCTTCGGGAGTCCTGGCGTCGTTCTAGAGATACTGACCGCCTCTCAGCTGACAGTCGACGGGATACGGTGTCTCGTTCTCTCCTGGATTCTTCTTTCAATGCGTTAGACATCCTTCGGGAAGATTCTCCGTCAACTATTCTTCGGGAGTCCTGGCGTCGTTGTAGAGATACTGATCGCCTCTCAGCTGACAGTCGACGGGATACGGTGTCTCGTTCTCTCCTGGATTCTTCTTTCAAAGCGTTAGACATCCTTCGGGAAGATTCTCCGTCAACTTTTCCTTGGGAGTCCTGGCGTCGTTCTAGAGATACTGACCGCCTCTCAGCTGACAGTCGACGGGATACGGTGTCTCGTTCTCTCCTGGATTCTTCTTTCAAAGCGTTAGACATCCTTCGGGAAGATTCGATTTCGGCTGATCTTCTGGAATCTTGACGTCGTTCCATCGAACTCGCTCGGCGTTCAGTCAGCGACGAACGACGATCAGCTCGATGAGTAGCAGGCGTTTGTCGTCGACTTTCCGACAAGCGGCGTCTATCGGCAGACACTTGGGGCGACTCTCGCCTTTCGGTGGAGATCTTTTGAGTCGACTCACCGTTGGGAAGCTGATAGTGCACGTCTTCATCGTGTTTCAACGTCAAGAAATGTGGTAGATTTGTTGATATGATGTCAGTATCGTGCGGACCATCGCCAGCAGAGGCGTTGTTGTTATTGTTGAAGTGGTTCGCGATTTTGCAGTGTCCGGAGTCGAAGCGAGTAGTCATCGGGCCATCCGGTAAGTTGAGATCCCACTTTTCTACTAACGCCTGAGGTGTCCTGCAATACATTTTAATTGTGAAGTTAGAAACTTTGGAGAATTTTACACATTCGCCGCTGGTGGGTGCTAATTTTGTGGACAGAAGTTTCGTTATCGCGAATATTTTACGATTTTAAAAACGTACAATGTGTGAAAAACAGCTCTAGATCTTTGCAGTCGCAGCGGGGCATATAGGTTAGCTGGATTTCTGAGCAATTATACCTTTTCCCTACATAGTGCATGTGTGGAAGGACGTACGGGGAGATGTTTAAGCAGATCAATTGTATTATATTAATCTTTTAGCGTAACTAGTACGGTAACCTTATAAAAGTACTTCGTAGATCAGGTTAATATTTGTATGCACCTGCAGCGCAGCCATTTTTGAGCGTTCTACTATTCTCAGTCCTTTTTTCCACGCCCTGTCGAGGTTGCGGGCATCTATCTGCCAAGCAGAGAACTACATGCACCCTCGATGCTCACCGCTGGTAGGGAGGTAAGTACATAAAAAACTAATTGGCCGATCAGAAAAAGCATTCACGAAAAATATAGTTTCAATGGACATTTTTTCTGTAAATGACGGCGGATACCAGTAGTGTGGTCTTGTAATCCAGCTGCATGACGCGAGGCTGATTTTTTTTAATGACACGTGTAAACTAAATATAAAGTGATGTGTCATAAAACGGGCAAAAATTGGGTGAGGAGCAGACGATTAGTACCTAGAGTGATGTTGCAAGTGGTACTCGGAGTATGTCATCTTATCGCAGTCGAGCTGGATACGTGAGAAGAGCCCGATTGTCGGACAGGAGAGATAGAGCAGCAGGAAGCCGATATGGGCCAAGCACCGCACGGGCAGAATCGTCAGCCGTGTGCGTCGCATGGTTGGAAGGATGTCTGGCTGGAACCTGCAAGCAGAGGTGCGGTCTTTGTTCCTGAGATGCAGTAAACATTTGGGTAAAAGTTTTGAATTTATAATTTGAAAAAGGTGATACATTTAAAAATGAATGAAAATTGCATGACAGAAAATGTAAATGCATTGAAATAGGTAGGAATTTGAGAGTTTGGCGACTCTAGAAAATGATTTTCGTGGTTGCTTTTGGATTTCGATGAAAATCAGAGCGTATTTTGAGGTAAAATTGGAGTTTGATGAGGAAGATTTCTGCTCTCATGGAACAGAGTCAGAAATTAGTTTTCCTAGACATAATCCATCAGATCCTAGTCAGATCTTTGTAATAGCTACGGAGACTGATATTAAGGTTTTTTACATTGATTTTATCCGTATAAAACAAGCTCTGTTTGATGTATTCAACCCCTAATTTTCTTTACTAAAATTGCAAATTTTACAACATTAGAATTAATGTTTTCTCATTTTTCTAATATAACCCACAAATATGTTGACCCCATAAATGATTTAAAAAGTGTCGGCGAAAAGCGGAAAGGAATAGGGATAAAATACCACACAATCAACATGTATGTGTGTGTAAAATAAGTGGATGATTATATTGATACAGCAAGTATTACTGAGAATCCATAATTAATAACAATCCATGATGTAATTCATAAAAAAATAGCACCCTGTGAAGCATGGTTTGTAAAAAACATACCTTAAAATTTGCTCAGAACTTCACAGCCGAACGTTGAGAGTGAACGTTGAGAGAACGTCTCGAAGACGCAGTGGAGACTTTATCGATACACTCTCGATGACTGCCGTGAAGAACTGTTGTCACCTAGCACCATGTATCGCCTATTTATACCCCAGCCCTTGTCATGCTAGTCCATCCATTATCCTGAGCGTCTGCAACCACATAACTCAATTCCAAGCCAATATCCAACGGGACCCCCCATCTAGTGGTCGCCAAGCGGAGACGCGGTTTAATCGATGGCTGATGGCCTATTCCACAGCTGAAGGAGTTCAAATCGAATCAGTACGTTCTTATCATCGGCAGCCATACCCACCACGCTGCTTTAAAGCTGCTTGAAAACTGAAATGTTATAGAAAAAATATTTTCACGGTATGGTATGATGCTAGCTATAGTTAATGTGGTGTAAACTTATCGTACATTGTTAGCTATACTGAAGGTTTTCATGGCCGTGATTTGAGTTTTCGCGTGTTTTCTTGTGTTATGTGTGGTAACTTGAGATATGAGCGTTTTTTTTTTATAGTGGTGGCAGAATTCGACGTGGGTGTATACTAAATGTATTGCAAAACTCATTGAAGGGCGCTGAGAATGCGTGGGTGTCAGGCGTATTACGTGCCTGATTGGATTTCAGATGAGATGCAGACGTAACCATTTTGTGGGAAGTGGCCGACTTTCGTAATCAACGCAAATTTGAATAACCACGTTAGATATTGAAATTAGATTGATTCATTTTAATTAGTATCGGTAACGCAATGCAGCCGTTCATATCTCATCATTACATGATTGAAAATAATGTCTGACGTATGGGGTGGGAGTAGTTGGAATGATGTTGGTTTTATTAAAAACATAGAAATCATTCATTTTCATGATTGCCAACAGATGTTTATTTTCTGTAATCGAGTTATTGTGTATCAGTGTTTACTCGACGCGATGGCCTCTGCGATGAAATCAAGGAATGCCGAGACACGAGTGTACACCGTGGGTGAGTCGGGCGCAGCGCAGGGGCTCCTTTGCCAGGACACAAGACCGATCAGCGTGGCAAGATTATCTCCACTGTACTGTACCAGTGGTCCTCCGGAGTCACCCTAAAACAAGGGGCGAGGTGGTCAATTACGTCCCCGACCTCTGTTATGAGCCAATATGGAACCATTAGAAAACTGCGAAGATTGGCGTAGCATTCAAAATCCTTTTAAGAAGAGTATCATAGATCAAAGCAACTTAGGGAAGTGATTGTTAAGGCAGATGCACGTTGGGTGTAACGTAGCACCGCTAGAAAAATATAGCTGAAATAGCGACGTATAAGCATAGAAGAATTATTGGTTTCTTTTCTCTATGGTATAAGTGTTGAGTGTATAAGTGTTTGAAACTAACACTTTTACGTGCACAATATAACACTAATACACACTCAACGATATAACCTTGAATTATAACCTCGAAAATTCGTGTAGACTCATAACTGGCCCTGATAAATATGGTTCTGATGTCAGCATTTCGTAAAACCTTGCACTTGCACTTGCTGAATGACAGCTCCTTAAGGCCTTGCTTTCTTTAGAAATTAATTTTTGATGAATGATCCCTCATACCATTAATGGTCAATTGTGACAATAATGTATTATTATTATCCTCACCCCACAAGCAGCACGGCCTCCTTCCAGTGGGCCCGTGCAGATATTGGTTTCAGTCAGTGGAGTGTCGGCATACACCGCAAGGCACTCGAGGTATTCCACGATGGGCAGCTCTGCCCACTGGAGGATCGATGGCATCTGAGGGAAGAGGGTGCCACCGGTGCTTCCCCAGCCACTAAGAGTGGAGTCTCCTAAAGGGATGACGTCGGCCTCGGGGAGGGCGATTGTCTGCACTCTCTCGTTGAGGACCAGAGGAGTGGTCAGGCGAATCATGGCGATGTCGTTGGGAGAAATACCACTGGGAAAGAAGTGATGAAGTGAAGATGTAATAAAAACATATTTACCATTGTAGAAGACCATGTGAAAATGAAATGAAAATTTACAAATCAACGTTCAGTTGGTCAGTTTTTTTAGCCTAATTTTCTTTCTGTCTTTCGTAAGCTTTGAATCACCAAAGTTTGCATGGAAGGTTAGTGATCAATTTTGGAAAGGAAGCTTTTTCCTTCAATTTGAAATAATCGGATCAAAATTAATTTCAATTTACAACTTCTATTTTAGACTTTTGTCGAGAAAATAGGGAGACAAGCCATGATAATTTGTATCCGTTTTTGTGAGCCCTTTGTTTGTTCTTTGATCACTGATCGTCGAGTGACAACCAAATGGAAGGTGCTTACTCGGTGCCGAAGTCGGGGTGTATGATGATTTCAGAGACGCGAGATCGTTGCTCGGAGCCGTCTTCATTGTCGAAGTCGTGCTCTCCTGCGACCACCTGCAAAGAAATCCCATGATTGATATTCATTTCCTCAGATCAAAAAGCTTTCGGTCACCTTGTGGAACAATACTGTCTTTCTGTACCATCTTGTCAAAAAAATCAGACTATTTTCAAATATTCCTCTCTACTTCCCGCAACGCCATGCATTTTTTTGTGTCCATCAATGCCAATGTTAAAAAAATAAGGGAAATCATAGTAAATGTCAAGCTTTTCAAAATAACTGGTAGGCTCAGCAAATACCACTCTAGAAAGCTATCTGGACCTAAAAATACGGATACACTCGAATTCTTTCGTTAGTGTGTTTTGGTAAGTTGCTGAAACGGATTTCCTCACCAAGAAGTGTCCAAGCGTGGGCGGGTTGATGACGCAGTGTGCTGCGGTGATCACCCACTCCTCGGTGAGGATGGAGCCCCCGCAGTTGTGGGTGGTAGACGCAAATTCGGTCTGCAGCGAGATCTGGTACGGGAACTGACCTACGCCAGCGTCATCGCCCCCGATAATCCGGGGATCCAGTGGGGAACCCACGCCCTTGTACGTGATGCGCCCTCCTGAAATTAAAGTCGCTTTTTTGAAAACTTTGAAGTCGGCACCAATAGTCTAATACCTTCATCCATTTCTTAAAAAATCCTTAATTTTCATCCGTAACGTTTTCTGTCAGGTAAAGACATACTTTATTCGTGCTTTCTCTTTTTCTTATCTATTGATTAGTGATACGATCGTTCACACTGCGCTGTAATACCAAATTGTATCTTTCTCCAACCTATATTCAATTTTCTCATCACTCTTCCACATTTTTCTCAAGTTTTCTATTCTATCTTTTATTGTTTTTGTTTATCGCGAAAAAAACAAATTCTTTACTTTTTCTTAACGCTGGCACCTATCGCAATTGTTTAGATGCAATGAAATGTAATTTAATGTAATGTAATAAATTGAATTACAAACCTCAACCACAAATACAAAATATTCGGTTTAATCGGAACGCACTTACCTACCTCGTATAATTAATCCTAGTCCAATACCCCGAACCAATATCTAATTAGACATGTCCAAAACATATCACTTCCGTCAATTGCCAAATGAAAATAATCAAACATCGAAAACAAGTTCGCACACATACCATGGACGCAGACAGCAATGACCAAAACGAGTGCAATTTCTTTCAGCATGTTGTTGCGAAACAATGACTGACAGAACTAATTGAATAGTCAATACTTCGTTTTGTAACGACACATGAAATTATGATAATGAGATCTGCATATCATCAGTCATGATACCTTGGACATTTTTTTTATATTTATTATACGTTACATAACAATTTATCAAATCAATTGACCTTTGATCTGTTCTGGATTAGAACCAAAGGAAATTCGAATCTACTTTTTTCTTGAAATGACAAATGAGACTAAAAAAATATAACGTGGGAACGATTTTTTTTTATATTTAAAAAAATGTAGTGACAGTTATCATTGCATGGCAATTCCTCTCTCAAGTGCAACTTGAATACCAGTCATGATTGAAGATAAGACTTCGTAGGCTGGTTACTTTCGCGATTTTTGTAGACAGAGTGTTCTATGAATCGTCAAATGTCTGGTGATATTGACTTCTTGATCGATATTTTTCAATTTATTGATTTTGCCACGTGTGCCCAATACTTCCTCACTTTAATTTCAATGAGTCATTTGTGTCATATGATCTACAAGAAAAAAATATCTCGGCTACACGTAGAACCCATGTTTTATCCTCATAGCTCATAGTCAACACATGTCATAGGCAATTTTCCCTCCAATTTTCCCTCCAATGTGCGCAAAAGACATTGGCTGTGCAACTTAAAAAAAAATCGTATTCCACATAACGGTATTTAGATCACCGCCGATTTTTTTTTGCGCAAAGGATGATATTTAAAGTGTGGATTTTTGATAAATCGTCAAATATATTACATTGCATAAGAAAATTGCAATTTTGAGTATACATTGGTTGATGCAAACTCGGGTTTTTTTCCAAATCCAGTCTTTGAATTAATTGAATCGCTGAAATGTGTTTCATTTTCGGTAGCGCAAATAATGCGATGTCAGGAGGCGTAATTTCGCTGTGTAGCCAAAGTTGCCGGTGTAACTCGATGTAAGGGACTCATCCTAACTCCCGTACATCCTAACTCCAGTACATCCTAATGCTGGTGTCACCATAGAGTAAAGAGTATGTGTAACTTTTGTGCCCTCTGTTTGAGTGTATGTGCACGCGCTCGGCGAGTGTGTTGGCCACAGGCACATTCCACTAATATTGTTGAATAACCTAAAAATTAAGACATACCAGTAATATAAAAGCTTACCAGCATCTTTGGTAGCAGGTGAATAGGAAGATACCCCACGGCCACATTCCACATGATGGTAAGTAATGGAATTTTACTGATATTTATTTAAAATCAGTGACATTTTTATTCAAGCACATTTAGGCACCACATCGTATCAGATGTTATTCCGATAGGCGAAAGTTATTGCACTTTTTACAGTGTTTGTAAAAGACAATACTTGTACAGTACAGTACTTGAAACGATGCGTCTACCAGATGGCATGGACATATTTCGTGAATAGGTGGAGATGTTTTATTCCAATACGTTATTTTCTCAAAAGAAAAATACACACAACATTTATTTTTTTTTGCATGAATATCACATGCTGAAGAATTACCTAAACTGATTTTTATTCTCAAATAATTTAGATGGCATGCTTTAGTAGTCAAAAAATAGCTATAAAAGAAATCACGTTTCGTCGTCAAGTTTTTTAAGGTGAATTTCTCCGTCACTTCTACGAGTTGATGACAGTCAAGATGAAGTCGATGAACGCTGAGACGCGAGTATACACGCTTGGAGAGTTGACGGACCCGCAGGGCACTGTCCCCCACGAAACAATGCCGATGATCTCCAGCTTCCCGTTGATGCGTTGCTGAATCAGGGGGCCGCCAGAATCTCCCTGGAAGCGAACACAACTCTTCGGTACAATGGAAACTAAACTGATGTATCGTTTTGTCCGATCTCTGCAGTCCAAACAGAGTTATTTTTTATACATAGATCATTTCTTCATGATTGTGATATCTAAAGTGACCGTCTTCTTATTTGAGATTGTGAATATAATTTGTCTCCATTTCTAGCATTTCCAAAAATTAGCACTATGCACAACTTTATTATCCAACAATTTCCGCATTCTTCGTGTGTCGCCCATATAATTGTTACAGAACGAACGAATCAAACTTCTTCTTATCTTTCTGAGCCAGCTCAATCTCAGTCTTATTTTCAATCTAAAGAAAAAATATTTGCATTAAATTTACCTGGCACGCAGAAAGTCCTCCCTCGAGGGGTCCTGTGCAGATGTTAGTGTCTTCTAGAGGACTGTCTTCGTAGAGCTTCTTGCAAACGCTGTACTCTACGATGGGGAGGTCAGAAGTCTGAAGAATGTCTGGCATGATTGGTAAGAGCAGACTCCCACCGACAGCGCCCCAACCGCTGAGAGTCGAATTTCCTGATGGGATGGTTCCTGCTTCTGGAAGGGCGATGGGTTGCACCCTTTCGTTAAAGACGAGAGGCTTGGACAACTTGAGAAGGGCAATGTCGTTCGCGGCGACTACACTGAAAAGGAAACGGGTTTGGTAATGAAATGTTGCTATATATAAAAAACCATGCTTCCAGGTTATCCAGAACTAGTTATTAATGAGTCAGCTTACGGTTCGTTAGGGTACAAGGGATGGACAGAGACGAGTTCAACATGGATACTTTGTTCTGTTCCCTCAACGGTGCTCAAGTCATGTTCACCAGCAACGACCTGAAAGGAAAAATGACCGATTATTTTATCTGTTTTGTTATTATTTATTCGTCAATTTTGTACATGGTCGTCTAGTTTGGGACGGGATTTGGATGTTTGAAAAGGATACGATTTACTGACTTTGATTGGTGATTTTCGTAGCTTATCGACGCTCTTTTTTGATCAATGTGTCCTGCAATAGATGGCGTGGTGAAGAGCCTTACCAGAAGGTAGTTCTCATAGTTGGGTATTCCTACAGCACAGTGTCCAGCGGTCAGGATCCAGTACTCGTTCAGAATGGTTCCGCCGCAGTTGTGGATATGGATGGAGGTGGTGTTGATCTCCAACTCCAGCTGGATGGACACCTGATGAGGGAACTGGCCGGGCTTGGCATCGAACCCACCGACTATCTTTGGGGAGACGCCTGTCACTCCCACCACACGGGGATGGAGGCGATTCGAGTATTGGTGTGCTGTCAAAAAATTGTGCCGGATTCAGTGACGCGGGGAGTAGCAAAATAAAATATTGTATTAGTAAAATGTTAGAGAAAATTGTCTGGTATTTGGCTGTTTATATATTTTTTGCCTCCCTGCCTCAAGAAGAGTGACCAATTGTAGTATTTGACGAACTAAAAAAAAATTGTGTGCCCTACTGGGTTCAACTACAACTTTCCCCAAATTGAAAAGTAAATTCCAAACTGAAATGTGGAGAAAGTTAAGGTTCTACTTATCTCTCTCACTTGCAAAATCATTTTCCTCCATTCTGTTGAATCAAAAGAGTATCCCCCACTTACCAGATGCATAGGCAATTAAAGCCACGACCAAAATAATTATCTTCCACATTGCTGGGATGTCAAATCACAACTACAGCAAAATGGTCGTAGGAAATATTTATTCTGAAAAATGTCAATCCAATGTACAAACCCTCATCAACAGAGTAAAAATATTGTCATTGTTATGTTATATGAAAAACTTTTGATTTTTTTGAAATAATAATCAATGTATCAACCTGGGTTATCAGCTACAATTTGTTATTCCGATCAGCGACAGTTAAGTGCACTATATTGTAAGCTGCTTGTACAATATCTGTAAAAATGTGTAAAAATGTCTGTATATTCGAAAGAATTCTATGAAAATAAACAATTACAATTACAATGCACTTTTTACAGTTCTTACATGCTCACTTGAAACGATACCTCTAGCAGAAATTTTGGAAATATTTTGTAAATAGGTGGGGATGTCTTATCAAACAAGCTATTTTCTCAAAAGAAAAATCCATACAAAATTTATTTTGTAACGATTTATTTTCAATAATATCACATGCTGAATAAGTACAATCCTAAATATAATTTTGTAATGCAATCATGTCCATGGTAAGCTACTTTTTCTTCAGACCTAAATTGATTTGTATTCACAAACAATTAAGTTGGCATGCTTTAGTAGACACTAAAATAAATCTCGTTTCTTCTCCAAGTTTCCCAGGGTTTATATCTTCGTCACTTCTACGAGTTGATGCCTTCATTGATAAAGTCGATGAACGCCGACACGCGAGTGTAGACGCTGGGAGCGTTGACGGACCCGCAGGGGGTGACTCCCCACGAGACGATGCCGATGATCTCCAGCGTCCCGTCTTCGCGGATCTGTACCAGGGGGCCGCCGGAATCTCCCTGGAAGCGAGAATTAGACTTTGGTAAAGATATGCAAAGGTGTTTAAAGACTGAAGACCTGACCATGGTCAAAAATCAGAACGAATCGCGAAAATGAGCCAGTTTAGATCCAGAAAAGAGCAATGCAAGAGCTTGGCATAACTAACAACCATTTTAAAGAAATACAATTTTCCGTGCCTCTGATAAGCATTTGGCTTGTCCCTACAAGGATAAAATCACTAAGGACGAGTATTTCCTAACTATGGTATAGCCATGAGAGTAAATTATCGTTTAGGCGTGTGTTTTTGGCATCTTCTATCATAAAATATGTTATATATTTACCGAGCAGGCTGAAAGTCCTCCTTCCAGTGGTCCTGTGCAGACGTTGGTGTCCTCTAGAGGACTGTCGATGTATATCTCCTGGCAAACGCTGAATTCCACGATGGGGAGATCAGAAGTCTGGAGAATGTCTGGCATGATCGGGAAGAGGAGACTTCCGCCGGTAGAGCCCCAGCCGCTGAGAGTCGAGGTTCCGGAAGTGATAGATCCTGCCTCTGGAAGAGCGATGGGCTGCACCCTCTCGTTAAAGACGAGTGGTTCGGTCAACTTGATCAGAGCGATGTCGTTCGGAGCAACAACTCTGAAAACCCACAAAGAGATCGGGTGACTTGAAATCTTTGCATTCTTATTTATGTATATGTTAATAAAAGTGGTGTCTTACGGTAGATCAGGGTAAAGGGGATGGACAATGATACGTTCGACGTGGATGTTCTGCTCTGTTCCTTCAACCGTGCTCAGGTCATGTTCACCTGCGACGACCTAAGTCACAAAAAAGATTCAAATTTATAAATAATCACAACACACCTTTCACGTTATCAATTTTGTTTCGAAAACTTATTCGTTGTTGATTGTAAAGTATAAAGAGGTCTCCTTATCGAACGGTTTGGTCTGTTGGAATTTGAATTTTCATGAAATCGCCGAAGTTACGCAACACGTAGGTATTTGTATACAGGTATTGGTAACAACACTCAGGGTCAGGTATTGGATGAGTGACTATCATACACATGACCCCTGCTTTTTGGGAGAAAGGTTGGAGGAATTAACTTTAGTGCAGCAATTACAATTACCTTGCTTTTATTTCTCAACAGCATGGATTTGTGGAGGTATCCTGTTGTTCGAGTTGTACAGTCCTTTGCAAGGAACTTTAAGCCGGTGTTCCCCTCGGCGATCTTCGACAGGAATAGACTTCTTGCAGGAACCGGGTTTCCCTCCTCCCTTAGATTTATCATCATCAACTCATTCACCGAATCAATTAGACCAGAGCCACAGCGACCGATGCCAAAAAATTGCGTCGTTAAACCCCACTAACCATCAGGAACCTCTTGATCAGAACACTATTGAAGACTGCAAAAACTTACCAGGAGGTAACCCTCGTAGTTGGGAATTCCCACCACACAGTGTCCAGCGGTTAGGATCCAATACTCGTTCAGAATGGTTCCGCCGCAGTTGTGGATATGGATGGAGGTGGTGTTTGTCTCCAACTCGAGCTGGATGGACACCTGGTGGGGAAACTGGCCAGGCTGGGCCTCGAACCCACCGACTATAGCCGGGGTGATCTCTGACAACCCCACCGGTCGGGGGTGGAGGCGGTTCGAGTATTGGTGGGCTGTAAAATAATTAGAGAGTGCAGTAAAGCGAGCAGCAATGAAATCATAGATAATTAAATGTTAGCAAAGGATCCAATAATCGAATTAAT
Organism: Protonemura montana; assembly: GCA_947568835.1. Classification (NCBI taxonomy): domain Eukaryota; kingdom Metazoa; phylum Arthropoda; class Insecta; order Plecoptera; family Nemouridae; genus Protonemura; species Protonemura montana. The sequence continues at coordinate 13,993,794 of OX387602.1, forward strand.
ATCTTTATCTCCTAATATAATTTAAAGAGGTCAGTCAAGCCTTAAATTAGTTTTCTCTCTTACCAACTGCATAGGCAGCGAGTGCCAAGAGCACAGTTGTGATCCTCCACATAGCTGGGATGTCAAATCACTACTAGCAGATCAAAGATATAAATCGAATAAATCTACTACTGGCACGTAATGGAAATGTTATCGTGCAAAAATGATTCAATGTTCAAGTATTTTTTAATAATCAATGTCATCTCAAATAAATGTTTTTTTTTGTTGATTATAATTTGTCATTGGAACAATCTGAGATAATCTTTATTGTGTTCCGATACAGGTTATCTGTGACAGCAAAATAACACCGAATTTAGTAAACCCATTTGCGATCGATGCCTTTGCATAATTCAAGCCATTTTTTGGGTTTTCACATTGGGAATTTCTTTGTGAAAAGCTACAAGTTTATGATACAAGCGACTTACTATGCAAATCTTTCATAGGTTACTTTGTGTCCTTGGAAAGATGCATCAATTAGCTATTGTCAGTCAAGAAAAACATAGCAACCTTATTCCTAAGCAAAAATACTTTTCAGTTACTTTTGGAATTATAGCGATAACGCTGACAGATCTCAGTAAAAAAATAAGGTGGGTGCAGAAAAGACACACACAAACAAATAATTATTGGAAAACTATAAAACACAATATTTATTTGTTAAGGCAGAGAACAAACATATTTTTTAAAATATCATTAAGCATGTAAATATAGTTGGAATCTTGGTTGGAATGTTCACGGATTTCGCGCTGGTGGAACGAAACCGATGCGTTCATTCATCATTTCTTGTTTCGTCTTCTTCTCTAGATTTTCAAGCCAGGGTTCGGTGGAGCTGTTTGCCTTCTGTTGATCTCTTCGAGCTTGAATTGCCCTTTGCATAGAGTCATATTCTTGTAAATCATCCAACTTTAATTCGATACGGGTTGGACTACGTCGGATCATTCTGTAATTGAAAGTTTAAAAGACGCGCTCAATACAGGCTATCGTAAAAAACAAACATGGCGACATATGTGGACGAATGAAATGGATGCAGACAGCGTGGAACCAGGCTTTTCTGAAATGTGTCCTGTCTCTGACTAGATAATGAAAAGATTTACATAATAAACATAGTGCCTCCCTTCGATAAATTCTGGAATGTCTGAAAACATATTATTTTCCTCACAACCTACGCTGAGCTCGTCAACCAGCTGATTACAATTTTGATTTGCCGCAGTCGGCATCGCTAAAGCTAAGATTTCGATTTAAAGTGAATCTTTTTGAAATTAGGCAAAAACAATTGATTCATTCGACTATATTTATATTTTTATAACACTATTAAGTATTAGGAGCATGTTGTATCTTGAAGATTACCTGGAAAGTATGTTAAAAACTCTCTGCTAACGTTGACGGCCGAATGTAGAAATGGCGTCTGTTGCTACAGTTCATTCCAAAATTTAATTTGTACATCCCATATTTGAAGCTTACTTTTTCATAAAAGTTTTAAAACACCACTTATAGACAAATTATTGAATCAAATTGAAACATAGTCATATTAAAATAATGTGATTTTATGGCTAAATTAACGTTCTTGGCGCCCAACAATACTCGCAAGAAATGTTTTTAGCTTGCATGTTATACAATAAAAGCTAGGTTAAGAGACGCACCTTAATTATTTCCTTTGTCTTATTTCAGTGATTGAACATCTTCCACAAGAATTAAGGGATAGATTTACCGAAATGAGGGAAATGGACCTTTCTGTTCAAAGTAAGGAAAGTAGTTGAATAGTTTTGAAGGCAGCCGTTTCTTTGTTGCCAAAAATGTTCCAGAGAGCGTGACGATTTCGCTCGGCATCAAAAGTGAACTCTTTGTCACTATACGTAGACAAGGCGAATGAATCTACTCAGAGTCATTGAAAAAGCGTGTTCTTATCAAATCTAGAACATGATTATTTCTAGTTGAATACGTAAATATGTATTTACTTTAAAAATGTTTTTGTCCGACATTTTAATTTGTTCTTAATTCTAGATTCTATGGACAGTTTGGAGAAGCACGTGAAAACGTTTTTCTCTAATGCAATTAAAATGAAGCCAACTGAGAAAGATGAAGAATATCAAGTTATAAGAAAAGATTATTACAAAACTTTAGAGGATGCTGGTATGGCCGTCAAAATATACCATTATTCGTGCAAAACCCGTTAATTTACCATAAAATGATATCAATAATATTGCAGTGATAATCACCTACATTCCAGTTGTTAATATTGTTCTCATTAATTAGATGAGAAGGTACATTTGGCCAATCAAATGCACGAGTTGGTGGATAGATATCTAAGACGACTAGACCAAGAGCTACACAAGTTTAAAATGGAATTGGAGGCTGACCACACAGGCATTACGGAAGTCTTGGAAAAGCGTATGTTTCTATATTTTTGACTTCTGAGAGATTAACCTACTTGTATCAATCAAGATAGGTAATATCTATTAAATTTGATTTGGTGCAGGTTCATTGGAATTGGACCAACCTCAACAAAACAGCAGTCAGAAAGAAAACCGATACGGGTTTGGAACGCCTAGTCGAAGCTCACATCATGGTAATACATTAGGTATTATGTTGACAACAATTGATGATACCAATATTAATCAATATCTTAAATATTACAATTATATTTACAGTTACATAATTACAAATATACAACACAAGAACACAATACAATTACATTAAAATAGTAACTTTGGTATATTTAATTTTAGATAACTAAAAAAAACATAAGATTCAATTCATGCAGCAGAAGTGTAAACATTTTCTTAAAATATAAAATCTCTTTCATATTTTCTTTGACATAGCACTACAATTTTCTGATGCTTCTGTTTATTGTCACTATGAAAAGACACACCAAAGACTTAAATTAGATCCCTCAAAGATGAAAAAATTGTTCTTAAGCCCCAGCATTTGTGTAACACATAGTCATCGTTGCATCTTCCAGAAAAACGCCGAGACTCCAATCCAATTTCAGATCGAGCCGAAAAACGTATGGCAGTCGAGAAAATAAATCCCCCGACACCGCTAGCTATTGGCTTACCCGAACCACGACCAGTACCCGCCGCTGCCGCAGGCATTGCTCCCCCACCCCCCATCGTACCGACACCAGTCATACCGAATGTAAGCTACAACCTTGGCCACATAGGCGCAGGCGGAAACGCTATTGCAGCCGCTGCCTCACAAGCAATAGCTGCCACGCAACAAATGCAGCAAGGCCGGAGAACTGCTAGCCTTAAGGCATCGTACGAGGCAATAAACATCGGCGTTCATGCGCATGAGTTCAGTATTGGAAAAGAGCTGGCGGGAGCGGCGCAAACTGCTATCGCGGCTATCCATGACACGACTAAAAAGCAGCATAAAAAGAAGACGACGACCGCAGCTGCGGTCAGCGTGCCAGTGTTGGCGCCGCCTGTCGAACCGTCACCACCTCCGATGCAGCTGGACCTAGATCCGAGCATATCATTGGATCCGACAGCCGACGTGAATGCCGATAATCCAGACTGGACGTACGACCCAAACGAACCGCGGTATTGCATCTGCAATCAGGTGTCATACGGGGAAATGGTCGCTTGCGACAACAAAGACGTGAGTCTCATGATTCAATGGATGTGGGTTGCTATGCTGTTTTTTTCAAATATCATAATGCACTGTAGTTTTTCATAACTGGCACTATAAGGTAGTTGGTTTTCTTTATTCATATGATGTAATGTTGATTTTTTATGTTGATTTAAATTAATTGCAGTTGGTGGTGGCAGCTTGTACAATTTTGTTGATTATTTATGTTAGCTATTTCATACACTCTTGAAAACTACTTTCATAAGTCATTTCCAACATCAACATAAAACTTACCTCCTTCTTAGTTTCCTGACTTTAAAGGATTCATATTTAAGCTCATATCCATCTATTTGAAAATTGATTATCTCCAATACTCTTCTTTCTTCGACTACCTATTACAAATTTGTATTATTTTTCTTTTTCAAGAGCAATAATTTTTATAAAAATTGAGTAATGCATTTACGAATTACAAATCGGCAGTTAAAATTGGCGCAGTGATTTACTTTAACTGAATGAACATTGGTTGAATATACAATATGTTTGTTTTTGTTTAGTGCCCATTCGAATGGTTCCACTACCCTTGTGTGGGCATCACAGCCACGCCCAAAGGCAAGTGGTATTGTCCGCGATGTACATCGTCAATGAAGCGAAGGGGCGGCTCGCGGAAAAGTACCGCAGCAAACTGATCGACAAGTGTCCAGCGTCAGAGCCATCGCTCCAAGGCCAAACGTCACGAATAACTCGATGAATTTGTACTGATTGCTGAACAGTACTTTTAAACATACTTTTTAATTCTAAAACAAAAAATAATGAAGCAGTGTTCTTTGTTTTAAAAAAATTTGCTTACTTCATTGACGTTGGAAAACATTGAGATTATATTTGGTAGTAGCTGCATCAGTGTCCTCTAAAAGACATTCTGTGTTACAAATAAAACTTTGGTGGGCCTAATGTCGGGCATAACATTGTGTATATATATAAAATGAATTTAAAAGCAAGTAATTGCACTAACGATTAGGTCAATGTCAAGATTTGACTTGCTGTAATCACCAAGTTGGATATTATACATCACTGACATGATGGTTTTGATTTTGCTATCGGATTCAATGCTTGGTATCTGCTAGGAGTATTGGTATGACGACCTGGAGATTGTTCGACACTTTCTCTTTTACAATATATCTGTGATGTGAAACTAGATTCTATTAGCTTGTAATGTGCGTGAACAAATGTAATTAGGTAGTGAGGGAGGGTAGTAATAATAATTAGAACCACTAGCAAATTGTCATGTGCAGGGAAAACATATTGAGCCTATTGTGGATTAATATTATAATGCACACATTCAGTTTTTGATTGAATCGTCTTCCGTAGTCATGTTTTGTTTCAGTCTTTTGCAAATGCAAATAAACTTAATGGTAGTAAATAAATAAATAATAAATAACAAGATGAAAAATGAAAAATGATTCCCACTATTGAGTCTGTGCAGTTACACTTTGCACACGATTTCCTTGGCCAAAGCTTTCACTGCGGCAAATGTTTCTTTGCCAGTCGGAATGATTTGCTTCGCAGGCAACATGAATCCATAGGACCCTTTGTCCCTCAGTTCAACTGTGTACGCGTACTTGATTCCTGCAACTCCCTTCGCCCAGTCGTCTGATGCTCCTGGCGGCAAAAGATAACTGTTGAGTTGAATGCTGTCTTTGGTGACTACTTCTTTAAGCAAATTGTATTAGACAATGGGATAACTTCAGGTTATCCTTCACTCCACTACTTAACACATCATTTCAAACTGACTACACATCAAATATCTAATTTCAAAATGTGAGTAAAATGATTATACAGGTAATTCTAAATAAGCCCGAGCTTTAAAAGCTGAATCACGTTGCAAATACTTGCAATTTACAAAGTATTTTATTATTAGTGATCCTTAAAAAAAAATCTGAGCTTGTTAATATTGATCATAAATGAGTACATATTTACAAAAAAAGAGCTACGTGCTATATAACGTACTATAGATAGCATATAAGTTAAAAGAGTAGATAAGTTTTTAAGCAAATAATTTGTAACGACCTTAAATTTGTTTTTCCTCACCTGAAGTCGGGTACATAAGTGCTGTCGACGATCCCAAATCGTACCGTGAACCACCAGTTCTCGCGATCGCATCCACTGCCTTCTTCCCCATGGACATCAGATCATCATAGTCTCCCACTTTCTTGTTCGTGTAACCCCATGGGATGAGCCACATCTGTGAGTATGCGTGCATCGTCAAGAACAATCGAATTCGGTCTTTACGATCCATGATGAAGTCAGACATCGCTCGAGTCTCCGGCTCCGAAAACGCCTTAGATCCCGCGTAGGTCTCGTGGCAAGGGTCATCAGACGCTCCTCGCTCACCCCAATGGAAACCCCAGTTGCGATTGGCATCCACCCCCACGCACGCAGACTCCCAGAAAAATCGCCGGCGACGGCGTCGACGGAGAAATTCGCTCTCGTCTTGGTTAGAGCGCGTTTTCCTCCATAGGCGGTCTGTTGTGTGGGAGTATTCGTAGCCGTCTGGATTCGCGACGGGAAGTATGTACCAGTCTGCTCCGTCAACTATTTTTTTGTTTGTTTTGTAGTTCTCGACAAGCTGCTTTATGGTGTACATTACGACAGCAGGTGATATCCACTCCCTTGCGTGCATTCCTGGAAGGAAACTAAAGATTTAATTTCCGAAAATAAGAAAGTCTTACTATGTGAGGATGTGCAATGAAAATGTTCTTGCAGTTCTTGGCTTGCCAATCACAAAGCGGCTGAATCAGCAAGTGTGACCGGCCACTGTTATTTGCGTTTTTCCCTTTGATTTCATCTGATTGGTTGTCATTGAGCATCTTGTATAAAACGTGATATGATTATAAGTAGAAGTACAAAGAAACATCCTGAAGTGTAGCAAACAATAATAATCATAATGAAACCAGTTCTAATAATTAATCATATAAATATTCACAAAATTAAATATTAATAACACCAGCGCTAACTAGGTTACTAATACCAAGTTAAGAAGTATTAAAAGAGTGTAATATTTTTGTATTCTTAAATCTCAGGGAATCACAATTTAAGACTGCCCAACAACGCTTTTTGCCTAAAACAAAGCGATAAATTCGCCCTTTATCACAATGAGTAATCCGTTATTTGCAAGGCAAATTTTTTCACGACTATTTATTTTTTTAGCGTAGCACATTATCACCAGTTTATAGAGCTTGCCGGTCAGAGTTGTCAATGTACTTTAGAGAAAGGGTTGGGTTAGTGTTTTAATCAATACATTTTCTCACAAGAAAATTATATAATTTATAGTGGACTTATTAGCTGCCTCGATGAAAAAAACACACACATAGAGATGTAGGAAGATGTAGGAAGATGTATTAAAAAACTGTGAGAAATCATTATAGCGAGTGATGGAAATGATTGTGTTGTACGGAAAAGGTTTTTGGAGAACATTATTTTAAGGGGAATAACAATGTTTACAAACAAAGAGCAACACTGGGTTGGCAATATAAACCGCCTGGAGAATATTGCCATGGCCTTTTCGGGTTATGAATCATACCATGTGTGCAGCCTATGGCCATTAACGAATTGGTCGGTCGTTACTTCGATTTGAATTTAGTGCACAATTGAAATTGAAACGGGTATGACCGTTATGAGTTTTGTGGCCGTAGGTAGACAAGACCGTGCTAAATTTAAAAACGTGAGTGATGAGTGCCCAAGAAAGCTTTCGTGGAAGAGAGCAGAGACATTCAGAGGCATTCAGAGAGAGCAGGTAAGACAAACAACTACACAGATATACGTACCACCATCAATCCAAACGATAGGTTTAGGATCTCCGTTCTTCGCGAGCCCAGACGATATCTTGACGACCTTGAGAGGTTTCCCCAAGCTGGACTTCCCGATTGTCATTAGTTCGACTCTATTGGGGTACGCAACCGTTAAATAGTTCAAGTAGTTGAGCATATCTGTGGAATTATGTGCATATTGTTAAGTTTTGGAAGAAATTCCACGTGATCATTCAAATAACCTGTCAACAATAATTTACCAGCGTATCTGTGATAGCGTTTGAATGACATGTCATGAAGCTTTTCTTTCTTAGGTCTGCTCTTTTGTTCCATCTTTTGTGGTGCGTGAAGTTGCGGGTTTTGTTCAGCAATAGCTTTCTGAAACAAAATAATTAATACATTTCAGAATTTTGAAGTATTACGCCCCGGCCCGCCAGTAAAGACGTCGTCTGACAAACTTTGCAGACAAATTTGTCGTGCGCTGAAAGTGACCAGCCACCAGCATATCGATTATATCTTAAGCATGGCCATTTCCATGAATTGATGCGATAATAGCTTGGTCATTCCGTATAAAATGGACAGGAAATAGAAATAGAGTGTCGATGAGTGTAATATCGACAACCAACAGAAAAACAGAAAGAGTAAAAAGGCTTTTAGAGTGCTCTAGACATCGACGACCCTAGATGTGCTCTAGTTGACCTTTTGTGAACATCTATAGTAGATGTTGCTATGTACACCCACTTTTTCAATACGTAATGGATATTAAATCACAAGTAACTTATAAAGTGCGTGCCTTAGCACGTATACTTGCACAACTGAACGTACAATTAGAAGGTAATTATTTGACTTTTACTAGTAAGGTGCGACATTTGCATGGCTGACTCGGATTTTGTCACAGAAATAGGCGAAAATACCAATGAGTTCATAAGTATAGTCAGAGGGCCAGCGTTAATGTTAAAATTTCTGCTAAGCTAACGAGCCGGCTACACGTGGTAACTGTAGGTTCCACCTCATGGCGCGTGCGGCTATTCTTTTTAATATATCTTAATAATTAAATAATTACGACTCAAAATATCGCTACATTTAAATCAATCGTTGAGGTAAGCTTTAATAACGATTGATTAATGCGTAAACCAGTCTCAAATGCGAGTAATCTGCGAGGGATAACAAAATGAAATTTCGTCAAAACGATGGTGACTCCATGCCTTGTAGCATCCTCATTTTTTGTCGGTACAGAAGTAATTTGGTGGTTATTTTTAGCGAAGGCTGTTTAACATTAGCGCTACGAAGGTAAGACAATGCAAAACTTTTCTTTCTTGGAAACTTGGATCAAAGATAAGGTATATAGTGATATTAAATAAGATGGCAATCTGCTCAAGGGTTGCAAGTATTCCCTGAAAACCACTTCAGTTCACTTTTTAGAGCGGAAAAATCGGGCCCTAATACCACTTCACTTTGCAACGAAAAAGTTTCACCAAATATTTTTAAAAATAGAAAGAGTGTCTTATTTGTCTTCGAAGGGTGATTTCCTTTTTTCCGTGCTGAGAAAGCATCAATAACCGAATGGCGCAATACAACTAACATGAATGCGTTGTTACGAATCGGTTTCGATCCATCAACGTTCACAGGTACCATCCCTGCTAATGATAATGCTCTCTTTTTATATCAAGATCCGTTCTGAGAATCGTCAGGTCAATGGTTGTTTGGTTACATCGCTATAAAATTGCGTTCCAGCCATTGTTGACTTGGGCGGTGGGGCGTATTGGTATGTGTTGTTGTACTCTGTTCCTCATTACGATTTGATCTAGTAATTTGCAATTAGGCGTACATATTGCATGGCACGTCGAACAAGACAATGAAGGGTGTGTTTGTTTCAGACAAGGGATGAGTGAGAATAGAAGACGACTGGTTCCAAGTCCAACCAAATCAATCATTCCCAAATAATGGTACATTGAAAGTGACTTGGAGTTCAAGAAATGAAAACATTATTTCTAGCTTTGTGAAAAACTGACTTAAGTAGCGTCATATTGACTGCTTCGTGTAGGGAGTAAATTCCGCCTTGTTGCCCCTAATACTTCACCCTTTCTCTTAAAGCGATAAAACGATATGGTCAAAAACTGAAAACTTATAATTGTTATTAATTCCATTGATTAGCAAGGACTTGATCGTTTAGCAATTTTTAATTCGCCTCAGTTCACGGTTGTTGAAACTTTTTCACAAATTTGCTGACTGCGCGATGAGGGCGGAAAGAAGAGTTGCACAAATATGCAAGTCAGAATCGCTCCCCAAAACGCACAAAAAATTATTTAATGTAGTCATATTTTTTCTTGATGTCGTTAAAGAGACCAAACTAATTATTTAACACTCTCCTTCACAAAGCAATTACCTCAAATTGTTTTTTTTAACACGTCAAGAGTTTAATTGTTTCACTATCTTTTTATCAAAATTCAGAAGTGTGACTAGTAATTAAATTATGTGGGACATTTATCATTCTATAGGATGCAGTGACGGTGAGATGCACATTCACCAAGAATGCATCCAACTGCAGTTTATACGACGAATACAAATTGCATTCCGCTTATGATGGTAATATATTTTTATTTATGCAGTAGCAATCCCAGAAACAAAAAATACAATACAATGTATATATGGTTACTCGTCTCTGAACCGTGAGCTGCAAGAACGTTACTGCGAAAACTTCAACCCCATTACTTAACCTGAATCTGACGGCGTATGGACGTCTGTCAAAGTTTTATTTGATTTTCTTTTCACATCAGCTACGGGAAAAGCATTTCGAAAGTAGAAACTGCTACATGTAAATTAGGACTATAACGTTCACATTCGATTTTCTATGGATTCCAACAATCCCGCTAGAAATAAGTTGCAAATTGCTCTATTAGACAGCAGACATCACAGACACAGCGTAATTGAGTAATGACACCATTCGCAGAATAATTATTCTTCTAACCCTAGCAAAAAATATTGAATGTTACTGTGAAAATCTGCATCCATAAAATAAAATACATTGTTAGATATGTGTGTCAGAAAGTTTTTTTTGCATTAGACACTGAAATCTTTAGTGGGGTAATTGTATAAATATTTATACATTTATTGTGGCACAGCCGCACATACTGACACAAATGATGATTCCTCCCTCTTCAACATCAGTGCTTAAGTACAAAGCAATAACCATGAGTATGCCAACAATGCGAGTTAATAGACTAGTTAATCTATGTACAAGTATAAGTTGTGAGTTCGAGGTTTGGTGTTCATACTTTCCTTGCTCTTAATTTTATTGAACGGTGAATCCAGAAATAGTATAACGCCAAGAAAAATGCACTGTGCTTATTGTTCATAGTGCTCAATCTGCGAGTGTATTTGCCGATTTTTCTTATGTCAATAGCGGTATTATCGTGCGCCAAGCTGTCTTATAAATGATTCGCATTAAAAATTGAAATCAAGTAACTGTAGAGTGGAATTGGACGTATTATACTTCGTCAACAACTGAGGCCATACGTGTACGAATTATACCTCCGGTTTAACGAACCACAACAAGAAGAAGAAAACTGTCATTTTTTTGACCTTGGTCATGCAAAATAGTGTCATTACGGTCATACCGAAATTAGAGTAAATCAGTGGTATTACCAAGAATGGCTTGAATGCAGAACATATCGAAAAATAGTACTTTAGATTTGCTCAAAAAACTTAATTTTTCATGCCAATGAACGAAACCGCGAGCTTTGTAATAAAAAATGTCACCTGTAGATCTTTGATAAGAACTTGAAACTCCATCCGGTTCTGTGCCAAGAAGGTCTTCATTTGGCTGACTCTAATCGGAGGGACCATGACATCCGTGGACTGATTCTTCATCGGCTGCGTCCAGAAATGGACCCCTTCAAATTCTTCGTCTATACCCTCCAGACTTTCCATCTGATCTTCGGTACGCGGGTACAATCGAAACAACTGAAAGTTCTTATAACTCTTTCTCAATTCTTTCTCAACCTCTTTCTCAACCTCGACGACTTCCGTATCACTGTCGTCGCCTTCACCGAAAAACGAATTTATTCCAGACGCGAAATACTTAGCGACTTGCTCAAACATACCAGACATGGTCCCGAAGAAAAATCTACCACCATTAGGATTTACTCCTCTCGCTTGTTCACCTTCATAATAAACACTTCTATTTCTGTACACTGAATTTTCGTATGAACCTGGAATCGCTAAGCACAAAGCAATCACTGCGCCAAAAATCAAAATCACTTGATAGAGAATCATGTCTGCGATTTTCGGCGGTACCGGCCGCGCGTTAGCTACTGGCACGTGTTTGAAGCATGTCGATATGCGGAGCTAACTAGACTGAAGCTCGAGGAAGTCAAAGCCGCGCTAAGAGATACTCATGTGGGTCATCCGGTAGGCCAATTGAAGGCCTGCGTTGATCGCCGAGGACGAGCCCGCGATCACGTAAGAAAGAGTCTTTGGAAGGAGTTTGTAGATACTAGTTGTAGATGTGGATGGTATGATCATAGCAAAATCTAGATCGAGAGAAAAAAGTGATGATTTTGTAGTTTTGGTGTCAATAGTGCTTTGATTTTTATACCGCATGATTATTGATTAGTGTACGTCAATTTTAATGTTATACTTTAGTGTTACGAGCTACACATTTCTATAAGAGAATGAGTATTGCAAATTTGAATCGATTGAATCGACTTCTAGATGATTTAAATTAAATTTCCTGTTATTTTTATTGTTCGTTTTTATTCTCAAATTGTGTCTATTCAGAAAAGAGAATACGGTTAGGGCTGAAACATAAAAAAACTTCACTTAATATACGAACGAGCAAAAAGTTTTTCATGACTGATGAGATGACATTAGAAATTGCTATGCAAATTTATTCACGTTTTTTTACTCCCAGCAATTATAATATTGAGCGAAGCGTCATATATTTTCGATAAAGCTATTGTAAAATTAATTCTGACATCTTTTTCCAAGCTTAAATCTGATAAGGCTTATGCTTATGGTTCACGTACACAGCAAACACACAAAAATACCAACATCCATGCTTTAAGCTGAGCTAAAAATCATTTAAAAGATAATAAAACAAACTCCGAAATAAATCAAAAACTTTCAAAAACTTTTAATCCCGCAGCATTTAAGCTGGTGGGCAAAAGCTTTAAATTTAATCAATTGGAGCACTGATAAAACTAATTTATTTACGCCATTGGGATTACTGTGCTTTTTTGTTCTGTTTTGGAATTCATTTTATAGATATAAAAGCTAAAATGCAACAGAGAATCTATGCGAGGGTCATATAAAACACTTGGAAATTACAGAATGACGACAGGCAGGAGTTTATCGTTGCATAGCAGAAGGTAGTCTTTCAATTATAGACATTACGGGCACACAAATACCAAGTACATACCTAATATTAGGCTAAATCACAATTGAAGCGGCACTGGGGCGTTAGCTATTTGATACATAGTGCGTTTCTATGTCATTTCGCTGAAGAATGGGGGCATATTTTGGGCATGTTGGTAACTCGCAGAACGATTTTGTGGTTATGTTTTCTAACAAAAGAAAAACTCTCGCTGAAAACAATAAGCTTTGAGTAAGCAAGGCAATGATTGTCATTTTTTAAAGTGCTCGTGGCGATGTACATTTTTGCCCTTGCACAGCATTAGTAATGATATTTCGAACAATTACAGGGAAAAAAATGAATAACGGTGTTCATGTCATGAGACGTATAAAATTTGACCCAATTCGGGGATGTTTTATTCTTATCGACAACGATAAGTAGTTAATTAATTTACGTTCCTATATTTACAAAATACAGTGCTCTGTATCTCGTGCGACATTCAAAAAGTCAAAGTAATCCACCCCTTATTAGCAATATTTTAAGCAATTAAAAAAATTGACATCAGCTTAAAAACATTTTTCGTGTCACATAAAGTGACGCATATAAAAATGAATGGCTTTTCTCAAAAACACAATATATTTCCGTATTAATAGCAGCTGATTCATGTGCAACAAACTTTGATGTTAGTATGGACACCATCGATACCCTCGGGAATTATGCTACAAAAAATATAGGACGTCTTTATTTTCGCAAAGAGATTCTGCGATACTGATGAGACCAATTACCGCCGAGGTAAAACAAAAACGCTCTCCAAACTTTACGTAGTCCGCTAATAGATTACACACCAACATGATTTTAATGTTATCGATGGCTTAAAGTTTAGTTTAAGCTATGTTTGGTAATCGAACTTGTGTAATGGCTACATACCGATTGCTGTGGCGATTTGCCAGCGGTTATTTGGTAAACGGGCGAGCGACTTCAACATTGGATTTATGTTTATTTGGTGTCTGGCATAAAAAAAATGGAACCGCTAATCTAGCCTGCGGCGTAGATAGGTCTAGCGAAGAAGTGAAGCTTTTGAACAGACTTCTTGCCTCTTGGAGTAAAACACAGTAATGGTTACTCATAACTGTTGAAACTGGTCCAAGTTGTTCGCGTTTTTTAAAGGGGGGAAGGGGGGAGATTTTGGGCAGAAGCCAAAGTAATTTGGACACTTTGTTATGGTTGTAGGATTTATAAGAACTTGCAATAAAAAATTATAGACTTGGTAAATAATATATCTCGTAATTGTAGCGTAATTGCACTAAAAAAATGACTCGAGTACAGCATCAATACCCATGACTATCTTGCATTGAACGGGCGAGGAATGGTATTATAGAAAAACGGTACATTTTGGTTGACTCATGATATCTTGTTACTTTTTAGTTTTCTTTGAGTGTCGTACTTTTTTTTTTATGTCTGATAAGAAATTGTATCAATTTGCAAGTGAAAGGTTTTCCAGAGATACTGTTTGATCATTGAGAATTCATTTTCAGAGTATGAGAATCGAAAACTACTTGCTTGCTATCTTACACCTGCGTCATTTACTAACCGAACGAACGTTTTTCTGGAAGCCTTCGTTCAGACCAAGTGTTTACATTCAAATTACCAAAATCTACTTTTTTAACACATTTTTAAACCATTTTTAAGCATTCACTTACTGTGTGAACAATTAAAATTATTTTTTTCGAAAATCCATGGTTTTAAGATCAGTATGCATGACGTGCTTTGATATTCTCACCTCTTTGCGTGTTTTTCGAAAAGTTTTTTTCCACTGTTATTTCCTTTACACTGAGGATATTTTACTACTAGGATATTTTAAAAGAATATGCGATGGAAGTTATTCTTCTTTGTATCGATTTCTGATACCCGACACTTAGAAATAGTGTAGCCATAAAGGAAATGCACGACGCTCGAATAGTGTCAGATTATAGCGCAAAGAGAAGAAATCGAATTCACAACGAAAAGTGTGTAACTTTTCAATGTCTTAAAATTATCTGACGTGACAAACTCACCCTCTTTACCCATTCAAGAAGTTTTTCTAAGAGTTTTCGAGCCGATGAATTTCCATTTTGTTCTTTGTGTAGTTCGTTGTAATACTTTGCCAGCGAGATATTATTTGCCGACATTTATAGAGATCAATTGAAGCTGGTAGTGCTACCATCCAACTCAAGCAAGGATTAGGAAAAGTGGGAATATTTGCTAGAAAAGTCACATGAATTTTTTATAAAAAAAAATGTCTCACACAGTTTTTAATGACAATTCAGAACCGTATGTCATTACAATATAAAATATACTTATATTTATCACAGCTCATTTTTATAAATCGTGCAGAACTACTTCTAAAACTTACCGGAGTTCAACGATGATTTCGTTTCAAATAATAAAAAAAAAAAAATACAGTGCCCTTGAAAATTCGCTCCAATTCAGAGCAATGAAGCCAAAACGACATCGTGAGCATACAAAAATATACCGTAAAAAATCTGTACAAACGAGCTGAACGTATCAGAAATAGGACTTAACAAGTACTCCCAATATTTACATTCATTACAATAAGTTAAAGTTTTTCAACCAGTAGACACTAAGTTAGCCTGAGCAACAGTAGTGCTGTCACAGTCATGGCAAATGAACCGAAAACAGCACTCCCGCTGTTTTGGGACAGTCGACCAATTTTCTCCCTGCAAAATGTGTTATTGATCTCTGGAAGCTGCGTGAAATTCGGGAAATTGAAGATGTCAGCAGGCTGCAAAAAAAGAGAAATTGTTATTTTTTTATAAAGTCTTATCTGTAAATCGATTTTCTCAAGCACCATTTGCGTAATATTGAGTATGTTAAGTGAGATTACAACCACACGAAAGCCAACGCAATCGACTTCAACTGAACTCATCTGGGCATTGAGATATGAATAAGATAACAATGGAGTTTGTTTTAGTTATGGAAATTGAGTTGATTTTAATCCACTTCCGATGGTGTTCTCACGAGACTTACGATTGCCAGTGTGTCGTCCCTTTTCCTACAGAAGACCATGTGTTGCCCAGAGTAGAACGACTCCTCGATTCTCTGCGTCAGCAACCTCTCATCCCAAGGGTGCTCATACAAATGCGACATGAAGCTTTTGTTTCTGAATTCCATTGGCTCTTTAATAACCAATTCCCCAAACAGACCACCACTGTTATCTACTTCTACAGTATAATCTTTCATGTTCTTCAATGCATTGATCGCTCTCTCATTCAATTCAGGATCCATCGCACTCGCTGGTGAAAAGTCACCGAAATTTGGGGCAGCACTGGTAGTCGTCGACGTTGTGATCGCATTACGGTCGTCATCGTTTTGACTCGTTTTCAAAAACATTCTCTCGACGGCGTCCATGTCGGTGTTGTAAAATTTTCGCACGCCGAAAGACTCGAAGAAGTGTTTCACTGGTGTCATACTGTAGCAACCGGCGAGTTGCGTACGGGGGTAGTAGAGCACAAATGCCAGGCACATTTCTTGTTTCGTGGAGTATCCACCCTGTGAACATGTAAACGTAGTGTGGTGTGAAAAAAACGAAAGTACTTACACTGACATAGAAGCACCTGCGACCGTGGAATGCAATTAATAGACGGGTCTTTGCAAAACGAAATGTTAACGCAGTACGTGGTACTAAATTGCGGGTAAAAGTGGTATTTGATGTGTAACTTGTGTGTGGATTCACTCAATTTCATGCAGTCTTTCGACTCTAGGTTTTCTTTCACAAATTCGGTATACAAGACGTGTTAAATTTGACAATCTATGTATGTTTATTTAGTATTTTCCTTGGTTGCTACTGGCTGGTGTGGAGAGAGACTTGCCCTTTAGCATTAGGAAATTATTGAGTAAATACTACTGCCATGGAGTGTATTATCATGCGTTTAACCACATTATTTATCTTGCTTTGTTTATGCTCCACATATATTGCGAAACTTCCTTAGTTATCTGGGTACCACAATTCATGTAGTATACATTTCACTAAGACATTTTAAACCCAGCATAAACCTTGCTTTTATTTGTTAATTGCCAATTGGCACCCTGGGTGCCAATTCATGTAAATGGTAAAAGAAGGTTTGGGAAGGTTGGAAAGATTTATCTCACATGGGAAATTCGCCAACATTTGTAACACCTTAGGTTCGTTTAGATCTGCCCTCGAGCTGGTGTAGTTAGCCATCGGGATTAGGGAGAATTGATTGATAAAAAATCGATCAAATGAGACACACCGACCTAAAAGTTTGTGATTGGTGTATTTCCTACCGGGCGTCAGAAGTTTTAGTGAAATGTAACGTGAATTAGCACTACAGATGACGTTTAGATTTGGTCTAATTTTGGCGCCAATATACTTGTTTTTAGGTATTTACTTGTTTTGATCTCGCATCTAAAAGCTGTTGATTAAATAGATATTTGATTCGTGTTGTTACTTACGAAGGTCGGTTCTGTTCTGTTCGGTGTCTGGTAAACACATTCTGTGATCAGTTCGTCTCCTCGCTTGACCAGCACTTCTCGCGGCAAGACTCTGCTCTGCTGGTAGTTGAAGTCGTAGTGGTCATCCTCGGTAATCTTGGCCAGTTCCTGGCCGGCTCGCACGTGACGCAGACGCATCCTTTTTCCGGCTAAGTGAGAGTGAAGGACCACTGAGATGATCTTGATCCCGTCATCGGGAAGCATCTAAGGAACCAAGTCGATGATTAAGATGTGCGAAAAATACGGCAGCATGAGGAGAGTAAAAAAGAAAGATCGATGACAGGTTTATAATGACGGAATTATAAGGCCCCACGGTGTAACTTTACAAAAATTGAAGCATTTGTGCAGAGGTGCATAGTCTGAAATAATAGCTGACGTTCTTGCGATCCAAAATAAAATAGATACCTATCTTAGAAGAAAAAAGTGAAATTTGCAAAAATATTTTTCGGAAATGGCGGTCTATTTTACACCATACAGTATGAAAACCTTATGACCTTAGTGACTTTCATGTGATACAAATAATTACCACTTATAAAAGATTCTATAGCGTACCGTAGGTCATTAGCCTTGCTTTGAGTATCAAAATGAACAAGATACTCTCCATCCCTTCAGCGCAGTGGTTCATGTTGCTGAGGGGTACAGAGGGTGACGGGGGATAATTGACGGGGGAACATATTCATTATGAAAACACTTTAAAGCTGAATCTGCAGCTGACGTTCTGAGCACTTTTTTAATTGCCGGTTGCGATTTTATATTTTCTGCAACTAGATTAAATCGACTCCACAATCAACTGCCACAACAAAGGTAACCAACGATTCGATATTCTCTTTGCCAAGTAATTACACTGTTATTAATAATGCATACATACAAGTGCATGGATTATAAAGTTTAACAACTATCGGCCGCGGTGCGTTTTAAAGTGCTACGTTATTAACGAGATAAAGTTCGTGGCAACTGGAAATGGCCGAACTTACAAAGCAAAATCTTCAAATACCGTCAGATTTTCGCCAAGCAAAATTTCTATTGGATAATCTATGTTAGATATGTTGCAGCGTTACATAGACATTTCACCAAAGATCTTAATCTGACACAATTTAAACAGAGTGCAAGCATTGCACAAGTAGATTTTCTATTTGTCGCCCATTTGATTAATCACAATGACAGCGAGTCAGTAACCTAGTTGCATCCATTCATCAGGAAGTTAGCTCCACGTATGTTATCGCTGATCACTGATTTTCCCGGCGAATCGCGTTACTATCCTTCCTTCTGTCTCGGCAATTAATTAATTCCTGGTTCGATATCGAATCAATGACTCGAACTTTATCGTTCCTCTCACACAAAAGACCAAGCAAACAGCGAGCCTAGCTACATAGTGACTCGTGAACCAATGCATTTAAGGGATGATTTCTCGTTCGCGTTGCTTTAATATCTCTATGCTTTCTATATAAGGACACGAGGGAAATCTGCTAATGTTACACATTCGAACGATAATTGGTCAACAGGGATGTGATTTCATTAAAATGTGGTAATCATGTGTCCACCCTTTCGATGACCAGGGAAACACCCCATATATAAACAACGGTGTAGATTTTAGAAACACTAAAAATAATGGCATGTGAGTTATTTTATAAATCCTATGGGTCTGGGTGGTAGTGGCAAAGCTTGGTGAGATATTTTTGCAGCCATACCTTGTCGGTGCACTCGGAATTGCAGTAGCCTGCAGTTTTGTATTCCGGCTGTTTCGGAGGAATGATGTGCAACGGTGACACCGTGATGCCGTTAACCATGATTCCGGCGTCGTGTTTTCGCAAATGTTCGGTGTAGAAAAGTCGTAGTCCGGGAGAGTAGCTCACTGAAATTAAAGAAACGCATGTGTTTTTTTATTTTATCGGAAATTTCGTTTTTTTGCAACTTTGACGTATATAAACTTTTTGGTTATTAGTAGGTACATTTTTTTAGCCGATCAAATTGACAAGTTTCTCTGATTTTTTTAAAAATCTTAACTTCCTGACAAACAAATCCGAAAAACCTCACATTTTCAATCTCATTTCTGGTTTTTGCACTTTTTTTTTTCTTCAGTGAAAGTTGATTAATTGATTGTCACATCGATAATTACCTCGTCTGAACGAAGGGTTGTCAAAATGTACTTCCATCATGAAGTATGTCGACCTCTTTCCTTCTCCCAGAGGCAAGCCTACGTGGTCTGGAAGAAACTCGCCTGAAACAAATATCGGAGATTTCTAAGCGCTTTTCCGGGTAGTGCAGTATTTTGCAAGTTTCCAGATATAGGAAAATACCGACGTTTCGAAGTCGCGCTGGAGGGCTCTGAATAATATCAGAAGTTGAAACTATATACATCTCAGCTTCTGTGCTCATTCATGTGGAGGTGCCGAGAAACACAACTAGAAAATTCACCTACGTTTTCGGCCAAATTGAGAAGCGGTTTCACTTCTGGTTGTAATACGTAAAGTAAGCTTCGCAAAGTACATATAGCTCGCCCTCGGCAAAGCAGTTTAATCCACAATAATATAAAGTATAAATTCCTTTATCTTGTGATTTCTGTTCACAAGCTAGCTAATGTCGTAAATAACAGATTCATTCTGCATAACACAATGTTTTCTCAGGAAACACGGGTTTAAAAATGTGTTATACATTCCAAGGAGTATTTTTTGCGTGCACTGAATCGGAATTTAAAGGAGCAGTGAACAGTGATATAAAGACGTAGGATCGAGACTTGCAAGCCTCCAGAGTATGACACAAAGCGTGCCTATCACTCGCCTATCACAAGGAGACGACATTCTTTCACAGTGCGAATTGGCTTTTTGCGTGCACGGGTTTCGAAAAATAAAGCTGGGTCCAACAATTTCAAGAGAGAAGTGAAACGAAATAAAAACACCAACAAATGCCTCTTCCCCATTCCGTTTCCAAAAAAAAAACGAATTGCTTTATGCCTTTCTTTTATCTCATTTTCAGACGCCACTTACGACCTAACAACTTGTTTGTAGACAATTTTCTGGTTAGATCTTTGATTCCAGAGATAAAAATTGCGACCAAGTGAAATATAACCGTATTGTCTGGCCTGAAACGTGCCTCAGAAATACGTACAAATATTCTTACATGATGGTAAAAATGTAGTGCATACAATCGTGTGTGTGTGTAAGGGGGGTGGGGGCTGTTCTTATTTTATTTCATGACTGTCTGTACAACATTTTTATGTTTCTTAAGACAATGAACCAAATAATAATAATTTAAAAATGAAAATAACTCGACATTTCTTTTAAATTTGCTTGATTGTTTCTGGGGTTCTTTCTCTACAAATCGGCTTATTCTTAAATGCCTTGCAATACAAACAATGCGTACTACCAAACGCGAGGTAAAAATTGTACAGTTTTGCTGTGAACTTGCAAAAGTTTGCCGTATTTCAGTGAATTTCTTGAATAAAAAAGTGGGTGAACGGCAATTTGACAAATAAAATGTGTGTATACGCCGTAAACCAGCGTAAACCCGAGCACTGGATATGCACGGTATACATAGATCCAACAGACAGTGTACCAGATAAACCACAAATACGAAAAAATGACTGCCAAGAAATTTCACGGTTTATTAAAATTAATAAAATTATCACGAGATAATTCGTAAGTGTGGGGTGCACGTACCTTCCGAGCCGATCGCCCAGGTGACAATCGGGGTGAGACATTGGTCCCATTCGCGAGGCATCTCTGGAGAGTAGCAAGGAGCCCCCTTGTGCTCGTCGTACTGCTCGAAGACGCGCTCCTGCCCCTTGGGCGTTGCACACTCGTAGAGTAGCATGTGATGAACGTACCCCGTGTGTCCCGCTGAGAGTAAGGGCTCGTACTGAAACGTGACCATCGCAAGTCAGCGCTACGTTCTTGAGGTGCGTGACGCATGCTTTAGAGCGTCAATTATTCGCAATCAGAACTTGTGGTATTATTGGGTTTAGATAGTCAGAGTCACGGTGCTAAGCAAACGAGCATCCAGCATGTAGTAACGGTTGTGACCACCCGTTGGCGCTTGCGACTATCTTCTTTTTTTTTTTTGATAAATCACTACAACTTACAAATTACAACACAAAATATCGATACATGTATATCAATCGATGAGGTTAGCTAAAGATAAACGAGTGTAAGTTAGAATCAAATGCTAGTGATATACAAGAAATCACGAAATGAACATTCTTAACATTCGAAATGACAATGACTCCACCTCTCGGCGGCGATCATTTTTTGTCGGTTAAGTAGTTGTCGGTTGCTAATTTTTGCTAAGACAATCTAATCATGGTCTGACATTAGCGCTGAGACTCACCCACTACATCTTAACTGCACACCCAATGGTGGGACGTAGAGTTGAGAGGGTTTTATTTTCAAAATTCTGCATTTGTTTGTACATGCTAGTTACAATGTTCTTGTTTTAGTATTTCATAACTGGGCACTTTTTAGTTTCATTGTAAGTGAAATGGAAAATCGGTTGGATATGCTAGGTATTTTTTTTAATTGAGGGAAAACAGTGGCTTGTTTTGGGGTACTTGCTCGTAGTGCATGCAATTAACACAGAGAATTTCATGACTTCGCATTTACCAGAAAAAATTGCGCACGCTTTTACATATATATTTTTTTTTAGTTTTAAATTATTTCTAGGAACGCTGATGTTTATTTTGTTTCAATGTTTTGAGGGAGCGTAAAAACAAAATGCTTACCCCAATGACGTGAT
The DNA here is from genome assembly GCA_947568835.1 of Protonemura montana. NCBI lineage: Eukaryota > Metazoa > Arthropoda > Insecta > Plecoptera > Nemouridae > Protonemura > Protonemura montana. The sequence continues at coordinate 14,015,796 of OX387602.1, forward strand.
GTTTTCTCTCTAGTGGTGGAAATTTGAATATTTTGCACCAGTAAAACGTATCCATTTTTTCGGGCACCGTGAACTGAAAGCAGAAGAAAATTACATTAGCAAAAAATGGCAAACTAACTCAATTATCAACACCGCAAACAAGAATGCTTTGCTGTGGAGAATGAGCTCGGTCAATGTTTCCTTCGCGGGCCCAGGTCCCTATAATGTCTAACTCGTCCTGCGAGAGCGGTATTAAGTCACTTTGAGTCGGAGGCCTTTGGCGTTTTGGCTCGATAAGCGTAAATTATTTCCAAGCGTACATTTAGTGGGATTGTGGTGTAATCGAACAAAGATCGACAAAGCTTTGCTGTCGGGACACCAAAATGTGAGCCGGCAATTGGTGTGCTGGTCGTTCTTAGAGGGTGTGAACATTAATTGGTGTAACGCTTAGAATTTAGTCAAACCACTATTTGGCGACATGGACTTTGTCGCTTTTTCCTCTCTTGGCGGTGCTTTTTTTGAACAAAACTTTCTTGCCAACTTGGAAGCACAAAAACGAAGTTTGACACGTTGTATTTATATTGATCAGAAAATGTTATGGAAACTAATTTTTTGTTTTTATTGATTTGCATGAACATTACATTAAATTACATCGATTTCCGGGTTCAGAGTTCCTTCACTATTTTCCCAGTGATCGCATTTGATAAACTGTTTATAAAAGGAAAACTGAATAAGCTGCAAAAACATGTCAACAAAGCTCGCTCACGTCGTTCTATCGCTCTATCGTTGACTTCACCCGCTCAGCATAGATTTCCGGCAGAGGCGCCACCGTTTTTTTTTTCGTTTGACATGCGAGGTTAGTCATTTTAAAACAACTCAACTCCGCTGATGTCCGCCATTTTCATTTTGCTCTAAAGCTTTTTTCGAGTGAAGATATTTTATTTTCAAGCTATTGTATCATAATTTGTCTACCCATTGCAACAATCTTGGGAGTTATTTTGCTGATGTAATAAATATTTTGAAATCCCTCCACTAAAATCATAACTGAAAGTTCATTGATGCGTAGGTGGCAATGCTGAGGGGCAGTCCTTGTCCTTGTAACTTCTCTCGCGGGCTAGAATGTACGGTATTTTAGTGACTTATAGTGCAACGATTTTTCCCCCAGGTGCGCTGCCTTCCTCACTGACTATTCCCCGGGAAATTTAAACATAATTTCAATTAGCGATACCTAAACTAATTGATACGTAACGACATTTGCATGCAGGTAAACAGAATTGTCTAGGGTCACGAACTCGACAAAAGACTTACATCGGTGAGGGCCACGTCCCATTGGCGCAGACCGGGTCGCGGTGTTTTCAGCGTTGTCGGTGGCTTGATGAGATGCAGACTGCGACCTCCGCGTCGATCGCCGTGCCAGTTTAACCCTTGTAGGTGCCCCGAGGCGTCTAGCGATGGATCCGAACGGTAAATTGCCCAAATCACGCGCACAGTGTCGCTCTGCAAAGAGAAATGACGAACCGTGATTAGACACCGCTCGTATTATGTCATGGAGTACGTTTGAAATCTAATTCAAATAGCACAAACTTGCAATGGGCAGAGTATTTGATTATTATTTGATTATTATAAAATTGTTGAGATTTACTTCTCAAAAATATGTATCCAATCAGGGTCTCGAGCCATGAACCGCTAAAACCCTCGAAAGAAATTGTATTATTAAATTTGTATTTTTCTTAGAGATTATTAGTGGTAATAACAACAATACATTGGCATCAAATAAAGCTTAGTTTTTTGTTTTACCTAATGTCAATGTGTTTTTAACAGGAAAAATATGTTTCTTCATCAAAGTCTCTTTAATAATAAAATATCTCTGAATATTTACCCAAAATACACAGAAATATTGTCATCTGCGCAACGTGTATCAGCCACTCGGTCTCTGGATGCCATCTCTATACACATTCATTTCAGTGCAGCATTATTTACTCCTAACGGTCGTTTTTGATCTGTTACATTCAGCACAGCTAATTGTAGCAGTTGAATACAATTTAATAATCACCATCTTGATTTGACATAATAATTTAAGTCAGTGTCAACTATGGCATGACATTTTTGATCGGCCGTCGTCGCTGGCACCCACGTCAAGGTTCTGTATACCTGAGCGTCATCAGCAGCTGACGCGTGGCTTTCGGAAAATCATAGAAAAGCGTAATTCACCTGCTTTGGACGTGCGCGGAAAGTTAATACTATGGCGCATTGTGACTATAGTTCATTTCATCTTAAGAAAAATAGTTTAATCGTTTTTTTTTCAAGAACCCAATGAGGACCAAACAGGGCTGAATACCTGCACACCTGCGATATATAATTTTGTGTATTCAATTGAAAAGGTTAGTAGCTGATTTCTAGCAGTAGTAGTAGCAACAGTGAGTTTTCTTGGGAAATGAGGGGTTGGTACTAACAACCTAACACCAACAGTTACAAACTACCCCTGCCTATCTTGAGGAAACAAATAGGCTTTATGGCAAATGTTTTTAACCCTTGTCTGCTGATCGCAGTTAACGACACCGAGTAGGTACCTAACATGTGGCCAACTCCTTTACCTTCTCGTGTTGCAACGGAGTATAGACATAGTGCTGAGCTGCATTCATGATTTGGCTGTCCATTTTCCGCGAGCAAACGGAGAATAATGACAATTGCAGTTCACATACCAGACCAAGCCATTGATCATTTTATGCGTTCTGTTAGATTAGAAGGAGTGGTCGATGTTAAATTCTTTATTGTGAGGGAGGGTTTCTATCGATTTCAATGTGGTAGGCAAGGTACCACTTTGCCAAATTGTTATCGATTTTTAGGCTCAAAACTGAGCTCAAAACTGTTTGTGAGATTGTTGAGTATCCTGCCGAGAATTTGACGTCACTTTTTTTGACTCAACATGTTTTTAAAAGAACATGAACTCATTAACCTTCTAAATAAAAAGTTAATCGCTTAGGAAGCGCCCCAAATCTCCTGTTTATCATACAAATTGAACCTGTAAGCACTGAAGTACATCAATTACTTTAAAACTTTGCCTTGAATCTTGATGATTCTCCCAGATTGACGATTTGGTTTTGATTGTTAAAGTCTTAATGATCTTGACAATGACACTAGGATTGCAATCACCAGGGCCGTGAATAAGGGTGTTAAAAAGTCATTCACCATTAGATCGTTTTCTTTATTCAAAATCAGGAAGGCTGTGGATTCATGGAATTCAATTAGTTTGGAGTTTTCTTAGAAGAATCCCAGCCAAGAAGCCGTGACTTGTTGCTCGATGAGATCAAGAGACGGGGGAAACGAGTCAATCACACCTGCTGTGTCTGACAGTTTAATGGCTACCAAGGACAACGTCCGGTGAATTCAAAATTCGATTGGTTCTGCAAATGCACAACTTTGGCAAGTCTAATCGACAGATTAATACTTGCAATGACAAAATGGTTTTTGTTGGCATTCTCTGCGGATGTCCGTGAATGGATCGCTATGGTTCGCCTGCATAAGTTGACAGGGATAACGTAAAAAAGTCTGGCACTATTCTGCTCTAGTTGCCGGAAATACTCAAAAAATATTTTGATATAATCCTCAGATCCAAAAATACCGAGTTGATAACTACGTTAAGAAAACTTTATATCGCGAAGCATTTGATTACCATTCTGAATCCACAAACTCAAATGTTGTTATTTGTCAAGTAAGGGAAAATGATTGCAAATTTACTTCCAAATACCGGCAGAAATATGCAAGAGTTGTCTCGACTTTTGATAAGTTTCTTCTGCAACCTGTAATGAGCCAACCCCACAATTGCGACGTCTAGCATATAATATTCCACGGTGCTCACCCCCAGAGGCATGTCATTGTCGGTGTCGCAAGTGTCGAGGGCCCGGCGGAACCTGAGCACGGTGTGGCTGCCGTTTTGGCTGCCTCCCAGGAGGTCGTAGTTCTGCTCGGCGTCTTCCACCGGCGCCAGCGTCTTCGACTTGCCGTGACAGTCCTGAAACATGACGGTGCGGTCAGCTACTAATGCACGTTACAATGTCTACTTTAGAGAGAACATCAAATTCTAGCCACATACCAAAAAGCATAAAAACTGCAGCCGTTTCTCCTGTACCACAGGAAAGACGTACATATTTCACGTATAATCTTAGTACCTTAGTGCCTCGGTTTAGCATAGGTAGGTACTAGTTATTAAAAATTAATTTACTTTCCCTCCCAAAATTGCCAGCGCTACAGCTTCGGGAACTATATTCTTAGCTTGTTTCCGATTTTTAGCTACCACATTTGTGTTTTTGCAACAAGAAATTTACAAGCAACGCATTTGTTCTTTTTTCAACAAGACTGCCCTGTCATACACTTAAAGACATTTTGAATAGATTTTAGAACCAAAAATCCGAGGAGACTACAAATGAAAAACTGACCGTAACTAGAGTTTACTATCTGTCAACACAACTATGTTTCCGGCGAGATTGGATCTCCTACGGGACCCCCAGGGCCTCTGGACAACGTCCGGTCTCCCCGGGCGGGGCGCTCTCCAAAAAACAGGAACACGATGAGAAAAACCAACCACGCAATTCACAAGGGGGTTGCTTTGTGATACGAATTGTTAATTTCGCGTCTGCCACCGAAGCTGGCGAATTCATTAACCATGGGACTGGCTTGCAGCTGGTCACAAAGTTGACAAAGTTGGAGTTGGGGCTTTGAGTTTGGCCCAAAATATTTTGGGGCTGCAAGGAAAGAATGCATGTTGATGAAAGAATGGAGCATAGCGGGGGTGTTGTCATAGCTTTAATGGTAGGTGACGAACATTTGTGACGACTGGATAGCAATATGTGATTTTGGTGGCACTTTCCGTATGATACTGCCCGCCTAGCATCGAGGTGATTAGATTGATCTGCAAGGGTGGAGGGGAGAACCGTTGCTGGTGTGTTGACTAACCAGTGTGTCGTTTCTCATACTACGGTCACTCATCCAATGTGTGGTCTTCAGAAGCGTTGCTTAATTTTTTTATCCCGTGGTAACGTTTTTACTTTGGGAATATTGTTTGATGGTACGGCCTGTTGATAGTAACCACTTACGTATACAGATGCTTGAAGTTATGCAATTTTAAAGGGTTCTGCAAGTTCCTGAATAACATCTTTAATATCATGGTGATTATTTTCAGATTATTTCAAATTCGGCGTACCACATGGCATGAGCGATAAGGATCTTCATGACATATGGACTGGAATAATTGGACACAATAAAACTTGTCTTACTAATCTGACACAGATTTCTTCGATTTATTGAGCAAAGTGGACGATTATATATCTCTTCATAAAATATCTTGTGACGAGGTAATAAGATTTCACACTCTATTATTTTTCTGAAGATGTAACCAATGTTGAAGTTCATTAATGCGCTCGGTGTGATCTTCATAATTAGCTCAACAACTTCTTAATTGCATTAAAAATGATAAAAAAGATAGGGTGATGCTTGCTTGCGTCTCTTTATGGGAACGTCTACAATTAGATTCGGTTGACAGAGCATTTTATATGAAAGAACATTCGGATACATCCTGTGCAGACTGCAAAGTCTCGTGTATTGCATGTTTCCTTCAGCATAGCAAAGCAGGCAGCCTAAACTGGAAGCATGGAAGTTTCTTTACTGCTTGGCTACAGGCTGTAATTATTGCTCTCGGCGTAAACTCACCGCGGTCCTGCTCTTTCAGTTTCCTTCGCAGCTACCTACTGCAGGATGTTTGCTTTTTTTTTTACATTTCCTACGGATGATGGTATTTATTAAGTTCAATGGCAGCGTCTCGATCCGTGAACCGTTCTGACCTAGGTCAGGGCCAAATAATTACGAATGAGGCATTCAAAGAAAAAAAAAAAAACTGAAATTTATCTCACGCATCTTTCCATGAGAATATTTTATTAATTAGTAGTTGGCAGTCTTCTTTAAAAATTATGGTTTTATTGTTTCATTGTAGAAAGTTGCTACTTTTGAAGCACTGGGTTCGGCCTCCCGCTCATAACTTTTGTGGAAACTCTTTTTTAATATTTTTGTTGTGTCCAGTGTTACTTTCTGGACTTTCAGCTGCATAGCAGAGCCAGCCTTGACCTTAACATTTCCACGATTAAAAAAGCTATGGTCTAAAACCCCTCCGTATGTGTCTTTTCTTTTCCCTGCGCGTAGGGTCGAGTTTACACGAGCTCCCCAAACCAAAATCAAACACTTAATCACTGAAATTTCTTTGATCAACTCCTGCTGTTGTCAAGTCTGTTGGCGCGATCTTTCCCGACCGTTTCCATCTGTTGCCGGATAGATTTCATTGTCTCCCTCTGCTCTAAAACATCTTGAATCGTCAGGACCTTCGAAGCTCGCCGCCCTTTTCCAGAACCCCGGCACGGCGCGTGCCGCAGGAGGCAGTTGCTTTCCTCGACGCGTGCCTTTATCCTTGGTCTATCTGGCCATGTTCAGTTCGGCTGGTAGGCAGCTGCTCAAACCATGGCTCAAACCGGCCGGCATCTACCAATCCGAATCCGCCGTTATTACCTCCAGGTGCAACGTTCTAAATATTATCAACAATCCCCCTTCGGTTCTGCTAGGTTCCCCAACGACGACGACTGACGCCGACATGTTGACGAAGTTACGTGCGTTTTCTCAGCAGCTGCCGGAGATCGATGGTGGTTGAATGATGTTTTTATAGCTCTTCGATGTTATTCGATTACTTGGCATGTGCCCTATTGGAGATATATTTTTGCGATATCTGATTTGGATGGTTGTTGTACTGCCTAGTGCTTGTGACGTAGGTGACGGTGGCGTTCTTTGCTTATGGGGTTTGTCGATATTTTGGCGCCAAAAACGATGATCACGAACTTGTTTTGATGTGGGATTTGCGATTTCTGCACAATATCAATACAATTGCGAATGAAGAGTTAACTGGCAAAGTATAATCATAGGGCTCGTTTATAACATATTCTGATTTAGATACTATACAATTTCTAGAGATTATATAATTTTCATATCTCTTAATTACATCGCAATTACTTACAAGAATTCAGTTTAATTTGTTCTGTTAAATCGCAAAACTGCACAGTGAAAAACGAATGTTCATAAAGGATAGCAGCAAACGAAATGCTTTATTGAAGTAATTAAACTTATGACACATTTAATTTAAATTTCTATGCCAAATGAGAAATGCCGGTAGCAAAGAAACGCCAGAACACCATCCGAAATACGAGTTCACAGTGTTTTTCTTGAAGCTAGAACAAGATCCTTTGCTAAATACTTCAAAGTTGTTTTCTTCACAAGGCGTGCATTTACTTGGAGACTGATTTTCAAATACCTGCGGTGCTAGAAATTATTGACAAACGCTCACAATAAATGTACTCCTTCCGTATGGAAGATTTTGAACTTATTTCCATCCCCATGCTTTGATTGTCTTTGATTGTCTACCAAACTCATCCTGATTGCGACTTTGAGTTTTCTTTAAGCGCACGCTCCTTGTTTTCCCTGCAATCGGTTTTCCACTTGTAATCAACTTGTTTTCGAGGTTTCATATTCGTGACAGCATTTGTTTTAACGGTTTCCTACACGAAAGTGTGGGAACGACGAATCTAGAAACAGGTTGCTGGTTTCCTGTCTGTTTTGTTCGGTGAAACGATGTATCAACATTTTATACGTGCATTCATTATCATAAGGGTTCCGTAGTTCTACTGCAGCTACTATTAGCAGAATTCCCAACGACATCTTGGGAAAATCTGTCTCCTTTTATGTTTAGATACTGTTTAAAAAAAAATCGTCAATTACTTAGGCCTGTGAATGTTTAAAGAATAAGTCGACCCACCTTTCCTCCGCCTCGTTTCGGATGTTCATAGGTATATGACATTATGATATTATGGGAATGTGCAGGTAGAGGACTTATGTTCGATGAATGCGGGGCTACCTTATATCGTGAGCCATCTGCCTTTCTTCCCCACGGTTGTCGCGACTTTTCTTATTTCACATTTTGTGTATTTGTCCAGAAATGTAGAATCCCATGTATTTGTTATTTGCATTCGTCTCAAAGCACCCCATCTTTTCGCATGCTCTTGAGCAAAGGGCCTAAGGGCTCTGCACCCTGCAGTAAACTGAGTAGTTACGATTCTCTCCAACTAATAACATTATAATCAAGTTCTTGTTCAAGTGAGACTTTACAGATCATAGTAATGCCAGTGGGCGTCAAATTCAAAAGCCATCACTTGCTAGCAAATTATCAAACACAAGCAAGCATCAATTGCGAACATGATTATTATTTCGCGTGTCCGGATCAACACCATACATACATATCAACTATGATCTATTGTTTCTCTTGCTATGTCGATTATTAATCATAGAGAAAATATTGTGAATTTACATCGTTATAAGTATCAGGTACCTAATTTATTATGCAACTTGTAAAGAACATTATGCAGATACGATCTCAAGTACAATTCACATGACACGTTGTGTTTGGTTTCATACATTCTACACCTACTGTTATTGATCAGTGTTAAAAATGAAAGTACTTCAAACCAAATTGGCGTGTCATCTGCACTGAAAAAAGGGGTTGCTTCTCAGTGTACGTTCTACTTGCCTAGACTCGGAACTTTGTTACTTGCGACCAGTAATGCACACGAATGGCTTTCCCTGCATGAAGCGTTGCTGCTGTCGGGAAATTCTGTACTTGTCCCCTCGAGATTTGCCGGAGAGCAAGCTTAGTTTATATACTTGAACGAATGTAAGGGCTGTGCTGGTTTTATATTAGGCTAATATGAATACTTGCGATGGTTGCAAAAGCGCAAGGGACAGTTAAAACAAAATCACGGCTGACTGTGACATACCATTCCTAGCAAAATTATTCGTCTAGCTTCCTTTCCATAGACATGAAAGTTGCAGGATCTCATTTTCCCCACAGTGACCACGTGCTGTCATACGGGCTATCTTACAGCGCCGGTAAAGTAACTTACAAAAATAAGAAGACGCTTACCACTATAAACGCCTTTCCGGTGTTATCGTCCACCCATCCCAAAACGATATCGGCTCCTTCCATGTCGCCTCGAGGCGAAAATCCGAGGCCCACATATCCAGTAGTGGGTGCTTCGATTTTGAAATCAACTTGATGATCGCGAATTGTCCAGCTCAGTCGAACATGACCTTCGTAATCCAGATTCACAGTATGCACCCACTTTTCACTGTCTACGATCACATTTTCCACCTCGTGCAAGAGATCTTCGACACTCTCGTCCACCACCTCCTCCACCTCGTAACTAGCAACACTTCGCTTGGACCGAAATCTCCTGTCCTCCCATTTCGCCTCGTATTGCGACAATTTTGCGTTGTTCAAATTTCTGTGATGACTCGGATTTCCTTTCGCGTTTTGTTCGACTTCTAGCCGAGCTGTCAACGCCTCCTTTTGAGTAACCTGTTGCCGCCGTCCCTGATCAACATGCGCTACATACTGGTCCAGTAAATCGATCCTGTTGTTTTGCTCGTCGACTATATTCTCCGATCGTGATCGATAATTGTATCCATGGACGGTAAAGAGGAAGACACACCCGAATACCAGCACTAGCCAGCCCATGGCAGCTGCTCACTGTTGGCTCGTACAGAACGACCGACGACCAACCTTCAAGATGCACTATTCGCGACTGGCTGGCACGGCATGTGGTTCATAGCCATCGGCTCTCAGTCGCTACCGGCGGCGGCAGCGGCTGCCCCCTAACCCTCCACCTAGAAAGCCAGGCCGTCTACCGCGCGAAGAGCCACCAAACCGTGGCAGATCGCTTAACTTACCTTTGCTTTGCATTCAATTCTTACTTACCTTGTTCTGCTCGCTGGCAACAAGGCTGGGACACTCGCAAAGAATTGGCAAGTGTTGCACGTCGGAGGTGTCTCCTGACGTGGGTGTGGGAGACTGCTACGGAGGTGGAAGTGTCGTCTCAACGAATGTTATGCTTCTTATACTTGCTTGCAACGGATTAGCGTGGTTTAACCACTGCATAGACGCGATTTTTAAGATTTGTTTTCGTACAAGACTGTACAAGTGGGGTGATTGCAAGGAGGGGGACCGTAATGCAACAGAAAGAGAACGAGAAGTCGAGTGAAATGCAGTTGTAGAAGGATGTGTGAGAGTTGTGTGAGAGTATGAAATTGCTGGCAGTAAAGAATCCCATGAAAGGGTTGAAGTCTCAAACGTAAAATTGTGTGTCAATCGCTAGCAATTGAAACTGCAACACACGGACTTGCAATCGGTCTAAACATATAGCGAACGCTCCAGACTGCTGACGGACTATTGTTATGGTTGACATGCCCTATAGCTAAGCAGACAAAAAGGTGGAAGTCGATATTGAAAGGATTATTAGATTTTTTGAATAGAATAGATATTTTCCGATGCCGTGCTGGAATCAAAAGGTGCCCCCAGATAAACCGGAAGGCACGTGCTAAGACGCACAGGAAGCCCGACCTCCTCGAGGCCTCCCACTTCCGACTGCTGCTCATCTTTAGAAAGGATTCGTATTCCGAGTCCCGGAGCTGGCATTGAAGTCTCCAGACATTGGGAGGAAGAATGCCAGGACAATGGAATGGCTCCGCATGACTCATTTAGTCGGCTCGGCTGGCCGGCACGGACACTTGCTCCGCGTTCGCAGGCCTCCACCGGCTTTTGTCAGTTTGACCTGAAACGCTGCGTGACAAATCACCTTGCGACAAATTACTTGATTCCTGTCACTGAATCGAGTTTTTAAAACAACAGCCCAACGGATTTCAGAAACGATTAGTCAAACAATACATTTGACGGATATTACTGATTCATTGTCTATAGTTTTTTTTCTGAAATATTAAACATCGAGAACGTGGGATTTGTCACACAGGAAAATGACGAAACAATCGATTTGCTAATGTATTTCTGCGAATCGGGGCACTGTCGTACAATTCCTTGCGAATCGCTATCCCGGAGGAAGAGAGGGATAGCCTCTGGAGCGAGAGCCTGGAGTCCAATTTCACTGCAGCTCATTGCGATTCCCTGTAGACGCCAACTAATTTCCCAGACGCATACTATTTCAAAGATTTTCCCTGTTTATTGCCTCTTTTCATGACTAGCGGAAAACCCTATCCCTGGGTTTCAGAAAAGAAAATGTTCTCGATACTCTATGTGTATAGCTATAGGTAGGTATTTGACTTGATTCACATAACTTATATTTACTGGCTCTATTCAGTTGGAAAAAAACATTAAATACATTTCATAACAGGCTTTCGCGTTTTTTTTTCACAAATAAAATCGAACATTCACACAACAGCGCAAAAGATAATAAATAATAATACATCCAAATCTCGAAAATAACACAAATTTTATCTTCAAGAATCGTGCTTTTGGCACAAGTTACAGAATAAACTTTTTATAAATTTAGGATACGAATTAAAGGGCTAGTTACAGCGCCTACACTCCTGAAAAATGGTGTTTCGCAACACAAATCAGTCCAGAATGTACTGAACATTCGAAGCTCAAATGCCACTAACTGACAAACAGTTGTTAATCATCCCTTTGCCTACACCCAGTCGACAAAGAAACCCAACATCTCACGACTTATCGACATGCAAAATGGGTTCCAAGCAGTTGCGCGTGGCCGACTTCGCTCCAGCGGCAGATGCGTGCTTGAAGTAACCAAAGGTATTACATCGGCCACTTGATTGGCGGCTGGCGGCCGACCACGGTCTGCCGCCCCGGCCCGGACAACAGGTGATATTAATTACAGGTGACCGACCACCAGGACCAGCAGTACACCGTACAAAAACGACAGGTGAACAGCTCTGCACTCGATTCAGTGATATATATCTGATCTGACAGAACAAAAAAAATATGATAAATTACTGAAATTTCTACATTTCGGATGAAAAGGTGAAATCTTGTGTTGGATTTACAGGCATGTTTTTTGGGGAAATAAACGAATAGAAGGAAATTTTAGTTGATTAATGTTAGTGACTTTCATTTTTGGTGCTAAGTTGATGTAAAGCGTCGCGACATTAGTTTAGATTTCAGTTCATGTCAGCTACGTGGTTCCGTACACAAGAATGGTGTAGTACTGTAGCAATTATAGCTAACAGGGTCCAACCCCGTGCTACCTGTGCTTTGTAGGGAACGGTTTGCTTTCCTAGACTGCTTGTATAGGAAGGTATACTTTGTTCAAATGGGTACACAACTTGAAGCGGAAATTAGATGCTGCGAAATTTGAATGCATGTTCGGTGGAATTGCATTTCGTTGAATTCTGAATGATGGCACACATTGGAAAATGGGTGATCGATTAAACATTCATCTTTAGTTAGCGCAGTGTGAGTATAAAGACATCGATTATATGTGTGTGTCAATAAAGAGCCGTGACAGGGGAGTTCAAGATTAAAGCTTTAGTCAGGGGGGGATGTGAGCGTTCAAGTAAATTTGGGCATTGGACGCTTAATCGATATCTACTTCTACCTGTTGATAAATTTGAGGCACTAAGCCTATTACAGCAGTGAACTTATCTTCAGGGAATTATGGTTCATGAGAAATTAATTATCACAACAATATTTGATCTTGAGATATTGATCTTGAGTTATTTAATTAAGTTTTGCGAGACTTTTGAGTTGTGGTGGTTGTGGAATGTGGATATTTTCGTTTCCGATCAAGATAATTGCCTAGCATTTGCACAATGGAGTACGATTATTGATAATATGTGGAATAGGTTAGAAGAACGTAATCTATATCGTAAAGTTTTCCGGGCTTGAATAGCACAGTGTGTGCCCAGGAAAATGTGAACTACGATTGTGCCTTTTACAGGTCATTTCACCGGGAAATGCGGTGAACCCAACTCGAAATCTTTTCCTGATTTTTCAGCGTTTTTCATGCGATCCCAAACTAAAAAAACTCAAGCGGTTCTGTTTTTCTGGTGGTCAACATTTCCCCATTTTGGGGTGAAAACTGCCTTTCAAAAAAAAAAGTAGCCGAATAAAATGACATTCTAATATGCTTGTAAAAATTAGGTCACATCTAAAACAGAAAATAAACAAAACCACTGCGGTATCCGTGAATATTATACTGAATGTTGAATGTGATATCAATATCGAGGGATCCACTAGAAATATATTGCACTGGAGCAGCGATGTACATGTACGTTACTCTTTGAAATGATCTATTCCGAGCCCGTGTGCTTGAACTGCAACGGCATCCCCAAACAGAATCAAACAAGTTCCCAGCCGAAATAACCAGGTTACAGTTTTATCCAAACTCCATAAAACAAATATAACAATCTTACACCGTCTCGACTTAAATGACATCTCACGCTAAGAAGATACTATAATACAGCGTAAGATGATGTGATTTACTTTCAGTTTATTCACTTTTGAAAGTCACACCAAGTAATTATTCAACAGATAATTACGTGTTTCAACTTCGAGGGAGAAACCGGCCGTATTATTTATCAGGAATAGTGGGGAAGCCAAGTGTTATTTGATTCGCTTGCCATGCGTAACGAGTGCATGTACTTGATTGATGTTGACTGCTAAGACGAGTGCTACTCCACCTCCCACCCGTTTGTCCCTCGCGTAGGGTGCGAGCATGGCGATGAATGCGAACAAGTTGCTGATATAATTTCATGCAAAGTTAATTAGCACTAGCTTAGTAAAATACTCATCAAAGCTCAAGAAACCACCGAGTCGAGATAGCTCTCCATATTTCAAGTTTCCTTGTATTTGTTATTGCTATATGCAAAATAATAAGAAAGCACGCCGTTGTTTTATGATTTTCATTCAGTGAGCTTGATTTCTCTTTGCTTCTTTATGTATACACATATTTATCGTTGACTACCCACGTTACACCAGGTTAGGTTTAAAAGGGTGATGAAAAAATTGAATAGCATTCTTTTGGAATATGTATGTAACGATTTTGTGGGTTTAGCTTTCTAAATATACATGTACTGTAATTTTTAAGAAGAAGTTTGCATAAATGTCGCTCCCACGCAACGCTTTAAACTTTGTAAGACAAATTCAAGTTCGGCTGGCATTTTGAGAGACAATGGGAAGCGAACTGTATTCTCTTGCAAGCGAATAACGCGACAAGACTTCTCGTTTGCGTTGGATCGCTAGTGGGCCAACCCAAGACGGTTATGCGTGGGACGATCGAGATTGACGCTCAGAATCCAATGCAAACTTAACATTATTGACAGCATGGTAGAACTGTGCGTGATACGGATCCAAGATTACTACTCGAAAAGTCTTTATAGATACGCTTTCCAATATCTAAGCTCCTTGCGAAAAGATGTTTAACATTGCATCCCAGAAAGACAAGGTTTCTTTGCTATTAAATGCTTCGCCTTGATAATCAAAGACAGTTGACGAAGACGATGTAATTGAATGAGTACGAAATGGTTTCTTTCTATTTTGGGCTGAAAGGATTACTTAATTTAGCGGATTGAGTCAATTCTTGTGCATAATCGAGATGTAATTGATCGTATCGCACGAATTTAAATTGGTGCTGTCGTTGCTTTCTGTAAGATTACCATGAATCGAAACTTGATTTTCCCTTAAGTTTTGAAAGCGAACAATGCCACTGTAGATCCCAAGTGATCTAATGAAGAAAACTACCTGGCCTCTGATTTTAAAACATTTTTACATGGCATTTATTGTTTTACCTACAAGCACTAATTTAATACAAATGTTTTCTTTTAAAAATTATACAAAAATATTTTTGAAATTTTAAGGAAACTAACTGCCAATAAACTTTCAGATCTTGTCAAAGTTTGGACCAATCACTACAGGATACATTGAGAAAGCATCGGGTATTTTTTCTCAATTATTTGGTCCAATTACTTTGAATGGAGAAATTTGGGTTGGGCGAAATCATTCGAATCACTCAATTAAAATCTGCCCAATGTTACCAATCAATGCTACCAATCAATGTTACCAATCAATTTTACCAATCAATATTACCAATCAATGTTACCTCTTTCAATTCTCATGGCTGATGACGGTCCACTGCGTCGAATATTTGCATTCTTGCCATTTCAGAATATTACGAACCCAAACTATCACGAATTTGTATAAAAGCGACACTAGCATAATATGACAATGATTTCAATTTCGAGTGCATGGTTTATTTTGAGTTGGTACAGCAATAGCGTACAGGAAGCTTTGAAGTGTTCTGCGGTTTTCGATTCAATCATTGAATGCGATCGCTATGCATCCCATTTACGTAAAATCAAACCAGAATTCAAGTAATAGTGCAAGTTACTGAAATGTGATGTTAAATTATAAAATGTTATTATACTGAAAACTAAATCAATAAACGAATCACTGATTAACTTACACCAGACAACTGTAATTGATTGGACTTGAACTTCAATTATTCAATTATCTATTTATTTATAAGCATAACAAAGGTGAACGTAAATTACCTTTTCTCTCTAATTTGTCGAGAGACGCTCAGCGACATCATCAGCTGTCATTCAATTACCTGTAATATGATTTTAAGTGGTGAGTTTTCGTTTTCAATGCGTAAATAATTATTTGTTATTTGAAACAAGTGACTGGGTGTTTACTCTGGAAATAGTTAATTAATGATTAGGTTTAAAGCTTTGCGGAAAATTGAGGTTAACACGTACACTAGGTGCTATCTCTTTACAAAGGATCTTGGTGTTTCGCTGTGTTTGAAAGATCTTGGTCGGGTTACTCCGTTGAAGCCGATTTCACAGACTTCTCAAAGAAGGGTTAAAGGGTGCGGATATGTTTGATAGGTGGACAGGATATAGTTTTCTCGGGGTCTCAGGATATTAGGGGTTACTGCGGGGAAAAGGGAGCTAGTCTCAGATTGGAAAACGATGGAAAGCGGCTTGTAAGATGGGAGATATGAAAGAGCTGCTTACTTTGAAAACCTCAATACCTCTAAGCATGCCATAAAGATATAAAAGCTATTCTTGCTAGATTCAGGAAGCTCGCGACGTTATACTTGCTTTGCTAACGAGGGTCTAGGCATTGAAAGATAAAACGTGTTTTATGCTGTAGAAGCTTTACAGAAGGCGAAAATCATGGAAAGGGTGTACTTTAATTTTGCTTTAGGATTTTTCCTCGCACGAAGTAAACATACTGTGTTACTTTCTGGGGGTGATTTTGTACATTTTTATTGAATCGGGTTTATATAATTCATGTTTCGCTTGTTTCTGACATCCAAGAAAACGAAAGGAATAAAAAAAAGGCTTCTCGTATTCAACATGTTGTGAGTGTTGATGTGAAGATATGACAGACATTAGACAGCTCTCTTGGGGTTTGAAAGAAAAAGGAAAATCATCCAGCCAAACAGAATATCCATTGACATTTCATAACAGGCAGTTCATGAGAAATTTTTCCATGGCCAAATCGTTATAATTTAGCGAAAGATTTTTATTTTAAGCGAGTTTTTTGGTTTTAGTGCCAGTCTTTAGCGATTAGTCTCGATCGCTTAGCGCGGTAATCTTTTAAAAGCACCATTTTACCGGAGATATTTTAATGGCTTGCAGAGTGGAAGCATCGTGAGCTGAAGGGCTGCAAAATTAAATCAAATTATCGGCGAGAATTTTAGAATCCTACATTAAACGAAAACAAGACCACCGGACTGCAGGACATACGTAATATCTGGGGGAGGGGGGAGGGGGGGGGGGGGGGGGGACTCACAGCATTGATTTCTGTGGTTTTGTATTATTTTCACCATCTGTGCAGGAAATGTAGAACGATCCTTGCAGTAATCCAGAAATCGAATAATAGATAGAGATACTTCGACTGAGCCAAGCGTGGCTAAATTTATCGGAATCACTGGAATTTACAGAGAATTTGGAGAAAATGGGAAAATGTGCTCATCGTAGTGCAAGTAAAGATGGTTCTCATTTCAAACTCAATTCAAGATCAAGTTAAAAATATTTTTTAGACTATTTACAAAAAATTTTTCGTCAACAGACAAGAAACGATGATTATCAAGTTAAAGTGAGATGAAAATAAAAGATGCTAGCAAAAGGACTTGCTCAAAAGCTTATCTATCAGACTATCGAGACACCGTGGTGATGGCACATATTATAACACCACGTAATTTGAGCATCATTTAATTTTCTTGACATCGATTCGCTCTTAGAATTTAATGAACCGTGTAAGATGCTGTAAGACATGATAGGGTGCGAGTGGAGCAAGAGAGAGACGAGAATTATGTGGCGTACCCAGCAACCTATTCACCCATGAAAACGTATGAATATTGCATGGGAAATATTGTGTCAACACGACAGAGAAGAAATCTGCATTGAAATGGCAGAGCTGCCAATTTTTTTTTTTTTTTTATCTTGAAAGGTAGTTGGGAAATGGAAAATAGGAATCATTTTATTTTGCTGGAGGCTTTAAAAATGTGCGTTCTACATTCTGTACACAAATATTCTAACTTCCATCAAGAACCAACGTACCTTTAGTTACATTTAACAAATTAGTAAAAGAATATTGTAAGTTTACAGTGATTATGAAGCATTAACAAGACTTAAGTCGAAGTTATTTTAAAGTGTCGAGTATTTACAAGTATAGTTGCAACTTTGAAGCACATTTGGGCCACCGTATTAACCAGTAAATCACCAAAAAACTCAACTTCTTTCAGTGGTGTAACTGTGCTGCATTGTTTTCTTATGCCGGTCAGTGGAGCGCATTCAGAGGCCTGCATTTATCCTTATCACTCTTTCTCATCGCAGTTTGTTGTCTCGAGGCACCTTTGCCTGTCTCATGGCAGTTTCGGTGACGCGAAGGCCTCGGTTCGACCTCGGTCTGTCTCCCTGTAAGCTCCATTGAACATTCACGGTCCGTGTAAACGTTACCCAACGCCCATTGCCTGGCATATGGTGAATGCCCGTGGACTCGAGGAAAAACAAGAGGGAAATGTTCTGGTTAAATAGCACTGCAATGATAAGGAACAAATGGAAATACGATTTAGATATGCATCGAGAAAGTGCATTTTGGCAACATGTTCAACAGAACGGTCATTCATATTTGCTTTACAAAAGATCATATTTAAAACATAAATATCTGTGGCACAATACTTTTATCAAACTGCGAACAACTCCATCGTACGACTGGAATATTATAAGTAATTCCCGGAAGAGATGCCTTTTTTTTTACGAAAATTTTCTGTTTGCAGACGTGAAAATTAAATTAAACGACCATCGCGAGGCCTAATATGCATGTATGTTAATTTTCACGTTAATCTAAATCTTAATTAACTCGGGATGTAGAACAGCGATGGCTTACAAAATGTACTCACTCTTCACTCTTGGATAGAGGAAATAAATACAAATAAAACAAGCGACAACGGGGATCGCAATCACACCTGTTATCCAAATCTGATTTTACGTTCTATTTCTTAACGAAACCTCTAATTAAGATGGTACTCTAACAATCTTGAAATGTTCTGGGTGACGAAATATGTGTGAAAAGGCTACCCAAATGTGTCTGTATTATGTGCTATATTATTACGCCCTGATAAAAAGATAACAGCCCGTTAAAGACTCATTTTCATAGGCACAACCAATCAGATCCTTCCATTTTCAGCTTAATGGCACGTTATCTTTTCATCCTGACCTTAGTGACTCATGATTCATGAAGATTCCAAAGCCGATATCTTCGTGCTAGTGACAAAACTACTTGCCGAACGAAATAAGGTGGCAGGAAACACGATTCACATATATTTTCGGTTTTCATTAGAAAAAAACTGCGGTTTTTGTGGAAAAACAGGAAGGAAAACTTCAGCAGGATCACGGTGAGGCAAAGCGTTAAGAAAACTTAGTTATGGGAGCTTTATACGAAGAAAAAAAAAGACCAGGAAGTAAAAAAAGCCATAAATATAAAATGCGCACACCTAATGTATTTCACGTTGAAAACATTTTCGTAATATTTGACGTGGTTGCCATGTACTGTGCGTAAGAAGCCTGGCTGAAAAGGAAAGATGATTGTTGAAATTTGAAAGTAGAATATTTTCACTGACAAAAAAATGTATGTTCTAACTTTTAACAACTACTTAGCGCATTCTCTTTCACAACAGAAACTCAAGTTCGCGAAGTAAATATACATGTGTTTCATGAATATCATCCACATGTAAATTCCTTTGTGTGGAATACATGGTGGATTGTAATAGATTGCCTGAAGCTGCTGCAACGTGCAGCGCTCACAAACCGCGCATATTGCATACACATCGGGCGTGTTAAGTTAGCGAGAACCTTTTTTTCTAGAAAAGGAAGATAAATTGAACGAGATTTCGATTCCAGACCTCTTAAATGCATAGAGCACATTGTTCTTGGCGATTTTTCTATCTGTAGTCAGCTTGGTTGTCTATCTGAAAATGTAAGGGGCGGGTCCACGCTTGTTCTACACATTCTCCGAGGAAATATATGGGTCATACATAATTTCCCAGCTGTTTGGAATTATCGTAAGGAAATAGGGTTGCTATTCTGTTATTGAAAATTTAGCAATTTGGGAAAGATGTGGTGAATCGTACACATTTTTTTGATCCGTTCCGATCCTTAAAGACCCTATAACAATGTGCGTTGTTAGAAAATATAACAATCAAGGGAAGTTTAATTAGCTAATTGGTCGATTTTCTTACACTCTTATATGTTGCAAAATGTTCTAGGATTAGGGTATTATAGTTAATAGTATTATTTTTTTAAATAAGTAATGAAAAATAGATGCTTAAAAAAATGAAACACTAACATTAAAAAAAAAAAATTTTCGCAATCCGCCTGAACGACCGTTAGCCTTCTCAATTGATTCTGTGATTTCATTCTTCTTGAAGTAAAGAAAGAGCATAAGTGCCCAAATATTCTTAGTATACTTTGAAACCTCTTTAAACATGTATGCGTTTCTTGATGGTTGCTTTGTCATGTCAAACAGTTTACCTACTTCAAGCTGGGGGAAGCACGCTGATAGCGATTTAGAAATAACAGCGAGTTTTCCAATACCTCTCGCATGAAGCTCTTGAGATGAATTTCCCTGGAAATATTTATTGTGACGTTCAAGAGCGTATTTTCATAAAAATAAAATCCGCGCTGCTTCATTTCCAAGGTCAATAAATGTCACATTCTTCCGCTGGTCGGTTAAACAAGCTTGAAAAGAATGCCGAGTAAACAGGGCGGTGGATTGGGAATAAGGACAAAAGAGATTTATTTGATTATTATGAACACCACTATTGTCTCAAAAATGTATGTCCAAACGGGGACTCGAACCCCGATCGCGGGTGTTGCTCTAACCAATTGAGCTACTTGGATTGAGCGTACTTTCCGTCTGATTCTAGTGACCCTATACCAAGTCACAACCAACCAAGCAACACCCGCGATAGGTGGAGATCGTGGTTCCCCTTTGGGCATACAATTTTGAGACGGTAGTAGTGTTCATAATAATTAAATACCCCGGGCATTGCAAGCGTTTGCAATTTAAATAAGATTTCAACTAGGTTTATTTGATTGTTTTTAGACTCATGTCTACTTGATGTAACCTTAGCACTAGTTTTTTTTTAGGTTTATTTGAGATTGTCATTTGGTTTTGTTGTCAAAACAAGTATTTTTTTTTTGTTTTGTTTAGTGGAAATCGGCGATTCACTTGAGAGGACTTAACAAAACTAAGCCTATACTTAGATATCAAGTTTTCGGAAATTAGTTTACACATTTTCAGTTGTATTCTGAAAAAGACTTGCTTTTATCCCATCCTCCCTTAAAATCCCTGCTCCGTTGACGTCTGCTTTTTGTGTCCGCTCATTCCATTTCTGCCACTTGACTCCAAAAAGACAGGAGAAAGAAATCAGTTATATTTTTCCGCGAGACCGAGCGCACATTTTCCCGAAGCCTACGGCGATTTCCTGGCCGAAGGCATCGGGACGTACCTATCGAGTTAAGCGGTAAACCTTTAAGCCCATAAAACGTCAAGCGAAGGGCGAGTGAAATGTTTGTGAGGTGGCTGGACATTTCGACGAAGATTTAGAGGCTCATGTTGGAAGATGAAGTCTATAGTCTATTTTGAAGAGGGGTAGACTGGCTGACCCGTACGTAAATCATGTAATTGGATTAAAATGATGTTGCCGGAGGCATGAAGTTATTTTATCAAGGCGTGTTAGAAACACTCGACGTTTCGTGCTGTTCGAATTGTGACGATGGTATAGTGGTCAGGCGACCCAGATGAGTCGGTCTTGGCGACAAGCTGGATTTGTATCAACTGTGAACAAATGGAATAAAAAAGAAATACGTCCGGAGGATTTCGACGTTTCTCGTCTTTCGCTGTCAAGTGCAGTTTGCACCAAGTTTAATAGAAGTTGCATTGGCTTGTTGTTCAGATCAAAAGAAGGCAGCAATTTCAGTGCTCAAGATGATCGGAACGTCAAGTTCAATTGAGCAAAAACAGTGTACGGAAAAATGTTTACTGTTGGTAGAAGATCTTCGGTATCTGATCCGTTTTTTATTTTATTTTTGAAGAAAACAACATACTACTGTCTGCCGCCCACAGAAAGGATGGCTGAAATGTAGGATTTTTTAGTTAATATTTTGCTGCGATGAAAAGTGTGATATTTTTTATTTGACATTGAACGTACACAAATATTATTGATTCGGAAAGCTTTATCTGACAGGTATTGTTACATCGTGAAAGTCTTTAGGTGACAGTAAGATACTTTCAAATATACTCAAATGGGAATGTCACGAAATGTGGGCTGGTTTTGAGCTGCTTTGTTAGCGAACAGAATTGTGTTCTTAGACATCTGTCATCGCCTGTTGTTAGCAAACCTGCACACGTCATTAGATAGGTCAATATTTCCTCCCGCATCCTGTTTATTTTTGGCTCCAGGGGGACGATTCCAGCTGGATGGACGTCGAGTGCTTCGAGTTATCGTAAGTAAGTATGCAATAAATTAACCCAAGTTAACTTTGCTGCTTTAACTTTTCGCCGACTTATAGTGATAGAAAGTATTTGCGTTAAGGGTGAGGAAATCATTATTGCCTTTGCGTACATAATAACTTGATCGATGTGGCACAGTTTCGTGTTGAAGCAATTCACATGTGGAGCTGTCAGAGAGACTCGCAATTGCCAAGAGACATGCCGATGCTTGTTTTTGCGAAACTCGCTGGTATATCAGTGTTGCCTTGGTTGTTAATGGCTCAGGCGTTCAGGATAAGTGCCCTATCAGCGTTAAATAGCGAGTTTCAGGTTGAGGGAAGAATACCTATCTCTTGCGAATACTTTTTCGTGTCTCAGAACAAAATTGATCTAGAACAAGAAGCAGCTCATGGCTGTAGAAGAGAGGTTAGGAAGGAAAGAGAAGGTATTTTTCCATTGATTATCAAATCGTTTGACACATTTTTTTGAGCGCTATGGAAAATGGGTACTTTCTGAAAAACCACACAACTGTGAAAGTAATTATTTCTTGTTGGGTGTTTCTGAGATATTTTTTCAGCTTTCGGCATAACTTTTAGATGTGTGTTGGTGTTTCGATAATTTAAAATAAGGCAACGATTTGCGTTTCCAATTTCCCTCAAAGCTGTCACTTTATCATACTTTTATACACCACTGAATTGCTTTTTCAGTACTTTTGATTGCTACTAACTTGAGAAATTGACAAAATGTTACCCGGAAAATGTCTATTCTTAGCTTAGACTTCATTTCCTCTGAAAGTACGCGTCGCTATTCAGATTTCTTGCAGAAACATCAAGAATATTGTAATGCCTTGGTATATCAAAACTGATATCTCAAACAATCCAAGGAGAGGCGCTGGAAAGATTCGGTGTGAGTATTTTAAGTTGATATTGGAATATTTTGATCTGTGTGCATAAGGATGAAAAGAAAATTGATGAGAAGTCATGATACCATAGTTCGAGCACGTGTGGTAAAGAAAGTAATGTTTACGCAAGAATTGGATTCTTGATTTCAATTTCGAAGATTTTAAAAAGAATACCGACAAAGGCTTATTTCAAGGAAAACGTCAAAGTGCTCTGTGCACACATAAAACCTGTAAAGCGGATTTTTTTGTTCAATGTTTCAAAACAAACATCGAAAAAAACAAAAACAAAATTGTAACCTGATGGCAACTATTCCAGAAAACAATTATTTGAATCCGATTTTCAAAAAGTCTGTTAAAACGGGATCACTGGAACAGAAGTTCAAGAGTGAGGGAAACGTCTTATGTTTAATTAATCTGCTGGTCTCTAAGTGTCCTGTGTATTTAAACTTTTGACGAATTTCTACTTGCATCTCTTGACACCGTTCCCGTCAGACCGAAAGTTAAATTCTTGAAGCCTTCTTGTAATTTCAGCATCAAATCGCAAAACTTGTCGTCAGTTAACGGTTGACAGGAGTAAAAATAAAGTAGCACTTTTCATAGCCCGTTTATTTCACAGCAGGAAGCAGAATTGGAATGATCAAAGCAAGAATACCAGCAACTGCTGTGGTTTGGATTCGCGTAGGCACTTGAGCTAAAAATGCAAAATAAAACGAAAAGTTTGTATTAGTGCGGGAGAGCACTCAAAAGTGAAGACCGCTTCTGTTTGAAAGAAGTGCTTCGCTAAATTTCAGTTTTATCTAAACAATAAAATACATCGAAATAAAATATTTACTGTCTTTTACCTATTGTTCTGCTCGGTTGCATCATGGTGCACCAGACTAAGTGAGAACGCGAATTGATTCAAATTACATATATCTGTTAACTGAAGCATGACCCATTGGGATTCCCGATTTCGAAAGATATTAGAGTTTTAGTTAAAAGCATATTGTGTAATTACGAAATCTTACAGTGGTGCATAGACCAAGATTTAATTTAAGTTTGTATTTATAATTGCGCGGACTACACAAAAAATGTATACTCTTCAATTAGACAGATACATTTAATTGTCACTCACGTTGCTTTTGAAGTAAGCAATTAAATTTGTTTTTAAATTGTAATTGTTCTAAGATTAGCATAAAACAATACATTGGCACAGCGTTACCAACAACAACCACTACCAACGTTACATAAATCATCATTGACAAGCGTATGCTAGACCTAGCCGATACAACGGATGTGGTCAAAGTGACCCTCACTGAACAGTTCAAAATGAACGATCTAAATTGGATGCGTTGGCTCCCAGATCTAAAGGATAGCCGCTATATAGATGCAAATAGACACTGCCGACAGACGGGCGAACATTGATAGAATAGTCAAGCGTGCCTTCAAATACAAGTCACAGCCGGAAAATGTGATTTCCATGGAAAATAGAATCAGTGTATACGGCCTGGCGAGATGTTATGCAGTCGTAGGAAAAGTCCGTGATTTGGAATTGAATGCGTTGGACCACAGAGTGAAGCGTGACCTTGAGCTATGTCCGGCGGCACCTCCACCGAAAGTGTATAAGGTTTTTTGAGATGAAATCCGACCAATAACGCTGTAAAACCAAGGGATTCTCAGACAGGGATAAGAGACTGCTCGAGTCCCATAACGCACTTTTTGGTATTCCTGTCCACTCCCAAGTTATATTGCGCTCATACATTTTTGTAGAGCGTTTGAAATAAAGGAAGCTCCTGGAATTTTTAGCCTTTTTATCTTTACAGCATTGTCTTTTTTTCTACTTTAATCTCTTCCATTTCTCCCTGACATTCTGCTTGACCGTATCATCATTCGTAAAAGTTATAAAATAACGCGTCTCTTCCACAATTCTGATCTCGTCTATAAATGCCAGACATGGCAGTCATCTCCAAATCTCTCCTTTCAAACTGGATTAAATTAATCTAAAACCTTGTGAGCCACAACTAATCGTATGAATATGAATCAAAGCATGAAATGCGGATATTTATGTTTGTTCTCTTGGCAAACTGTTAATTGAAACGTGTCCCGCCACTTTGATTAAGCCCGTCCATGCAGCCTCCGCCTTCGGGAGAGTTAGATCGCTACTCTGTCTCGTTCTTTTGACAATTGCTGCCCTCGGGGACGGAACAATGTCTGATTTTGCGCGGGTTAAGTTGGCGTGGACTTGTGTAAGTTAAGACACATTTGAAAGTGAGATTTGAAATTGATTGACGTTTTGAGATAACTGTAAGAGCTTACTTGCAGTTCAGAGTTCGCGAAGTATGTGTATAGCTGTAATTATTTATATGTCTCGAGGGAAGAAGCACACAAATTACTAGAATAATAATGGAGCTGTATTATTAATCCGCTAAGGACACATAATTATTGTTTTTCTTAATGCTGCTCGAAAGTCGGTGGCATTTATGTGGGGGATGGGGATAATTTCTTTCGAAGAAAATACTCCCTGGAGTTCGTATGATGTATTTGTTTTCCTCTGGCGTCATATGATCTGGCTTGGTAACCTTTACTGCTGTCTGCTTCCTGGACAAAAAAGTAACAAAGAAATAAAGTGTGAATATAGAGATAAACAGCGAGTAGAATCGGATTATTTTTCCTGTCAATAACCAATCGAACTTAGAAATGTTTTCCGTAGTCGGAAACGAAAAGTTTTATCAGTGCTCGTCCAGACTGTAACTCGATCAATTGAATATTGCTCTCTGTCAAGCATACAATAATCGAATCAAATGGTATGATTGAGGATTTTCATCCATGTACCTACAAATAGAATCAATTCGTGGGTCGTACGTGACGTAAAATTTTGTATTGCACTTTATTAGAGCTAGTTTTGAAGTTTCGAAATCAAGTTTACAAGCGTTGAATGAAATTAAATGCCCTTTATACGCGGATAGATTTTTGTTTGAACGAGAAATGAAATAGAAGACGTATAATTTGAACAACAAATCTACTTACCTATAAAATTCAACGAGACCGTTTGTTCTAAAACTTTACCGCTGTTGTCGTATTTTATGTTTCTGTGAAATACAACGAAAAATATTTGTTACATCAAAAGGGAACTGCTTGAAAATGGATACATTTATGAAAGGTAATATCTGCAGACAAAAGAGCTCTTTTCATCTCCAAAGCTTTTAACCACATTCAACTTGAGCAGCAA
The DNA here is from genome assembly GCA_947568835.1 of Protonemura montana. Lineage (NCBI taxonomy): Eukaryota > Metazoa > Arthropoda > Insecta > Plecoptera > Nemouridae > Protonemura > Protonemura montana. The sequence continues at coordinate 14,041,782 of OX387602.1, forward strand.
CGGTGCGACTTCAAACAGATGGACGATTTCGTAAATATCTCCGTTATAGTTCCATTTCGTGCACTCGTCTGGAAAACTGTGTGGCCTGAAGAGAATATAAGATGATCGGACGCACTTATGGATCTATAAGAAATTGAATTTCAGACGAATCTAAGTATAAATCTATACATTCAATTCATGACGTTTTCGGTCGAAAATGTTAGTTATATATTGAATGTGATTCAGTTTCTTTTCTCTATGAAATGGACGGCAGAAATAGATGATGGATGCGAGAGATCTTATGTTCCAGGATGATACTCCAAATCTTTGCTCCAAATGGTTTCCTTCGGTCGCAGCTGACAACGAGCGCAGCTTGCGCAGCTATAAAGCGAGGACAAAGTCCACATGGAGCATGTTAAAAGATGGGCAGTGACTTCTCACACTCAAAACATCCATTAAAATGTCCGGATTCTGTAATATTTACAAGAAATCAAGAGAAAACTTTGCTGTTTTAGCTGACGCTATAAACCTCCTGCTTTTCGGCACGCTTGTGATTTTGAATAGTGTCATGTTGACGTCTTGCTAAAAGATGGCGTTTCATATCAAACCTGGACATTTTACGAGGGATTTATGGAAAATTGACTATCAATTGGGTCTTGGCGGTTTCTCTGGTGTGTTTCTAGCCTGGCTCTAATCAACTGCTACTTCCGGGTAGCACCTTGTATAACGCTATAGATTTAAAATATTTTGCTACAGAACGTATTACTTTCATGGAACCCAATGTCTTATGTCGCCTAGCAAATCATTTCTGGTCCACATCATTTCCTTCCTTATGTTGTTCTAAATTAACTAACTAAGTTGCTGGCACAAAACTAAAATTGCTACAAGGAATTTTTCGCAGAAATTTTGCATCAGCATGGAGAAAAAGTTGAGGAATTATTGCTTGAAGCAAAACATTTTGTGTACATAAACATTTTAATTGATGCACCCTTCAAAGACAATACGTATTATTTTAGGTAACAGTTATATAGGTCATGTTTTTCCATGCACAATATTATACTCATGAATAGCATTTGTAAACAATAAAGACAGTGACAGCGAATATTTAAAACTTTAAAATATGCATTATACTTGCTACAACACAGTGCGACGATGGTGACTAGAATTTTATTGAACATACATTATCTCATTTATCACATCAAAATATAATTTTATAGAATATATACAGACAATTTGAGTATACTTTATCTACACATTTGTGGCTGTACAGCCCACGACAGGCTGCTGTCCACGAGAAGAGTTTGCTCCGCATCGCAACAAATCGAGTTATATTTTCTTTATCCGAAAGTCTACATCAATACAGCAACCACTCGAGTAACAGTAATCAGTTTATGAACAATGGCTTTCACTTTTCAGTATTTTTTTGACGACACTACGTCGTAAAATGCTTAGGTACAGCGGCCGCTCGTGAAGTTCCATCCCAAAGGTTCTTCAGCTCTGCAGCTATCCCTCGCGAGTCGCCTCTGGGATTGTACATGCATATATAATCGAATATCATAGTTAGTTGTACGCAGCAATTCGTTCCGCTTTCTTTTTTCCGTCGACGTCGAGTACACTCCCGACGCCGTTGCCTCCGTTCATGGCCGTCGTGCAAACGGTTATATCTTCCCGATGTTGCATCAACAGTTGTTGCGGGTTCCGACGAACGCTGTGGGTTTGGAATTGAGCCATGCTCGTCGAGTCCCAAGTAGACTTAGAGTTGAAACGTCGCGACGCCGCTCTATTCGACGCGTTCAAACTCATCGGCCCGCCACGTCCGTTACCATTCGTCTCCTCGTCGCGAAACCAACAGCAGAGTAGATAGCGGTTGAAGTGTTTCCGGAAAGCTCCGCTGACGCAGTACAGTGCGATGGGGTTGATGCAAGAATTGATGAAGCTCAGACAGAATGCGATTATGCGGAAAGTGTGCCAGTATACGTTGTAGTCCTCGTTCATGTTCGGATTCGTGTGGAACCAGATCATGAACAGGTGATGGGGAAAGAAACAAATGGCGAAAATTAAGACGAAAGCCAAAACGAGCTTAGCCACTTTTCTGCGCGCGCGGATTTGTCGCACTTGTCCGTGCATTTCGCCTGGAATGTTGTGCGTGCTGTGGATCAGGTGCCGGGCCATCATCACGTAAAAGAAACCGATTATAACGAGGGGAATGGCGTAGTAGACGAAAAACTTCGTGATCACGTTAACTTTTGGATAGATTTCCCAGTCGAACGGAAACGGATAGCAAGCGACGAATTGTGGATTTTCGATAGGTATGTCTTGCAGATGTGTGAAGATCATCGTGGGGATAGCGCAAATCACAGCAAAGATCCAAATGCTGATGGCGGTGATGACCGTGAACTTGGTCGCCCGGCTTCCTCCACTATGAAGGGTGCGCATGGGATCAACTATGGCGAAGAAGCGGTCGGCACTGAGCGCAGTCAAAGTAAACACTGATACACCGATCGAGATATCTTTGACGCTTTCAGACACTTTGCAAATGATTTCACTGAACGGGTAAGAAGGAATGGTATACACCGTGGAGGTAAACGGCACCGAGGCCACGATTACCAGAAGATCGCCGACTGCGAGACTGAATATGTATGTGTTTGGTACGTTACGCATGTTTCTGTGACGCAAAAATATGACAATGAGGGCGCCATTGCCGAGTACCCCGACGAGGAAAATGATCGCGAACACGACGGGCACTATGTAGGTTTCTGGTCGCTCTTCGTACGGGGTAATAACTTCGGTCCCATTGATGTCTGTGAGGTAGTCACTGGCGTTGAACACCTCATCCATATTGGCTTGATTAAAGGATGTGTCTTGATGGTAATTGGCGGCGAGACTGAGTCAACGGTGGCTTAGAAAGACTGTTGAAGGGTTGCTTTAATTGTCGAGTCGAATCGGGAAAATAACGCGTCATGCGTAGCGGTGCGTGTTTTCTCGGAAATTTATTCTTGGAGAGTGTTAAGTTTATAACCAAGTTACCTACGCGTGGTTTAGAAAAGATGACTGCATCTAGTTTTCTTCGGAAAGAAGTTTACCTGGAAAAGAGAGAATGTGAAAGATTAGTGGACTTGTATGCAAATATTTTGTGTCATCGAACAAAAATAGCTCTTGGAGCTTGCAAAGTGGCGTAAATAATTATATTCAATGAAAAGTTATATTCGAATGATTTGCTTTAGAATTGTTGATTTTGGATCGAAAATTTGTAAATATACATTTCAAGGGAAGTTTTCTGTAGTTAGCATTTGGAATATGAATTCGTCCAGTGTAAGCTAATATACACTGCAACTGACTTAGAGTTTTTACGCTATTAGTGCGCGACGCTGACTCTTGAAACGTCAACATTTGTGCAAAAAAATTTTAACCCAAAGCTTTAAAGTGCTAGGCGAGTAAAGATCTGCCTCGCAAATTCTATTTGAACCTTGGTCATGTATACAAACGAGAAAAGTAACAGAAGAAATAAAAAATACATCATACGTTGTTTATGGTTAAGAGTTATTATCTACCTTTTCGGTAATGGATTGAACTTCATGAGCGCATAAGCACATCTAGATAAAAAAAAATCGTCACAGAGATCCACAAACTTCTACGGATAAATGCGAAATTACTCTGGAAAATTACATTTCCCCATTACTGTCCAGAAAAATCCAGGGATGTGTTTTTCTACCAACTGTTGCAACGTTCTGTGTAAATAGCACGCTCCTTTTAAAAATACAAAACATGGAAATAGAAATTAATTTGGGAAATGGGTATTTTAACTCGCTTGTGGTTACTGTGGTTACGTAGAATTTAGGAGTTTTGATGTCGACACCCTACGAAACTTCGTCTAGAGTTTAGATTCCAGTTTGGTACCACGAACTAGAAATAATCCACGCGTAGGCACTGTTAATTTAGTGCAGATACTGACCGCCACAAGGCTTTTGTAAAGCTTACCTTGGCAACGTGTTTAGGTCTTAGATTTCGTGAGCAAGGCTAATTTTACTACGGTGCAACGAAATGACTACAAGCTTTTCCGACAGCTAGAGATGGAGTCAAGATGTGCCCCCCCTCCCTTTCCCGGATGGTAATTTGATATTGTTTAACGTCACATGCATAATTATATTTACATAGTTATATCATTTACATTAAAAATAAGTTGTCACAAAAGTTCTAATGTACAAACATGCTCGACATCGCTTTCCGAAGCTGTTTGATTGATCAGGTAATATAAATGGAAGAGCTCAATTACAGAGGGAGCGATGTTTTACATGGCGTCTATCACGATGATTATGATGGGATTCTGATGATCTCATTTTAATATTATAATGAGGCAGTAAAAAAGGAAGTAGGTTGCACAGTTCTGAAAATTACTTCAGATAGGCGGAGAAAATGAAAGATTTAAAGAGCCAGAAAATGAGACGTTCAAGATGACTTCAAGATAAATCATCTGTTTTTATTCTGTGAAAACTGAATGCTTTTTCTAAGAAGGAAATGCACAGTTCTTTCGTTACGTTTTTATTTAAACTGAAAATATTTAGATAAAAAGTGCAATTTAGTTCCGTAAACGGCACGATATAAACGTGAAACACGTGATATTGGAAACACATGTCGGCTGCATCCAATTAGAGACTTCCTCGTCAGTATGGCTACTCATTTCCCACAGTAATTACCAATTAGTGTAAATTTCCATTACCGTTAATTATTTAATGGAGCCGGTTGTTTGATCACTTAGTGGTCATGAAGCATGCATTTATTTTACTAATCTTACAAGTTTTGTTAGAGTTTCTAGAAACTGACGGGAACATGACTATTGTGTATGTGGTCAGAGAATTTATGCTACAGTCTAGCTCATGAGAGAAGATACCAGCACAAGGACTGCCCCCTGCATTGATACTGTCTAGCCCTCGAGAGAAGATACCAACACAAGGAGATGCCCCCTGCATTGATACAGTCTAGCCCATGAGAGAAGATACCAGCACAAGGACTGCCCCCTGCATTAATACAGTCTAGCCCATGAGAGAAGATACCAACACAAGGACTGCCCCCTGCATTGATACTGTCTAGCCCATGAGAGAAGATACCAGCACAAGGACTGCCCCCTGCATTGATACAGTCTAGCCCATGAGAGAAGATACCAACACAAGGACTGCCCCCTGTATTGATACTGTCTAGCCCTCGAGAGAAGATACCAACACAAGAACTGCCCCCTGCATTGATACAGTCTAGCCCATGAGAGAAGATACCAGCACAAGGACTGCCCCCTGCATTGATACAGTCTAGCCCATGAGAGAAGATACCAGCACAAGGACTGCCCCCTGCATTGATACAGTCTAGCCCATGAGAGAAGATACCAACACAAGGACAGACCCCACAGAAATGCTTCTAGCTTTGGCAGGGTTTCAAAATATTTTTTCTATCTGCAAAATAATCACCAGATTGTTATAATTTGTAGAAAAATTCTTAAAATAGCTCGAAAAAAAAAGATCTTAGCAAAAACTTTAAAGCAATATGAAATGACGGACATTAGTGGGAATGATTTGTAGTGTTTTAAACATGACAGTTGGCCCACATGACACCCCTTAACGACCAGTGGCGTTTCTGCCGGGAAAGTATGTACTCTCTCTGTCTGTCTGTCTCTCTCTCTCTCTCTCTCTCTCTCTCTCTCTCTCTCTCTCTCTCTCTCTCTGTATGTATGTATGTTGTACGATGGCTTTGTTTTGACATTTGGAAATACCGCCAACAGCTTTAAAGCACAATAGAGTAAATTATCGAATACATGTGCAAATGGCATATGGTGAAATAGCTAATGACCCTCTTCAATTAATCCGTTTTTCTCGATATTGACACAAATTAATTTGATTATGTCGCAATCCGCTTATGGCTCGTGTTGCATCATACCCCATGTTCTCACTAATACCACAATTTCAACTTTTCTTTCACTAGTGCCCCATGTCAGAATTATGTTACTCCTTTTTTCAAATCAGATTTTTAACTCGTGAGTTTATTTTAAAGCTGTTACACTGTCATAAAGATATCAATATCATTTTCTATCCATGTGACATAAAATACATCAGCTAAACTATCGAACTTTGAAGTAGTTAGCATTGTAACTTTTTATGATTTACCCTGGTGGACATGCAATTATGAATGCAGCTTGACTGCAATTTATGTCTAGACGAAATATGGTTGAGTTTCGCGTTTTACAAAGCTGAAAATCAAGCGTCAGAGCCTGCGTAAACCACTAAAGCATTCGCAGTGTTTAACTTTTTTTTAAAGCACATCTGACAAAAAGACAACAGTTCCACATCAAGTAATAAAGGAGTGTAATTATTTACGCTTCAAATGTAACGCCATGCACATTACAGAACAACTGCCGAGTATGTCGCACAACTTCTTTGACAAGAAACTACAAAGACATGCTATTATCTCATTTCATTTTAGCATGAGACTGTCACCATTATAATTTTCCAACGCATCTCTCAGTGATGTTGTCTTAGTCAAAAACAACACCGAAAATTACCGAAAATAAGAACACTTAAGTGCATTTCAGTGGTTAATTTTCTTAATATTAAGCAGCTGCCTATAAAGATTTTTAATTAATGAAAAACGTCAGCTTGTTTGTGAAAAACAGTCGGGTTCCTAATTGAAAAGATAGGGAACACTTTCGCCGACAATTTCTCATCATTTTCATTAGGCTGAAAGCATTTTTGTTTGCTGAACAGATGCGTATAGTTTAGTTGTAGCGTTTTAAGCACTTTTTTTTAGTCGGGTTTACGTGAAATCTATTAACTCTTTTGGACAAGTGTCCGCCCATGTAATTAAAAATGCCACCTATTTGCACCCACACTTTCTGCCTTGGCACACAGGTTTTCTATAGGTATACACGACCATTGCAATTAGTGGTAATTTAGATTTCACCATACAGGCCTTGGGTGAAACATGTTTGAACGATGGGTGCATGTCAGCTCGGTCAAGCAATTAGACGAGCACCCTCCTAGTCTTCACCCACGATTAAAATTATTTTACATCATTAAGCAAGATATATTCCTTCTAATGAGGTCATTGTTTCTACTACCCTTGAATGCTAACGTTAAGGGTAAGCGTAAAAGCTAAGGGTAATTCGAAGTAGGACTGTTATTTATTAGAGATCACATAAAAGCTTTGAGTAGAAAATTACAGATAATTAAGATATTTTTCAATAGTATTATTCAAATCAATTGCGGTCCATCTATTTAATTTGTTTTTTTTTAGCTCATCGTTAACGAGCATACTCATTAATAATTCATTTAATTTCGTGTAGGAACTCTGATAAGTAAAAATGTCTTATTTTTGCAGCTGGTACATCTTAAACTTTCATTCATTTAACTTTCTTGTTTTAAACTTCATGTTGCATCGTCATAATAATTGCACCTCACGCTCCAAAAGTTACCAAACTTCGAGGGTCAAAAAAAGATGTGCATCGATGCACTTGCAACTGCAAACGGCGAACGAAAAATAGAATAAAGTGCCTTAAACGTTACCTATTGCAATTGCATTCACGTTTCAGTAAATTACATTGTTCCAGAGGGGCTTAAAGTTGTGCTTGAATTGCATCTGACTTGGCTTACTTTATGAGAAGGATTTATTGGTTTGAAAGTTTTGGGCTTGGCTTTGGGTTGGTCACTTCTATCTAGATCGGCCGACAGCCTTTTCAGTTTAGTAACAATTATAATCTATATTTAATGGAGCTGTAAATCACTTTTTCCCCAGTATAACGGTTTGAACTACATATGGACTAAAAATTTGAATCTGCATTTGAGATTTTAACTGTTTTTTCTGTATAAAAAATGATTTACTTATTTCTACGTTTTTTTGTTACGTTTTAACTGTGCCTAAAAAAATGTTATTAAATAAATTTCCGTTGTCAAAAACTTGTGTTACTTCTGAATTTTGAAATTATACTAATATAGAATGCACGTCAACGATCCACGGGATTGCTTTTAATGTTTAAAAAAAATACGCATGGGTTGAGGAAGGGAATAGGAACAATCAAAAGTAATAACCTCCCCTCGTTAAGTCCCATTAAACAATTTACGGCTAACATTCCAGCGAAGAGTGGGTGATGCTCTTTTGTAATTAGCCACCGTGTGGACCACCCCTTCATTCTGATTTCTCCACTTATTGATCTATCGCAGTTTAGAAGTTGTACGCCAACTTTATCTGACAGCTTCACGCACTGAATTTGAGAGGAAGAAATTCACCGACCGCGTAAAGGGGGCAAAAATATTCGATAAACGCTTAGTGATGCTGTCGCTGGCGAAGGTAATGAAATTTCAAGCGGCTTACTGGCGGGAAAAGCGATATTTTTATCGAGGAAATTCTTTATAAGGTCACGATTATTATGTGAGTGTGTGCCATAGAACTGGACGTCGTTGGCGATTTCGTTTAAAAATAATAATAACGACATAACTTTGTCCTAGTTTACGATGTCTCGTGGATACATGACTGGCAATCATGATCAGTTCGCCGCCACGGCATGACTCAATATCAACTCTTTACGAGCTCAAAGATATTTTCATTGCAAATTAATAACTATTACATTTATGGTGTTCAATAGCAAGGTGTGTTTTTATTTTATGGATAGGTAATCCATCACAACAAAGTACAAACGAATAGCTACTCAAAATTAATTGAAATTACACTGTTATTGAAGCTTAAATATGTTTATACTCCGATATTTATACTTTTTTGGGCAGAGGTGCCCCGGATCGTTTTTGGATGACATGTGGGCCAACTGTCATTTAAAAAACACTAAAAATTATCTCCGCTGATGTCCGCTATTTTATTTTGCCCTAAAACTTTTTTTCGTGCCAAGATGTTTTGTTCCTCTAGCTATTATAAAATGTTGTCTACCATTTGTGACAATCTTGGGAATTATTGTGAAGATATAATACTTAATTAAGAATACCGCCACTGAAGTAACCAAAGAAACCAATGCTAAATAATAAAAAAATAACCATATCCAAAGTTGCAATAATCTTTGTTAGAAATGCCTTGGGGGAAATGGGGGGATTTCTTGTGTAGATCTTCTCTGACGGGCTAGATTTTAGGTTATCAAGATAATATATACATTGAACATAGATAGTCTCTATTTCTTTGTGACGTGTAGATATGAATTATAATATGATAGTGCAAGAAAATCCAAGTTCAAAGCCATAAAAAAAATCTTATTAGTTGTGTTTTAGGTGGAATTTGAAACGTCTGCCAAAGAAAAGTCTCACGATATTCTAATGTACAACATGTTTAAACATTGGCTTTTTAAAGTATGTTTTTTTTACAACCCGACATGTTTTGAGTTCTCATAGCGCGGCATAGCTTGAGTTGTGCGACCATAAACACCTTGTTTATTGACCGGCCGGTAATAATATTATGAGATCGCTGGTGGAACGAGATGGGACGATACGGGTATCATGAGATCAAATGAAAGATATTAATCTTCCTCCCATTTCTTGCGATGCGGCGACAGAAAGGTCACACGTTTCAACCGTCTCAATGTCACGAGAAAACACACTTCAGGGAAATATATTTTGGTAGCATTTTCAGATGGATAAATGTGTCATCATTCCTAATCCGAAGTGATTGACATTTGAGTAACCAGCAATAAATCTAGATGACGGTGGATTTTAGTCTTAAATGGTTTTGTTTTACGTTTTAAATCTAGGAAATGCAAGTCGCTGCTGAAACAATTAAAATGGAAATGAAATTCAAACGAGAAGTTTAAAAATAAAACTTGGGTTGCGAGAAGAAGCGGCTGTCTGGATGGCTATTCAACCCCATCATCTCCCATATACAGGGTAAAACCAACGCTAAAAAAAAACCTACCAAAAACCTATAATTCCCACAAAACCGCTAAAAACTGTACGTCTGAATTTTAATAACTGATTCTTGAAGCAAGCAAAAATGCGATTTTTGAAAAAGTGTTTGTGAATAGTTCCAAACGCCACTCAACTGAAAATCCTGCTAAGAAAAAAAATCTTCAAAATGTCGCACATTTGTTTGACAGCAACTCCGTAGAGCGAATCTGTAATTTTCATCCAGCCCACATTTTCTTTTTGTAGTACATTGTAACGTCCAGCACTTTTACCACAGCTTTTACTATGGTAACAAAATAACCACAATTCAGCTAATCGTTCGGCTAAAGAAATGTGTCAACCTAACACCAACGCTTGTTAACGAGGAGCCTGGCAAAAAAATAAATCTCCATTCACACACGTACCGGAGAATCGCCCCAATGATACAGATTAACATTTCCCGGGGACGTGAGTCCAGACTCGAGTCCATCTGTGATCAAGTTAAGACATAGTTCGAGGCGGTGCAAGAGCCGAAGTTTTAATAGTAAATAAGTTAGCTGAGAAAGATCGTGCTGCGGGCTCTTCTGTCTTATCAAGAAAGCTCGCAAGTCAAATTGGTGACGACTCCTGCTCGACTACTATTCCACAACTACGTGACCCCACTCGATAAGATACTCACCCCTTGAACAACTTCACCTCCCCTCCGTGGTTGATAATGGACTTGTTTCTTTCAGAGAAACTCATTCAAGTTCAATTATTTGTCTTGCGAGGGAATTATATGATGACAGCATAGACCGGCTGCTGATGGGACAAACTTTTCAACACCAGCTAATCGAGCGTCAGGTTACTAAAGCTCCTTTAAAAAGAATCTAATTTATTAACTCTTGGGTAGTTGAGCTCGTTTGAACAAGAGTGGTCTAAATTTGACGTGGTATAATTAAATGTAACTAAAACTCAAAAGTGGCCCTGTATTGACCAATCAATTTGCTTAGGGTTCTGAAAACCCTTTCAAAATAGCACAGAATTTTCTTGAAATATTTTGTAATTGACGGTAATTACCCACATCGGTCCTTCTGTACCGAATCAAGAACGGCAACGTCGACCTAGGAAGAAAGCACGGCACCTACATTGCTCATCGTTGACGATGGAGGTGCCATGTTATTCCTCAAGGTCATTTTTACAAGAATCATCAGCGATGCAGTGAACGCTCTTGTTTGCATTTCCTTCTTGCTGCAATCGGAGTGGGTTGTTTGTTTTAACGGCGTGCGATGGACCTAGGCGTCTCTATGCACATCTAGTGCACATTTAGCATTTAAAATTTCAATAAGTACATAATTAGGAGGTCTGCACTCTGTTTTAGCGAACAGCTTTCCTAAGATTAGCCAGGGTCATTTAGTACAATTTTATTTATTTTTGGAATAACGTGTCTCAAGAGATACGATAATTTGATTTAATTTACATTCGTATACAATCGTTCATAAATATTCGTACGTACACATTTGAAACTCAGAGTTGAGAAACACTGCCAGACAATTTCCAAACACCATATCATCGACTTCCGACTTCCTGAATAAAAATATTTAACTCGCTATTCCGGTCAGATTTTTCATTTTAACGTAGTGAAACGAGTAAATATATTTGAATAACTTGAAAAAAAAAAATTTTTTTGGGAGTTGACTGACCGGTGTGTGCTTAGACCACGGAGGAAAAGTGATCATTTCCCAATTATGAAACTTAATTAAGGCTGTAACAAAGCAATGTTTGCTCACTTTTAATATCGTCGTGCAGAACACAGAATTAGCAATTGAATGAACGTCCCGGCTTGACATGTCGGTTATGAATCCAGCAAAGGATTAAATGCCATTCGCTAACAACAAGCAAGCGTATTTTAGCACATTACCCTTTTCAACATTTCCCCCTAGAAACGTTTTATGTCCGCAGCTCAAACGTGGTCGTTGCGTCGGAAAGATTAATCTGGAAACGTTCGAGGAATGTAATGAACCTGGAAAATTCCACCTCAGATTTTCTGTTTTTGTGTGTGAATATTAAATCATATTTTTGAAGTTTAAATGAGGAGGAAAATTTGATTGAAATCACGTTCTTTGCAGCAGACTTCAAACAGAAGAGGCAACTTATATTTCAGATCAATGGCAAATAATATTCACATGCTTGTGTCTCCATGCCTTGCATATAGCAATTAGATATGAAGCCCAGTGCAACAAATAAAGAACTATTCACTGGAGTTGGAAAAGTGCTAGTAGACATTTATTTATTGCCATATTTTTGTTTGTTTTTAAATAGTTTTTAAATTGACCTGCTTTTCAGAGTGCTAATGCGCAGATGTGCATTCTTCACTGAGAATATTAAAAACTGTAAATTCAAATGTTTAACCAAATTTGCGCGAACGACGTAATTATATTCTGTGTACATATCGTTCAGGATATAAGAAGTTAATATTAAAACACACGAGTGCGCCGTTTAATCAAGTTGAGAATCAAATGAAAAATTCATTTTCCGTGAAACAGGAACTCGATACAACTATGTCAGCAATAATGTCATGCACAGTTGAAATATATAAACGCGATTTTTTGCATAATAATTCTCAAAAATTTCATTTTTCCATGATTAATTGCTAAACCATGACAAGCCGTGCAGGTTTTCTTCTTATTCTTGTGTCAGCAGCAGCAGCAAAGATTGGTTTATCGAGCTGTCCACGAAATAGGTGCACGAGACCATGCGCTCATCCCCTTGGTTTATGTGTACCACCAACCACGCTGTTGAAGGGGTGGAAAATAGTTTCTCCAAGCTACAAAGCGGTAATCTCAAACCTAGCAACAGGACTTGTCAAGAAGTTGGGTAATTAATCACTGGAACACGCAATATGTGAATACGTAACTTAATTTACTGTACCGACACATTTTATTTGGTAAATTGCTTGAGGGGAGAATATTTAAGTAATTTGAAGTAGTGTACCTTTTGTTGTGAACATCACAGGTTCATCATGGCTTTTTTTTAGATAGTTTATGATTAATTCTAAATAATTGATGCTATCCCCATTCAAATTTTCATCGAATACAATTCTTGCTTGCACTTATTTTTATAAAATCGTTGGGTTTATTGGGCTACTGGGAAAGCAAGGAAATGATTTTTTTCATCATTGCTCCATTTTAAATCCCGGGACTTAATTAAAAATGTAAGCCCCCAATTTATTGATGTGATTCCTTTGGGTATTCATTCAGGTAATTTGATTTTGATTTCGTACCAAGGTAGTAGAATCGGCAGCCAAACTTCATCAAAACATACAATTCGGACAGTTAACGAGTTTTCTGTGATTACCTACTGCGTTTAAAAATACTATCCCAGTTCACGAGAAACTTTTAAAGCATTGTTATAAAATTACCGGTCAATGAGTATTGTTTTTTTTTCACATCCCTTTCAAAGTATTTAAAACTTCTTCACGCATGGTTTGTGCAATTTAAATGAAAAAAGAAAAACTACACATTCAATCACTTTCCAAACTGTTTTTGATATTTTTAAACGTTTGAACTAACTTGATGTTTCACAATACGTTTTGATTTCGTAGTTCGATTGGGTTGGGTTCAGCAAGGACCAGAGACTGTTATGGTAGTGCTTATAACTTAGTTTTAATGGCTTTCCATTTACAAATTGTGAAAAACCTGTAAAGCAAAACCAAATGCATTCTTTCAAAACTATGATTTTCTTAAACATTAAAGTACTTACTCAATGCTCTGTACACATGTGTTAAGAAACTTCAGAGATTAATTTGAAACCCCACTAGATGAAAACTAAACATTTGTGAGTTGCTGTTTAAAATTTTGCCAATGCGTCTGTGATTTTGAGATCACAGCAAGCGGCAACGAAAAAGTATTTTATGGTTTTCACATAAATTTCACTCAGTCGTAGATTTTTATCTAGCGTTTATCGTTTTCGTAAACCGTACTTACATTCGAATTAGTACACCGTTGCTATTAACGTTGGTTGGAAAAGTGGTTTTTGCATTTTCCTCTCGTCGAATGGAAATTTTAAAATTTATCTCAAAACAGAATAAACTCAGAATGTCCTAAATAGAAGAAAACTGCAATTTTCTTCAAAACCACATAGTAATCCCAGTTCAATATTTACTCACAAGCGGCTCAGCCTGAAATTGAATTCAATTTAAAAAAAAATCCCACAAAGTTATATTGAAATCTTGAAAGTTATAAGTAGAGGGTGACACATACAATCTGTCTTAATATAAAAATCTCATGGCAACCTTCACTGAGACTAATAAAGTTTTGTCTGAAAAACGATCCAAAGTACAAGCCCGCTGTACTTCATTCAGCAAGAGAACATATGTTTCCGGTAGGGGCGCCACCGGTAGTTTTGGAGTAACATGCGAGCCAACGGTCATGTTTAAAAACACTAAAAATCAGCTCAGCTTCATCATCATCATCATCATTCTTCATTCAGCTTCAGCGTCATTTTAGCTTATATTCTCCATTTTTATTTTGCTCTAAAGCTTCTGTCGTGATAAGTTATTTTGTTTTTCAAGCTACTTTAAAAATGATTCCACTAATTTTATCAATTTGTAAATTATTTTGCAGATACAATAAGTATTTTGAAATCCAGCCACTAAGGCCCGGTATAACAATATTTTCCAACTCAGAGCTAACCTTTTTACTCACAGAAACAGCTGAATTTTACTTCATTAGATTGGTTGTTGTCATGGAAATTGATGTAACTACCTACTTTATCTAAGAGTTAAGAAAATTGTGATAATGGGCATAAAATAAAATTCATCCAAGAGTTGGTAGCAATGCTAGGAGGCAATACGTATGCTAGTATCTTCTCTAGAAGGCTTTACTGTGGTCACTTTTAAAATATATTTACAGTCATGCACGCCCTTTCTAGAAAGGGTGACATTACTTTGCGTCGACGCGAGGCATTTTAGACGCTCGCTATGCGTCGCGACGCGTGTAAATTAAGTGTCTTATCTAGAAATTATCTGTCAAGGGAATCTACTTGAGCAACTAGGTACCATAGGTACTTAGATATATAAAGCACAGGGCAAGACAATATCTTCTTCTACCTAATAAGAACCCTTTCGCGCATGAGATTATCTGCTTTGATCGTTTCAAGCTGTGGAAGGTAAATCTCACCCTGAGCTAGCCTGTCACCGACACTGTTTACAAAACGTTCAAATAAGAACGAAAATACTCGTTCTGTTGGAGTAGGGAGCTTCAAGATTACTCTCGGAGAAGCCACTCAGAAAACGAGGACCTAACGTGTTCTCTAAATTGGAGTCAGCGATGTTGAAACCGTCCGAATTAAATCCTTATAGATCAAAATGAAAATTGTAGTTCTTGCTGACGATTCTTTGTTGACCTTGAAAAAAGCAGAATATTTTGGCTTAGCCATGACCTTGAAGGCAACACTTTAGATTTGGTAATCGAAAAAGTGCGGTTCAGAAATACAAATTTTGTAGCAATTTTGTTCATGCAATAAGGCTAGATTGATAATTCTATAAATAAACAAATCAAGAGATAGTCTCTGTCAAAAATCTAACTACCTCAAAGGATATGCTCGTCTATTCACTGTGGAAAACTGTAAAAAGATTGCTTGTGATCATAAGGCAGTTAATGTTGTGCAGTTAGATCATGTGACAGTTAAGAGGAATGAGATGTGAAGTAAAAGAAAGGGCTTATTTTGCTTAAGTGAGACCAGTGACGGAGTACGGAGCATTGGTAAAGGATCCCCATAAGAAATCAGAAATCAAGGAATTGGAAAAGGTACAAAGACTGGCAGCAAGAAGAGTGACGGGAAGTATGAAAAATACGAGATTGTAAGATTTTTTTCGGTTTTGCTCTGTGTTGAAGAGGTTTGCGGCCCTAAAAAGGGGCTAACGTCTCGACGTGATGACGAGGCACGGCTCGTCATCTTCAGGAGAATGATGAAACCACCACGCAACCAAATACGAGATTGTTTGTAAAGGATAATGGGGAAAGTGTAAGAATGTGGGAACGACCTTCAATTATGATGAAAGAATTAAGGTGGGCATCGTTAGAAGAAATAAGAAAATTTTAAAAGAGTTTAGTGAAAAGATAGAAATGGATGAAAACAAGTTTGGGTGCCACAGAGAACATGGAGAAAATATTGTTATGAAAAATATGAAGAACGACGTTGACAACTACTCTTTTTTTAATAGAACGGGTAAAGATTGGAAAAGAATGAAGAAAAGTGCAATGGAAGGGACTGAATAATGTTAACATTTTGAGAAGAAAGATGTTAGAATTAGTAATAGAAGATGGTTTAGGTAATCATTTCAAGTAATTTTTCTGCCACCTGTATTTAACATGCAAATTGCAGTTTTTTCTTGGAAAATATGAATAAATAAATAAATATATGGAATCATATGTGTGGGATCATAAACAAGAGACAAATAAATGACAGATGTTTTCTAGTTTTGGTAAAATGTAAACGAACCTAGAAAAGCCGACAGGTCATAATTTACTGATAGGTATTCAAAATATTTTATGATCAACCATTTTGTAGTTGCTTTCAACTAAAAAAAATCGGTCGAGGGAAAATCGTGTAGTCACTGCATTACTTATAGCTGCCTTATTTACATTTCCTGATTAGATCTATAGACTCGCTTCCGTAGAATGCAAGTTCTGAGTGCAATTTTCCTAAGTAACGTTCAGCTTTAGTAATCCTAGAGCACGAGCTAATTTTATGTTAACGCAGTTAGGGCCAATGGCAATGTGTCCGAGCTACATCGTCCAATAAATTCTTCATGGAATAGCCTACTGTCCTAAAGGGAACTAAAATTACAATATCTGTGTACAGCTCCATGGTCCTATATGGTATATTTGCAAGGATTAAGATTAAGTCTCTTGGATGCCGCAGGGCTTGCAAATTACTAACGCGACGGTCACTGGTCAGCTGCGTTATAACGTAGATTATAAATAGCCTGCCATTTATCAAGTTGTTTTATAAAGTAGAAAAACGTTAAGCTAAATTGTCTGCTTCTGAGGAAATTAAGAAGACAAATCACGACACCTTTCAGTCAACTGTTTTTTTATTGAATTGGAGAGCTCAAGTTTCTTGAAACACGTTAGTTTCCAATGAAAATAATTTAGCTTTTCAATAATTATATTAAATTATAATAGAGTTACAGGTACATCAACAAATACCTGTATTTTAAATTAGTACGTTTTAATGTTTGGTTCCAAATAATGTAATAGTAATTCGATTAGTAAATCAATTATTTGATATTGCATTCCCCTGCCATGAAGAGCCAGTGGCCAGGGATTCCAACGGCAACGAGTACCGGACAACAGTTACCCCAAACCATAAACTAATCAGTGGCCGAGGAATTTCCACCAGGCACCAGAATCGCTGCACCTGATAGCAGCAATTTAATCAACAAAAAATGTGAAAATGAATATTCGTATTCATGCTCGCAGAAAAATAAGAAACAGCAGACGAAATATTTTGTTGCCACAGTCATCGATCCAAATTGTAATTTTTTGAAAATATCTTTTACCCACACGCATGTAGTTTTTAAAACTCAATAATAACAAGCAATATAAAAAAGTTTGATTGATGGTACGATTCATCAATCAAGAGTCTTTCTGTGTTGACGATCTTATCCCGCGCCGTCGAGGTATCAGCCATTGCGTCTTTGGACCTAATCTCCTAGCTGACAGCTTCGGGGCAGGGTGAAATTCCTGGCTCACGAGTAAACACTTCCAGCCTAGACTTGTAGGGATGAAGGGAGGAATCAAATTTCCGGAACAAATAGTACATCCCGTCTCTAGGGGATATTTAAATTAACCATTAAGCCGAGTACAATGTACATACATTTATATACATCACAATTGAGAATCGTTACGTCAGGTTTATAGGACACTAGCTCTGATCAAAATGGTGAGTTGCACCCTTGTAAACAGTGAAATATGGAAATGTTTTGTATGAGTTAAAATATGGGAAAGGCCCTGTCTGGACTTTTGCAGGAATTGATGGTGATTTTTTGACGTCCGGATCAAGGTTTAGGTAATCATTTCAAGTAATTTTTCTGCCACCTGTATTTAACATGCAAATTGCAGTTTTTTCTTGGAAAATATGAATGAATAAATAAATAAATGTAATCATATGTGTGGGATCATAAACAAGAGACAAATAAATGACAGATGTTTTCTAGTTTTGGTAAAATGTAAACGAACCTAGAAAAGCCGACAGGTCATAATTTACTGATAGGTATTCAAAATATTTTATGATCAACCATTTTGTAGTTGCTTTCAACTAAAAAAAATCGGTCGAGGGAAAATCGTGTAATCACTGCATTACTTATAGCTGCCTTATTTACATTTCCTGATTAGATCTATAGACTCGCTTCCGTAGAATGCAAGTTCTGAGTGCAATTTTCCTAAGTAACGTTCAGCTTTAGTAATCCTAGAGCACGAGCTAATTTTATGTTAACGCAGTTAGGGCCAATGGCAATGTGTCCGAGCTACATCGTCCAATAAATTCTTCATGGAATAGCCTACTGTCCTAAAGGGAACTAAAATTACAATATCTGTGTACAGCTCCATGGTCCTATATGGTATATTTGCAAGGATTAAGATTAAGTCTCTTGGATGCCGCAGGGCTTGCAAATTACTAACGCGACGGTCACTGGTCAGCTGCGTTATAACGTAGATTATAAATAGCCTGCCATTTATCAAGTTGTTTTATAAAGTAGAAAAACGTTAAGCTAAATTGTCTGCTTCTGAGGAAATTAAGAAGACAAATCACGACACCTTTCAGTCAACTGTTTTTTTATTGAATTGGAGAGCTCAAGTTTCTTGAAACACGTTAGTTTCCAATGAAAATAATTTAGCTTTTCAATAATTATATTAAATTATAATAGAGTTACAGGTACATCAACAAATACCTGTATTTTAAATTAGTACGTTTTAATGTTTGGTTCCAAATAATGTAATAGTAATTCGATTAGTAAATCAATTATTTGATATTGCATTCCCCTGCCATGAAGAGCCAGTGGCCAGGGATTCCAACGGCAACGAGTACCGGACAACAGTTACCCCAAACCATAAACTAATCAGTGGCCGAGGAATTTCCACCAGGCACCAGAATCGCTGCACCTGATAGCAGCAATTTAATCAACAAAAAATGTGAAAATGAATATTCGTATTCATGCTCGCAGAAAAATAAGAAACAGCAGACGAAATATTTTGTTGCCACAGTCATCGATCCAAATTGTAATTTTTTGAAAATATCTTTTACCCACACGCATGTAGTTTTTAAAACTCAATAATAACAAGCAATATAAAAAAGTTTGATTGATGGTACGATTCATCAATCAAGAGTCTTTCTGTGTTGACGATCTTATCCCGCGCCGTCGAGGTATCAGCCATTGCGTCTTTGGACCTAATCTCCTAGCTGACAGCTTCGGGGCAGGGTGAAATTCCTGGCTCACGAGTAAACACTTCCAGCCTAGACTTGTAGGGATGAAGGGAGGAATCAAATTTCCGGAACAAATAGTACATCCCGTCTCTAGGGGATATTTAAATTGACCATTAAGCCGAGTACAATGTACATATACATTTATATACATCACAATTGAGAATCGTTACGTCAGGTTTATAGGACACTAGCTCTGATCAAAATGGTGAGTTGCACCCTTGTAAACAGTGAAATATGGAAATGTTTTGTATGAGTTAAAATATGGGAAAGGCCCTGTCTGGACTTTTGCAGGAATTAATGGTGATTTTTTGACGTCCGAATCAAGGACTTTGTTGAATTTTACATTTTAACGAATGAAAACCGTGAAACGTAAACACGGGGAATTGAGTCGAATCCATTTGGGATTTAATTTATCAATACTAAATCTTTGGATTCGTGTGAACTTATTTTAAAGTGACAACAAAACAAATTATACGCGAAAAACTTTACTTGTACTTGAAGGCAAAGTGTTTGGGAAAATTTTGAATAATTTTCTAACGTTTTTTCATGTCTCTGCGAATTACGAAACGATTGGAAAGTATTTGACACTTTTTTGTCAGAAAAATAAGTCATTTTTAGCTACCTGTCCAAAGCTAAATTAATTAAAGGGTAGATTTCAGATTCAGTGAGGCATGTTGTAGCACTTTGCAAGGGCGACGGATAGAAAAGTTAAAACTGCATTTTCCTCGTAGTCCATCACACCCACGTAGCAATAAAACGTAATTTAGTGAACTACGTTCGTCACCAATCACCGTCCGCGCAAAAAGTTTCCACACAATCCTTCGTAGCAATCGGCTAAAGTTATTTCTGAGAATTCTTTATGACACCGGAACAGGTATGACTTGCACACCTAATGTTGTCTTAAGACGCGTCATTAAAGTTTGACCTTAGGAAATAAAAGATCAGAAAAGTTTGTTCTTTTCCTCAACAGCGCGGCGTGGTTAGCGCGTCGTAAAAGCAATGATAAAACTCTTGGCAATTGAATGGCTCAATGTGTTCGACAAGCTTTTTACTTTTAGAATCGGCGAAACGTTTCAGACACGTCATTATTTGCTGCTGGCGCGAGTATAATTTCCATTTTTTTTTTTGTGTGTGCAAAATATGGGTCCATATGGAAAGAACGTCGTTTTTTTATCCGTTATGTGTTATTTTCCTTTTTTATTTCTTTACGATCTAGCAGCTGGAAATTATTGTCAGGATAATATGGTTTCGTAAGCAGATCTAGAAAATGCGTCTAAAATATATTTTTGATCGCTGGTGACCACCCTTTTATGCACGGTGCACTACGCTCTACGTTCGAGTGAGCTGAAATTATTTTTTAATTGTCAGGGGCCATCGCGATTTCATGTGATTTTTAGTGTTTCTTTTCAACTGGTGAAATAAGTGAAATAAGTAAAGAATAGTGGTAAAAAAATGTCGGTATATGATTCGGTTATAACACACAAAAAAAATCCAATAATCCTCGAAAAAAAAGTATAGCAAAAGAAAGGGTTTTATAACCAACATCAAAGAACTGTACCTTGAAAAAAGTGTAATTAAGAACTCACCATTTCCGTAGTTTTGAAAGTTATTCAGTGTTTGCGAAAAGTTTCTGCACTCAAACTTCCATAAGAACGCTCAAAACGCAACTTAAGCATTTACCATGGTCTTCCTGAGTTCTTTGCTTCAACTTCAAAATTGAGCAATAAATTAAACTCCCACCAAAACTTCTTAAATTTGTTCCTTAAAAATAATTTCAAAACCAAAACAAGAAGAAAAAACACGTGAAATGACAGTAACTTGACTGAAATAAAATCTAAGTTGTTTCAAAATTGAAACGGGGCGTATCGTACGCAACTTGGTCCGCCGCTTGGTCATATATGTTTCTCCTCTGTGATATCAGAGCGCAGTCCAGGAGAGCCTCGAGGGACGCTGGTGCTGAGAAGACGATGAGCCGCGAACTGACGGCCTCGACATCGGGACTCTGCTCTGCTGGCAGAGGGAGCTCACGTGGAGGTGGAGGCGCCGTGACTGCCCTGCGCGTTGAGTCCGGCTCGACAATAACATTGCTAGGCGCTCGAAATAAGCGCCAGCGGTGGTAGGGACTACGACATTGTTTGATGAGCGCAGATGGGAGCTTGGAGACACTATCATTTTCGGAGAAATTTGTTTCCCGAGGCTGCGTACAAAGTTTTTGTCATTGATTTATTTATATTAACTATATTACACTCCGTTCTTTCATGGTGTTTTTAATAGATCCAAATATAGAACAAAAATATGTTATTATTTAAACAGGATGTCTTCAATTGATTTCAATCTGTTCATATTTGCAACAATTTATTGTTAAACTGACATAAGCGAAAAAACTATAAATCAATCAAATGGTGGCACATCGATGGTAAGAGGAAGTTTCAAGAATTTGCAAATGACAAAAACTCGAGATTTTTTCCCCTCTGAAATATTTTGGATAATAACTGTATCTGGTTGGTTACCATACAAGTAACTAAAACCTTCTCTAAGTTATAAGGCAAAGAGCAATGTCGAGTTGAAGAATGAGCGTATCGAGTGAAATGGTGGAACCAGACATTAATTACGTGTTTCTGTAAAAAATCAATCTACAGTAAACTATAGCGTAAAAGCTGTCCAAAATTGCTAGCAAAAAAAGAAAAATACAGAGAAAAATGGAATCCGTAGAAGCTTATAATGTTCAAGCATATTTTAGTGCCACCTCATGTAAGGTGCTTGAATGAGATTACTATATTTGTGAAGTTAAGATACGTTATTTTGCATTATGTGCATTCAATTATCTTCCCTGAGTGAAAATGTATCAGATGATGTAAGAGGTTTTGATAGTGTCTTGAACATTTTTCCCGAATCAGTGCAGTTATGACAGTATCTAGAGTGCAATTAAACAAACAGAAATAAAACAGTCTGCTTTTTACCGGCTAATCGAATTGAGTTCTGGCTCGCTCGCCACGCTCATTCAATTATGTGCAGGGTGTTAGCTATCTTTGGAGGTCATACCTTTAGAAAATATCATATTCGTTCACTGCTACTGCGATACTAATATTTGGTTTTGTGCTAGTCAAATAATGAGCATACAACTGGTAATGCTCAAGTCATTTCTTTTTTCAGTATCGGTTACGCATTCAAGAAAGTAATTGTTTGTATACCCACGGCTTATGCCCACAACATAAACACAAACCACATGGCTTGCGTCTCTACTGTCCCCTGAAACCTTCGATTATTGTCAGCCGAAAAATAAGTCACACTCAAATTAATCCAATAAAATGCCACGTTTTAATTGGACAATTACAATCAATCATAATCTTAACGTAACTGGAGTACAATGGATGTGCGACGCCCTTGATCGCGACGGCTGGAGAGCCACACATTGAATGCTACACCATTGGTGACAGTTAAACTCCTTCGCTTATAATCGATACCAAACTTTTTCACGACAGTTGAAGAATATGTTGATTTGGGTAATAGCGTAGAGGGATGATAGCGACTGGTACATTTGTCACGGAAAACTTTTAGCCTCGAAAGCCGTGGATTTTCCAATTTATGTAAATGGTTTGTATTTTCAGAGCTTATCGTTAATTGACAGAACATGTATTCCTGCTGTGACGTTGCCCTTGCGTTACTATTTGTATTTTAACTACTTTCCACAAATGTAGTTGACTTTACTGCACATTAAGTAACTTTACTAATGTTATAATTCGTATTATGCATTGCAAGTTGAACAGTTTGCTCTTGAAAGGCGGAAAGATACAATTTTATTGCCGCACTTTGCAGACCCATTTTGGATTCAATAATTCACGAAATACTTCTGTTTTCTGAACAGCCCGAAAAGGAACCAGCATTAAGCACTTACTTTGAAAAAAAAATATTTGCCATTCTCTCGACACGACTGCTGCATTGATATTTTTTTTAGCAAAATGATCCTAGACGATCACATTTTATATCATTAAATTAGAGAGTAAAGTACGCAATAAAACTATTCCGTATTTACGGTCGTAATTAATGACTCCTTTCAACCCACAGTTTCTCATCTACAATTCCTCTTTGTTCTTCAGTGGCACTTGAAGTGGAAACTAAAATATCTTATACTGGACACACCCTGCAGTGGGGGTGCCGTGCCCCTCGGCTCAATTAACATTTCTCCATTTTGATTAGATAACGGATGCTATCTTCATGATCTAGACATTGAATAAGTAATGAATAACATGTTTTCCTTCCAGAAATAAAAATAAAAATTGTGACGGTAGTAAAGGCTACGCCCATTGTCTTTGTGACACTTAACCTTAACGGTACAACTTTAATTACGCTTTCATAAACTTCTTATCTTCAAGTAGGGTAATTAGCATTTATAGCAGTATTTCTGTACAGGAGCAACAGTTATTCTCCTACGCATGTCTACCCCAAAAACTCCCTCGCCTCTGAGATACTGACATTATCACCCCAGAATTTATATTTTGACGATTCCCATGACACTCTCATTACTTAATTATATCTGCATGCCACACTAATTTGCGTAATTGCAATTTACTAAAACTAAGTAAATCATTAGTGTGGGGGAGGGAATTCGATTTCTCTGAGTAAGTTTCATAGAGCTGAATACCTCTGGTGGTAAGGGGGCCAGGTAACATGTATACATGTATCTTTGGCATGCTAGATGTTAGTAAGAGGAATTCAAACGTTTAGACCCACGTGGATATTCGGAAAAATATGAAATACAAACATGAGTCTGGAATAGTTTTTCGTTAAGCGCCCAACGAAAGCCTACAAAATCTGGCCGCTGGAGAAAGTTTAAAAAATAAAATCTCAGGAATTAAAAGGGGTGAGTCAATTAATACCAGGCGCCAAATTTACATCGTTTAGACCACAAAATATCAATAACCACAAAAATATCAATGAATCCAACTCGGATATTTTTTGTCTTATTCCTATTATTTTTTTGTCCTCTTTTTTAGTGTATGGACCAATTAAAATTTGCAATCATCTATTCTAGAGAAAGAAAGCTGGCTAGACAAGGAAGTGTGGAAGAATTTGGCGAGTGAAAATTAGTATGAAAGAAAGTGTGAAGAAGAAGAAAAATGATTTGGCACAATCAAGTTAAATGGATTAAATTTAATATTTTATAACTATTTTAACTAATGGATGAAAAATAAAGTCGATTTTAAAAGAATCGTTTCTAGGATACTACTCTTAAAAAGAAATGCCAAAAAATGCATTTTATTCTTGCCCAAAGACCGTTTCCATATTTGCTGTTTTGTGCATAAAAAAAGTATATATAGCCACCCTTCTCTAGTCAATGTGTTTCTTAATTCCAACACGATATCACGAGCATTTCTTTCAACTTGCTGTTTCGAAATTCTCGCTTCTTACCTGAGTAATCAATGGGTTCCTTTCAATTTTCCTCTCCCCTCACATGCTTGCTGTGTCTATGCGTACAAAACTTGCCAAGCTGACATTAAATGTATTTACAATATTCACTCTGAATATAAGTACTCATGATCAACCCCCATCAATGTAAATAGAACATAAAGCCACCACGAGAATAGCAGAGATGCAACAATCGTGGTACAATTATCATAGCTAAATGAGGTGTATTAATCTATGGATGCACGGAGGGTGCACATCAGAGAAAGCAAGGAATTGAAGATAAATTGCAGCACAGCAGAGCTCGAAATGATGTCATATCCAAAGCAGTTTTGTAGTCCTTTCAGTCAATACAGACAATATGCCACCTGAAAATTCGGCGCCTTTCCTGGGTAGGTGAATTATTTAAAAAATATAAAAAAATAATATTGTAACCAAAGCACATGGTCTTTATCTGTGTTTTCTTACTATCGTTATTTTATTTTAAGCTTTATCCAGAATTGAAAAAGTAAAAAATATAATTTATCTGGTTTATCGAACAAATACTCACTTCTCTAGTTTCCTTTAAGTCGAAGAAGTGGAGGTCCGGCCTGGTTTTAAATTAATATTGGGTGAACAACAAACGCATCCGCGATAAATGACCACTACTACACATAGTCTAAGAGGTTTTAAAATCAAAATTTTTAAAGAATTTAATTGAATTGTACTTCATTAATTTTTTTTCTGAAGCTCTTATGACAAAAATGGGTCTAGATCGCTTTGAAACAGGGAAACAAAACACACCCAACGATTAAACTTTCACAATAACATAATTTTGCGATTTAAAAGCGATTAAACGGCAATTAACAGCCTGGAAATTATCTATCAAATGTCAAATGATTATTTTCCCGTTTTAATCCACACTTATCATAATTTGTTCCAATTATATTAGCTCGAGAAGATTGTTGTCAATTCTTCGTGTCTGGTGACCAAGATAAGATGTTATCGGCTGAGGAGGTAGACTTTGCTTGGCTAGCTGGCCGGCTGGTCGGCGGCAAACATTCGTTTGTAACTAGCAATGATGCTACTTACTTAGAAAATGACAACACGTTGCTCAATTGCAACACAGTTTTTTTTTGTAAACACCAGCAACGCGTGCAGCTCGAAGATTGCTAGGTTGCTGTAAGGGTTACAATCTCACGCTGCAAAGATCAATAATTTTGAAGTCTTTGCTACAGCAAAGAAAAAAGTTAATTGTGCTTTAGCGTGAAAAAAATTCGCGAAGAATTAAAAGCGTTTATTGGAAGAATTCAAAATTCTTTTAGGTAAATAAATCTGTGTTACACGTACAAAAAAAACACACTTTTTTCATGATTTGGATAAAAAAACTACATTGACACTCATTTGTCGATATTAACCTTGATCGCCTTCCTATCTGTACCGAAATTTTACGATACATTCCAAATAAAATAATGTTTTTATAGCTCATACTGATCTCATTGATGGCACTGACGTGGCCTTTGTACTGTGACGTACACTTGTTTACGAGAGAATCGTGACCTCCTTTCCTTCTAATCCATGCAGGTAATTTTATCGGCCTAAAAACTTTTACTAAATTATTGTGCCGACATGAAAATTCCTATTGACATTCCAGTATATCACCACGCTATCTGTGCGTTAAAAACACGCGTTTATTGCCGACGCTATTATCTTAGGTGGCTCGAGTAAGCACTTTTTAATACATTTTTGGCTTATTTAACTATTTCATTCATTGGCCTGAGCGGAGCCCGTCAGTCATTGATCATGTTCCCAACGCAACAGTAGTACTACGTGTAAAGCACTCCACCCGGCTGGCTCAGACACTCGCAGCACGCTTGCGCACAACTTGTTTACAACTCACGGACCTACACACATGACCTTTTCAAGATGGATACTGATGCGTATTTTACGGTATCGTGTGGTTCAATAAAACGTAATAAACAGATAAAACAGGGCTGTTCGGTGAAATCTGTCCCCATGGGAGCGTTTCGTTTTGCGTGTAAAAACTTTTGACGTCGTGTGAACCAGTTAAAATGTAATTAATAGTTGTGATTTATTGATTTTGTCTGACCACATTTTATCGTCTAGCTTAGGTGCGTAATAAGCATACCTAAGATTTTTCTGTGTTTTTCATCGTGTTGCTAGGATGTTGAGTGTAGAATTGAAGTGATTGACAAGTGTTGTGATGTGCTTGTGTCAGTTTGGTAGAAATTCCAGTGGTTCCAGGGGATTGACCTCGTATAGGTTGAAATGTAAAACGTAGTACTATACCTATATATACGCGAAACGTAGTATTATTGTTTTGGGTTTGTCTAGTCTGGTAGGCCCTAGTGCGCACAAAAACATCAGTGCCCTTGGCAATAGGACCTGTAGCCTTCAATCTCTTTTACAAGGTGTTGATTGCTGGTCCTTTTATGTTCTAATAGTATCAGATATATTTTGAGTGCATCAGTAATATCAGTGGACCCATTCTGCAATCAAGCATGGTCAGGTGCTTCGATGAAGTAAAATTTGTATTTAATAAGCTCCAAAGTCTCAAGTAATGAGGTTACTGACAACTGGCTGTGAACATTGCAAACGATGTTGTGGAGGGCAAGGTTCATGCTTGATTTCAATTCCTACAATATTGATAGGTGTCGACATTAGCGTAGGTTGATTTCCTCAACGAAATTGGGTTTCAAATGCTATGCCCCATTATGATATTGTATTTCCCACCATGTAAATTGTAATTCTTCTTTGGAAATAGTTAGCTTGTTTTGAATAGTCGTAACATATTGCATGTTGTCAAGATTATTATGGGAATGACAGATTTCAACTTTGATCTCTACTGATTTTCGTTGTTTATGTTTGCTTTCTAGATGCTGGTCCTACTGGCATACTGACTGCCTGTTAATTATTAGCAAAATGTCGTCTGTGAAGAGCGCTTCTTCCTTGGGTGACCCCAACGGAAAAGATGGTTCTGAAGGGGCGATTCTTAAAAGTGGCTACATAAGAAAGCTAAAGGTAAGTAGAGCTTGCGTAAACTTGAACTCGAAGGTATTTTGTTCTAGTCAATTTAGTTGTATTTAAACTTAAATCGTTTTTCTCCTTAGACGATGAAGAAAAAGTTCTTCATCATTCGAGGTGACTCGACTGACAGTTCGGTGTCAACAGCTCGAATAGAATATTACGACAGTGAAAAAAAGTGGAGAACAAATCATTCTCCCAAAAGAAGTATCCTGCTCAAGACATGCTTTAACATTAATCGTCGCACGGACACTAAACATAAATATGTGATCGCACTCTACACAAAAGACGACTGCTTTTGCCTCGTCTTTGATAACGAAGAGGAAATGGCTGATTGGTTAAAGGCTCTCCTTGCTTTACAGCAGGGAGAAGATATCGTTGATGGAGAATCACCTAAACCTACGTTTGGTTAGTTTTTGGAAACCTACGATATAGGGAAAAAATGCATTTGAATACTATGTCTAAAATATGTATATTTAAGTATGTGTCTAAAAGCCAAAGCCAATTGCAATTATTATGCAATGACAAATGTAGGTGTATTTTTTAATAAGTGTGTTTATTGTATTGTTGTGTTTGCAGAACATGTTTGGCCAGTGAATGTTGCTAAGAGAGGTCTTGGAAGCACTCGAAACATTCTTGGACCTCATTTGCTGTGCCTCACAGACAAAACGCTAAGCCTAGTCAACAAACAGAGTGAAAATAACGAAACCTATGAATTCTCGGTAAGCATCAGTGTCATTAATTTTCTGATGTCGTTAATAATTGTTATAATATCTGGTAAGAAATTGTTTAAATTTACCGAGGAATGTTATGAGAATCTCGTGCAAATTGCGAGTGGTCTTTTTACATCACTGAATTTTCTTTATAGTTAACAAACATTCGGAGATGTGGAGACATGGAGAGCTTTTTCTACATGGAAGTTGGTCGATCTTCATGCACTGGTGCTGGTGACTTGTGGATGCAGACTTTAGATGTGAACATTGCTCAGAACATGCACTCTGCAATACTACAGTATGTGGATTTACTCTGGACTTATAGTTCGGTAGACATTGCAATAACATTCAAGAGGGTTAGGGGCAGGGCAAAACTTACGTTTTGATAGAAAATTTTAACATCAGGAAAGATTAAGACTTGGAAAGTAACAGTATTCTAAATTTACATCAAGACTATGAAATAAAATGGCATTGTAAGCCAACATAGCGACAGAAAAAATGTAAACGGATGAACTGCAGAAAGCATTCATGTGCTTGGAAGGAGGGTTTATCTGCTTTTTGATGATTTTAACTTTGTTATAAGAATAATCATCACTTAACCAATTGACTTTTAGTGCAATGAGCAACAACAGCAACAACAAGGAAGAGTTTGGACCTCGGCCACGCAATCGATCGTCATCTGCGAACGACGCCTCGAAACCGATCACAGTGATACAGCGGCGCCAGACGCAGTATGCTGGCCCAGGAAAGTCAAGCAGCTTCTTCACTGCCGGTAAGTGGGTTGGGCCATTCTCGTTTGGCGCTCTAGTTTGTGCGGTCATGTCTCCTTGGGATAATTTCAACAGATATGTTCGTAGATCTAACTCTGATGGGGCAAAAAATGAAACTACAGGAATTCACTGTTTTTCTTCAATGCTTATCACATGCTGAATTTGTAACATTGTGATTACTTCTGTGAAATCAATTTGTGATGCTAATAGGCTTTCTTATTTGGATTTTTCTCTGTGGTAAAGAGCCAACAAACTTTATTACAAGTTGCTGCACATTTTAATTTAGTGAGGTCTTGTTCATTGTTTGAGTTTTTTTATCAGTAATTAAATATTGGTTCAATTCAACTGTAAACAATTAGGGTTTATATTAACTTGTCTAGCTTTAATCAGCATTGGTTTTTACACAGACGTCGAACGGGACCATTCTTTTGTAAAAACATTTTGGAAAGTAGAAACTATGAGACAACGTGCACCTAAAACGTGTGTTAGATGAAGAGAATGGCGGCTAGGGGGGGGGGGGGGGGGGGGGGGGCTGGTTCGAGATCTCCACCGCTCCGATTGTTGCAGACGACGGCGTGCCAACTGTGGGCACAGCCTCCTCCGCCACCGCTGCCTCTTATAACGACCACCTGGCTAATCCAGCCAACGTTCCTGTTAGCGCTCAGAGCACACAGGGTATTTTCATGCACTTTACACTTTCTTCATATTCAAACCTAGCTTTTCATGATGTGACGCTGATATTACTGCTTTGGAGGCTAGTTCCAACAAGTTGCCGCATTACAATTTTTTCTTTCTGGCTGATGACTCGACGAAACTGGATTACAGTTACCTGAGTTGAGTATTATACTCAACAGTACAAGTCACGTCATGTAAAAGGCGTGTTACCAAAACCACTTCCAATTTAATTACTCTGTCAATCGCAACGATGACAAGTTATGTCATTGGTGACAACTTTACATGAGTGCTTTCTTTGAAGGTTATCAAAATTAAACATTTTTGAAGATAACATTTTTTGTGCAAAGTTGTATCTTTGCTTTTAATTCATCAATAATTGATGATTTGTATCCAAAATTTCCTGATTCCATACATTGTGAGACCCTTCGCTAAAATCTTTAGTAAGCGGAAACAACATAAAAAAGGCTTTACTTGTTTCTAGTTTTTGTAAGTGGTGAAACCAGCTCAAAAGGAAATGTTATAACTTGATTTGCAAGACAAGATATTTTTAATTACTTCTCCCTATGGGATATTTCATGTTACCCATAGATATTTATCTCCACAGCATGCTAGTTCTGTAATAATGGGGGCTTGCAGTCCTGGTTGCATAATAATTATTTGCTTCAATGCAGGAATTAAATCAGCTAACTAAAATAATTTCAAATAACAACAAAAAAAAGTAACAGTGCTACGCTGTTGATCGCTATCTATTTCTAACATTCATATTCAGCAGCCCAGTCCAACCTTATTGTAGGCATTTATTTTGTTAAAATAATTGTAACCCAGGTTTCACTCTGTGTAGCAAGTTAGCGTTTTGCATCTTTTGTTGATGGATTCATGTAATGATTGGTATTAGGTGTGTTGTTAATGTTTGTGTAGCCACGTCTGTATTGCAAATGCATGGTAGAGGAGAATGGTACATCTTCTAGCCACATATCCAGTGTAGTAAAAAGAAATTACTTGTATAATTAAATTGAGGGGTATGTTACATTTTGTAAAGAATTATGAAGTTAACAAGACTGGAATTCAAAAATAATCAAGTTGATTATCAGGTCATAAGAGAGTAACAATAAGATTATGTTAGATCTATTTCTACTTCTTTAATTTAGGGTAGACAGTAGCGACAGGCCCTAATTAAAAAGGATTCTAATAGCTAGTTTATTTCAGGCCATTTTAACAGCCCTCTTTATCTGCATTGCCAGTCATTTTTAATTTATTACCTTTGAAAGTGAAGTATAAAGGTAGTTATGCTTTGTTATATTTACTTAAGTGCACTTATGAGCAAATCGTTTTCATGAAATTCACCGCTAAACATATATGTCGGATTTGTCCTGCTTGCGTTCGTTGGCTGAGCTGTGCGCGTTGTGGCTGGTTGTCGTTTCAGTAACCTCAGTTGGTAGCCTTCCCGGTAGTAATGTCCACACGTACCAGCATTACCACCAGCGCATTACCGCACATCCGCCCCTGTCGGTTCAACGGCCTTCACAGAGGAGGCATTCCGTGTCAGGTAACGTGCCCGATCGTAAAACAATTTCCACACTTTTTGCTTGGTTTTTACTCTTAAGATTATTTCCATCATTTTACTTTGGTTTAATTTATTAAATTTGAATGAAGTCCGACAATTCTGATTTTCTTTCAATAGCAATTCGTTCAGATGAAACAACTATTCAACAAAAACTTGTTACTCAATAGCATTTTTTTGCATTTTTAAATACCTGGGGAGATAATTGGTTTTCTGTGTATTGTTTACCTATTCCTGTGACTCATACTACTGATGTTCATTCATTTAACTGCACATGCACATACTTCACGCGCTAGTTTCATGACTTTATTGTAGGTAATATTGATTATGAGCTTTATTATCTGTAGCAAAGCCGGTAATATGCAATACTATTAAGTAATGATAACATCACTCGAGGAATTATACATTAAAAATACTGCTAGTTAATATATTCAAACAGTAAATAGTCTAATGGTAAATGGATAATAATTGTGGGTTTGGATTTTAATTAAATGTGTGTGTCTCTAAACTCTTGTCTTTGCTACCAGTGTTGTAAAATTGTATGGTTCCTGGAGACTACATGTTGGAAGTAAATGTAATGGCTTTGCATGGCTTTCATGTTTAATCTACTAAGTACTTTCTCTGGTCAATGGAATCTATCAAATGGATAATTGCATAATTTTTTCCCTAAAAACACTATTTTTTGTGCTTGATTAAATCACGGTAAGAAACCAGTTAAGTATGGTTTTAAAGCTCGTCTAAAAATGTCCATTACATATTACCTAATTGCTACGGATGCGTCAATGCTTGAATGCTTGGTCAACACGTTCAAAGGATTTTACCCTTCCATTGTATCCGGGCCAAAAGCAATTAATCTAAACCATCACAAGTTCAAAGTTATTCCAATGGCCAGAATTTTATCATCGTTCTCAACTAGTGATCTTCCAGCACTCCTGCCCAAATGGTGTTTTCGATTCTGCCTGAACAATTGGTTGGGGTCTTGCTCGGGCGGGCCTGTTTGTTCTTTGCAGCTATGACTGTGACTCCCATGAAAGGTGGACCCACCCACCAACGCACCCACTCCTTCCCGCTGTCTGACCCCTCTGCACTTCTCTCCTGGGATACTCGACGAGGGAGCACGGGACGAGTGGGAAAGAGGTCCGGAGGCTCGGTCCAGAGAAGTAGGTATCCCTTGACGGTCAGCTTTAACATTGGGTAGACGCCCAAAGGGAAAGGGAATGCTAGACCAAGTTGCAGGGATTCATTAGCTGTTTTGCTTCCCAACCAATATAGGAATGGGTTGGTCTGCAGTAGGGGGATGTATTTTTATGACTTTTGATATGGAAAGAGAACTGGTCAATGGGTCAACCTGTTGAGTTGACATCGGGTTGCTGAGTACATTTCATTTTAGCTGTTGCCTTCCTCATTCTGTAATCTCAGCCAAAATGACGTTTATTTCTTGCTAATTGTCATCAGCAGGCTACTAAGATTGGATTTTACTTCCCAAATTTACAGTTTAAAAATGGGTGAGAAGAGATTTAACGATAATTTGCGAATAGGCTTCAAATGTGCATAAAATCATGGTTTGGAGTAAACTGTTGGGCAGATTATGGTCCCATTCATATGCAATCTGCCACTTGGTACTCAATGGGATTATAGTTTTCTTGACCTATCCCTACCAACTTGGCATTTAAAAATTTCTTAGCAGTGTGATTAATCTTTGAATCGTGTAAGCACCACAATAAATTATGTGTCACGTACCTATTATTTATTTCCTACCTAAGTAAGTCTTTGGGCCTCTACCTTACCAGTACTTATTAGGTTTTGGGGCATCTCCGCTATGTGTTATGGGTATGATAAACTGTATGCCAGTAGCGCACTAAGTTGTGGAAGTGTCACCGAGTAGATGTTAGTGTCGTCGCTTTGCTAGAAGATGGTATTTGTTAGTTGTTAGTTCGTAGCACTTGCAGCAATCATTGGCCTTCTAAAGCACAGTGCACCTTTGTCATTATCTTTGTATAACTATGTTTTTGTTGCATGTCTATCATTCATTCGTGGACCTCTTTTAATTAGATATCATCAAAAGTCATCGGCATTGGAAGAAGGTTGGAACATCGGGACATCGGTTAAATCATTAAAAAAATGGGAAACTGCTTTTGGGAAAAATAATTATGCTTACTAATAACACCATGGCTACAGGCATTTGCAGGGCAAGATACATTTTTTTTGCAAGTTGTAATTTTAATTGTGAAAGACAATTTGCATCCACAATGGTAGTCTCTAAAATGTTCTCCTTTATTTTTATTTATTTTCCTAGTCTTGGCTGATCGGACAAGTTGTCTTAACTTTTAAAAGCATACCTAACCTTGCTTTCAACTCCTTTCTAAAATCTATTAATTTCCTAAATTTCTAAGGTAAACAAATGGAGCA
Organism: Protonemura montana; assembly: GCA_947568835.1. Lineage (NCBI taxonomy): Eukaryota > Metazoa > Arthropoda > Insecta > Plecoptera > Nemouridae > Protonemura > Protonemura montana. The sequence goes on from OX387602.1 coordinate 14,075,638, forward strand.
AAAGTCAGAACCAACTCATGTGGATGTGAATTGTCGCACAGTGTACTAACCCAAACTATACCCATCTATCACATGCCTTATTTTCGAGTCTTCTTACAGGTACGACCAACTCAGGGCGGGATAGGTGTGATAGCATGCCGTCCCGCGCGAGGACCACAAGCGAAGGGCATCATGGACAGGGCGCTCCTCACACGGTACGCAACGTGCACCTTGTCCCCGGGCACAATCGGCCACACTCGATGTACACGCGAGGCATCTCGTACTCCCCACCCGTTGGCTCGAGTCCGGTTCGTCAACGCAGACACACATCTCTGTAGACTAGCGTGGATTGCGTAGGACTTTGAGTTTTTCTTTTCTTGTTTTTTCTGTAATATGTTTGTTTACAAACAAAGTCATAAACAAAATCATGAACTTGTTTTGTGAAATTTTCGATTGTGAAATCATTTTGTGTGAAAAAAAGCCATTAAATTTGAAACATATTCTGCAAGTTTTTGGAATAGATTGTGAATTACAATAGTAGTGGATAGAATAATGGTTGCTAAATTGCAAAATTATACAAAATTACATATAATCCTTGCATCTGAAGGATTTGCATCTTTCCTCTTTTTATCCGTTCTACAAGAAAAGTTTTGGTTGCAGTCTGATTCCTGGCATTTGCAATATAAGCCAAAGACCTGCCTCGGTTATTGTTTTGGAATTTTGTCTGCGTGTTGTGTTTAAATGATACAATTTTACTTTAGTCTGCTCATTAATTTCATACAACTTGTACCAACTAAGCACCAGAAATTTACTTCTTCATTTCTGCCAGGTTGTATCCCAAATAGCTTAGTTATTAAAGACCTTACTGTAAATGCCAAAAAATATATCCATTCTAGCGAGCTGATTGTTTTCTGAACACTGAACAATAATCTAATCAATGCAGGTGAGCCCCAACTCTGCTGCTTGCTCGACCGATTCTGCCGGCTCATCGCTTTCTGTCGATGATGAACACAACTGGATGGAGGCAGAGCCAAACATATTCGGCATGGGTCGGTATGGCCACTCTCTCACCCCCGATGAGCCCATCATTTTCGAGGAGAACATCATTGAAGGTGACGAGAACTCAACGTGCACAACGGAGGAGAAACTCAACAACTACATGCCGATGAACTCGAGCGTAGCCTCGCTTTCTCTGCCCATCAAGCCAACGATTCCGATCAAGTTCTCGCCCAATTTGAGTGGGGGCGGATTCAAGTCCGGATCGCCGTCGGGGTACATGGAGATGTACAGTCCGTGTGGGTCATCTCCTCTGGACACTGTGAGTGAAATACTTGCCCTCAATCACATTTTTCTAGATTTATGGGTGAGTTTTGTCTTTGTGGTGACTGGTGGAATTAAAACTGTTTTAATGAAAGTGTGTTTGCCATTTTCTTATTTAATAATGGATGCCCTTCATAAATTATTATTCTGAAATTTAATAACCAAGTACAATTTGAAACATCTGCAATGAAATAAAAAATCATAGCATTTGATCATTGGTCATTAACTGGCATGCTTGATTTGGAACCCCATTTCCGTGGTCCTATCACCTTGCACCATGACTGACTGACCCCTCGACCCGTCTCAGGTGGGTGCATTCATCACGACGAGCCCAGGCCCGGGTGCTTCGGCTGACCTGCTAACCCGGTACGGCCGGTCTGCCAGCTCGGCCAGCCACAGCAGAGCAAGCAGCCTTGCCGAGGATGGATACGTGCCCATGGCTCCAGGACAGGGAGACGACGGATACGTGGACATGGATCCTGCACCCGTAGACCGTAAGTGAAATATCTAAGCGGAATGAAATCACAACAGTGACAGGGTTTATAAGCAGTCTTTTCCAGCTCTCGAGTTAGCTGAGTTGAGACAAACATTGAGTGAATACTGAGAGTAAAAAAATGAATTATTTATTAAAAATGTTAAAAACATCTTGATTTCTTACGGTACATTTTTATCAAAGTGTCGTGTTGGCTACATTCTCTGATTCATTTCTTCACGAAAAGTACAGCTGCTTTCTTTTATTCTATATCCCTGGAAACTGTTATCCAGTCTCAAATCCAGGGGGTCTGTCAGTTTTATGCCACGAAATTGAAAACAGATAATGCAAACAATCTGATTTTGAGAGTCATTTGAAATCATGCTGAAACATTTCTAGTAATCTTTTAAACTTGTGCTATTTTTAATTGACACAGCACAAGGCCTAATGAATTATGTAGACATGAAATGAAAATAAATTAATTGATGTCTAGACATAAAAAAGCCACTCTTGTTGCTTGTTCAGACTTTGCTGGGGACATTTCCCCTGGCAACAGCAGCTGTTCGATTGCGTCGGGCACCCCTTCGACAGACCTGCGCTTCTCCGAGTACCCACTGGAGAAGGTCTCGTCGTACTTCACTCCTTCGGAAGAAGACGATCCGGCCGAGCGACCTGCTAGGGCATACTCGGTACGTTGCAGGACAAAGCTTGTTAATTGACAGCCACTGGGTTTGCCTGTAAAATGTGCTCATACTTAAGCATTTTTGTTGCAAATAGATCAGTTAGTTTTTTTAGGAGTTCAATTTCATTTTCCCATGACAGCATGTCTTAATAAAGCTTTTCTTGGCAAGATGTTTTCACTGTTCTATTGCATTTTTGCACTGCCTTGGAGTAGCAGAATATAATTGCAAGTCACTCTTAAAGCCGGTTTTTCAGAGGCAAACTCAATGGCTGATAATTTGTTATTTCCTTGCCAACATCCAATCAGAATATATTTTTTGTTTGTTAACAGTCTGCTAATTACTTTAAAAACTAATGAAATATCAGTTAGTATTACTTAACCACATTATTTTAACATCCCACAACATGTGCATTGCTCAGGCTTAGAGCCTATTCATATTTAAAAATAACTAATACCATGCTGCACTCTGCTATAAAACTCAAGGCTAGTAATTAGTGTTGTTATTCTGAATGTAGCATTTAAATTACCGATTCAACAAGACTTGAATAAGTGCCATCTAGCATTAACATTTACAAACATCTTTCACCGTACCATCAGGTTGGCAGTCGGCCATGCAGTACTCCCAAGAATCGGCGGGAACCTGGACTGCCTGCCAGCGAGTCGTCGCGTGTGCGGGCCTTCTCAGTGGGCAGCCGCGTGGCCAAAGCAGCGTTCCTGTCGCGGCACGCGGTGCCCATCTCTGCGGTGCCCGCTGCAGCTGCCGACAAGTCAAACAGTGCGCCGCTGCTCTCGCATTCGTGGTCAGGCTCGCCCACGCTCAAGGTGGGTATTTGTCGGCCACGTGATCTTTTCACTGGCTGATGCATAGCATCGTTGACTTACGTTGTATACGTTGACAGTCTACCCTGATAAACAAGGCATAGATGTTAGCAGTTCTAGACTGTTATAGTAAATTTGCAGTATTTTAATGCAATACTGATCAAAGTATTGATATTCTAGTAGTTTAATATTATTTGATTTTTGAAAAATGTATTTATTTGTTAAATTACTGACTTTGATTTTGTGAAACTAGTAAACTCAAGGCATTCAACTCCAGCCTTTTCGTAACTAATTTTTCTTGCTACAGCCACCTTTATATGCGTCTGGGGAACCTATGGATGACCTCATGGAGATGGACTTCAGCAAAAACTCTCAGAAGTCTATCAAGAACCGAACAAACCTCCGTAGCAGCCGAAACGAGTCCACACCTATCCACTTGACTTCGACCCCTCATGACAAACTAACAGTTCCTCTCAACAACCTTAACATCTCCCCAAACAACCTCAGCTCGTCGCCGACGGCCAGCCAAGACACCGCCGGGTATATGGACATGACCCCATCTCGGGCCGGCCTCAATGCCCTCTCGAGCCCAACTCCCATCCCCGTGACTCCCAAGAACTCTGGTCCGTACGTCGAGATGAAGCCCGGCTTCGGGGGTGACCTCTCTCGGTGCCACTCTGCGTCGCCCCCCCAAATCAATCACCTCACGCGGAACGTCATTCTGTCTGGCTCGCCCAAGTCCAGTTTCATGGCATGTTCGCCACCGACGAGGACCTTGATGAACAGGAAGAGCTCAGTGCTGGGCTCGGCACCGTATGTGGACTCACTGGGCCAAGTGTCTGAGGCCCGCGTGGGCTCGCCCGGCGCGACCTACTCACGGAGCAATGACTACATGGACATGCGTGGGCCGCAGCCGCAACACTTCCCATCAACGTCTGGACCCACACACCTCCCGGGTCGAGTCGCAGACGCGTTCCCCTTGGCCCGCAAGCCCACGTCGCCTATCCAGGAGGAGTACATGGACATGAACATGAAGCAGGTGAAGCAAGAGAGCAACCTGGCAAACCGGTCTGCGCCGGTCGACACCCCGCAGCCTCGCGTGGTGCCAGATCCAACCTCTGCGTACGTGGACATGAGTTCGGGGCCATCGAACCGGGGGCTGGTTCCCTCAGGGCAGGCGGACGACTACATGAACATGAACATGTCCAACGACGGGCGGCGGAGAAAGGGTCGCGGCAGCCGCAAAGACAAGCAGCGATTCAGCTCACAGCCGATTGCCATCCAGTCGGGGCAGTCCTCGTCAAATGACTCTGCCTCCAAGCCCGGCTCGTCAGCGTCGACGAGCCCCGTGTTCTCACTGGCCAACATGATGACATCGCGCAAGACATCGACTGGCACACCACCCAAGATCCCAGGCTTTCTGCCGCTGGGCTCAAGCAACGCATCGCCTGGCTCCAGCCCATATTCGTCACTGCGCCGCAGCCGGAACCGCAAGGCCGCGCGACGTGGCAGCTCCGAAACTAGCCTGGCTACGCCCACCGGCTCAACTACGGGCATTTTCCCATTTAGCCTGAACAGCCCAGGCTCGCCGATGAAGCCGCTTCCGGGTGGCAGGAGCGAGCCGTTCGAGTACGACCGCAAGTGCCCGGTCGACGCTTCAAGTGGCACTGTCTGCATCTCGTACCCGTATCCGGATGGCTCGTCTGGATCCAACCCAGCCACACCAGATTCCAGCAGCTCGTCCGAGCAGCCGACGCCCGTCAATGCGGAAGCCGGCAGCGACCTTGCCAAAAAGGAGCAGCCGGTGTCGGACTACGTGAACTTCAGTCCGGCTCGGAAGCTGTCTCAAGAGATGCCAAGGAAAGCCGACGAGTACGGCGAGTACGCGTTCATGCGGCCCGTCGTCGTGAATCCTCCAAGCAGAAGAATATCGACGCCCATGTTTGCCACCACTAACAACTTCGATAAGAGTCCTCAAAAGAAGTTTTCCTTATCTACAACAATAAGTACTCCTACGTTAGTATCGACTAAGATAGTTAACGCTCCTGTTGTTTTGAAAACAACCCCCCTGAAACAAGCTACTGTTTTGCCGTCTGCGTCATTCAGACCGATAAGCGTAAATCCGACCGCGGTCGCTACTAACTCGTCCGATGGTTCCTCGTCTCCTAAACTTAAGTCTCTGTTCACGTCAACAAAGATTACCTCGCTATTTAACCGACAACTGTCGAGTACGTCGGCAAGTTCGACAGAGTCAGGGAAAAGTCAGGAGGTCTCTGTGAAAGACACCAGTGCAAGTGTTCAGGTGAAAGGGGCAGGCCCAGTCAGTAGACAGCTGTCAAACTCTAGCGTAAAAAGCTTGAGTGGTGCGAGCGAGAGCACGCGCGAGGACGGAACTTACGAGAACCTCTCGACGTGCAGCAGCGGGGGCGTGTCTCCAGTTCCTTCGTCGCGGCCTGAGTCAGTCAGTTGCGAGCGGGAGATACATTACGCCTCGCTGGATCTGGTGACAGCCGATGCTGATGACGGAGCGAAGAGTCCGCGCAATTTCAAGGCGCAGGGCTCGTTGACTGAGTCAACACCAAGTCCCAATCCGGGACAAGAGGCTTCGTTCACTTACGCGGAAATTGATTTCGATAAGAGTGAGAGTTTAAAGAATTGCTCAGCTACTACTGTTAACAGAAAGGTATACCATTGAGCAATGATGATTATTAAACTCATAATTATTAAATGAAATGAAATTTAGCTTTGCAAAATAGGTGAAAATAATTGATGGGCTTTAGTTGCCTACTGTAAAAATAGGGAATGTTATGAACGGCGAATGATATTAATTAATAATTAAAATTTTTGAGGCTGGGTGTAAACCTATTGAAAAATATGATAATTGTTGATGCAAACCTATGTTCGTGATGGGACATTGAAGTATCGTCTCAAAAGAGCTTCTAACATAATATTACTACACTTAAAATTGAAATTGCCAACAGTCTACGTCATAATTTCCTAAGTCAAACAATGTAACATAACGAGTCATCATTTAGTGAAGTTGAGTAGCTTTGATAGGTGCCCAAGCTTTACAATTTTTTATACCTATATAAAAGTTGGTCTTTACGAAAGAGGTTACTTTCATGGTTGAGTAGGATACATATATTTATTTTTCCCACATATTTCCCAATTTACACTTGAGAATCGAGGTAGTGGAAAGCGTGAGGAAAGAGGGTAAAAATTGTTGGTGTAGAATTTTTACTTCCATTTGCCAGTTAGTCAAATGTAATTTTACAATTTACTTGCATCCTATAAACAAATGCTCAAAATTTTTACCTTATATAATATCTACATACATACTATTGTACTATTACTTTTAATTAAAGCTAGGCATGATATGAGTTTCGTGCATTGGATCTTATGAGGCTTAATTAGAACTTAGCTGGTATGTAACACTGTATTATGGAGTTCCAATGGTACCTATGACTAGTAAAATATCCTATTTGGTGATTGATTGCTGAAACATTTTGCTATTTAAGATCCAGAAATAATTTGTGTTCTGTAAATAATTTGATTGTAATTCAGTGGTATATTTTTGAAGAATTATCCCCAACTAATCTAAGGAAACTGAAGCGCTAATGCAGTAGGTACTAGGTTACGTTAAGTATATTATTTCTATTGCGAAGAAGCAATAGATTAAGTGAACGAATTCATGCTAGAAAATGAAAAAGAAGAAGCAGCAAATGCAAGTATCTGCGTTAAGAATTTGCAAGCAAGTGTATTTAACTCGTGTCTAAGAAAATCACGATTCCCTATCAGTCACGTTGAATCAATCAGTTGAGCATTTGAGAGCCGTGCCTTCCCACAACTAGCTTGTGGCTAGCAACACTGTTTTTAATGTCCTGTATAATAAATTGTTAATTATTTGTTGATTAAATGTCTCCCTGGTAGGTGGAATGATATTGACTAAGTCAAACTATTATTATGATATATTTGTTTTCCGTCATAGACTTTTAATAATTGTAAGAATTTTATTTGTATTCTGTCTGTATTCTTTCAGTTTTGTTAACAAACCGGTTTTTGACTACCGGTTAGATTTGTGCATTTAGTAAGCACTCCTGAGGTGTATGCTGGGCATATCCATTCATATTTGAGGGCTGGCCCCAATCTTATAGCATTGTAAGGTTCTATTCTGTTGCAAATTTTATTTGACCAAGCAAGATTATACCTACCTGCTTGTGTGCTTTATCTGGGTGTTTTTATTTCTCATCGAAACTTCATTACGTAGGGAGTTATTTTTCTCTGGGAATGATAATCAATTATTATTTATTTTATTTCCTCAAGTGCTTCAATCTACCAGCAGCTTTCTGTTCAACCTTCTGTTCTGATTAAGATCTTACATGATTAATTCTGTAGGCATAACATAACTTTCAGTATTGAATTGATAGAGTTAATTGTCTTTGAAAATGAAAATATTTTTATTTTGAAGTGAGGAACATACATTATCAGAGCATGAGCACAGGGTTGTTGAAACACATCAATACTTATTTGTGATTGAATTATAATACGAGTCAATCAAATCATTTATAGTATGTACACTTTGCTGTTTACTGGCTTTACCTACTCTATTTATCCTCTTTATTATTGTTACTTGTACATTACTTGTAGCATATTATGCAAACCTAAACCTGCTTTCTGGAAGATGAAAAGGAAAACATATTCAAGGTGTGTTATTATTATTATTATATAATAAAAATAAGCAGTTTAAAACTGAAAATACTGTAAATGTGTTACCAAGTATCCACTTACCTATAGCTGATAATATTATAATTTAAAAAAAAAATTGCTCGATATTTGAGCTGCTACTGCCAGATGACTGTACTATATCGACTTAAATACCTATCTAGTAATGTTACAAGAGAATATCAACCTTAATCGGCTACATTATGTACAACAGTGTTCATTTATTCAGTTGAGATCATTGTTATTCTAAATATATTTGTTAAGTACTATACTTCTTATTGTTCAATCAGTAGGCTACAACTTAAAAAAATATATAATATGATAATATACTGTATGTTTTCCAGATGTGTATAGTTCAGGAATGCTATAACCACTATTAAAAATATTATAAAATATACCTTAATTGTATAATAATTTGAGATAATCAACTAGGTTTAGTTGGTACGTGAGGAATGCCCATATCAAGATTTGGGATGGGTAATTTAGTTTATGGTCAAGTCGCCAACCACTGTATTCTATAAGTTCGTTTACACTGTTTAGATCGAAGGTACTAGTATATTTGGTTTAGATGGTTATTGTCTTTAGTATTTTAACTGGAGTGAATGGCCTGTTTCTTTCGAAGGTTATAAACCGTATTTAGTTTAAATTAGAATCGAAATCTAGTCTGCGCGTATTTTTGTATGGTGCTGAAGAAGACGGCATACATTTCTACTTTTCGTTTAGAATTACAAATTTTTCAGTAACGAACGACACCTGATAACCAATTACAGAGTGGAAGTGGTTGATCTTCATTTTGTAACGGTTGTGCCAGTCTGTCTTCGTTGGTCTCTGGTCTTCTAGCTGGGTCAGTAGCTTCATCGGCAGTCTGGAAATGGCATCCGGAGAATCGGCACTGCATCGACGACAATTAGTTAATTTATTACTGAGTCTTGTGTTGTGTTTGCAAGTTGTGAACACTTGGCCAGTTTTCTCGTTTCCAACTTTCTGGGGATCACAAAAAGTTGAATCTACTACGTTACCACCGGGCAATGAAACTGGAGTGGCCGATCACGATGAGTTGACTAATCAACTTGCAAAAGGTGAATAATGCGTTTCAGCGTTTCCAGGAAAATGGTCACCGAAATGGTGGTGGTTATCAATTTGATAACTTCGGTGTTGTTGCAATGATATTTCTTTTTCAGCAATAAACTTCTTTCCAATACCGGTTAGTGACGAGTGCTTGTCGAACGATGGACGACGAACAGGCGAGTGCTGTGAACTATGTTCCGTTTGGTATTCATGTTTATTTTCATCTACTAAAACAACCTGCCAACAAAATTATGTTAACCAATACATTTTTTTTTCTTTTTAGGGATATGCCTCAACACGTACGAATGTCGTATCCAGAATGGACAATCTCATGGTCCCTGTGCTCTTGGTTTCGGGGTTTGCTGCATTTGTAAGTTCTTGGCAAGTCCTTTGCACGCACATACGCACTAGCAAACATTGCAACATTGAGTTCAAAATATAAATATTTTATTAGAACAGGTATCCATATTATACATATTATAAAAGCAGATTGGCGCGAATATTTGACTAAATAAGTAGGCTACGATACACGAAGCAATAAAAATTGGACGAAGATCAACGAAATCTCGTCCTTAGGTAACCTTGTCTTGCTCAATGCTAGCGGAGCAAGCATCGAGGAATCTAGATCCTAATGAAGAAGAGAATACGTCACGCAAACAAGTTTTTATATGGTTTTTACCGAAGACAACTTAGTACCGTTGCAGGCATTTACTCACTCCTGCATGTTCAAGAGCACATGTCAATTCGACTACAAGCGTTTTTAATCGTGACTTGAATCATTTTTCGCAGTATGGTTCGTACTTACCTAGAGAGCACCCATCAAAAAATAAGTTCCATTATCTGCACAGATGCCACATTATTTCTTTTGCATTTTAAAATATTTATCTTGTTGGAAGGGGAGCTATAGACTGGTTATTAACTAATCCAAAAGTTCCGAGAAACGGTTTTTGCAGATAGCAATGATGATGACTTTCATATCTAAGTGGCTTCAAATCCTCGTTCTACAAATGTTTCCGTACGGGTCATATTATATACCTACTTACCATCTAATTTAAAATATTACTTGTCTTTGGCCAGTTACTGCTTCATGCGGAAAAGAGGTGGACAACAATGTCACCTACTTTGTAAATCCGCACTTCCCTGGATTGTCACGAGACTCGAGCGTGTGCACAATTCAAATCAAGAAAATCTCGCCCGAAATTAGTCAACTCCGTCTCGACTTTGTGCACTTCAACTTGGGCCAACCGAACCGCCGCACAGGGGTGTGCGAAATGGACACTTTCGTCATGAGCGGAGGCTCGTCGAAAGAGCTCACACTCTGCGGACAAAATAGTGGGCATCACGGTAAAAAAATACCCTTGTCTTTATCAAACCATGTCAACCATACCATACCATACCATACCATACCATACCATACCATACCATACCATACCATACCATACCATACCATACCATACCATACCATACCATACCATACCATACCATACCATACCATACCATACCATACCATACCATACCATACCATACCATACCATACCATACCATACCATACCATACCATACCATACCATACCATACCATACCTTACCTTACCTTACCTTACCTTACCGTACCGTACCGTACCGTACCGTACCGTACCGTACCGTACCGTACCGTACCGTACCGTACCGTACCGTACCGTACCGTACCGTACCGTACCGTACCGTACCGTACCGTACCGTACCGTACCGTACCGTACCGTACCGTACCTTACCATACCATACCATACCATACCATATCATATCATATCATACCATACCATACCATATCGTACCATACCATTCCATACCTTACCATATCATATCATATCATACCATACCATGCCATATCGTACCATACCATACCATACCATACCAGGCATTGAAACAATACAAAAAAAAAATACAAAAAAAACAGGAACAGGAGCCGGCCCGACGTGAGTCTGTGCCCAACCATGTCGCCGAGTCTACTGATTTCTCATCAATGCTTTTAGATTTACACTGATGTATTTTTTCATTACTTTTGGCGACATTTTCAGTCTATTACGATGTGGAAAACGTGAACGATCCGATCACAATCACGATGAACATGACTCGCGATAACATGAACCGGATGTGGGAAATCAAGGTGACTCAAATCGAGTTCAACCAACGAGCTCCTGCAGGATGCATGCAGTATTTCAGAGAACCGACGGGTAAGTCGATGGCACTGAGGAAGGACGGATAATTTGCGCCATAAATTACACTATTTTCTAGTTGAGTTAGTTATACAGTTACCTGTAGAGGTCAATTCTGATGAACTAGACCGTTGGTGGAAAACTGACGAGGAAACTTTTTACGCAACGAACGAGGAAGCAAGAAATACCGATAATAACGTGGGTGTTTGTTAGATTCTAGGTACTACCATGTAGCTTAAGAAAGAACGGTATCCCGTTTTTTTTTGTTTTTTTTTGTTTTTTTTTTAGATGCACGCAGGTATAGTCCAGTCCGTGACAGAAAATACCATTTCAAAGCTTTTAAGTTCAATGCTTGAACTTGGTAATTGTTATACTTTTTTGTGGTTCTCTTGTTATTGGAAAATTGTAAGGACTGCTTTTACCCTTGATAAAGTAACATGTACAAGTTACGAAACGTTGGAAAATGTAGTTTTTCAAAGCCCTGTTTGAATAATTTTTGTAAAGACTAGTGCTAAGGTTAGATAAAGTAGACGTGAGTTTAAAAGCTACACCATTTCAAAGCTATCTATTTGTTTCCCATTAGCTCTTATGGTAAAAATGGTTTTAGGTGGCTTTGAATTGATATCTTCTCTCACAGAATGAACAGTAGGTTCTATCACCACAATACAAAAATATCGGATACGGCCTCGCAACTAAAAAGTGTCAATCACGTTGGTTGTACATACATATGTCCGTTGAGGAGAAGCGACAGGCACAAACTTTTCTCGAAACTCCATGGGACTTCATTTAAATATTTTAGCAGGTATACCTAAGCCTACGTTCGCATTTGTAGAAAATTCCCAGCTGACATATTGGGTAGAGGTGAGCGTAAGCACGTTGCTAGACATCATTTTGATTAATTGATCAAGTGATCAAGCAGACGACCACCAAGAGATGATTCACACTATCGTAGCCAATTACCCATTCGTTGTTGGCATGTTTTTATCATCAACGTTAGATCAGGGACCTAGATCGAGATGTCTACAATTTGCATACTTAGTAATTGGTCGACATGGTTTGCAAATTGTAGAGTACTGTATGATTCTACACGTGTCGTATAGCATCTGGTTGTGTGACACACTAACATCTGACGTTCAAAATTAAATTGAATTCTGGCGCTGCTTTTTTTTTCATGTAACGCTTTTTACCACGTTTCATAAAACCGATTTTCCTACACAATTCTCAGGAGTTATCCAAACCTGGAATTTCGCTGAAAACGGACGTCACCTGGCTGACCAGGACTACACAATCTGCATGCGACAAGAGACAGGAATGTGTTCAATTGTCTACGAGCCTTGCGATGATAACTCCTTCAAGATCGGCCCCCCACAGACACAGTCGCAGCAAAACGGCAGACCTCCTCAACCCATGTTCAGGCCACAAATGACGCCAGCACGAAACCGGTCGCCAATACGGAAGAACGTGCCAGGACGCAAAGCATCCCCAGGAAGAAAAAAAAATCCGAAGCGTAAAGGAGCCCACAGGAGAAAGGGATCAGGATCAGTCGGCCGGCAGGATACCGTTGAGGATCAGCCGGAGCTATCAGACCAACTGGGTGATATGGATCAGTTTGCAGATATGGATCAGTTTCCAGATATGGATCAGTTTGCAGATATGGATCAATTGGGGGATTTTGGAGAAATGGTGCAGATGGATGGAATGGGACAGGGTGACGAAACGGGACAATCAGATGAGGAAGTCCAGCCAATCGTGGCAGGTGAGATATGTTGTATTATATTTTTTTCAAACAGGTTTTGGTAATATTTCCCAACGCGTCATTAGTGTCGAACGATCAAATGAACTGATGTTTCTTGACTATGTTGCTGCAGATGACGCCATGGATGGCGGCTCTGGAGGTGGCGTCGAGGCCGACCCAGTGGTAGGCGACCCAGTGGTAGGCGACCCAATGGTAGGCGGCCCAGTGATACCCAGTGATACACGACCGATGAATGACCTTCTTGGGGGCGAAGGTCCTATCAGTGTCCCAGTACAAGATGATCCTGGAGAGACTGACGTTATAATGATGTATACATATGACACTACGCGAGCCTGTGAGGACAGGATCATCATGCCTTGCGATTCCGAAGAATTTATTATGGTGAGAAACATTTATTAGCAGCTAGGTCGGAGTTTCACGCTTGGGCGTAATGGGGTAAAAATGAGCCTGTTGCCGGGACAAATTGTGGCCAGAGCTATGTTTTTGAGGCTTCGTGTCTTCTTTTCGCCTTGTTTAGTGTTAGTTTTCAAAAAACTTGTTTTCCAAATTCAAGATTATCATTTTTGTATTATGCCTGTAGTTATCACCAATCCCATATTGGTTAAACCCCAACCAAATTTCAGATACCGTACTACGGGTTCGGAAACAGGGTTTGTAGTCTCGTATAGAATTCAGGTGGAAGCATTTTTTGTATTTATGAATGATTTTACGTTCATTACAATAATTTTTACTTGTGATTTGCAAAAATTAAGACCCTTTGTATATGATACTTTAGATTTGTTTGGTGTGTGCTAGTCCAAAATGAGTTATCGCTGTTCGGCACATTTAGGTATACAGCTAATTCCATTACCTCTCAATGTTAACGTGTGCTTGCAGGCCGACCCAGGGGGATCCTTCATCTGCGACTTGCTCCATTGCGGGAGTTCCTTCTGCAATGACGGAGAGACGCCCTGCCGCATTGAGAGTACGTGACCTGGCAGCCTCTACTTAGTTATTCATGCAGCAACGTTAACATTTAATTGCACTTCCACACCCTTTGTGCAACCACATACCCCATTAGCATCCATGTTTATTAGCACAAACTTGGTAACACGTCTTAATTCTAGATTACACCAACAATGGTCATATTCTATCGCTCCCAGGAATCGAAATCGGAATCGAATTTTCATTTTCATTCTCATGTACGTAGAATAGCTAGAATTGGAACAGACATTTTGATGTTTTCTTTTACATATTTTAAAACTTTATTTTAAGGTTAGGTATTAGAGACTTATTTTTATTCTATTTCTGACCTCTCTTCCGATTCTAGATAACCTATTTCGCCATAATTTCACTTAATCTGTTAATAGTCGCTGTATTGGTGGGCCTAAAAATATGATTAAAAATTCTTTGGAAAGGTGCATGTGTTCTTGTACTATTCTGCAAGTTTCAATTGATTTCAATCAATATTCTCTATGAAATTGACCCACGACAGCCGCGAGGAGGGGAAACAGATGACATATATATGGACAGAGAAAAGCATCGATTCACTTCTGTGTTTACAATTATTTATTACACGTGTACCACCTAGCTCATTAGAGTAAAAGCGTTATTTATTTTTTTGAAATAAATATTTACATTGTCTAGTTGCACTCCGAAAAAAGACATCAGCATTTACGATGAAAAATATATAGAATGCTTTTATGGGTAAACCAAACCGAACTTCAAAGACATAGTACGTGAGCAACATGGTTTGTGTGATAACAATGCTAGTGTTTAATTTCAAATTTTTGGTTCAAGTCGTTTTGTGGGAATTGTTGTTTTGATTTCGTTGTAAAACAGCCCCTTTTTCTTTGGTCAATTACAAATAGTATATTGATTGTAATCAAGTGAAACTTGCTGGATGGTAAGAGAACATATGCACCTGTCGAAAGAGTTTTTAATTATGTAAAATATTATTCAAATGGCAAACGCTTGCAATGTGCGGGGTATTTTTTATCATTAGGAACACTACTACACCCTCTCCAAAACTGATACCAACACGGCGACTGTTAAGAAATTATGGCGAAATGTTATATTTTGAATCGGAAGAGAGGATTAAAGGATTAGAAAAAAAAATCGCCACTATCTAACCTTAAGTTGGGAATCAGAAACGGAATGATAATTTTATTTCCTGTAAATTGGAATCGTGCAATCGGAGTTATAATCCTCAAAGATTTAATCCCCTTTGCTTCATTCAGGTTGATCGATAAATTTACTTGTTTGATGCTGTTTCTCCTGTTTCAGGTAGCACAACACCGTTCAATATCAGAGTGCAGTTCGGTCCGGGAACACGAGACGAATCTCCAGACGATAATTTGGGAATGTGCCTGCGATACGAGCAGCAGCCGTGTGGTCCTGGGTGATTTCTGACGAAATAATCAAAACAATCAAAACACCTCATTTATCTGGCGCATTTCTAGTCATGTGATAGTGTATACTATTTGCGAAATTTGCGAGGAAGTTTGCGTTTGGGTTACCTAAGAAGATGGCAACCCAATACGATCGAAGCCCGGCACACACTCTGCTGGTAAAGTACTCTAGCATAAATTACTGAACTTGCTACTTCGAGATCAATTTTCGTAAAATTCATAGAATCACAGGCAAGCGTAGCGAGTAAAGCAAAGAAACAACCCGAAAAAAAGATTTTTTGAATTTATTTTTTATTTTGTTTATTTTCTTCTGTTTGTTTCTTAGCTCTCTAGTGACCGAACGGTTTAACCGATTTGGATTGCATTTCAAGCTCATCTTCGAAATCTCCAAGCTTAGATTTTCTAGATTTTTGGAAAAAATAAATAGGTAGAATAGTATATTTTAAACCTGTTATTTTTGCAGAATCTTAAAATTTGTTAAATGCTAAACCAAAAACTTTGTAAATGTTTGCAAAAATGTTAAGCGTATTGAGGTGTATTATGGTTATGAAATGTATAGATCAGCAATTCATCGCTTGTTTTCAATTTTTTTAACATTTTGAACTTATTTTCCGCGATATTTAGCCAGCTGACACTTCAAGTAATTTATGGCTATCTCACAAATAACATGCAATAACAATAACATGGTAATACAAAACATATAATGTTATAACATTTAATGTTTTTTATTAATTCGTTATCACTTCTTGCTTAATTCCTAAAATCTATATTTTTCTAGCTCTTGCAACATCAGAAACTTACAAGATTCCACGGTAAAAAAAAAACTCTGTCGCTGTAAGTATTTGTGAAATTATGGCCCCTTTTCCAGTTTCCACCTCACCCTAGTTTGGGGGTAATCCTTTGCGAGGAACCCATGGACACTTTGGGTGTACAGTGTACACCAGTAATTCATACCGTGAGTACCGATAAAGTTGTCGGGTCGGGGAGCTACTCGCGCAGTTTCTAGATGGTAGAAGAACCCGCTTTGCAACCGTGTACTATTGGTGGCCCTCAAACGCTATGGTCCCACATATGGTCTTTGCTCTGAATGCAACGGGTGTACATTTAACAGGTGTGCATGTATTGTGGATATGGCGCTCTCATTCTGCGCAGAGCGTGGAATAGGTCAAATCCAATCGCAACCGCTGGCAAATTGTATCTTTGGATTTTTGGGCACGTGATTCAGATAGTGGAAAAATTGAAATGATCTTTATTTCCGTTTTTTATGCATTGGAAAACTCTGAACATGTCTGGACACATTAATGTGCATGGGGTCTGCTTTTATCATTCCTATTCGCATTGGAATGCTCAGCAAACAGTGCGATTGTAAAAATAAATGTATCAAGATAATGATAAATTTAGATTGAAGCTGGGTTTTGGTAAATTATACATTTTTTAAGATTGATTCTTATATTAGGATGGTTAATTGGTTAGGATTAGTATGGAATGTAGGAAAATATCGTAATACTACGTATTATATTTGTAAAGCAACTTAAAAATCTGTATTTATTGTATATTAAGTTGACAGTAAAGTCGATTGTAAAATTTGTTATTTGAAGTAGGTCGCCGCACACAACGAGGCCGGTTATTTTGTTAAAATTAGTAATACGATATTAGTGATGAAAGCAAGCTTAGATCCTTGCGCAGAAACTACTCTTACCGCGAGTGCCGCGGGACTGCCTATACGTACGGTTAATCCAACCATGACAAGTTTCAACTGAAATAATCGTCTGAAACGAAGCGAAAATTTGTCTCTTCGTACCAGGCGAGTAGCCGACAGAAGAGTATCGCCTGAAACCTACTGCATCGCTGTTCAAGTGACGTCACAACACGTGCTCGATCGACCCCGCCTCGTACTTTCGATCGACTGAAGCTCGGCTCCTATTAGCTGACCGGTTTTCGAAGTGGATCGACGTGATAACAGCAATGGCGTCCACAGCTGCTATCACAGACCAAATGTTTTCCTGGCATGCAGATGCTAAAGAACTGCAAATTCTTGTACTTTAATTGAGTATTTTTAATTAGATTGATTTGCATTTGTTAGATGTGTGTGTTCGTGACCAATTCAAGTCACACAGTGGGTCCAATTGCTTACGAGCCCTCCTCGAATCGTCACACCGAACGGTTTGGCGTGCTGGAAACTCCGGTTCTCGTGAGATCACTGGCGTTAAGCAACACTACGCTGGGTCAGGTATTGGATGGGTGACCATCACACACGCGACCAGTTATGTTCGGGAGAAAGATTGGAGAAATGGAAGTTAGTACAGCAACTTCATTAGCCTTGTTTATCAAATACTCGACTGCATGGATTTGTGGAGGAATCCTGCTGTTCGAGTTGCACCTTCCTGAAAGCCTTCCTGAAAAATACCTAAATTTCAGTCGAACTTCTCCATTTCTATTCTCACTGTTTTCACAATGCTAAATGTCAGTTAAATAAGCAGGTTAAGATGAAAAAAGAAGTATCTGATTAGGTGTAACCATAGGGATGAGTCTCATAAATTAAGTTGGACATATTAAAACTGCCCGTTGGAAGAAATTTTGCCCAAAGTTGTACATGCACTCCCAAGTAAATGTCATAAAGGAAAGAAATTAGATTCACAGTTTTGTCAAAGGTTGACAAACAAACATTTCCAAACTTTTAACTCTTGTTTATTTGTTTCTTTTTTGGTTGATGGGTTTAATGCTTATTGAATGGCAAACACTATAATACGTGTAGGCTATTTTTATCACCAACTCTCCCATCCCTATGGAGTGGTAACACAATACTACCATGTAGCAAGCGTGTTTACCTTATTCAGTGCGAAAAGATAAGATATGCTTCAAAAATTATTAATGACGGAAAAATATAAGATACAATAATTTTAAATCAATATGAACATTATGTAAAACTCTTACAGACATAGGTCACAAAATAAAATAACGACGGGATGTCTTCTGGACGCCACGTCTTTATCATTGCGCGATTTAAGTGCTCAATTACACTAGTTTAGCCCGAAGTTCTTAATTCACTGAGGTCTGCCACCCATTTCTCTTGTATTTATATCAAAATTACACTGTTTCATCATCAAAAGTCACCTTTAAATTCACTGCCATCCAAAATTGAACCGTCGTCAAAATAAATTTCTGTTCATTTGGTTTTATCAAGTGTGGCTTTAGCACCTGGTCACTGACAGACCCAATGGGTGATACATCTCAGTCACAAAGATCAAAATAATTCTTTTAATGCTATACTTTTTAAAACAACTTTCAACCCTCGTACTAGACCATGCAGTACTCATAGAGCACGGTGGTATAAGGGCAAATTACCACTCTTTTTATGTCTAGAACTCGTAATAATTGAAAAAATACTGTTTGAAAGCTCAGAAATGGTAGTAGATATATCAGCTTAGCTAAAAATATATATGTATTCAAAAATTAAGCGTACATTCGTCGGTAGGTCCTCAAAGGCAGCGAGCGAGCGAACTGATTATTGTGGTGTAATAATATGTAGCTTCTTTTACCGCCAATCCACAAATCTAAGCGCAAGCGATTTGAGGTATGCGTAAGTTTTACCGCCCTTGGAATCGGCAGAAAAAAATCCAGAAATGATGGTAATGGTGTCTTACCACATTTTCTTATTGGCCGTTGCCAAGCAAAAAAAAAAAACACTATTTAAATGACTGTTAGGTTTGTAACGGAACACTGAAAAATCGGATCTTATATTGAAGTCAAAGGATATATTCATGGGCGTCCGAAGGGGGGGTGCAAAGGGATGCACTTGCACCCCCCTGGAAATAACATTCGCCGTCGCCTCTGTGCAGGACATTCCGTAACAGGGTGCTTGTTTCGCTCCACGCAACGAAATCAATTTTTAATTCTCGCTGGTGGCGAACAAAGTATTGGTCCAAGATTCCTTATTTCAAAAGAATCGGTAAGCTCGCACCTTGTTTTTGACGGCTATCTTGCAGACAAGAAACTCCGCGCCCATACAGAGCCAAATTACTTATTTCGCTTTACTGCTGGTCGCCACGAAACAAAACCACTGGTTAAAATTTAACTCTGCAGTCAAAAAAGCAGAAAAATCTCACTCCTTGTTTGATGTGCTAGGATGTTCTAGAGAGGCTCTAGCAGACTGGAGTTCACTGATCTGGCTGATCTCTGAGATATGATCGCTGCTCCGGCGCCTCTGATCGCTGATATCATAAGGGAGCATGCATGTAATGCAAAATGTCTCCTGCAACTTAAATTGACCTTTAAATTGTGGTTATTGAAGTTATTTTTCCCGTATCGACTTCGACATTAAAACATTGAAATGGTATGTGTTTGATGAGCGTAGCGAGCGAAACAATCCAACCCCATTTGCAATTTAAATCTATGCTTTAAATCATTTCACATGGTTGTCTGCTTTTGGATTTGACTTCTGAAAAATGGGTGACCATCATACACATGACCAGTTCTGTTCGGGAGAGAGGTTAGAGGGTTGAAAGTTAGTTCAGCAACTTAACTCGCCTTGCTTATCAACCTCTCGACAGCATGGACTTGTGGAGGAATCCTGTGGTTCGAGTTGTACCGTCCTTCAATTTTTTCAATTGCTGTCAATTGTTCAATTGTTCAATTGCGGAGGGGACGTTAAGCCAGGGGTCCCATTGGTGCTCGTCGACAGGAGTAGGCCACGTGCACCGGGTTTACCCTCCTACCTTCTTCATTAGGAAGGTAAATCATCATTATCATCATCACTCACTCATTTACCGTCACTATTAGACCAGTGCCACATTGTCCGTTGTCAAAAAAGTGCGTCGTTAAACGTAACTAATCAATTAATCAATCTGTGAGATCTGTAAGAACACACTAAAACGCAGAAAATATCGTATCTTGTAAAGGTTTGCAACAAGTTTGGCAACAAAAGTCAGAATATCATATATTTTTGTCTTCCGATCGGTCCTATTTTGAGGCGTTGCCTATGCCTAAAATTCAAAGCTATATTTCATAAAATTGTGTCAAGTAGCTGGGAACGAATGACGTTGTCAGGAAATTTAGTTTGCCTGTGAAAACTTTGAAGCAACTCGTGGTACGCGTGAGTGCCGCGGGACTGCCTATACGTACGGTTAATCCAACCATGACAAGTTTCAACTGAAATAATCGTCTGAAACGAAGCGAAAATTTGTCTCTTCGTACCAGGCGAGTAGCCGACAGAAGAGTATCGCCTGAAACCTACTGCATCGCTGTGCAAGTGACGTCAGAACACGTGCTCGATCGACCCCGCCTCGAACATTCGATCGACTGAAGCTCGGCTCCTATTAGCTGACCGGTTTTCGAAGTGGATCGACGTGATAACAGCAATGGCGTCCACAGCTGCTATCACAGACCAAATGTTTTCCTGGCATGCAGATGCTAAAGAACTGCAAATTCTTGTACTTTAATTGAGGATTTTTAATTAGATTGATTTTAACTATGTTAGCATTTGTTAGATGTGAGTGTTCGTGACCAAATCAAGTCACACAGTGGGTCCAATTGCTTACGAGCCCTCCTCGAATCGTCACACCGAACGGTTTGGCGTGCTGGAAACTCCGGTTCTCGTGAGATCACTGGCGTTAAGCAACACTACGCTGGGTCAGGTATTGGATGGGTGACCATCACACACGCGATCAGTTATGTTCGGGAGAAAGATTGGAGAAATGGAAGTTAGTACAGCAACTTCATTAGCCTTGATTATCAAATACTCGACTGCATGGATTTGTGGAGGAATCCTGCTGTTTGAGTTGCACCTTCCTGAAAGCCTTCCTGAAAAATACTTAAATTTCAGTCGAACTTCTCCATTTCTATTCTCACTGTTTTCACAATGCTAAATGCCAGTTAAATAAGCAGGTTAAGATGAAAACAGAAGAATCTGATTAGGTGTAATCATGGGAATGAGTCTCATAAATTAAGTTGGACATATCAAAACTGCCCGTTGGAAGAAATTTGCCCAAAGTTGTACATGCACTCCCAAGTAAATGTCATAAAGGAAAGAAATTATATTCACAGTTTTGTCAAAGGTTGACAAACAAACATTTCCAAACTTTTAACTCTTGTTTATTTGTTTCTTTTTTGGTTGATGGGTTTAATGCTTATTGAATGGCAAACACTATAATACGTGTAGGCTATTTTTATCACCAACTCTCCCATCCCTATGGAGTGGTAACACAATACTACCATGTAGCAAGCGTGTTTACCTTATTCAGTGCGAAAAGATAAGATATGCTTCAAAAATTATTAATGACGGAAAAATATACGATATAACATTTTATTCAATCTATTTACTAGTGACCTCCAGAGCAAGGTGAAGGAAGGAGAGCTCACCCTCTATGCAGATGATACAACCCATTCGGTTATCACAGGGAACGATGATCAGAGTAAGAGAGCCAATTCGGCTGTGAGCGAACTCGAAGCATGGTGCAGAGTAAATGGTCTTTTTTAAATAAAGACAAGTCGGCATTTATGCGTTTTCGATCTAATCAACTAGAGAAGCTCAGTAGTCCACTAGTATAACTGGAAAAAAAAAAAGTCTTAGGGAAGAAAATCAAACTAAATTTTTGGGTCTTATTATAGACAACAATCTCAATTGGGAAGCTCATATTAATCACCTAAGTACAAAAATAGCGTCTAGATGTTTTTTAATAAAAAAATGACAGCTTTAGTCTCTTTGGATATAGTAAAACAAATATACTTTGCCCATATATAATCCTTACTCTTGTACGGTATTATAATTTGGGGAGGGTCGGCACGCATGAAACGCCTATTCACCTTGCAAAAGCGTGCCATTCGGTACATGTCCTATGCCAGTTCGAACCCTTGTGGAACGGTGTATATCAAGGACACATGCAAGCCTTTATTTAAGAAACTTTCAATCATGACAGCACCTTGCTTGTACATATATTCCGTTATTTAATTCACGACTAAGAACAGTAACATGACAAAGATGAATGAAACCGTCCACGAACATAACACAAGGATAAAGAAAGATATAAGAATTAACGATGGGTATAAGACAAGGGCACAAAGATCACCTCTGGACTGGGGATCGCGATTTTTCAACGTGTTACCTAACGCAATAAAAGAGAAGGAAGGTACTACTGGTTTTAAAATATGTTTAAAAGAGTACCTAACAGAGCATTGTTTTTACTCAGTAAAATAATTTTTAATATTTAAGGTTGCTAGTGCGTAAGATGGAAACAACTGTATTTTATGCGAATGTAAATTCTACATGTTTATTGAATAATTTATTGTATTGATTGTAATTGATTGTATTTTATTGTATTTATTATTTATTTAACAATGTTTGATCAATCGGACAACAATAAATAAATATACAAATATACAAAACAATTTTAAATCAATTTGAACATTATGTAAAACTCTTATAGTTTGATAGTGCGAAGATTTCGCACCCCCTTGGAAATCTTCAAACATTTAAAAAATAAATACTCTTTACAGGCTTTGTTATTTTATCATTCAAAGGGCAAGTTAAACATATTCTCTCATTTAATTGATCAATATAGTGCCATTTAAACGGAAAACGCTAAATTTGTATTGCATTATAGAGAGGAAAGGTGAGTGACCATCCAACCTTTCGCGAAAAAATCGCGGCGTAATTTTATGAAACTAGGATCTTACAAGAGTTGAACTTTGCAGGTACCTACTTCCCCAAAATTCTCCCTCGTGATCCCGATTCCGCGAACAGAATTTTACACTTAATGAAGTTTTAGTTTTCCTACCGGTCGAACCCAACTTTACGTAAGTCAGTTATGTGTCGGGAGCGACTCGAGTAGGGTGGTTTGTTAGCCCGAGCGTTTTAGTTAAGTGTGTTCATTGTGGGAGTATGGATATACGCAAATATTTTAGAGCGAGTGTGAAGAGAAAGGCGAACGATGACGCGCGTGAAATTTCGGACAGCCATGGCAACAGCGATCGCAGTATTGAAAGTGCATGTGCATCTACATCGACGACGGCGTATTCCAAAAATCCAATACCAGCCTTTGAAACTGAATGTGATCTAGGTCCTCAAGCTGCTTTGGATATTGGCCACTTCGTGAATCAGGACTCAACCTCATCCCTAGCCGACAAACTGAGACACACGCTGGTGACAAAACCATGGTCTCCGAGTGCATCTAATTACAAAGCTGACGTGCACAGTGGCGGTAGGCGAGTGTTTCGCCAATACTAGTTTTCATTCAACATATTTAAAACGTGCGATTCTTCCTCCCCCCCCCCCCCCCCCCCCTCAGTTGAAGCCCTTTTGTCGATATCCTTGGAAGCATTTGCACCCCACTGGAAAAAATACTGCGGACGCCCATGTCACAGGGGCCTGTAAAGCCGAGTGATATTGTTGCATTTTTCTATTATTTATGTTACTATTGTACATTTTTCGTCCATACGTCGATTTTTCACGGTTATTGCTCAACATTGACACTTTGCGAGCATAGGCTCTTATAACCTTAGCCAGCCGTAACAAAATTTGAGTGGCATTGTATAGATAAGATAATTTTTTTTTGAAATTTATTTTGTTCTTTACTCCTTTACATTTCTTTGAAACCGTTCTTTCGGTGTTTTCTGTTCATTGAATTTACGTTCAATAAGTTTTATAGTTACAAAACTATAAAACCGTTTTTTTACGACTCTCCTCGGCAGAGCCTCGAGAGTCTGGAACAGTCTCCCAAAGGACACAATGAACATCATCACTAGCCTAGATGTGATTTCTTTATATCTTGTTTTATTTACTTCCTGCAGGAGGTACATGAAAGTGGAACGGAGGATAAACGGGGCCGGGTTCGTATCCCGCTTGGTGCACTATTTTTAACTAAGAATCAATCACCTACCAAGATTGTTAAAGTATTGTCATGCAACTCTCGCCGGTCTTCGTAGCGTCCATTCGGCGGCGAGTGAAGATCGCTCTCGTGCTCAGCGCCAGGGTGCAGAGGGTCGCTGGTTCGAAGCAGGTAAGTCACATGTGTGTAAAACTGCTGGATATGTATATTAATCTTTACAGAAAAACTAACATCTCTTCTCGATGGTGTACCGTGATCCCCGCCAGCTGCTATTCAAGTATATGTTAATTCCGGTTCAACGCGTCGCAGTGGCCGTGAGTTACGGCCACTTCTTCATGGGGTCATTCCTTAACTGTCTCGAGTTCGAATTCTGCCCGATCCTCATTTTGTTCTTCATCAAGTGGCGACTGGCATTCATTGAATGCTGCAAATATTGCATCGCTCGTTCATCCATCGAAACTCTCAAAGTATTTTTGACTCTTTTCATTATTACACTGTAGTCGTCCTCTGCTATTCATGTATCTCTTTGTTCCACCGATAACCATCTCGTCTCCGTGGCCGGTTGGAAAAGTCGCTCCTCGAAAGAGCAATTCGGATGTGACCGCGTTCGAGTCCTGTCCGTACCGCTTTTTGTTCTTCACGACATAGCTTGCACAATCTTTGATAGTGCATGGCAGAGGCAATGTAGTGTGAAGCGATCTCCATGCTGCCGGGGTCGGATAAGAAGGAAAAAAAAAAAAAAACGACAAACCAGCAACTGGGTGTGGCTCGCGTCCCTGCAGAGGGCGCTATCAGCTGACCCTTTTACGCTAGATCGCGGCAACTGGTGGTAGCCCGTATCTTTGGAGTGGACGATTGCCCCTGCATTACTTGGTGCGGAGGTCAGGTCCAGTTCTTGCTCGCTGCGATAGTCGGTCATAGTCGGTCATAATATCTTGAATTTCTTAAATGATGGTTCACTGAATCGCAAAGAAGAATGCGACTCCGAACCGTAGTATACATTGAGTGCCGTCAGTGACATGTGCCTATAGTCAATCCGGTAAACAGGGACATCAGATATAAAATTAAAATATATTAAGTTTCTCACAGCTCGGGCGACCGTCTGCGTAGCATAATGGACTTGTCGTTACTCCGGAACCATCAATCTACATTGTGACCTGGTTCGATCCCGCTCATCGGCAGGATATTTTTTCTATTGGAATACGACATTCAAATTATTCACATCTGGTAGCTGCAGTCTGAAGGAATTATCTACCATAAAAATGCCTGTGCAAACAGATGTCCGCGTGGTCGTGCGGTACAAGGCACTACCTCTTGTTAATAATCATGAGATTGCCGGGGCCCCGGGTTCGAATCCCGTCCGCACAACTTTCACACCTTTTATTTTTTTTGAGCGCACAGTGTAGACAGCAGGAAATTTGCGGAGCAGTCGGGCTCCGCAAATTTGCAGATATACACACATAGTTGCAAATATATACGTGGATATATGTCATGATAAGCTAAAAACTACCAAAGTAAAATCGAAAAGATATCAAAAATGTACAAGTCTAGAGTGTAGTTCCAATTTTTTCCACCAGGTAGCGCTCGCGTCATTTTTTCCCTTAACACTAAGTCCTGTTCCTCTATACTTGTTGCTAGACTTAGGAGCTGCACACGGGGTATAGGTGGGGTTTGGGGTCGTGGGAACGGCCCGCAAAATTGGCGGGCGCGACTGGCGCGAAGCGCCAGGAGCGCCCGGCAATTTTGCTACTGTCTAAATCACACGCCCAAAAAAGTGCAAAAGATCGACCCCGCAAACAGGTCTTGAAGACTCGTATGGAAACGATGAACGTTTATCCGAATTGTTCTTTCGATTCGTTAATACGAATCTACAACTCCGACAGAAGTTTCTAAAAGAACCTTCACGGGATTCGATCCCGGGACCCCTGGCACATGGATTGCGTTCGCTAACCACACGACCATCAGAGGATGTTCACGTCGCATGTTTGTTTGATCAATATATTTATAAGAGACACCTGAGACAGTTGCAACCGAAGATGTCTCATATATACCAAATAACCATGTGACGTGAACATCCTCGGTTGGACGTGTGGTTAGCGAACGCAATCCATGTGTCAGGGGTCCCGGGATCGAATCCCGTGAAGGTTCTTTTAGAAACTTCTGTCGGAGTTGTAGATTCGTATTAACGAATCGAAAGAACAATTCGGATAAACGTTCATCGTTTCCATACGAGTCTTCAAGACCTGTTTGCGGGGTCGATCTTTTGCACTTTTTTGGGCGTGTGATTTAGACAGTAGCAAAATTGCCGGGCGCTCCTGGCGCTTCGCGCCAGTCGCGCCCGCCAATTTTGCGGGCCGTTCCCACGACCCCAAACCCCACCTATACCCCGTGTGCAGCTCCTAAGTCTAGCAACAAGTATAGAGGAACAGGACTTAGTGTTAAGGGAAAAAATGACGCGAGCGCTACCTGGTGGAAAAAATTGGAACTACACTCTAGACTTGTACATTTTTGATATCTTTTCGATTTTACTTTGGTAGTTTTTAGCTTATCATGACATATATCCACGTATATATTTGCAACTATGTGTGTATATCTGCAAATTTGCGGAGCCCGACTGCTCCGCAAATGCCGACGAATGCAGGCATTAATGGGGCCCCCAGGGGCCCCGGCCGGCTGGAAGCCCCGGCGGCATTTGCCGCCTGGCTGCCCTGGCCAGTCCGACACTGCAACTACCTCACTGTTTCGCTGTTGAGTGGATGATAAATTTTACTTCACTGACAACAATCGCTTTCCAGAATTATTTTTCGAATCTTTCGACGTACGCCAGGTGTTTGTAATGAAAAAAAAACGGTGCGTGAGTAAGAATTGAACCCTAGACCGTCTCCACATGATCCACACATCTTCACCACACGACCACTTCAGCCCATGTAATAACCGATTTTTTTTTGCATATTTCAATTGCAAGGTATGAATAAAGAAGACATGAGGTCTTGGCGGGATCCGATCACGGTATTTCCCGCATATAGACCACACTGGCTGCTGCACCCTCTGAGTTTATTTGGGCATATATCACCTGTTACACCAGCTAAATTTAAAGAAAAAATTTCATTATCTACAGATGAGCCAGCATGAGCAATTCCAGACAACTGTCCACGCGTAAAGAAGAGTTCAGGAGGGGGTAGCAATCGGCAACTTATATTTTATGATGTATGATTGTGTGATGTATGATGTACGTATCAAGCGAAGTAAAATCATCAATTTCACTTACCCAAAAAAAAAACTTCCGTGTGTTTTGTGTTACTTAAACCTGCAGCGTTTTTTTTTTTTTTTTTTTTTTTTAAATCGGTTAATTAGAACGGTTTTTTATTACAACCTTGTGTCGTTCCATAACTATTTTCAAAAATATTCATGTTTTTTAAATTAACTTTTTGGACTTTATAAAAAAACGGAATTTTTTTTTTGAAAACAACAAAAATAGTTTTCATGACAACGAAAATTTCAGATTTTGAAAAATGTTTTCTTAGTTCTATGAAAATTTCTACGATGAAAGTGTTACAAACATGAACGAAAATTGAATGAACAGAAGAATTGAACGAATAAGAGAGAAGTCCCTTACAAATGTAAAGGACTTCTCAAAGGAATAAAGAACAAAATAAACTACGCTCATCAAATTGCGTTGCTAAGCCCTAGTGATGAAAAAAACTATCATCCTTACAGTCACAGACCTAGAAATATTTTCACTCGCTACGGAATGAAAGAAGAAAAAATTTACTTAATTAAATATCAATGAAATAAAGGCCTTTGGTGAACCAAAAGGACCGAAAGACAAATTTAAAGAATACATTAAGGCTACAGGATATTTTATTTTGTTTCAATTTCTTTTTTGTTTCTCTTTTTGTTTTAGTTGTTTTAAAAATCAAGTTTGTTAAAAGTGTATCTATGAATTTTTTAGGACTTTCCCAAATGTTGACTGTTTTTAGTGCAATTTCTAACGCTGAAAACTGCTGGTCTATAACAGGTTTTTGTGGAATCTTTGGTCTTGTCTGTCTGGTCTGGTCTTCTCTCTTGTAGTGACACATCTTCTTTTCATTTAGATGAACGACGGTGGTGGTGAAACTGGCAAAACTGGCGAAGATGGCACGATCCACGTTCCCAGTCAGCTAATTTGTTGCAAAAGCAATCCGAATTCTTTTAAAACCTGCTGACACCAGAAAAAATGTGCTTTTCTCATGTTGGACAATTTTGTGAATCTTCTTTTTGCTGAGGGATGAGCATGTAAGAAAACAAAAAAGGAGATCTATTTTTGGGCATTTCTTGGTGTCGAATTCGTTAAAGCAAACAATTATTAGGTATTTGATTTTTTTTTAGAATGATTCTAGTTTATGTACACTTGTATATGTTATTACTGATAATTAATCGTTGAGTTAAATATGAGGAATTACCTTTCGGTATGTGGTGGCAAGGTTAGAGCAGTTATGGAAATATAACATAGAACTGATATCAAACATTTTTAAAAATTATTTGTTAGTTTGTTAGTTTTAACAATTAGTTTTTATTATTCCCATAGTAAATGAAAACAGACCCGAGCATAGTAATAGTCAACTCATATTTCATGCAGAACAGCTGTAGCTTTTGCAGCGGTGTACAATGGCGACAATGTCTCCTATATTAGCGACTTGATCTTGATTGGATTTGAAATCCAGAATGAAAATCAATCTCCTGGAACAGGAACCAGAAAATGTTACAATTTTAATTTCCTTTTCAAATCTTGACTTTTCTGACCTCTATATTTAAAAAGGTGGGCTTGATTATAAATTGAACCAAGGGCTATGGCGCTGAAAGGCGATATCCGCTTCTGAATTTGTTTAGTACATGAAATTAGATTTTCTCGTTTGAGAAATCAAACTTTCTTGTTGTGTCAAGCTTTGGTTAAATAAATTGCAATCGCAAATACACAATTTAGGAAATCTTAAGGAGATCTTGCAAATTTTAAGATATTTTGTGATTCCTGTTACCATGAAGATGTGTTTTTAGTTTTAACAACTGTCAATAAGGTTTGATTAAAGAGTGTGCTTGAAGAACAGGTTATAATAATGGGTGTAATCAACATCTTTAAAAAACACGGTCCCTGTTCTGTTTGATATATTTTTTGGTAGATATAAGCATGGTTATGCTATATATATATATCACTCTACATATGCGAAATTAACATCAAAAATTGGGTAAAGTTTTAAAGTCTACTCATTTTAAGGTATACTTCGAATCTGCAATTTTAAAAAATGTCACTGGAAAGTTTTGCAGCTTTATATATATAATAAAAAATAAGAAAAATAAATTTAGTTTAGAATAACGTACAGATTAATAAAATTCTTTACACCTAAGTAAAAATGACTTATAATGAAACACTTGGTCGGGTTGGTTGATTTAGAATAGGCATGGTGGGACCTTTCACAGTATCAGCAAAGTCAATCAAAAAATGGAAATGGTCTATCTAACAACTATTTAGCGTTACTATCTAGATATTGCTGCACACATATGCGTGGTCAGCGAGAATTAAACAATCCGCTTTATTTTGTGTTTGATTTTCGTTTTATAAGCATGTTAATTATATATATGCATCGATCGACTTAAAGGCAAGTATGTGTACCAATATTCTACCCATGCGGGGTAAGATACTACGAGAAGGTAGTTAGTTAAATCTATTATTATTATCGTCATTCTTAATATTATTCGTGTGGGGCTCAAGATATTATCTAATTTACACTGGACAGTCTTAAACAAAAAAAACATAGTAATCGAGTTGCTTTATTGAAAATGAAATCGTTTCCTTTGCTATACTTTATGCGACAATTTATAATATATCGTCAACTTGTCATCAGATCTGCACAATATAAATACTTTTAAAGAAAAGCTTCCACAGAATGTCCATGTACTTTAAATTAAATCAACAAGATTTATAAGAATAATTTGAATTCTATTAGGTAAACATACATACAATCACACTTTCTGGTAAGTAACAATCTCAAACGAGGTCTACCTATGTGAAACAAACTTCATTGATAATATTGACTGGAAAAATAGGAAGGATACGAATATTTCAGTTGTAGCTAATATAGTTTTCACCCAATAACGTGAAAGATATTTTTTTTGGATGTTAAATATATTTATATATATAGGTAAATTGTGAGGGCAACTTGATAAATTATGTGAAAGCCAAAAAAAAAACGATTACAAAAAGATAACATGTATACTTTTTTTTGCTGATATCAGTGCGTTTCCTCCGATGATATTACTATTCAATGCAAGCTTAGAATAGATAGAGCATGGCATGGCTTGGCCAGCGCAGTACTCTGGGACCTGCTTTATTAGCCACGTGCTAGCGCTATGAGTATGGATAATTTGTAACAGTAATTAATTCTATTCACGTAATTGTGTAGGAAATCATCCCATTCGTATGATATGCTAGACTATAGGCGAAAATTGGGTAGATCATTTCATAGTTAAATATCGATCAAATAATTGTGTGTTTGCTAAAATGTAATTAAAATTTGAGGATAACCAAGCTTAAGCTCAATTGTAGTATCATAGGAGAAAAAGAAAAGCGCAACATTTTCACTAAATTTGCACGGTTATTACATCGGCCATAAGTCCTCACTGTACCACGATCGAAACATCAGATAAATATTATATTCAACAGTTTTGCCATCAAAGATTCAACCAATTAATCAACATCAATAACGATCTATTTATCTCACTGCTGCTATAGTCTTCGGAGAACTTGATTTTTTTGGTCAACATCACCCAACTTTCTTTTAACACTGCATGGTCATCATTATAATGCAATTATAAAAATGCAGTTTTTATTAGCTTTTATCACAATTATCATGATGAACTCTACGGGTCTCGCAACAAGCACCCATGTTGACAACTATTCTGTTATAATTTTTCGTGCATGACTTTGGCCAAACCTTCAGTAAAAAAGCTCAAAGCATTTTAGTAGGATATACAAAAATGCAAGTTGTTTAAATTAAATCAAATAATTACCTTCATATCTGTGTGAAAATGAAAATTCTTTTGTGATTTAAAAACTTAGTTTCTTTTGGTCCCTAGTAACCACGTCCAAGTTACCTATCCTTATTAACAGTGACTCCATTATTCTATTTTGCGATATATTCACATTTGATTTACAATTCATGAACATGCCGGCTGCTGCTTGTTTTTCACCACTCAGCGAGCTGGACGAATAAATAAAAGCCTCACGGATGCCTATCGAAAGTATTGGAAACTGTATTCACATTCATTCCACAAGCAAAGCATTGCTCGAAATACTATAGGTGGCATTACGCTCGCTACAAGAAAATGTAGTATAAAATCACAGTATCGTGTTAACGTAATTACGCGGCTAGCCAATATGTCACGCGATCGAACCAAATTGTGGAACTAGAATCAGCCAATTACGTATCTTTATACAAAACATGTGTGACGCGTGTGGTAAGGTGGGTTGTGGTATAGCTACAGGTACATCTCGTGTACTTTTCATAATCGACGACTATCATCATTTACAGAAGGGATATAATAATTTTTTACATTATATGCCTATTAAAATTTGATAAATACGTTCTTTCTGATAAAATGTAGATTGGTCACCTGGAGATCTATCATCTCAACATCATAGTAATAATGATTTTATTTTATATATATATTATATAATATATACAATTATCTGAATTTGAGTTATTTTCATAATAATGTAAAAAGAGATGAATCGAATCACTTTCACACACTCGCGTGCGAAAGCCATTAACACGTATGTGCCCTTGATAAATCTAATCATTGTTAGATTGATAAGGTAATAACAATTAATTATTTTTGTTTTCGTTTTCAGAAAGTGATGCAAATAGTATGGTTTCACTCCTAAAAACATGGTCCGCCACTTTTGAGTCCTCTCTCTCTTGACGAATTTGTCCAACGAGGAAAATGACAAAGCACGCCATTTTCCGCAACTTTGTCGCCTGCTGCACAACAACATGATATTGCTGGGGCTGCGTCGACCAAACGGCGCAGCGTTATACTTGCAAAGGCCTGTTCAGCTTGCTGCTCGACGACGGCGCCGAGTCGCTGTTTGACGGCGACAGCTGGCCTTTTGTTCCTATTTTCAGCGTCGTCGCGTTGGCCTCGACGCCAACGCCGTTAGGGTTCAGGTTCATTGTCAAACCCACATTTATCCCGGCTGCAACACAAGCGATCGAAATATTAACATATTAAATACATCACTTAAATGCAAGTTGATTAATGTTGCGAAATTAAATCTCGACTATGAGATTCTCTTGATTTAATTCTCCGTTAAATTAAATACCAAATTCGATGTTCAGCGCCATTCTTTAGACGCGTCATTAGTCATTAAATTAGTTTCGATTTGTTAAATCTGGGGAGAATTGTTAACTGCGATCTGCAGTGTGACGGTGAGGGGTATTACAGACAAAACATGCTCTACAACTACAACTACACTCACTAGACTCGTTCTAGGTGCTTTTATGAAATAAATAGCAGATTTTTTGGAGGTTAATTTGAGTTGATCTCAAAAAACATCCCTTCTGGAGACGAAACACTCAAGAGCCGTTGTTTATTTTTTTAGAATTTAAGACATTCCCGTACAAAAAATCAAAACTGTCAAGGTAAAAAATAATTTTTATAGCAATCAGCAAGAGTACAAACACAGTTAAACCACCAACAGCTATCTATTTCCAGCACCAAAATGTCTAGCAACTACGAAATCAACACACAGAGATCAAGAATCCTCACAAATCTATGTTTCAATAATATTTTACCGATTTCAAATAAAATGTTCATAGATGAAAATCTAAATCACATGTACCCTATCACATCGAATACCACTGAAAAACACCAATTGAACACGAATGTAACACACAATCAGACAGTGAGAGAATACGGTGCGGCAACCACAGGGTCTGGAGCCAGGGCCCAGAGAGTGAACACACGCATTTACCTGGGTCTGGTCAACCCTAGATTGTCGTTGATAGATTTGCAATCAGGGATCATATTGATCAGACGAATCCTGGCGAATCTGTGGCAGTCCACGGGCCAAGATCCTGTGGTCGCGCTGAATCGTAGAAACACAGACATCCAATGTTCGAGTTATTTTGTTATTAACTTGTAGAAAGACGAGCGGTTAATTGCCAAATTCAACACTACGGGATACACATAACTTATAGAAAATGGTTTAAGAAAGAGAGAGAGAATGAGAGAGAGAGAGAAAGAGAGAGATAGAGAGAGAAAGAGAAAATGAAAGAAAATACGTTTAAGAAAGTGCAGTACAGATATCATTCTAAAATAAAAATATATTAAATTATAAAAACTTTTTATTGAATTTTTTCTTTTTCGCTGACGCAAACGCTTCCGTTGATTTAATTAATCGCAAGTTTTTTTTCTCAGGTTCAATACACATGGTAAAATGGTATAGACGATAGTAAATAACTATTATGATTATTTTCTATCACTTCGTTCAATCCAACGCCGTGGCAAAAAAGAGCCGGAGAATTTTCTCTAAATTGAAGTAAACGGAGCCAAAAACGTGCCCCCATAATTCTTGAAAGAAGGAAAGAAAGCGTTTACGTGTGCGCGAAAAGATTTTTGTCTGTCAGCCGAACAAATAGCTAAATTGAAGAGATGTCGTGCTAGCTCGTTCTGTCAGACTTGTCAGATGGCAGGCTGCATACCAACAACACCAGCTAGAGATATCTTCCACGTTTAGTTTGGTGCAAATACCCTATTTATTGCGCCAGTGAGGGCGTCATGCTCGTCCTATATCCCGGGAGGTGCTGGTTTTTTGCCATTCTTTCGCAAGATTGACAATCTGTTTCGGGTCTCAGTTTCAACTGCGAAAGTAGAAGGATAAGAAAAAAAAAGTTGCGATGAGGATGAAGGTTTCCAGTTGATGATGGCGTGAACGATGTGGCGAAAGAAAACTTGGGTAAAACTTTCTGACAAGTTTTTGGGAAATTACTTTTAGAAGAATATTTGGGAGAGTGAAATTAATTTTTTGGTCAATCACATTATAGCCATGCGTTTGTTTTTAACGTTAGAGATTACATGGGGGTGTCAGTGAAGTGGTGGTGGTGGGTGGGTGACAGGGGTTATACATTAGTTAATGCTGTGGGTGTAATCAGTGAGTCATGTAAAATTACAGAGTACAGGTACGGACAAAAGCAGAAGAGAATCAACGACAATTCACATATCAAACGTGTGTTTGCTCACCAAAGAAGCTGGATTGTTTCAAGTATAAGGATACAAGCTTAATGCAGACGAAACTTCACAAGGAAGTCAATTTAAGTGACTTGTTTACGACACGAGGAAATATTTCCACGGAAAAGGTATAAGATACGGATAAAGGAGGGTTGGAACAAAAAGCTAAGCGAAAGTCTCAAAAGACCTTCGAGCGAAACAAAAAAAAAAAGGAGTTCACAATATTGATAAGCCGGCGTGGAAAATATGGACAGAAAGAAAGGAGCGAGACGGGTCCACATCTTGAGTTTCCCATGGACGGGTCTGGCAAAAAAGTTGTAGTTATGCATAGATCGATAACTCACCGGTTTTCGAGCCCATCATGTCTTTCGGGTTGTTTCCCGTCTTCATGGTGTTCATCCGTCTATTCGGCGCGCCGGGTGGACCTCCACCCCCAGTAACGGGGGTACCACCTCCACCTGGGCCTCCCACGCATCCCGGACCCCCTGGCGCCCCCGGAGCCCCCGGCACCCTAGGTCCTCTCGGTTGCTCAACAGGCAGAACTCTTCGCCGCCTCTTCGGAAGCTTAGCTCTCGCTTGTGTATGCGAGTAATACATGGCGAAGTTGGATACGATGACGGGCACGGGGAGGGCGATGGTCAACACACCGGCCAGGGCGCAAAGAGCGCCGACGAACATGCCGACGTAAGTCTTTGGTACCATGTCCCCGTACCCCACCGTGGTCATAGTGACCAGCGCCCACCAAAGTCCGAGAGGTATGCTCGCAAAGTCGTTGTCTGGATTCGCTTGAATACGTTCGGCGTAGTAAACAAGACTTGCGAATATCACGATGCCTAAAACTAGGAAGAAGACGAGTAGCGTAAGTTCTTTGGCAGACGCCCGAAACGTCTGGATTAATATTTTCAACCCTGAAGAATGTCTGGTCAATTTGAACAGCCTCATGATTCGGATGATTGAGAAGAACTCTAATATGTCTGCATTCTCGAGGTGTGACGCATACTTTTGCAGTATAAGATCTATATAGAAACTGAGTGTGGCTACGTAGTCGATGATGTTGACGGATGCCTTGATGAACTGCCACTTGTTGGGCGTCGCTATGAAGCGGATCGAGAACTCGATGGTAAACCACGCGTTACACACGCACTCTATGTAGAAGAAGGCCTCGTGGGCGTTGGTCATCGACTTGTCCAACGTCCACACCGTCCGGTTGTCCGTAGTGCGGACCGTCACGTTGCGAATGGTCGGTACGCGCATGTCGGGGTGCGTTTTCAGACAGAACGACAGGATGGAAATGCAGATGAAGAACACGGAGATGACGCCAATTATCTGCAAAGTGGTAAGAGCAGCGATGTTTAATTAATATAGTGAAACAAAATGGGGTGGTTAAGGGGAGTTTTTAATTAAAGGGATTTCGCAACTTTTGGTATAGGCTGGGTACCATGCTATCTATGTCTACAATCTTTAGTGATGGTAATATATACGGTATATTTTCAGTAATTGGCACAATTTTAGTCATGTCGGTGATCTTATTAATTAGAACGTAAGAAGTATATACCTATCTAGAGCTACTAACCTCGTAACATTAACTACCAGATAATTTAATGTGTGTTAATCAAAGTTATCATGTTAAAATAACAAGACACCACTTCTAGCTACAAGTTATTTAGTCACTCGACGGCACTTGTACAAAAATTGGCTGAAAGTCTCTCTTTCATAAACTTACTGCTTTTCCCAACGATTTTCATCTCACAGCAGACCTAACGAACTAAGATCGAGATAAAACTCTGATTCAGACGTCACATCATAAATCAAACATTCGAAGATCATCTCGGACCGATTTCAATTTCACCATCGCGACCATTTCAAGACCGCAGAGAATTTCCCCCGGAGCGCGAACCCCGAGCCCGTGGCAACGTGCCCCCTAATGGCGAATACTTTCACAGTTCCTCCAGCTGAGACCGACCAAAATCTTGCACGATGTTCTGCATCCTTATGTGAAACATCGCAACGCAATATCAGTCACTCCTCGTCGCGTTTTCAACATTTCAATCATCCGCCCACAAGGTTCGTGGTGGGTTCATGTGGAGGGACGTTGGGACGGGGCGCATATCAGGTTTTCCTCCTTAAGGAAGCTGGCCGTGGCGACCTTATCTTATTCCCGCCACGATTCAGCCGCCAAACTCTCTTCGACAAGGCACAAAGAGTGAGCGAGTTTGCTCCTCCCGTTCGGCACGTGTGAAAAATGAGATTGGTTTCGAGAGTAAAAGGCCTGAGCGGATGACGACATGATGCGATTTGCTTATAAGCTACACGGATGGGGTGTGGATGGCCGAAGAAAGAACTATTACTTTGTGGTAATGATGCTATCATTTGGATGTGATGGCGGAGATCACGTGATAAGTTGCAGTTTGGGATCTACTTCATTTTTAAATCATTTTGTACAGAATGTAAAACAAAGCTTTCCATCTCAATTTGTCAATTTATATACCAACCCATTTATTTCGTAGGAGTAAATTTTCAATCACCCACTGAGGCAGGTTTTACCGCGTTTTTGTTAGCAGACACGCAAAAAAAAACATGACCAAAAGAACTGGAAAATGATTCATTATGTCTGGTTAGTTTCTATACTGGTTCAGTTCAAGAACACAAAATTCAACAGGGAATTGAAGAAAGTGTTTGGTTGAACTACCATTCTATATAATTCTCCGAGTACATTTATCATATTCACCCCCAAACTCCCTAAAGCTCAGAGCTCTCTGCAACCAATCCAACTTAGTCAAATTGTTCGCTAGTAAAAGTTACCCACTTTGGCTGCGTTTGAGGAATACGGCTCGTCGAAAAGCGACCACATTTTCGGTTTGAGCTGTTGCCACCACGATAGTCGCCCCGAGAAGTAGCTCTCCTCGAAGCCGAATTTCCGCGCCAGCTCCTCGTCACTCGGCTTCTCAGTGTCGAGGTCGAGTCGATCCAAAACGGCGAGAGTCTCTTGTGTGTCCCGATGCTGGAACGCCAAAGAAATCAGGTAGTATTGCAAAGTTTAATGTGTACACATCAACACGTCAGTTGCCTAGGAAACACACCATGATAGTTAAGCACTAATCCAGAAAAATTCAGCCAAAGTACTGGAGGGTGAGCTAAATCAATGCAGAAGCGGAGCGCCTGTTGGCAAATACTGACTTTTACTGTACATAACATCGTTTTGCTAAGTCAACTATCCTGGCGAAGAAGGTATGATATGAGTTCTTGGAATTGGTGAAAAATAAAAAATGCAAGACTTGATTGATCGGTTTTAGTGAATAGATGTAGAATAGAATGGAGTGATTTGGTAAACCGGTTCGAGAGGAAACCACGTTATTGATATCAAAACTCTAGACGTTTTGCGATGGGCAAGTGAAAAGGAAATCTTTTCAATAGTGTGCCAGGCGATTGATAATACCAACTGGTAAATTTATTCAAAATAACAGTATTTTTTAAATTCTGCAAAAATATGTACTAGACGCAGGCACTTTAAGTAACGATGAAATATATTATTTTAAAAGCATAACCATCACTTTATTATCAGAGCTAGGGACATGAAAATGTACTTTATCCGAAAAGTTGATGATCATTTCGAGGCCATCATAGCTCTCCACTGATAATTTCCCAGTCTATACGTTAATGCTTTGTGTGATTGTCAACCTCCTCCCTTTTTCCAGGGCGCAGGGAACGTACTCTGAGCACTACCGAGGCCGTAAGTGTCACGTTAGCGGCGAGCCTCCCCCAGCCAAAACCAGCTTGATGTCTATTGTAACTCCAAATGCTTTCACGTCGCGGTGTGTATCGGTACAGAGACTTGCTGATAAATAGGTCGACATGAACAGGAAACGTCACTTTGGTTTGCTCGTGTTCTAGCATCAAGAAAAAAAGTTCTTTTTTTATCCACGCGTAATTGATTAAGGCAATAAAAGGTCTGGCCTGAGAAAACGGTGCCTGTAACCGACGCTGACGCGACGCCGACGCTGGCACCATAACGCGAGAGGGAAATGGTGATAAGATCTCACCAGCCTCGCACAGAGTATGTCGGCACAAGTTTGTACACGTTAGTTAAACGATGATAGGGATGGGGTGGCGAGCTAGATACCTATAGAAATAAAGTACCTATATATATCTATACGTGGCTGGATCACTGTGTAGGTATAGACCAGGGGTGGACACGCATGAGGCCATGAGAGCTACATTCCGGTGTTTCAGCTATTTTCAGAGAGAGGAAATTTAAATGAAAATAATGCAATTAATTTATAGATTTAATTTATGAGCGATTCTTTAACAACACCCAGAATAGACCAGATCGTCTCAGTGTTTTGAGGGCAATGTGCAATATTAGGAGGGGGGGGGGGGGGGGGAGCGGGTCTGAGCCGTTTTCTTGAGAAGTTTTCAGGATGTTAGTTGTTTTGAGTCTTATCTAGACAAGAGAGGGGATGTAGAAAGGCGATATAAAAGGGGGGGGGGGGGGGGGGGCAGGCTTATTTTTTCCCAGAAGCAAAGATTAATTTTTAAGATAATTTTTGCGTTTTGGGTCAGGGGTTTTGCGTTTTGAGCGTTTTAAGTTTCGGGTTTTGGGGCTGAAGATGACATCATCAGGAGGTAAAATGTTTATAAAAACAGTTCATATTGTGAGATACTTGTGAACAAGATTTGTGAAAAATATCAGATTTAAATTTCAAATGTAACACTTGATTGGACAATTTCAACAATTTCAACAATTTTGGTAGCAAAATTGATCGAACGCGGAGAGAAAATCACGTGTCAAAAGTGTTACGATATCAAAACATTACTTGTGCACCTTTAAAGCGTGCATTTTTCATCAGAATCGGAGTAGGTATTACAGCTAAAAAAAAATAAGCAACAAAATGAAAATAGATTCTTTTTTTGTATCGATGACTGGCATCAAGTTTCAAACCACGCAAGACGTTACTAAATTCAGAGCATAAATGACATGCGATATTTCAGTCGAACAAGATTCTGATCCAGATACGGTGTTTACTAAAATATGACACAAATACAATTTTGTTGATCCAACAGCGAATATTTATAGTAAATAGCGAGTTGTCTTGTGTATGGTTACAGGTGGCTCTTCATGAGTTTAACCTGTTACCTTTTTTTCTTGATGTTAGGCAGCATCAGGCTGGTCGTTAATGCGGCTTGGACGTCGTCGGAAAACGCGGACAAGTTCTGTGCGGTTAGAAACTTTTTTCAAACGCTGCGTTCTGTTTACCACATGCACAGAATGGTGAGTAGCTGATTTAAAGCAGCTGCTCAAGACGTTTAGGAGATCGGGGAAAACAAGTCATTTAAATCTAGATTTCACCAAACGAATCTATTTTTTGGTTTCTAGTTTTTATAGGAGTTGTCTCTATGTCTGAGCTGAAATTTAAAACAGATTTCAAGCGTGAAGCAGTCGACTTAATTTTTTTTGTTCGTGGAAATTAAAGTTTCATCTTATTGCTGAGGCTCGTAGTCGTTTTGGTAATAACTTGTAATTGCATAACAGTTACGTTGGGTATAGGTACGACTTAATATCTATTTAATCTCCTAAAGTTAGTAACAGAAACATTACATTTTACAATGTAATAAATTGTTCGGTAATCTTTACCCCAAAAAAAGATCATTGTTTTCGTTCAAGGCATCTCCACTTATTTGCTTTTTTTCTAACGAACAAACGTTGACTGTAAGATATCATAATTCAAAATTCCAATGAACACCGGATTCAGTATCACTCCCCCAGATACGTTAGATTCTGCCCTTTGCAAGAATACCGGGGTTATTTGCTTAAACCTAACCTAATATATCAGCACCAAAATAACAAAAAACAAAAATAATTGCAATACCGTCTTGGTGCTTGGTGCTGAAGCGAAAACTACGGTTTAACTGGTGTGAACAAAGTTCCAGAAAGCAATTAACTGTACATGTTGTTTTGTTGGGTGCTACTCGATCTGTATTAAACGTCGATCGAGAAGGCTAACTTAACCCGAACTCCGAGTATATGCAAATGTGCTCGACTGGAGCCGATGTTTGAGGAGCGGCGGCAGGATCTGTCTTATTAGAACGATTCGCTGCACCCTGCCAGGATATTTGATTGTAAATCGGTGAAAAGATATCGCTCAGTGAAGTACTTGTACATGAAACGAGATATCATTCAACCACAATTCAACCGTTTTCAATTGGGATCTGTTTCACATGGCTTGGCAAAGTAATTTTCCGACTTTTTTTTGGTTAATTCAGAGCAATGAAGCTAGAACCTTGTTATTCTGTTTTGCTGTTTTGCTGTTCTGTTTTGGGCAGCAAAATAGAAGAACGAGGTTCCAGCCCTCGTTGATCCTTGATGCGGGGTAAAAATTTCAAGAATCTCACTGATACATTTTTGATTTAAAGTGGTTCTATCTTCCTTGTAGGTTGCTCCTAGTTTAAGCGCTAAGCTATCGTATCATTTTAAGAAACTGCCAAGTATAAAAGCGATTCGATTCGAGGTTTAGGTACATGATATTGGAATAAAAAATGAATTGTATTGAATATTTTGTCTAAAGTACGTAGCTGGATTAAGATCGAATGGTTTCTCTCTGGATATTGAGAATTGCGCGATGACTCCTTCCAAGGATTCCATCCGTTCGAATCCTAAGTCAAGTCACGAAAAATACTGGGTATTGTAGTTCTGATCGAAAATGTAAAATATGAAATACGAGTGACTGCAGAAAGCCACATAATAAATATCATGACTGTAGAGTGGACTTTGAGTGATTGATAATGATGGCGTGACTACGTCACATCGACCGCCGACGCCGACGTCGAGATGGGCAAAAGGACGCCATGCGAAGGAACGCATGATCTTTAGCAGGGCTACTGTTTCAAGTGCGAGTTAATACTTCTGGAGATATGTTTATTTTATATATTGATATATTTTGTAGATATATTGTGTTAATACACATATATTTTTGATGAAGTCCCATTTCAGTTCAAGGAGATTATTTTCATTTGATATGGTATTTTTTTTTTTTTATTTATTTTACTAGAGATACGGCATTAATGCATCCCCCACATCATTTTATTGCTTTGAATGATTTTCATAAAGTTTAGCGATTTTATTTGGAAATGCACATTATTGTGGATGATGACATAGTTTTTCACCGCACGGTTTGGCGTGTTGGAAACACCGGTTCTCGTTAGATCATCGAAGTTATGCAACACTGCGCTGTGTCAGGTATTGGATGGGTGACCATTATACACATGACCAGTTCTGTTCGGGAGAGAGGTTGGAGGGATGAAAGTTAGTACAGCAACTTCATTCGCCTTGCTTATCAAACTCTCGACAGCATGGATTTTTGGAGGAATCCTGCTGTTCGAGTTGTACCGTCCTTCGGAAGGGACGTGAAGCCGGTGATCCCCTTGGTGCTCTTCGACAGGAGTAGGCTACGTGCCGGCACCGGATTTCCCCTACTCCCTTCTAGGCTAGGTTAGGTTCATCATCATCCTCATCATCATCCACTCATTCACCGATGCCATTAGACCAGTGCCGCAGGGCCAGTTGTCAAAACAGTGCGTCGTTAAACACCACAAATAATAATAATGCCCTAGTTGCTAGAGTAGCTGCTATGGTGTATTGACTATGGGGTAAGAAAAAAAAGTTATCACAAGCCACTTATGACCGGATAAAACAAGTTGTCAGAAATAGGAAGTTCTGTCAGAAATACTGACGTGCATAGAAAAGTTGAGAACTATCCGTTCGCCTCCGAAGAAATCGAAAGATCCGATCGGCTCGAACAGAGCCAGCAACTTCTCAATTATATTTTTGGCCGACACATGCTCTCTCATTCTAGATATTCTAGAACGAATCGTGACCGCCAGTCTTTTTCAAATTCAATTCCATAGCGCGCTGTTGCGCCTTTCAAAGAGCTGACACGTAGGAAAATTGATTTATTTCATACTGTAAGGGTTTTCATTTGATTTTGGCAGTTGAAATTGAGGAAAATTTACTTTAAAAATCAAATTAAAAGTCCCCAAGAAATTTAGCGCTAACTAGGTCATGGAAATGGGAACACCGAACAAGAAGAAAACAGCACACGAGTTTCCTTTGTGCACTGAAAAAATTCTAGCTGATGTGCGATAAACACGGCAAAATGCAAGCTGATAATTTTTTACACAATATTTTTTCTTAGCTTATTTCCATCGAAACGCTGTTCAGTCTTTCCTATAAGGAAAAGAGCATTTCCTTTACGTCTTACACGTGGTACGTTTGCAAGTATCGGTTGACATGCAGCGGAAATGGACACTGTAGGAACCAACACAGGATCCCTGTGCTGTGTACGTGAGAGGTTTACATAGGGGGTATCGACAAGCCTCTATTTGTTACCAATTGAAGTGAACTCTCTCTGGCTGACTTTATCCTGGTCAAACAAAGGCACTTTGTGTGTGCTATACGTGCAAGAGCCGTTTACAGAGATTTTCTAGGAGGATATAACAGTATGTTAGGGAAGAACTAAGAAGTTGGCTCTTATAGAATACCATTGACAGAAACACATTCACGAACCATGATCGGAAAAGGAGATGTGAAAAACAAAGTCAATTTTTTTTTGCAAGCATCAGTACGATGCATCATCTGAAGGTGACATATCTAAAATCTGCTCGAATTTTGTTATTTATGTTTGGCTCGAAAAAAATATATGAGGGTTCTTTTTAGTTTTATAATCAATCAAGTTTCTCTCTATAAAAGATTGTGTACATCTTCTCGCGATGGCAATTCTTTATCGGGCTCATTTGGCAAAGTCATTTTTGAAAATTTTCATCACGGGCCGCGACTTCTGCACTGATGATTTGCTCAGAACTTGTTGTTACAATTTCTTTCTCTGACTTCTATCCTCCATTAATCTTTGTCTGTGTTTTC
The DNA here is from genome assembly GCA_947568835.1 of Protonemura montana. Lineage (NCBI taxonomy): Eukaryota > Metazoa > Arthropoda > Insecta > Plecoptera > Nemouridae > Protonemura > Protonemura montana. Next base: position 14,119,038 of record OX387602.1, read on the forward strand.
TATACCTTCTCAGTGAAGTTCTTCCTTTTCACATGAATCTGCCATCAAACTGTACAAAATATATACCCCCACCCTCAACACTTTTCACTTCAAGCCACGTCGAACAGAATATTTTACATCTATTCAAGATCTAGAGCAACGTTGCATGCCGAATCGATTTCACCCATCAACCATCAGCTGTATAGACTTTTCCGCAAGATATTAAATATATTAGATTCCTCTGCAAAGCGCTGTCACCATTATCTCTTCTAGTCAGCAAACATGCTTCCAAACACAATTGTCCTCCACAATTGTTCTGTTCGAAGTCGACATGAAATGTCTATCTCGACATGTCCACTGTTTTGTTGTCACGCGGTCGTCGGCGACGGCGTCGATGTCGACGTCGGCGTCGCACTTGTGCTGCGAAGCGTCGCGACGCCTTTAGTGGCGCCGTTACCGGAATGGCTAAAACAACCGCACTGACAAGCAGAGGTACAGGAAATGAAAGCGTGTCACATCTGTCTTGTCAGAACTACCACAAAACACGGATCCCATACACGTCTTCGCCGTGCCCCTACCCTCGACGAGATCTACCCCCTCTCACGATGCCGCCCAATCCCTCAAACCCCGAGTCCAATGGAGCCCCCATGCTCAATCACTCTCTGGGGCATCATCCGTGCCCACACAATTGCTGTGGGGTCTAGATTACCCCAGAAATCTCATTCTCTTAGGAAGGACATTTCTCAAACTCGGCGCGTGGATCTACATTTACTTCCATTATCGTGAGGGGCATTGGAAGGGGGCTTCATTTGGAAACTCTCCCAAGTCTCATATCTTATGATTAAATAAGCTATCTCCCAGCTGAGCCAGCTAGAAGTGCATGCCTGTTCAAAACGTGTATTTATAAACCACAATATACATTTCTAATTTAAAATAAGATCGATTTCTTTTTTTGAAGTACCTCGACGGCATCCCTTGTGGAATACCAATCTTACGAATGTTTCAAAATGTAGAGATGGATAGAAATTTCCCGTCGAAACTTTGACCATGTTGGGCGCACAAGTGTAGTTTATAGGTCTGCTAGATTTACGCCGGAAGTTTATGATAGCTTTACACGTCAGATAGTGTTGTTACCTATCCCAATTCTAATTCCCTGGATAATATCTAGGAAATGTTTGAGACAGACTTCGCGAATATATCGGTTAGCAAATTCACTGTAATGAGCCATCTCTAGTGATTACAGTTGCCGGCGCAAAGTTGTACTTTCGCATTGCAATAGGTGTCAGTCACATTGTTGTAAGTTTCGCATGTTCGCAGCGGCGATGCAAAGTTTCGCTGCTCGCGCGCAAGGCACGCCGGCGTCACGGCACTCGGCTGGGAAATGGGACGAGAAAGCTTTCTTCTAGTGACGTACATATCTTAAATGGCTGCCGTGTATTGTTCACCATATTCTATCAAACGAACGACGTGCGCGCACTAACCGTTGTAAGGTCGCAAGTCATTATTGATATTGATTCGGACTGTAAAATTTATTGCATCGCTTTCAATTTGGTAATTCTATTTCCACAGTCAGCGTCGAGCTAAAGCTTCGCTCCCGCAAAGGATAAAATAATGGATATAATCGATTATTGGTGCGCATTGAAAAATCACCATGGCGTATGCTTTTTTTTTCTTATGTTATTTTCCTATCACAAATATCTATAACCAATCGTGTGGAAGCATCCATAGGAAATGAGCTTTTCTGCTTTGCAGTGCTCTATTTTCCTATATAGTTATGAGCTTCATCTTGGTTCTTGACTGTCAATGTTGACCTAATCAGTTAATTTAAATTATGTATGAGAATAAAGGTCCTTGCTAGAGTTAACAAACCTGGTATACTTGAGTATAGTTCAACAATTCACCAATCAATGCCTGCTTTTCATAGAGCCTGGAACTTCTCTGTTTACGCAGGGAAAGGTTCGATATTGTAATAAACGATTATTTCTCAGACTTGCCTATCAATTATTTCTCGCTGACAGGGTGTGGATTAATTATGCGATCCTCTGTTTGCTAGGTTGTGCTCATGTGTACATGTTAACGGCTGAGGAAGCATTAAACAGCTATGACATTGGTTGTGATTGGAAGGAAGGCAAAATGTGAGTCAGTAGGTAATACAATCAGATCGAGACGCTCAGAGCTATTTCTCCTGGAACGCTGACTCAAATCTTTTCAAAACTACGTTCACGCTTATTTTAACGTTACATGATGAGCGTGCCGTAAGCACGTCTTCAATTAACTCGTTTAGACAAACGGTCTTAAAAATATTTTGAAAATAAATTAACGATCAATTAATTACCCATTGAATTACATACACATTGAATGTTCAATTACATTGAACATGTTAAAAGTCCTGTGTTTAATCTTATAGGTATATTTAATTTTTATAATAATTAGCATCAGTTTTTCAAGGGCAAAGGGAAAAATAGTGACAATCATGTACCAACCATTCTTAGTAAAACAATTATAAGTGATAGCCAAAATGTTGAAATAAAAAATTGCAACATACCTGCGTGTAAGTCATCCAACAACACGGCTCAACTTGATTGGCGTCTAGACCCCAAAACTCAAGTTCTTCTTCAAAGAGTGGTCCGCACACATCTGTCGGATAGTGCAGTTTGCCAGTGCGATAGTAGTTGAGCACTTGTGCAAACACTCCCGGATGTCGGTCAAAGAAGTACTCGTTGAGTATGGGGTCGTAGTTCGCCAACGCCTCTGTGAGTCGCGAGAGCCGGGTGGCGGGGATCTTCTTCAGCGTGGCCTTGTACGTTTCGTGGCGGATGCCACCGACGTTCAGGACCACGCGGTTCTCAGCATCCATGTTGTTCATGTTCATGATGTGGCCGACGGATCTGAACCAAAAATACTTGTGTTACCAATGGACAAAAGCATTGATCAATCGTGACTCATGTTTCTGAAAGCTGAAAGCCCACACGGATTGAATCATTTTCTTTGGAAAGCGCGGTGTGAATTGTCTGTCAATGCGTATTGATTTCCAAAGGAAATCAAGACAGATTAGTATGGAGATGAATTGATTTTGCTAGTTGTTTGGATCAGAAATACTACTTGTTCTTAGATTGCTGACTCATGAGCGCTTTTAAAATGTTATGCAGTTGATATTTCTATAATGGAGACTGGAATTTTGTCTGGTCACACTCTGATTTTATTTCTCACAGGAAAGGAGGAGTGCATCCCTAAACGGAATCGTGCCTTATGAAATCAAGGCCCCTGATATGTAGTATGAGTGTTTGAATAATCTACCTATGGCAATGTTTATTTATATTAAAAAAAAAGTAAGAATCATTTATCTACATTTTTTTGAAACTGCAATAAATAAGTCAATTGCAGATGATGGGAAGATACAGGTTCATACCTTTAAATGATTGATGTTGAATTATAACACACATCTGACTTGAAATGATCCTAGATTGTCATTTCTTGTTTATCGCAGCTCAGAATTTACCTTTATAAACTACTTTAATTTTTTTTTAAACACATTTTTTTTTGCTGTATAAAGTGTTGAACGCATTTTTTTATAAACGCGTGAAAAAAGCTGTGAAATGACAAACTAGACATGTTTGTAAAATTCACCAAAACACTGCGAGCGCCTTTGGGATCTTACAATTCAAGCCAATTCAAAAACAGGAAAAACTACTTTTAGCAATATTATTCCTTTTCAAACGAAACTATAAATCGGAATTGAAACCCAACTGAATATTTTTACTTTACACGCCAAAAATGTATAAATCATAAAAATATTGTTTCTTTCATATACGTTCGTCAGACTTAAAAAATGATGGAAAACTTCAAACGGATTAAATCCTATGACAGGGACACTACCGAAACCAGGATTTGGGTTTTGACCCATAGCGACAAATCCTTTTCTGAGCCTGTAATGCCTCCACCGACTCGTGGCTACCCACTTCAACATTTCCCATCCAGTATACTCCCATGGAATAATATTCCTGGAGGATTTTCCATAAAAAGAATTTGTAAAGCAGGAATCGACAGGATTTTCGATTGATCCAAACCAACGGTGGCGCGCTGAAATAGTTAAACGACAGCAGGAAAGAATAGTCGTGACTTCCTCAGATTTTCAATTGCTGGTTTGTTTTATTCGTGAAGTACACATGGCTGAACTGTAATCTTTTAAGTTCATTGTGGTAAAAATAGATACCGTTATAATTTTTATGTGGTGGATATTAAACCAAATGATACTCCAAAAGCTGGCTTATAATATTTTGGTAATCGAACGTTTAACGCGATATAGCATGCTTTTAAGTGATAATACTGTTGTCCAGTTTTAATCTAGTATGAGGATTAATCAATTATATCTGCAAGAACCATATTACAGAAATTAGTACAAATTGCAGAAAGGTATAGCTAGCCAGGGGCTGAAACACGAATCAGCTTTCATTAGAAAATAATTTGAATCTCATTTAAAGATTCGTTACACATAGTTAACCATTATTTTATGCTTTAGCGGAAACTGAACGACAAAGTCATATTTTAGCGTAGAACTTTTTTCATATAAATAGTTTTTTAATTACAACAAAAGTTATAAAACTAATGCTTCAGCTATAAAACGGTTGCAAATGATTCATGCTTAGGATTTTTTTGTGTGAATGAAATGCAAATGTAATCCTTTAACTTAAATTTATAGTTTATATAGAATATGAACAAAAACAAATAAATTGAGGAAGGTCACAACGCAATAAGGTCACATCCGGACCAATGATTAATTGATTTTGTGATTTTTAACGACGCACTTTTTTGACAAGGGGCATGTGGCACTGGCATAATGGCGTCGGAGAATGAGTGAATGATGATGAGGATGATGATTAACTTGACCTAGTCTAGCACAGAAAGGAGGAGGGTAAACCCGGTACCAGCGAGGAGCCTAATCCTGAGAGTTACAAGGGAACCACGGGCTTAGCGTCCCTTCTGAAGGACGAAACAACGCGAAAAATAGGATTCCTCCTCAAACCCATACTGTCGAGAAGTTGAAAATCAAGATGAGTGAAGTTATAAAAATTTAAATCCCTCCAGCCTCTCTCCCAAACAGAGCTGGTCATGCAAGTAATTGTCATCTATCTAATAACTGGCCCAATTCAATGTTGCTTAGCTTCGGTGATCGCAAGAGAACCAGTGTTTTCAAAACTCCAAACCAGTAATACAAATCTTCATAAACGTGGACATAAAATTGATTCGATATCAATAATAATAATAATATGCGGGTGAAAGTTGGCAGCTTTAATCAATCACAATCAAATCATAAGTCATAAAAAATTACCTGAAATTGCTCAAGGAACGGTGACAAGACACCGTAAATCTTAAATCAAATATCTTGTTCGGTATAACTATCCCTAATTACTTAGAGACTAATTTTACCACCTAAAAGGCATTATCCTATTTTAGGTAAGACCAAAGTGGATCTTTTGCCGTCTCGAACGGTTCATTAGTACCGTGCAATTCTTCCGTTTCAGATGTACTTACTGGTGTTTTGAGGAAGACGAAGAGCACTAAATGCCTTTGTGGCAATTCCGCCTTTCAGGCCTCCGAACCGTCGCTGTCTTCGCCTCCTGAAACAATCGAATCGGAACTTGTGTCATCTGCCGTGTCCTTATGTCTACACATTTTCAGCAATCACAATCTCGTCTCACTGAAATAATGTAAATAGACGAAAACAGTCTAGAGCAAAGTACAATGTGTACAGATTAGAAACTTAATGACTATTTTCGTGCAGAATATTTATTGAAAATGTTCTATTCAATCAAGAGGCTGATCAAACATAAGGAAATATCAATCGAGACTTTGGTAGTTATTGTCATAATATACAGCGACTAAATGTCTTGGGTAATTCAAAAAACAACTGCTGCGTTTGGGTAGCTTGTGGAAGCATTTTCATTGGTAGTTCTCAAAAAGTCAAGGTCAAGGTCATGTAATGACCCGTTTACTGGGATTGGTTACGAAGATTTTTTTTTGTATCATTTAACACCTCACATACGTCTTTTCGTTATTGTCTCTTAAAGATTTGCCAAGTTAAAAGTTGACCGAATTTCAAATTCATGGCGTAGACGTTGCAGAATAATATACACTACTCCAGAATGTGTTAAGCCCCATTCCTTGATGTACTGCCGCGACTGTGCGACCTCTCCTGAGTCTTATACGGTATGGGCATAAAACTGTAATGCATACATGCCAAAACTTTTTATTTGGACACCTAAGTTTACACAAAAGTTTTATTAACCAAATAACGGAGCGCGTGCGCATACATTGAAGAGTTGTTCAAAGTAAAAAAGTTCGGTGCATCCCCGCGCTATGCATAGCGTAAGTGGTGGCTGTCAGCTCTGAAAGATATTCTTTATGGGAAATACGAATTAAGTTGATGTGTGAAAAAGGCCACACGGTCTTAGTTTTTTATAACTCGGGCTCGGATGAAGGCGACCCAAAACATGGTTCGGTACTTCCACGCTTTCCACGCTTTCCGCGGGTTTCCGCCCTTTTACCCGTCGAGTCGGGAGACGCTCCAGGAATCGATGTTCATGCCAGCAATGCGGGGCGTATCGCACAGTAACGCTAGACACAGACAAGACCATAGTGTGCAATCATAAAAAGTGTCTCAATTGTTGTTTTCTGATATTTGAAAACCATCGATCATGGGCATTGAATCAAAATCACCGTTTATTTCGATAAACGAAGTCACAAAGGAACAAGAAACGCTGGTTTATACGTTGATGTAAGAATGGATGAAACATTTTCTTCTTCTGAAGAGATTTTGGCATTCACACTGAAGTTTCGGAATACAATCCAGGATATTTCATTTTGAAACACTCTAATGCGTCTGACGTGAGTTCCATAATAACCAGACCTCTATTGTACGCAACGGAAAAGGCTTTTTGTGAGTAAATTTAATTAATTAAAAAATTATTTTCATAACAAAGGGATTTAAGATCAAACCATCCCAATGACAGATAAAGCGAGGAGAATATAAGGAAGAAGTAAAGTCTCTTTTGTTAGGAGGTTTCATTATCTTCGTCGAGAGAATTTTTTCATCAACATGTTTATCCTGGTCCTGTTTTTTTTTCATCTGTTATTTTAATCTTGTTCTTATGTCGGTCGGAAATAACGCCACCGTCAGTTGTTCCTTCTGGAACGCGTCTTTTCTCGCTGGTGGCTCATTTTCTAGCAGCGTCGCCAGCTATGAGTTGAAACCTCCACAGTGGGTCCAGACCCATCTTGGGTTGTCATGTGAGTCTCTATTCCCGCCTGGTTTCATGCTCTTCACATTTCAACATGCGTTTTCACCAACGACCCCATCAGACTAGAAACTTTCGGGAACGAGGAAAATTCAGAGTGTGTTTTGAAATATTATTCCCATTTTGACTATCCCGAAAGATCACAACTTAAAAATAAAAATTTTAATTCATTTACTTATCCGTGTTCGTAATTTGATTCAGTTGAAGATGTAACGAACACTTCAATTCTGCTTTTGTGTAAAATAATTTACAGTTTCATTGAATTCGTTGTTGCGATCAAAGGGCATTACTTTCTTTCCTTGGCGTCTGAGTTGGTTTAATAACTCTGTAATAATTGCGTCGTTTAAAGTCAATTAAAGTTCTATTCAGCTTTGCAGTGTTCAAAAGTTTATCAGGTTTTTGAGATGAAGAGAATGTAAACGGTGCCTTGCTTAAATTGAACTCTGCCTCATCTTTCTTAGATATAGCAAATAACGAATTGAATTGATTGAATCAAAAAGACAAAAATCTACTTTTTTCTTTAATATATATATATATAGGTATATTTTTTCATTTTCATTTCAAGCTACATGTAACAACGTATTTTTTTTTTGATTATTAGAATGGAATCGAGCCTATTAAAGGCTATAAATCAAAGGTAGCATGAAAAACACTCTAAACAAATGGTTCCCAGAGAGTTCCCAGTATAAATCTTGAATGTACCTAACAGCAAACAAATATTATAAATGATTACCATACATTATCTTAATCAATCACACAAGCAGAGTTCAATTAATCTTTTTTTGTGTCCCGGAGATCTTATAAAATATAATGTGTACCTATAGAAGACAATCTGATGACGGTAAGTAATTGCAATCTGGTGCAGTTCTCGGTTGTGTAGCATTATCATGGAGTTTGCGCACGTGGGGCGCACGGCGAGGTTCATAACGATCGGGGAGCCTGTCCACCCCTCGTCTCCAAGCATCCAGAGCACACTCCTTTACACGCGACTCTATCCCTCTCTATCCCGCTCTCTATCCCTTGGTCTCACGTTATTTACTTAGAGAAATTATGCTGATTACAATGCTAATCATTTTTCATGATGCTGTAAAATGTCTTCTGAAGATGTCGCTGTGTGTGTGTGTGTTTTTTTTGTCTTTCGCAACGAATTTGCATTATTACTTTATAGAGTGAGGTAATGGTTGACTGTTAGATAGCAAGCTGTTATGAGGAAGTGAAAAAAAGTTGCGAATATCGTAAAGTTTTCAGGCAGTATGCCAACCAGAGCGCTGAATTGTGTATTGTATGATCTTTGATACGTATCATGGTATCACTTATATATTGAATGCTTTGTCATAAAATGTGTTGCACATGAACTCATCGTGATGAGGTACTGATTCGCAGGTTAAAAAGCCTGCAATGTGGGTGTTACATAACTCAATCACAGAGTTTATGGTATCACGGTATATTCTGGTGCGGCCCTGAGTTCAATGTATGTTGTTGTACCTACTGGAAAAAATCAGCTTAAAATAATAAATTATTCTCATGAAACAGAAAATTATTTCGGTGGTATGTAACGTCCGTATACAAAACTGAGCCGTGATATTTTTTATTCGTCAAATCATTTCCCACAAAGCCGTAGCCTTGTGTCAATCAAGCGAATGGCCTTAGACGAACAGCGTGTCTTAAGCGTCTTTTTGACGTGGCACGGTTGTTTTAAATGGTTCGCGGTGGATTGCAAGATAAAGGTAAGCACTGAAAGTCTGGAAGAATTATTATAGAAAAATAAGTCCTAGAAGAAATACGATGGCATTGGCAGTTAAAACATTGATAGAAGAATACTAATCTGCTTCCATAAATTGCGCGTACAAAATTGAAATTAAATAGAGTTTCATTCAAATCGTTTGAGAAGTAACATTAGGTGGTCAATTTTTGTCCGTAAATATTAAAGAATTTTGCGAAGTATTTTTTTAGCTGACGAGAAAAACCTGTGTTTTCGTTGATATTCTATTTAAAGTTCCACAATTTCTGGAAGCAACCCGCAGTAATAAAGTTGCTATTGCTCTTGGCACTTGCGGATCAGAAGGAAAATATCTGAAAAACGAGTATAACTAACGGGGGCATGTTACAAGACACGTTTCAAAGAGAAAATTTAGAAGAAAAACAGACTTTCATTTAGTAAACGATTATTCATACACCTATTATACCTACTACGTCAAATTTTGGTAATTTGGTTACGGAATTGAGAAATTGCCGTATTTAGGGATTTACGCAGAATGAGATTGATTCTCCTATAAATAACGAAGAGATTTTTTTATTAGAAACCCAAGACGTTTTCTTCGCGGATCTTCAACTTCTAGCTGCAAGCATTTCTATATTTCGTTAAAATGATTGATCACTTTGCAATTTAAATACCAACGAAGACGAGCATTCAAGGGAGGCTGTAAGAAGAAGCCATCATTCATGAGATTTGGCAGGCAATTTGCAGAGTGGCACGAGAGTTATTGACAATCGGTTGCAAACAAATAAAACTTCATTAAAGGGTATCGCACATTTAAACCTTTTTTTATTTTATATATTTCCATTGATGAGTTTATACGCACTCGTTAGGAGTGGTTACCTTTTCCATGAGCTTTGCCACTTGTTTTTGGTGAGGAATGGGTAGGGGGGGGGGGGGGGGGTCCTTCAGACTTGCGTCTGCCCGCCGGTCTTGTGGGATAAAAAAAAGGCCCTTTCGAAAATGTCGACGTTTCGCAAGCCCGTTGACGATTCGCTGCTCGAGGAATGAAACCGTTTTAAAGACGAACCTCACGAAGCCTTTTTGTGGTTTGCTTCTCTCCTCCCCAAACGCATTTAGACTGTTGACCATCCACGGGTCAAAAGTAACAAATAATAATAATGCGATAGTCTCACCCAAAGAAATCCTTTGAGAGTTCAGACATCTAACCTTCTAAAGGCAAGAGTATTTTAGCCAGTCAAAGATTTTCTTCTTCGTCTTGATCTACAAAGAAAAAGCAGCACTCTTTGGGCCCCTTTACTTTTGCGCATCAATGATTTATTTTTGGGATAAAACCTCTGTTGGTTCAGGAAAACGTCCTGCGAGCTCAGACAGAAAAATAGAACGAGACGGAGATATACTCCATTTGGCAGTAACCCACGAATGGCATTAACTGTCGAATGCTAGAAACCAAGTTGATTTTCTTGATTGTGATTTTAATCTCCACAGAGTTTAATAATCTCCATTATCTTTTATTAATTTTATTTTCAAAACCAATGGATTACTTGCGATTAGGTTCCGTCTCTTAGGAATCGGCCAATTTTATTTAGTCAATGTATATTTATTTTATTATCTGTTTCTTTTAAGTACCATCAGCTTTTTGCGTCGAGAGATTTCTATTAGCTATTTAAATTAACTAAATCCCACAGAATTTTCCGCTGATGGCAACTATCGAAACTTAGACAGCCACACTGTCACAATGGGTTGTGATTGAAATAATTACCAAGTGTCTGAAACCAGACATGCAACGCACGCTCCAAATCACATTGCCACAATTCGCTTTTTGCTAAATTCCGAACATGTCTAAAAGTCGCAAAAGAATACCGTAACGCGCTAATGATAGCATAGCAAAGTTTCACCGCGTCATCAGCGAGCGGGAGTTCGGGCAGGCGTTTGTCACTAGCGGCGTCGTTCACATCAGAGCGTCCCGACGCCCAAGTGGTCACACCTTGCGACGCGCCGCGACGCGACGCTGGAGGTGCCATGTGGCGCCCTGCCGCTCCGTCTTCGTCTACGACCGCGCCATATCCCCTTCTCAGACCGCACCTCGCTGCTGCATAGCAAATAAAACGTTCTGGAGATTCGTGCGTATAGTGCTCGTTCTACAGGTAAAGCCTGCCGTTTCAAGACCGCATCAGATCTTTGGCTACCAATGGAGGCTCGGATAAACTGACTTTGGCAGAAAAATGTAGGGTTTCTTTATTATTATTATTTTTTCGTTTTGGCTTAAAATAACGCTGTTATTTAATTAATTATAGTCTACCTACCTAATTTCAAGTTTCTGTCAAAACATTTTACAGCCATTTTATACTTTACCCATACTCGGCAATGGGAATTCACCAGAAAACTAATCTCAACACTTCGTACGCTTTCAAAAAATATTTGAACACCTTCACTATCACTTAATCGATCTCACTAACAATTTTGTTGAAAACATTTGTCAATTACTTTCCTAATCTTCCTGCACACGTAATTTCAGTCACCATCCCATTATTAACCAAGCTGTGGGCCCAGGTTCCTGGCGACTTCAATTACCTAAGGTAGCATCGGCAATCTCTGGTTTCCAACCATCGCCTCTCACATGGCAGCTCATCGAGAAGATTGGCGGCAGGGCGGCGTTACGTCCTGTGTTACACCGAAATTCTCTTGGGGCACCCCGTCTAGTGTGACAAGGAGATACGCGAAAAGTGGACAGGCGAACTAGCTAACAGTGCGTCGAGAACATTCGGAGAAAGATATTACGCTGGTCACGCACTAGACGGAACGCACTTCAAGATTCGAACTGCCTTTGTTGGTCGTTCGAAAAGAAATTGTAGAAGAAAATGCATGGTTTATTACGAGAAAGCCACAAGAGCATTGTAAGTAAATCCATTGACACTGTATTAAGCTTCATAATTCCCAAACTCATTCCACCTGAAACCAATTTAAAGCGAAATAACTCTTTTTCTCCATGACGTGCATTTTGATTCGTACGAATGATTTCTAGTTTATGTGGCGGATTGGGTGCTGGTGTAGTACCAACGAAGACGGAAAGTAGGGCACTTTTCCAGCGTACGCGGTGGCGGCACCCTGCATCTGGTAGCCTGTTGCTATTGATCGTCTACTCCTAGCAGAGCGGCAACCAGCCGAACAGAGCTGGCTATAGAAAACAGGAGGCGGGCTAGCTGGCGCGAGAACAGCCTGCTCGGTGGCTCTCCTCGTGTAGGGTACTTTAGGTGGACAAAGAAGGTGCCACGCTGCTCTGCTATCCTTTCCTTATAACGTTTCTTACCGTATAAAACCATTCAGGAATGGACATATTGGATTAATTGTGCGTATGAAACGCTATTGATGTTTGGCTGCTCAATCTTTCGGAGAATTGTGTGGCTGCACCCTCGTGTGCAATTTTTCGTTCTCTGAAGGAATGAGGATATGAAGGATTTGTGATAATATATATTTTGTTATCCTTTTTTGGGTTACTGCAATGACATTTCCGGCAGTGTAAAAATCACGGCCGTGCCGTTAGATCCCGTTTGTCAAACAGGATGACGAAAGATCAGAGCAGATGTAAGGTAGGTGGAGGTGCCGAGTAAAGCATATATTTAAGCTGACACGAAACAGAGAGGAATCTAAATAAAATAAAAACGCTGACAACCGCGACGAAACCTAAACAAATTTCGTTTGCTAACGAATGGGTTAGTTCACTTATCAACAGCGGTTCAGGCCGAATAGTAACACTCTAGTGCACAAGTTTGTCAACATTATCATGCATATTCAGAATCAACAAGTAATTGCTAGAGCACACATTGTGCACGGTAGATAAAACTCGCGGAAGCTGGGCTAGCTACACGGGGCACGGCGTGCGACTCGGTGAATAGGTTTAACCATTCGAGATCGTGTTTACTTGGTTTTCAATGATTTCATGGTCTGATCGTAGAAATTTAGGTGAACGCTGAAATTTAATAACACTGCGCTGTAAATGTCAAAGGTTATGTAATCCTTTTTTGTGTAGACGCTTCTCGCAGGCACGATGTCCATGAACTTAAAAAAATTGGAAATTGTGATGTTTTAATAAAATAATTTTTTTTTTGCACAGAGTTTTTGTTTAGTGGTTGTTTGATTGTCTGAATAATGTCATTAGTAAATTGAGTATGATTCTCGTGATTCAAGATTGTCGTCTATTTGAACCCGTGAGAAGCAAGTTTGTTAGAGTAGAGATGTCAGAGATGCTTTACCCTCGAGCAACAATTGTGTGAACAAGGTGCACTTCAATTGCCCGAAGGTGTCTATTTGACCCAGTTCTACCATCAGGTAAAGCATTATAAAGTTTGATTATCAGCGACATTTCAGGTATTCACAAAACGTAACCCTGGGGACGCAGCCAAAGTATAAAGTTTAATTTCAAGTACATCTTTGTATGGTCGTGGCCAATATACGTCGTCTTGACATCGTATTTCGACTTCTAAGTAAGACACCATATATAAATACATCCGAAAGGCATCTTCTTTTCTCTCTGCTTTTCCTCAACTTTGATGTGAGAACATTTCGATTTTAACTGTGAGCCATGTTTCTCGTAATCAACGCCAATTGTACTAAAAACTGCATTCACAACAGTAGCCTTCATGAACATTTGTTGTAATAAGCCGGTTCGCTGAATTTACTAACCTAGATAAATCACGTTAAAGCATGGCCCATTCGTTTAACTCAATTACCAAAGCTTTCGTGGTTCCTATATTCATAACAAATCATGTATAAATTATGTTTTATTGAAAGCAGGAAAATACACAACCATAATGTCTATGCGTATGAACGGGAGAGCGCAGGAAAACTCGACTCTCAATTTATAACGTGAAAACCAGGGAAAACTCTCCTACCGTATTATATAGGCAAGTAATTTAATATTTAATACCAGAGTCAACATTCACTTGGCGTTCCTGTGTAGCTTAGATTTGTTTGAAAAAAAAAATGTCCTTAATTTTGTTTAGTTTATAAATAACTTAGCACATCCAACTGGATCAACTACGGTCAACATAGCCAGCTTCCTTGTCTCGGTAACAAGATGAACAGAATCTATCCTGCAACTAAATTATAAAGGGCAATCCCGCTGCACCGTTGTCACTCCATCTCTTTCGGTTCTTGAGCAAAGAAAAACACCACGAGATGATGACGTGTCGTCGCTAAAACATCACGCTAAAGATGTGGCAACTACGTCACCAGGCACGAGGGCTGGAGGAGGTTGCACCCTTTCTAAGCTACCTCGTTACTATGTCACCATTTCGATCACAGCGTGTTTCTTTCTTAAGCCCAGCAACACAAATTAATTATGCATGTCACTCTTTCTATTAATTCGGGCAGCTTTCTGGTGCAAGATCGATTGCTGCGCATGTGTGTGCGTGTATATGTGCGAATAATTAAACGTTAAACCGGTAAGGTGTGCGTCATAAAACTGGGGGAAAGCTTTGTTGCCATGGTTACTGCCGTGCCGTTGCAGAGAAAGCGTGAGATGGTTTAGAGCCGTCACGCCTTTTGGAGCCAACTGGAGACAACGTCCTGGCGACTCCTATTTCGCGCCTTTCTTCTGCTTTATACTCGAGTTATTCAACGACTTCTTCGTTCAACTGATCGTCTAAGCAGCAATTTGCAATCGCCACCACGGATGCCCTCTGAGCCAACGTAATTGTGCAACTATTCTCTCATCATACTACGTTCCACCACAGCGGAGTCAGAAAATTAACGCAGACCGAGGATAATTTATACGTGAACTTAGAGTAAATAGCTCAATTTGCATAATTCATCTGACAAGTAGGTATTGAGATGTATCATGGAGACAAGAGTTTATATTATACATATCTTGTCAACATAATACTTTGCTAAAGTTCCTTTTAGGAATCGTGTCATTAAAGGCTGGTTTAAGTATACCTATCATTATTATTAGCACGTTCTATCAGTGAGTTTATAGGTATCGTCCGAGGGCTAGCGTAAATGTTAAGCTTTCTGCAGAGCAAACTAGCTGGTAACACGTGGTAACGGTAGGAGTCATCCGATGGCTTTAGTGGCCACATTTTTGTTCAACAAATCTTTACAATTAAATAATTGCCACTCAAAATATCGATATATTTATGCTAATCGTTTAGGTAAGCATTATTGAAGATTAATTGAGCGTAAACCAGTCTCAAATGCAAATAATCTGCGGGAAATAACGAAATTAAATATCGTAACACTCGAAATGATGTTTCCATCTAAGAGCATCCTCCTTTCTAGTCGGTAAAGTATTAATTTTCGCTGCCATTTTTTGTGAAGACATTGTACCCTATTAAAGAAGCACAGAATTTTTTTGTACTTCAGCGAAAAACTAAACTAAGTTTACCATCAGATATTATGTGCAATTTGTTAAGCCGAGTTTATAATTACTGCTTTACAACAATCAGCGGCGTAAGCGTGGAGAAAATGCAATTTCCTTTCTCCGCCATGGATTACATTTCACCAACATACAATCCAGTTATAAATCGCACGCTTTTAAGATAATAATATGCTAGCCTTTACATAGTAAAATACTTTGACTTTGGTATCGTAGATCCCGAGATGAGACCGTTTAATATATAAAATGCAAACCCTCACAAACCCGTCGCTGGCACGTAATATGGCAAGCTGAGGGGTAATCATTTGCCCCGTTTCGGTGTTGAGTGAGCGTGCGTTGATACTCATCTGCATTTCAAATTGTCAACGAATGTTTAAGCAAGTCAAGGAACCACACGAGACTAAATGGCTCAGTTTAGATGGAGGTGCCGAGTTGATTTAAGCTTAACTTAAGCTTTTGTTACTGAACGAGATAACGGGGGAGACGATGAACGTTGTGGCCGAAGTTAAGACGTTACTCTAAAGCAGTATATTTGATCCGCGATTAAAGCATGTATTATGCTTATTTTAGTATTTGAAAATATGCAGGAAACTAAGACAAAGTTAGGTTTAGTTATGTTTAATTGTGTGTGTAATTTATGTCTATTGTGTGTGTGTAACGGGGCACTTTTTGGTTTTGGAAAAAAAGACTTACTGTGATCCGTTAAGCGACCATGCTGCTAAGATATTTTTAAAATGTAGTAATTATTGACCTGAAGATCTTCCTTGGCTGCTTAGCAGAAAAAAAATCAGTTGCATTAGCCTCCTTGCGTAATTCTGCCTCTATTGACATCCATTTTGGGTAAAATTTATTTTTGTAAGAAAAAGCTGTTAAAAATTATGGATTGCTAAACGTGTTGGCTTCATGGTTTGCTGAATATGATTTGCTGCTGCTTTAACCTAGCAGCAAAGTAAACACCTAATTATTTGTTGTTCTTTATTTTGTCGCCAGACGATTATAAGTTTCAGCAACGGAACGGTTTGGCGTGTTTGAAACACCGGTTCTCATGAGATCACCGAAGTTGAGCAACACTGCGCTGAGTCAGGTATTGGACTATCATACACATGACCAGTTCTGTTCGGGAGAGAGGTTGGAGGGATGAAAGTTAGTACAGCAACTTCATTCGCCTTGCTTACCAACCTCTCGACAGCATGGATTTGTGGAGGAATCCTGATGTTCGCGTTGTACCGTCCTTTGGAAGGGACGTTACGCCAGTGGTCCCCTTCGACAGGAGTAGGCTACACACCGGAACCGGGTTTCCCCTCCTTCCTTCTAGGCTAGGTTAGGTTCATCATCATCCTCATAATAATCCGCTCACTCACTGACGCCATTAGAGCAGTGCCACAGGGCCAGTTGTCAAAATAGTGCGTCGTTAAACTCCAATAATCAATCATCAAGTATATACCTTTCCGGCTTACTGTAAAAAAATGAAGGTGGAGGAGCCAGGTTCATTAAAGGTTAACTAGCCTTTTAGTCCTTAGAGTATTTTATGTGAATAAATTAACAGTATGAGATATTACTGATGCTTCTACCGGGTCACAGAAGGTTTAGTGTTCGTTTTAGCTCTGCACGTACACTGCAGATAATCCATAGATTAGTTTTAAATGCAGTTTATGTGATTGGTAGTCGCTACGGTGATAATAATTTAATCCAAAAAGCTCCTAACTCCAAGAATCTTTTTATTTTAAAAGAGTTCTGCAGTAAAGTGAACAAGAAGCCATCTACCACTCTCCGAACTAGGATTGTAGGACTGTTTGACGCCAACTAGAGGTGGTTCAGTGCCTTAGACACGGCATGCTGGTCTGACCTAATCATCAAGTTCTAATTTGACACTCTTCGTCGCTCCGTGACCGGAATGTGAATGCGTGTTAGGTGTCTATGCAATGCGCTCCCACCCCTACCCTTCTAGCGCTTTCCAACCATCTCAGAATAGTGGTAGCAAACCAGACTTTCTTCTTAAATAATTATACAGCTTATTTACAACTCAATGAGGTTTGATGGAAGGAAACTGAAACAGTTTGATATCTTGTATGGTTCCAATTGACAGATTGCTCTAAATTATACTGCCAATACCTATTTCTTTCTCATTTTCTTATGCATGAGGTTTTCGGTAAATGGCAGGAGGAGGAGATATGAATTGAGAAGAAACAGTATAGTAAGTTTTTCGATCAAATTTGGTTGAAGCACTTTCAAGCATATTTTGATTGTTTTTATAAAAGAGGTCCTTCAATCTCACTGATAAAAAAAACGTATCCTCGTTCCTGAAAAACCATTAGGATCTCCCACTGAGCCTCAAAGCCTTCTTCAAGGACAGTATATGTAATGCCAACACGTACAGGGGGCTGGAGCCCCGCTGTCCCCCCTCCCCCCCATATTGTGTCCACCAATAAACCAGGCGTCGCTCGGACGACCAAATTTGCGGATCTGCAACTGATTCACCGCCAATTTCCGGCCACCGATTGCCCCATCCCCCAACCCTTCCACCGCCTCTCACCATCATATGGTTCCGCTGCGCATTTGCGAGGACACCACTGTTGGTTTCGTGGGGTTGGGAGGGGGGCTTTTCCTTGGTAACGAGCAGTGTTATTACTCAACTATACACCGGTCGTGCTAAGGCGTCTCTGCGCAGGTAATTGGCTGCTAATTGCTTCGGGTTTGACATTTCGCTGTCGGTGCTGTCAAAACTTTGTGATGTCGGGAAATTGTACTTCTTGAGTCGTTTGAGTTTGTTTCCTAAAAGTTTCCCTACACAAAAGAAAAAATCCTTACCTTGACACCTAAGTATTGGTAGGTAAGTTTTTATCACTTTTCATAGATTTTTCTGAATGCGTTATACCAATTTGAAAGCAACGATCCATCTTGTGCACTAATGAAAAAACACACTATACTATGAAAAAATGTTATTGGTGTGACTAGAATGTACTGTTCTATCAATTAGGCTAAAGAAAGTAACATACTTTTGAGGAGCAGCCATCAGTTTCACTACAAAAAACAATTAATTATTCGCAGGTTTGTTTTTTATTCCGAACACGTTAAAAAAAAGCATCCTTGACTTAAATTAAAGGGTGAAAATAACCAAGCAGTCACGCTTTAACCAAGCACGTGTTAAATATCCGAGGTCTGGAATAGTTTCGACAACAAAAGTACGAAATTGTAGCACTCTGGCATAAAAAGCGTTTGGTGTCACCGTGCGAGATTGGGCTGACGTGGCCGGATTTAGATCCACAAGTCACGTGCATTTCACTTTGCTTCAACGGCGTAGCAACAGTGATGTATTGGTCAATGCACGCGGGTGTACGCAGTCCACCCACTATTAATTTTATTTTTGGCCGTACCCCCACTTTGAATTTTTGAGGGAACGCACAGGAACGCACGGGAAAGCAGTATTAAATTATGATTATTCGAAATATCCTGCACTTCTTTATTTTCAAGACGAAAATATCCCAGTTAAGGGTTTCATTCCTAAGAATCCACTAAGAGTAGGTAGGCTGGAACCATGTCGGCGTCGCGACTCGCAACAAAGGGGTTAGTTAGAACCATATTACTGTTATCACTTAGGTAGGGAAGTCGGTAGCCGCTTTCGCGGCGTCGCACGGCGGTGCAAGCTCTCAGAAGCAAGCCCGCTTCAAATAAGAAGAATTCGCAGGAAAGACAAAAATACAAACAATAACCAAAATTCCACATACGAGCCACACTGGACGAGTTAGTTCAATTCAAGATACAGAAGAGGAAGCAAGTGGATTTGCATACCCTTTCGAAGTTTCGGGCCTTGAGTCCTAAAAAACCAAAATTTGGTTTGGGAGAAGTTGAAGACACCACCAACGTCGAATGAAGAAGAGCTCAATGAAAAAGAGTCATTGTGGAAACTGATGTAATCTCCTCAACGCAAAACTACGCGCGTATCTATGGATAGTTTCAACAAAAATTTAAATCAGTATTCGATTAAAATGATTGACTTTCTTTTACCAGATTCCCGAATCCCCACCAAATTTCAAGACTGCAACAATGTGGGAAGGTGTAGACATGAGAGGGCGGCATTAATTTAATTTTCTCAAAATCATTACGTAATTAAAAATGCAGTTCTGACCATGTCGTTCCAAGCCCAATTTCATCGTAAACTCGTAGATTGACTCCAAAAGAAACCTTAGAATAAAAATTCACTTGGAGCTGCGCCCGAAGCCCCCTACTTTCCACTCTTTCGGTGCATTCGCCTTGGGTCTCCTCCTCCTCCTCCTCCTCCTCCCACCCCACCCCGCCCACCGACACAAAAAAATGGGTCATTTTTGCGTACCCCCACTAAAAATTTTACGAATACATCACTGCGTAGCAAGGTAGGTAATGACAAGGCACCGCGCCAGCTCAATGCACAATATGCTACATCGAAACTTGAGGAAAACTATTTCCAAACTGGGGTTTGAATGCTAAGTAATACGTATCGTAGGGTTAAAGCTTTTACTTTTGAAAGAGTGGTTGTGTACAAGATTCGAAACGTTTCACGAATTCAAAACGCTTTTTCGAAATAGTTCTACCAAGGTTATGGAAAAGGCACTAGTCTTAGGGTTGGTTCTTCAATTGGCCGTCTCAATTGGATCTCATTTAATGTCGAGTGCAATATTGCTCAATATGAGCAATGGATGCATCACAGTCACTCGGTACATACATTTTTGAAAATATTCATAGTTTATTCCATTTGGGATGTTACGATTAAAGCTTCTTCATTATTAAATAGCTAACAAAAAAAACTCAAGCGTTAAGCTACTCGGATGCATTTCCGCTCAATTTAGTGATACTTTAAATCTCTGGTTGATTGGACCGTGGTACGTTGATTAAAAAAAAGAGACGCAATTTCGATCGAGCATTAAACTTTTTTCATTTGCCTAAACGAGGACCCTGCCAGTTTTGGCTGCTTTATATATTTTTACACAATTCATTCATTTTCAGAACATAATATTGGTGTTTTGACCTTCTTCCTCTCCACCCTTTTCATTTGATATATTTTGGTATTCTGGGTATAATGTAATTTTTTTGGCGTTATTTTTCGAGAATTTTTGGTAAAATTATATAAATATTTATACACCGACGAAAACGTATAAAAGCATTTTAATTAAATCAAATGCTAAAAGTTTTCATACGTCACGATGAGTAAAAACCATTATAATTTTGAAACCGAACATATGTTCGAAATGACAGAGCCGTCACATTTTGGTCCATCATTCCCCATCATGACCCATCAATACCTTGTTTGCTTTCACCGTAAATGCTGAAATGCATCGGTTCATATTGACGGGGCCGATTTAATGGATCACGACGGACAATGTTCATAATCGATAGACAGTCGATGATACGTTTGTTGCGCTGAGTGGGACTAACCGTAAACCTAGGCTGCATCCCCTGATAAACAAATCACTACCTCAAATGGAAAATTCGCTCCCCATTCTCTGTCAACATTGACTAGATCCAGGTATTCAATCATACCAAACGGTGCACCCGGGGATGTATTTTGGCAGGACAGGCGGCCCATTGCAAGCGTTCAGTTTCATTTTTTATGCCAATAACTCACTTTCTCTTCACCAGTATTCACTCGCCTGGTGCTATCAACGTTTTTTTTTTGTAAAATGGAAAAAATGTATTTATTTCACGTCAAAATTGAATAATGCCATCGAAGAGAAAGGGGCGACGCTAGATATTGTCCAAATAACGAGGATAAATGATTTTCTGCATTTACGGGCGTGTCCCATTCAAAATTCTTTTACTATTGAAAGAAATACATATATTTGTTTTTAGCAATTAATTTATACTTCAGGGTCTATACTTGTTTGGATTTTGAAAAGCATTTTTCTTTCTTAACCTTAATGAAGTCACGGGTATGGAGCTAGGTTCAGGTATTAGAAACTAAAAAAACACCTTCCGTTGTTTTAGTTGAGTACAAGAACATTAATATTTTTACGTTACACGTCTAGACAGAAGGGTGATAGTAGGCGTGAAATAAGTGGTGCTAATATCGCTATCTAAACCGAGAAGAAGAAAATTAAAAGGAAAGTAATGGAACAATAATTATTGTCGTGGAAAATGACTAGGACGTTAACCTGTCCGTTAGCCAGTAACCCAATCAGCTCAACTAGCGGGGATTTCGCTTAAAACCTGCCATTAAAAATAACTCCCTCGTCAGATTACTGGGGAAAAGTAATTTTTCGGATGGTCTATTGCGATTTCCAGCTTTAGAGCTTTTTGAACCCATATGAAACTCAACTTTTCACCGATAGGTTTTTATCTGCGGTCAGATCCGCCATCTGACTGTAGTTCAGTGTGTCTGCTCCGCGAATTCGGTCCATGGACTGGTCGGATTAAAATTTGCTTTCAATTGCGGTGGCGATAACGCCACGTATGCTCGGGTTTATAGCAAAGGGCTTATAAAGCGGTGAGGAAACACAATCAAATGCCAGCTTAACGGTGTATAGTGGGGATTGCCGCAAGGAGGAAGGTGTTATTGACTCACTGGAGGCTGCTTCGTGCTATTTTCTTCCGTTGATAGACAAGTATTTAACGGTCCGTTAAAGTTGTGAAGCTTCTTTGAATGTAACACTTGAAGACTAACTTTAAGTTTTTGTGTTCTCTTATTAACGAGTTAGAAGAGAGAATTTGATTATCCGCGTTAATGGAAGGTACATGCATTTGTAACATCTCGTCAATGAAGATTTTAGTCTTTTTATGACTCATCAATTTACTTGATCAAACTGTCATTGCTAAGACAGAATAAGAGCTACCCATTTCCCTATTTTTCATTTTCTAACGATTCTAGCACCCTGCAGAGTTAGAAATGTGTTAAATTGGAAAATGAACACAGATTTGAATCACAATATTTTGTGAATGGTGGAAATGTTCATGGACAAATTAGATATGAGTTTTGACAGTTTTTTAATAAGAAATTAACATTGTGGAACAGCAGCAACGTGTTTAATTTTATATCGATATTAAAGTAAAGTTCTCTCAGCAACGAAACTGGTTCAATTCCTCCACATTTTTGTAAAATGTTCTAACCGCCATATCATATTTAAGACGTGTTTTCAGGAGCATAGTTGCAGCAACAGATTTTCTGTGTTATTTTACCGGGCCGAGGCCTGTACGAAGACTTATTAAAAGATGCATTTTTAATGATGGTCGTGTAGAATAAACCTCTCCTGTTCCTGCACGGAGCGAACGCATTATGCGTACTGCCATAGAAATTGAAAAAAGTTTGTCATCTTTCGCGATCTCAAAAGAGCGACATTCAAAAGTCTTTGTGCGTGTCATGGACTCCTGACAGCACGTTAAACCATATTTTTGAAAACTCCATGCCCATTAATGTGGGAGTGGGAAGTAATCTTTTAAAATATTAAAAATTTCGATATCATTCGACATTTTTTGCATGCAATTTGTGTTTACCAATCTAGAGGGAGTTGACAATTTTTCATTTGCGACTAAACAATGAGGGAGAGGAGGAGAATGAATGGATACCCAGTGATTTTTACGACACCGAGTTTTTAGGTACAAGGATGCCAAAGGGACACAAATAGTCCTGGTTTTCCATCACGCTTTTCAACATTGTTTTAAATGTTTGGTATGGAAGTTGTGTCAGGTGGTTTGAATTGACGTTCTATGTTCATGCTTGAAGCAGAGTAGCAAATGATGAAATCAAAATATCATAACCCATTTTGTGCTACATGGTGATAACGACTATCGAATGCATGTACAATTTTAACAAGTTACATTTTACAATTTTCAGGGAATGGGGATATGCCAGCTGCACATTGATTTATCAATCATGAACAAATGTTATA
The DNA here is from genome assembly GCA_947568835.1 of Protonemura montana. NCBI lineage: Eukaryota > Metazoa > Arthropoda > Insecta > Plecoptera > Nemouridae > Protonemura > Protonemura montana. Next base: position 14,142,261 of record OX387602.1, read on the forward strand.
TTTTGTTGTTGTCGGTTAGATTCTTTGGAAAATGTAAGTAAAATATATTGTTTTTCAGTATTTACAACTAGAGCTACACATTCAGTGAAAACCCCCGAGCTATCCTTGTTCTGTTACAAGATAGTAATTTGGAATTGTTCACATTTGTGTGACATTTTAGTAATTTTAGAAAACCAATTAAACGTTGCTGATTAACTTCGTTTTAAAATAAAATTATGTCTCTCTGAGGATATGATTTTAATCAGCGACCACCATGCTAGTAAATAGAATGTTCCAGTAATTTTCTGTCGATTCACAGAAACATTATGACTCGACCTCTGACCTTCTGTTCGTCCGTCGACATTATTGGGACATTGATTCCTCGAGTAAGAAGATTGAATAGAAGTGGGTGGATCTCGAAAATAGACCGAAATCAATATGGTTACTATCAACGAGCCCCGGCGCAAAGTCTTTACAAGGATCTCTCCTAATCTCCTCTGCTACAAAAACACTATCGATTCGTTGTACCTACTCACTTCCAATGTCTTTAGCCTGCACGAGTGGTTTCCTGGCCATTCGTTTTCACGGGCATACAGTCCAGCCCGTGAGAGAAGATACCAGCCCATGGACAGACTACCAGCATGGCATTTGCTTTAATTTTGTTTAATTTCAGTAGTGGGATTCCAAAACACTTGCTATTTTTGCATAATAATTCAAAATATTGTTTCAATTGCAAGAAAAAAATCTTTTACTAGGTAGAAAAACAAAATATCTAGACACGAGAAAAGCTTTAGAACAAAATTAAAATGACGGACATCAACGGATATGATTTTTTAGTGTCTTTTTTTTAATAACCGTTGGCCCGCATGTCGCCTGAAAACGACCGGTGGCGCCTCTTGCCGGAAAATGATGTTCTCTCTCAGTGTTACGACGGAAATAGACAGTTTTCCCAATATGATGCCGAGATCCCGATATAGGTACACTTCGCAGGTTCAAAGTGACTAAGCGTGTATTAAAATGGAATACTCAATCGTTAATCACAGCCACTGGCTCGGATAAGAGAGCATGCAAGATTGAAGCAAGGAGGTGCCAGCCTGAACGCATATATCATTTCAAACATGTCGTGATGGATTAAGAGAATCTATTGGACACTTTATATGAAAACATGCTTTCATATTTCTGCCTAATGATATCGGAAAATATGAATAGTGATTAGTGAGTAGGGTCGCAAATAGGTGTTGCTCTTATGGTATTAAGCGTATTTTTTAAAAGAGTGATAGGAATTGCTCAATCCTGGCATACTGCTTGCATTTCTTTACTCACTACATCAAAAATAAACTTCAGAAGTACTAATTCTGGAAGTCGACGGGTCCTGGCCGATGATGATTGTTTTACAAACTTTTATTCCGTTATGGTTATCATTATGAATGAAATTGGAAACCTCTTTTTATTTAGATATAAAAATGGATTTTCTTCCAATTTGTAGTACCTACTTGTATAAACAGTACAGTACCAGTTTCTTTATGCGTAGTGCAACATAAAATTAGCTTTAAATCTACTTGTAATCTCATTTCCTCCTATCAATACAATCACAATGCAGTGTGCATTCTTTTGTAGTCTTGTTCTAGTTTCCAGTTTTCTAATCCTAGTTTTCTAGTTCTAGTCTAGTCTTGCACATCCGTCTAGAAAATACTAGAAACAATACCTGGGGCTCAACGACTCGCAAAGAGAATGAACATATATTATAAAACGTAGCTAAACTTTACAGAAAAATCTCGTGTCTCTCTGTTTCAAGCTTTCTATATTTGGGAGCGTCATTCGTTTTTTCTCATTGGCGTAAAGTGTATTTAAAATTTCTTTTCCCGGTAACATATTGTATTCCGTTTGAAGTACGTATGAGATACAGGTAGTCGGTAAATAGTTCGTTCGCCGTAATTTAGTGAATAATTCCAAGCATTCGGTACAGCTATGTAACTAATGGAATTTACGTCCCTACTATTTGGTCAAAAGAAATTCGAGAAACTCAAATATTTCAAGAATTTTAACAGAAATTCAGATGTAAAAACAACACGATTAAAAGTGACTAAAAAGGATACAAGTGTAAAAGAATATTAATGTAACTACCCTCACTCTCATTCTATTCGCATGGTTGTCGAAGCTAAAATGCTGCATTGCATGATCGCCAACAGTTTAAAAAGAACGTTAAATCTTAGACATATCAAGTTTCGCGAGGAGCCAATGACCCAAGTAACGCCTCGACGCCGCCGACGCCACCGACGCCCAAGACCGACGCCGCCGTCGTTGTCGTCGCAGGCATTGATTGATCCAAATTACGCTCGCATCCATTATCTTTCCATATCATTGCACATGTGGAATAGAAGGCAATTATTTTCATGGCACATGAAATACGAACGCCAGCTGATGGACTTTCCGAACTATTGTAGGAATATCGTACATGGGTTCCAGCACGGGTGGTTGTAGGCACGGCTGGCTTAAAATGTTCAATGGAAATGCGGGAAATTTTAATTAGTTTGCACAGTTTGTGTTGGCAATATTTCTGGTAGAGCGAAGCATAGTTTGTTGTAATTTGTGAAAACATGACCGAGCAAATCAGAAATTTCCATAAATCGGAGGTGTCTAGAGGGTATTTTTCTATGATTTTTTTTTTTGTAGATGTGCAGAAAAATGTAATAAAACGTCAAAAAAACTCGCTTCTAAGCTATGGCGAATGTTAGAATATACTTTTTAAATTTAGTTTTAAAAATAAAACTAATCCTGTAGCATTAAACAAAACATGGTTCTCGCTTGAAATATTTTAAAGTTAATGCTAAAAGTCACGCGAAGCTAGAAGTGGTTTAAAACTATTTTTGTACTCTCTACTATCATATTTATCCTTCCTAGATTCAATCGCAAACCAAATGACTATATTTAAACAAAAATCCCTGCGTCCAGAACAAAGCTGCTCAATGGCGTCACGAAAAACAAGCCCAACAAAATAACATTTTTTTTAACCTGGCCAATTTTCTACTTTGCTTTGCTATCGGCAAACACGTCGCAGAGCTTCGCAACTGCTCACCGACCGTGTGAAAACAGTAAACGATCCCAAACTGTCCACGTCAAGGGTTGGTTGGTTAGGAGGGGAGCGCAATGACATATTATATTATTGTGCTCATTCGATTTGTGTCGCGCCATCACTTTGTCGGAATAATGACGCGGGAATACGGCGACAGGAAAGTTTACAAAGGAAAGCTTGTGACGCGAAAATGCGATTGTTAAAGGAAAATCCGTTATATATATATAAAAATAAATCAAATCACGCGTCGGATCGTCAAGAAAAGGAAGGCTGTACGTTGAGCTGATGACGGTGGCTTGCTGTGTATCTCGTTTTTATTCGGAAATGTATCAAGGAGAGATGGAGCGCAACGCAGAGAGAGAGAGAGAGAGAGAACGTTTGGAACTGTCTTTTGATTCGAAGTAAAAATATGTTTCATCTCGATTAAAATGCACTCTGAGCTAGCATTACTTTTCTTTTGTTATGTTTGAATGGGAAAAAAGATGCAAGAAAATCGAGTCCAAGTTATGGAAACTTTCGTTTCAATTAAAATTGAATACTTTATCGCAGCTTGTTTTGTTTCATTTCGGAAAGACCTCAAGACTGACTGAATTAGAAACAAAATGTGTATTTATCAAGCGCGATCCCTAAATCTAGTTTACGCAGAAAGTTTCTTCCTTTTATGTGAAAACCCATCTAATTTCGCAACTTGAAGAAAGGGTGCGTTTGTGAAACAACAGTTTCGGTCTTTGGCGAGAGTTTTCCGGTACAGAAAACGGCAACGCCCGAAGAAAACAATCGCCTGGCATTGTAAATTCGGATGGCTGGACAAATACGTCGAACAGCCCCGTCAAGTGCCGAAAGCCAGCTTCTCATCCGAATGCGTTTACTTAAAAAAACAAACAGGCCGATGCGAAAAGCTTAAGCCCCTCGAACCATCTCCCCCTTAACATCCACATCTAGGCCGAGCCAGAACAATGAGCAAAGGCGCGTGGTGTTCAATGGAAAAATGCGTTATAAACAATAGCCTCTGGAGATGTTTATGATGATTTCGTTCCGGTTCTATTTCGCTATAGAAGAGTTAAGTTTTCCAGATCAACTGGTGAAATAGGATAAATAAACAAATAACAAGTCAAGCAAATGACTCTGTCGTCAACCATGGTCAAAAATAACCGCATGAGTTTCTAAGTAACAACAGTTACAGGGTATATCGAGGACCAGTTTGCTATTCTTGGCCAGCTGGATGTAAATATTGGATTGAAGGCTTTATCCACGATTTCCTCAGCTGAAAATGCCCACGAGTTCACCTTCAAGCTGAAAAAACATCTTTTAGACGATTGAATGAACTAAATTTATCGTAATAGTGTAAGAAAATTGTGTTTCACAAGTTAAAAATCCTTAAGAACTGCTTATTTTTAATTTGTTTTTGCGCACTAAATTTAAAAAATATCTCTCGTGTCACGCGAACGGTTTTCCTCATTGCAGTAGTCTAAAATAAACGCAAATATATTTTTAACAACAACCGTTTTGTTAGCAGCTCATTTGATCACCTCTCTTTATGACAAAGTTATAAAACCGTAATGGCCACTAATCAGTAATCTGTTGAGCACTCTTCTCAGTGTGCCCGGCTAATGCACGCGACATTTTTGTTTGATGCCCATGATGGCACTCAAAAAGTGGACAAAGGCTTGGGCGTGATGGTCTATATATATATATATACAAAAAAGCGGACGTGTAGTTCGGGAACAAGACACCCTTGTTTGCTGGAAGCTGGGAGTTGTGCTTTGCCTCGGCGGTCAGTTATTAGAACCTAGGGCTTGAGGGAATTATGAGTCATCCGATTACCCGACGGTAATGACGACTGGGAGCTCCAGTGACCACGAAAATTACGTCCAATAGGTAACCAGAGAGATGCGAATTTTCATTGAAGCTTTTTTTCGAGATTTGAGTGGACATGGATGTTTCCTATACGCTACCGCTAGTAATCAGTGGTTTATTCCGATAAACTTTCACGATGTCCACTTGAAAATTAATTTGAAAACGTGCTGTGTGGCTTTTGTTACAATTGGAACTTTTATAAAACATGAAGTAATTGATTTGAAATGTTGAATACAAAAGCATTTTGCAGTTTGGCTTCAAATAGTTTGATTTATTTTGCGAAACAAACTTGGCCAGCGTGTAGTTATTTTTTTGGGTCGTAAAACTGCTCGTGGTGCTAGAGTGTGTTAATTATTTGTTCTGTTCACACTGCAAGCAAATCAGACGCCATTATTTGTGCTCCAAGTCTAACCACACCAAGTAAATATGAACATTATTCCTGCTAGAGCAATAAGTCTATATGAATTGCATGTACGTAATTAAAAAGAAAACGATTGCTCTAGTGCCCGGCTGACAAGAGTTGGCTGTATTCAAATGGGTAATTTATTTTCTGACCACGCCAATTATTTCAAAGAAATTGGACAACAATAAATGGTTTTAGCTTACGTAAATTCAATCAATTTTGCAATGCATATATGCGCTTCTATTCATTTATGCGCAGAAATGATCTCTTTAATTTCCGCTACGCAAAATGCTTATTTTACCGACAGCAAATCGAATTAAAATGAATATACTATGAATAATGCATAAGTATCACAATGTTCTATCAATTGAAATAATATAAGCGGAGTTTTTTTTTCAGTTAGATTGGAATTATACCATGTTCTAGGTTGAAACCTAGCGAGGACTGACGGATAAAGGAATAAGTTTCGTCTGTTGCGTTCAAGCGCTTATGGGAAACAGTTGAAACCAACTTTGGTGGATTTGAATTCTCATCACTGTAAACTTTCGTTCCCCTATCTCCTTCTCCTTCCTCCTCTATCTTCCTCATCCTTTACGGCTAGATTCTACACACTTTCAATCTCTATTTTATTTCCAATTTATCCTCTGGTTTTCTTTCACCCTACCCTTGTTTAACTTTATTCAAAGACCATCGCTTTCAAGCCTTTCCTACCCCGAGGGAATGATTTAAAACACCTTAACAATCAGTCACTTACAGTTTAATCATCAAGGAGCACTCACTTTGTTCGATCTAACCACAAGTTGTGAAGCCAAATTTATCACAAAATCTTGTAAACGCACTTCACTGCCATTAAACATTTGGCAGCAAGCAAAATATATTTGTGATCATTTTATTTTGTGTCCAGAAAAGTTATCTCTCGCACTGTGTAGAATATTCTATTTAAACCTTCTTCCTCCGTTAAACCTTCTCCCTGAAAAGATACCACGTGGCAAATGCTTGACCTATGATAATGAGCTTGGCCGTGCGTCAAATGACAAAGCCGCAGGAAAATAAATAAGTCTGGCGGCACGTTTTGATAAAATGTAATGCGATATTATGCAGTCAGAAGTAGCAGCCAATTGATTTCATCCATAACCTGCCCTATAGTACGCACTCACCCAAGAGAATAAAGGAAGATTCATGTTTGGTATCCAGCCAAGAAAAGTGCAGCTAATGGGATCATTTACAACGTTGTATTTGAGCGTTTCCGCGATAAATTTCCCAGTGCCTTGTTATAATCGAAGTTAATTGGCATAGGTTGAATTATGCCTCTGTTCGCAAAGTTCACCACACGGAATTCAAGGGAAAGAAGGTTGAAGATCCATCTCGCAGACCTTTGAGCAGAGCACAATTCCGAAGGAAACGTTACGACTAAAAGGTACCATGTCGAAGGAAAGGACTCTTGTCTGAGCATCTTAGCAACTTCAACGAGTTTACAATACACTTGGCAATGGCAGTTGATGCTCGAAACTTCTGAGATTGCTGAAAATCAAATATTTCACATTGAAAATATATAAGAGGGAAGGAAACACAAATAGGTAGGGCACAGTAAGAGTAACCCATGGCGAATAAAAACCAAATTATCCTACGATCAGAGAAGCATCGTCGTCACCTTTTATGTCGAAGCCCGTATTCCACTTTCTAAGATAAAAAATTGTGAAGCATAACGCTTCTAAAGCTAAGTTCTTTTGTACTCACATTTTTCTAATAGCTAGTTTTTCAACATCCTATTAAAAAGATAATTGGAAGTTACGATAAAAATAGATGTATCTGATTAGTTGTGACCATTGAAATGAGTCGTTTACTGAGTTACTGAGGCAGTTATCTTTTTAACAGTGCGTTACATTACTGGCTCTTTAATAGTAATTTTCGTGGTCAGGTTTTAAAACGAAAAATTCAGTCAAGCATATGAGATTCAATGCTAGACTTAACTTTTGGAAATGCTGAGATTGCCTGGCAGAGCTTCTAAAATCGACTTTCTTTTGTTACCGCGAGTTCTACCGGCCTCGCTTCTGAAGAACGAGCCGAGTGGTTATGGTTGCGCACGGTAAGGTAATTAAGCATCTCGGTAATACAATAGGTAGGTTGTACCTGTTACATCATGTAGGTCCCGACTCTCTACCTCTACACGCAGCGCACTGCTGGAGTAAAGGGAATAGACAACAAGTCCTCTTATTCCTCGCGGGAATGCGAATATTGGGATTAAGTTCTGACTGCTTGTAATTCGTGCTCCCTTGAGTCTACTGGTCTAACTACTAAATAGACTCAGCTTAGATGTTTACGAAGGAAAGTTAGGCCAGGTTAACTCGCCAGTGCGCACACCTACACCAGCCACCCTCGCTCTAATGGAAGGAGATGCACGAAAAATTGAATTACTTTGTTGGCACGGTGGCAACACAGTTCACTTAGGGAGTCCTCTTGGGGGCAAAAACGGGGTTTTCTCTGTGAGAATTCCCATGGAAAGTAGGTATACCATGGCAACGGCGTTCGAAGATATGGGAAAACGTATGATTTGCTATGAACTAACAAGAAAATATTTACATTTTGCTTTTCCGAAAAATGGCCATCTGTGGCCATACTGTAATCTTCTAGCTCGGATAACATGTTTAAAAGTGTCGTACACTCTGAAGGATTGGACCACGCTACTTCAAGGCCACGTGTGTTTGAAACTTATATTGAGATAAAATGGATTGTACATTGTCTTCAATTGGAATACAGCGCTTGTAAAGTTATTTTTTTTCCAAAATCTCATGATTTGAAACACATAAAAGTGCGAGACAATAACTTGAAAACCTTTCAGTTAGATTTCTAAAAACACTCACTAGTTATTAAGTCAAAGGTCACTCTAATTGGTCCTACTCAAATGCACAAGAATGTCCCAATTAAACGTTCACCTCCTGTTAAGATAGGTATTAGAGCAGTTGGCATATTTCACGGAGGGCGTCGATAAATCTTTTGGCGACCATCGCTTTCCACGGCGTCGTTGGCGTCGCGACGCGGCAGTGTCTCGACGCCCGGCGGCGGCTAGTGTGTCGTGAACCGGGGACACAGTTTCGAGGACCGGACATGTTTGACACGAAACGGGGGGTACGGTGTGGCATTTGCTAGCTTGACCCACCTCCCCCCTGGTGTCCAAGCTGGGGGGGACGCAGGGGCGTGATTAGACCCTTAGGTCCTCAAGATTATCCATCATTGTGTACTGCTATGTGAAGCGCCCATTGGAATTATGAGATAACTTGGTCGGCTCCTGACCCACCACTCATAGGCTACTTGCCGAGAATATGTGAAGCATGTGGAAGTGAACAGCGAGCAAGAACTATGCATACCCTTTGTGGAGCACAAAGGAATTTGTTTTATGCTGGTAATTACATATCTAACATGAGAAATGAAGTACTTTTTGGTTTTGAGCGACTAATTTTTAGGTTACATGATGGAAAATGTAGAAAAATAAACAAAAAACGTAAACGGGTTTTGCGTTCAAAGTACAATTTCCTTTTCTGCAACATTTTTCCTCGCTTTACGATTCTTGAAGCTTGCAAGATGGACTGAACGCAAACGGCGATCGTCTTTATGTGCATGTTTATGGTTGAAAATTGTGCATGGTTCATTTCGGAGACCCTTAATGCACAGGTGCTTTTTACCCCTTTCCATCATACAGCTCACGTCATCATCAATAAAGCATGTTATCTTCCATAACTCGCTACTGGCCGGATTGGCGGATGGCGTGAACACATTTGTGGAGGTGCCAAAGTCTAGATTGAAATTTAAAGAGGATGGAAATATTTCGCGAAATCTGAACAAGTCGACTGGTCACGAGTGATCCCGGGAATTTGGGATATTTCTAGTCGACACGAAGAGCTCGATTGCGTGAAGTTGAAAGTTTGGTTCGGGTTGCTTGATAAAGCGGTTCTTCGGCGCGGCTCAAAGCATTCCGACGAATTCGGCATCGCGCTGGTCGAGGTTAATCCCTCCACCTCAAACAAACTGTATCATTTAGCAGAGTTTTTCATTCGACGTGTCTGAACTTAAAGAAGGAGTTTATTTACCCGAGACGCCCGGGTAAAGTTTGTCTCGCTGTTACTGTGTAAGAACTGCGAACTTGTATGCTTTGCTACGCCGCTCTCTTGCCAGATATAAATGCGATCGTTGGCGAAAGTAAAAAATTCAATATTGATTTTTTTTTTTTTTTAATCTAAAATGCAGAAAAACAAGTTTCCCGAATCTACGCACAGCAGCATGATTTTCTTAGCACTTGCGCTGTGGGTGTAATTAGAAGCGACTAAGATGTGTGTGGACTTTTTAAAAGATTGGAAAGCGAGATCGTCTCGATCGCAGTGACGACCCTCGAGTTTTTTTGCCGTCATTACACACTTGATGCGGTCGCAGTTTGCCTTGACATTGCCCGTGGAGTCTGATCGAACGCGCACGCGTGACGTCAGCCTCTTCTCTGACGCTGACAGCTGCTGCAGTCGAAATCCCAAATCCTGTCCACTTTTGGCGAGTGTTCGGGAGCGGAAGGCGGGAAATATTTAGTTGATTTGATGAACTGCATTTGTAATGTAGTAATCAAAGTCAGTTATGACATGGGATCCATTTTAGGATGGAAAAACATTGATTTCTGCAGAATTTATTATATTTTCATGCTAGCAAGTTAAAAATAGCAATAATTCGACTCAAGTAATTACTTCACCGCCCAGTTTTTCTTGTACACTATGGCTGAAACGCTATATCGTTACAGCTCATTTCGTCGGCGCTTTCATTTATTGAGTCTGCATTCTCGTTGTCAGAGTCGCTGTATCTTTTGTGAATTTTGTCGGCGCCTTTTATTTATTGAGTCTGCATTCTCGATGTCAGAGTCGCTGTATCGTTTGTGAATTTTGTCGGCGCCTTTTATTTATTGAGTCTGCATTCTCGTTGTCAGAGTCGCTGTATCGTTTGTGAATTTTGTCGGCGCCTTTTATTTATTGAGTCTGCATTCTCGATGTCAGAGTCGCTGTATCTTTTGTGAATTTTGTCGGCGCCTTTTATTTATTGAGTCTGCATTATCGTTGTCAGAGTCGCTGTATCGTTTGTGAATTTTGTCGGCGCCTTTTATTTATTGACTCTGTATTTTCTCTGTCAGAATCGATGTATAGGTTGCGCATTACGTCGGCGCTTTGCAGTAGTTACCTCTGAATCAGATGTCAGAGTCACTGGTTCGCAAACGCATTTTGTTTGCGAATTCAAAGAAAAAAGAACGACAGAAATTCGAATTGCATTTATGAAGAACAAAAATTAATAATAATAATAATAATAATAATAATAATAATAATAATAATAATAATAATAATAATAATAATAATAATAATAATAATAATAATAATAATAATAATAATAATAATAATAATAATAATAAAATGGATTTTATCAGAGATCAAGGTGATATTTCAATACAGCACCCATTTGCTGCATCACATTGTAAACATTTTAGAATACATTTTAAGAATACAACAAGTATATCGATTCTTTCCGGCCTTTGCCAAATAGTATGAAGAAATAGCATGATGGCATGAATAGCATGAAGAAGTAACTGTTCTTAAAATTCTCTTCTTAATATAATAAAACACTGTTTATCTAAGCTAGACAACTGACGCAACCTATACATTTACAATGTAATTGTCCTGGATTCGAAATAAATAAACACAACACAATACAACCATAAACTGTCTGGTACGGTAGAGCAATTAACTACAGGGTGATCATCATTATTCACGTTTCAATTTGATTAGTACGCGGCGTTCTGGCGGGCAAATGTTACTTTGAGACCAACGTGTCATGGCTGTGCTAGACCTTGCGTAGGTATGCAGAGCAAGTGCCTTTAACACAATGATACAGTTTTCTCGGATTATGAAATCTATACTTACAATCACATCTCGATGTTAATGTTGGTGGACGTGAGAATTAGTTCGCCGATTCTAGCTGTTGATCCGAGCAGTTGGCTAATTGGGGATACGTATGCAGATTGCTCAGCCATTGGCTCATTTAAATTATAATCCAGCCTGCCGCGATAGCGTAGTCCAATGAACTGGTATTACATTTCGTAATTAGCTCCTCGTGACGTCAGAGCGAGAGAGAAAAACTAGTCGGTGGCCCCATTTCATGAGGCCATCTTTGGAGGTCGCCACTAGATTTTAAACAAGTCAATTCAAGTCGAGAGGGATGAAAATTAACTTGCCGACCAGTGTGCTCCATTTCCACGTCCACTGCTAAATATAATTGCCTTTAATGAGGATAGAGGGCGCCGTGAAAAGCAGTGTTCAGTCCTCATCACAAGGTCAAACCTCAAGGTCAGCAAGAGCTAATGGCGACTAGCCAGCGTGGCACAGAAAATTTACTTACAAACGCATCAGAGATCCGAGAACCTTAAGCGAGAGGACGATAAAATTCTATCTCTACAACTTAATACATTTAATCCTCTATATATGCCTCGCGTAATCTTCCCATACGCTTCACAGCTTAAATGCCTGTAGTAATAAAGAACGAGCACAGTTTCCCCCACAAAAAAAAAGGTCAACCAAAATTTACAATTTTTTCCTCGCGTAGACGCCATCAGACGCGAGTTAACAACTCTAGTCTTTATTGGGACGTGCCAACTATATCTACAGCACTGGGTTTTACAGCAAGACATAGGCCGTCGGCATAAAGCTTAAAGGCCTTCGTAACAGCATCTCTAATCCTACTGCTTGTTATACGAAAGGGTAGTGTGTGTGTGTGTGTGTGTTTATTAGAGAGACGCTGGCTTGATTAAGATTAAAGGAGGGTCGATCGTAAGTCCTGATGAACTGGGGTAATGTAGATACCACGTGTGAAAACTACTCTAAGAGGACTTCATTTACCTTGACTCGGGTGCTAATGATGTCCTACTTTGCATACCATGGGTGTGTACATGATATAGGCTTGCCTGTATAGGGCGGTTCCTCAAGCTTTATTTAGGCTTGTTGGTTTGCTGGACACTGGGTGGTGTTTAATTGTTAGAGACTTTTTTCACCTATGGAATATATCTCAGCTTAGTGTTTCATAATGCGAAAGTAGGAAATTTAATAAGTGCGCCAAGAATATACATCTATAAAAATCTTTTTTTCTTATTGTTCCCGCTTTAAGTGTTGGTAAAATTGACAAGTGACATATCGCTGCTGTATTCGCCAGCTGAACAAGTAGTAAATAAATATGATATGCTGAATGTTGTTTTGCTGATACTATCCTCAATGTTAGCGTGCTGATTTAAGGACAAAAGTTAGCAAAGAAAATTGCCTACAGGAAAATATAAAAATACTGTTTTCAGCAACAATTTCATACCTTTAGGCGATAACTTTAGATTGAGATACTGAAATAGAAGTATTTGCTCGGCTGTGATCATGGAGATGAGTCTTTAGCTGGCAGTTTTTGTGAAAATAGCCCTTGGTCACTGTTGGCAATCTTAAAAAAAGCGTACCACATCTCCTCCCGACAGGAGCAGACTGGCACAGCGACAATATGCTAATTCTGTGCAACAGAACTAAATCGCTAGTCGTCATGTTATTATTGTCCCAATTAGCGTAATAAGTGTACTTGGAGTAGCAAAATGGTGGCACATGCTATCGCGTCGGTATCAGCAATGGCATTAAGAAGGTGTTCGTAAAGGCAGCCATCCAATCCGAGTTAGCAGACGCTGTTCTCCACGAGCTAGATTAAACAGATAATTTAACTCGGAAAGATTACTAGACTGTGAATATATAAATTCTTCCTCTCCCCCCCCCCCCACCCCACCGCACACTTCTTCATGGTAAGAGAAAAACCTTGCTTCGTTTAATGAGATTTTACCAAAACCGCATCATCGTCTGGAAATTTTCGAAACCAGGAAATGAAGTTTTAAGTTTAAAAACTCGTCAGTGTTTAATTAAGTAGTGAATAGAAATTTGAAATGTAGGTTATTGTCTCTTATAGCGTAGGACATCTTATTCATTTACTCTTAATTACTCTAAGAAACTTGACGGTATATTGGAAAAGTGCGCTAGCTTATAAACCATTCATACTGTTCATTAAGTTTATGTAGCCTTACTATCATTGCTTTGTGTAAGAGTTTCAAATACGATATCATATAGAAGAACAAGTTTTGCCGTATTTCAAAGTCATATGGTTACTTTAAATATTTTCCCATTTAAATAGCAACAAACAAACAATTTTAATGTGTGGTAATGGAATCCCACTGTTTTGCGGCTAGAATAATGTGCTGCACAAAATAAACCGAATGCAAGGGTAACGAGCAATATGTCTGGTATCCTGCCATGCGGGAGTGATTTTCGCATGAAAATCACGTACCTCTCATCCCATTCATATCCGGCACCATGCTTTCGCGAGCGATTTCAAGAACTCCGTGCAAATATGTTATTTTGCAAATATTTCAAGCCCATGATGTTTAATGAAAAGCAGGTAATATGTAAAGGATTTGGTATCATGCATGTTACAGCGGTGCTATGGCAATAAACCAATATTTGCACCTATTTACCCAAAAAAGATTAATATCTAACTGTTACTGCACAGCGATTTTTTTTTCTTAGATTTGTCACTTAGGTTCAAGAGTTTGTTCTTACCTCTTCATAATTAAAAATACTGATTGGCTGATGATTCGACTATTGATTACATAGCCAGGTTAAAAGAAAAAATAACCAAAAACCTGATTTATAAAAACACCACTGGTATATTCTGATTTTTTTTTTAGTTTTTTTGCTCATCCATTATTTGCGTAAAAGCGAACTGAGCAATAATTCAGCGCTCGTTTCAATGAAATCGGCTATCAGTGTGGCGGCGAGAGCACAAAGTGCTAGCGGTGAGTATAGTAGAATTAATTTGATTCGTCAGCTCGTGTACGAGGTTGACCACGAGGCGTTTTACACGGGCGAATAGTCAAAGTAGGGGGTTGTAGAGTTGAAACTCCGATGTCGCAAGACACCTCGCCGTACCTGAAATAGCTACAATAACAGGGTAGGTACTGAATGTACTGGTATTTAAAAACGTGTCAAAGCCACTGCGGATTGGTGAATTGCACGCTTCGGTGATTAACGAATGAAAGGGGTGATGCGGTGTTTTTCTCACTGCGGCGTTGAATTTTTGCCATTGAAATTATTCTTTTTGTTAAAAATAATGAAGCCGAATATTGGATCTGGGTTTTTAAAAGAATGGACGCAATCGAATAGCCAGAATATGGATTTGTAAATGAGTAACTGGATTTTAAAATTAAAACGACATTAGAAGCATGCTAATTTTGACGAAAGTTAGGTGATAGTTAGGTGCCTTTAATGTTAGTTAGACATTTGTTCATTTGAATGTTTTTTTTTCTGGCGTGAAATATGGTCTGAATTATTTATTGAACGAACAACTCCCTGCGAGAACGCGAATAATAATGCATTCAAACATTTACATCCACGGAGGGAAAAGCAATAGCAAAAATGTCTTAGGATCCATGTAAACACAGACAAACAACCTGAAAGATTTAAAAAGTCCCATAAATTATTCATATTCAAGAAACGAGGGAGCTTTTTTGTTTCTATTAAAAGCGACACATTTTCACAATTTCGTAGTTCATTCGACATTTATGGATTCGCTTTATCTGAATATGCAGGAAAACGAAACACACACACACAAAAACACTGCCAAGTCGAATAAGATACAATATAACACTGCCGAATGAAACAATCGATGTGGAAAAATAGACAAGGAACACTCCAGAATACTTGACAATCCTCGTTGGCTTTTGTATCTTCTGTGGAACGGAATTCCAAGGTTCCAGCAAAAGAAAGCATAGTGACGCTATAGACGACGCCCAATGGGCCAGCAATTCATGCTCGGGTAGCAAAACCAGCAGCATTCTTTCACTAATTTGACAGTACCACGCTTGCAAGTTGCGAACAAGGCGAACGCAGCCACAGATGTTAATGTTGTGGTGGTTTGCAAAACAGAATTCGAAATGGATACAAAAACGAACATTTAAAGCGGACGCTGTGTGGGATGCATATTGTGTGCATTCAAAATAAACAACTATTGTTTAGAATCCGTGGGTGTAGAGCGTTATTGTACAGCACCTCATCGAATCTCTTTTTATGGGCATTGAATCAGCGATCGCACGGGCATACCGGCAGAGCAAGGCGAGACCAGTAACCCTTGTCCTGGTGGCAGGAATCATTCCGCTACGGCCAAGCCGCATGAAATGAACTGACAAAACGCTCAACGAAAATCAATATGCAGTCTGACGTTGGCCTTCACTGGCTTTGTTGGTGGTGGTGGTGGTAGTGGTGGTGGTGGTAGTGCTGCTGCTGCTGCTGCTGCTGCTACTGCTACCACTAGGTTATGGCGTGCTTTTACCGAGCCAGCGCCGCCATGGCGTGATATTATATTAAACACCCTGCGTGCGGGAATACGTCACCGTGTATTATCTGCCTCTATATCTTACTTATGAATATTGAAAAGGGGTCAGCAAACTGGCGACTTCATGGGGGGAAATAGTCTGAGTCTACATGTGTGTGTGTGTTTTTTTTCGATCGTGAGTGGCTGGACACGGTTTATTTTTTGGCTTCACATGGTGGAGATGGACGTAGAATTTCGGCGCCAACTGAGAAAGTTTGGCGTGTCGGTTATATCTGAAATGAAAATAAGCTGGCTGTTTGTGAACTGGACTGTCGGAAAATTGGCTGAATGCAAAGGGCTGGAAAATTCAGTTTTCTTTGAGAGTGCCGCGGCAAATGAGATAAGCATTCATAACACTTTTATTTAAAAACTCGTTTCAAATGAAAACCCAATAAGGAAAAATTGAAGGATTTATATTTTTGCTAAAAGGATGTATTAAGGTTAATTTTGTATAAAAGTCCATTACTTGTAGAAGCTTTACTTAGAACATCGGAACGAAAAAATATATATGTGTAAAATCCATAAAGAAAATTGTTTTCCCTCCGTCATTTTTTGAATAGGGAGGAGCTACGTGTTCGGAAATGGAATATCTCGTATTGACGTAGTAAAGAAAATAGAAATCGAATCGAATGAAAATTGAACAAATCAGGTTACAGAAGCGACAAATACCAGCAAATTTTCCACGACCATGGGGATCTATCAAATATTTACCTTTCTCTTTCGCTTTGTTAATCTGGTCAACATCGTACAGGCCTGGGCAGGGGTGGATGGTCGAATGGAGGGGGTCGACGATATTGTGGATGTGGCCGGGCTCAGGGTGCGAGAGATCGTGTTTAAACAATCGCAACCGCGCGTCTGCACCAGGCGAGAGTCGAACCGAGATTGGATTACATTTTCGCGGGCGAGCAGCGCGTGTACATTGCCGATCATTCTTATGGGGTTAAGGGGGCAGACTGCTGACGCCGGGGTGGGGCGGGGGGAGGGAGGGTGCTAGATGCGACTCTAGGTTACAGGTTGTATTTTTAGATCGCGTAGCGACGTCTCGTTCATACGTTTGGGATCAGAATCGGTGGTGGCAACTGAATGTGTTGCGACGGATATTATTCTCAACTTTATGATGCAGGCGAGTCGCATGTAATATTTAAAATCAAGAACCTTGCATTTTTCCCCTCGGAAAAAATATTTCAATTCTAGGAAATGAATCACAGCCAGACGGAGTGGCGTGTTTTCTTTACACACAAATTAAAGCGCAGAATGTTTTCCCTGGCTTAACGAACACCACCCTCCACCCCCGTTAATTTGCAAGTTAACTCGTGGGTCGAACACGCTTCCAGGAGCGTTAGGAATTGAGCAGCCCAGATTCTGGACGGACCCTCTCGATAACGAGTAACTTTATTCCAGTTCAATCAATTCGACATGTTCCCCGCTTGTTCCCAGCCTCTCATCATATAAGTTAATCAACATGTTCTGCGGCCCCGACCACCGATGTCCCAATAGTATGAAAGGAACCCTAGCGTCGTCCCGTCGTCCCGTTCCACCATTCCAGACTATCGATAACTCCAGGAATTTGCGTGTGCATTAATAACGGCCAAGCGAACGTGGCCTGGAACCTGGAACCTGTCGCCGCTTGCAGGAGAGCTAATTGTTATTCTTGATTGCGTTAATATTTAACATGGTGTACGCAGCATGATGAGGGCAGCTTTGGGGGCAAACGTGGACCTGGCGAGGGGCCGGAGCGCTGCGTGGGCGGCCTTGCGCGAACATTATAAAGGGGGGTTAATGTTCTGTTAATTAAGTTGAACGTAAAGCAATATTAATATAGTATAGTACTATCTGTTATACAAAGCAAATGCCATGTTTCATGTCGGGGGGCGTAAATGTTGTGAGTGTCTTCCATGTTTCCGTACTTGAAATAATAGAAACATTGGTCTGTTATTTGGTTTGGAAGAATGCCGAAAATTGAATACCTCGTGTTCTGAGTCAACACTGACACATCAGTCATTGCTTCTAAATCCTAGTTGTGCGCTTCGATCAGATTTTATATTTCTACTCTGTAATAACAACATCGTATGATCTTATCTAGAAATTGAAATCTAAAATCATCATAATGGGCCAGAAAAAGTCGATGAAATAACCCCCATAGTGGACGCCCGCTTGTTCAGTTGCACTGATTTCGCAGCTAAGTGTTTGATTGTTCTCTTGGGCTTGAAATTCGTGTTTATCTGCGTTCTTGAATGTAATTTTGAGGTGTTGCATGCTTGAAGGTGGCGTTGCTGGTTATCGCCGATCACAAATCCACTCGACTTGTGTAAATGCTCTCGAGCGGAGGAACTCATCGGGAACAAAGTGGTGAATGGTGAATGGGAGATACTGTGCCCGACGCTCTACACTGCTGATTGTCTAAACGCACTAAAAACTTTTCAACCTGGAGATACTCCTGAATCCTGAATACAGGCTCGTTTAGATGGTTCAGAACAAGGTACGTTAGGCCATAAAAAGAGCCATCAATAAATGGGAGATATTGACAGCATATTGTATAGTTAGGGCTACTTTCTTAATTCTTGCGTGTTTTCAAGCTTTTTACTCTTTCACAAAGAGACTAATTTAACAGCTATTGATTGGCAGTGACATAAAAAAAACTTGTACACTTACTCTATGTTGGTAAATTTTGGAAACCGGCCATCTAAACATGATGACCCTCAATGAAATTAGCTTAATTTGTTGTTACTATTAGTTTGGAGAACAATAGAGTACAATACTTTAGAGAAATGTTTGCAAAATGTAGTGAAATCAAGCCTCAGTCCTGTATACAGAATACGGCAAAACCAATCATTAGTCATCTATGTTCGGTGATACAACAGTTGTGCCACAGTGATCTGTCATCCAATTTACTTCTGCTTGTTTCAACGATCTATACTGTTCAAAATAAATGACTTTCGCGCTGGTTTCATTCGGTTTAATTTAGATTCGTAGACTTCAATTTCAAGCATGCTCTGTCTCCTGGCTGACTAACTTATTGAAGAGCACACAGTCAGGTAACTTTTGTCAGTTAGTCTCATCACGTAGATTAATAGCCCTCTATATCTTCTGTACGAACACATCGATGATTAGCGTCTCAAGGACCTTTTGTGTTTGCAAGGCGAATCCTTGTTCAGAACGAATAGCTTTCATCGTCTGTGTCAAAAACCACACATTTACAAAAGAGGTCGATAAAAAAATCAAGTAATTACAACAAAGGAAGCAATTGAAAGTGTAACACAATGTTTCTGAGCAAGCTGTACTTAAACCCGATGACACGGATGAAGAAAAGGAGCAGGAAGGTTGAACCTAGATCCTTCGTTTCCGGGATAGAGGAATTTCATAGTGTAGAGTCCAAGGAAGCGACGACGACGCCGAGTCGTTCAATGAACACTGCTCTTCAATTAGAATGCACGGAACTTTACACCTTTGGTCAATTAGGCAGGCAACTTTGAGTTAATATGTGGTGACAAGCTTTAAGTTTCTTGTAGGCTGGAGGGTGCAGCATCGGCCGTTCGAGTCGCGTTTGCAGAAGATAAAAATTATACTCACACCCATCCATGATGAAATTTATTTTTTATGACGACACGAAAGTAAAAAGTGGTTTAGTGCCAATATTTAATGGTTATCCACGTCGGTAGCTTGCGACCTGTAATCGCCGTCATAAATATACATTTTCGTTTCGTCATACTTTTTTTAAGGATAGTGCTGAAGGGTTTATGCAATCCAGCAAAGATCGGGACTTGACGAGTTCAGGGTGTTAGTTGGGGGAGTAAACGAGCACGTGGTGTATTGATTCTAAGTGAACTCGCGGAAAGTTCGCGGCTTTTCGGAATCTCTTTGAAGTGAGAAAACGTTCTTGCTTTTTAAGATGGTTACCGCGGATCGCTTGTTAGATCATAGATTTGATTAATGATGAAAAGTAAATCAAAGAATTCAGTAACAGAATTCATAACAAGTGTGCATGTAAAGTATGGTTCTAGAAAAAGAAAAGTACTCGAATTTCTAAACGTGCCGAAGAAGTTATCTTTTAATGTGATATGCAATTAAGGGCAATTGCTAAAGGAATCTCTGAGAACATTTCATTGATGAAACAAGGAATGAGTAGTTGGTTGAATTTGGGATTGCATAGACTGTAAATAATCTTTGAATTTTAAAACACAACAAGAATCTGTCAATATGTTTCAAATGAAATATCTCAGGTCTTAAGCTGAACCCGGCACCTCCACTGCTCTGAACTGATCTTATTGGTTTTTAAAAATGAAGTTTAACCTACCTTAAAGTTAACCTTGAAGTACCTTGTAGTACTAGTACCCAGTACCTTGACATTTAACGGTGTTTTTGTGATGTAACTTGTTTTTTGTTAACATTGCAGATTGAATTTCTAATAAAATAGATTTGCTTAAATCAGCTACATCCGGTACCCGTGTCATAAGTATTAGTGATTCACTGAATACACATTTTTAAATGTAGAAACATAGACGTGAATTAGTTGTTTCTTTTTTTAAACTGCCCCAGTATTTACTGCCATGAGTTTATTTGCTGAACAGCAAATGGAGCTGTAGCTGACTTTCTAAAATATTATTCGTTAATAGCCAATGACCGTTAGAATAAATTATTGGCCATTGACATTTTGGTTATCTAAGATATGAACATCCTTTTTTGTCTCATTCCAAGTCGCATGGCCAACGTTGGCAAAGGTCCACGCGAAGGCGATATTTCCATAGAGCATGCCTTTGGCGGAGGAGATTGGAAAGTAATTGCGATATTTATAGGGTTTTCCAGCCCAACTGGGTCAAACGAATAGTAGTTTATCTGAATCATACCCAGAATCTTGATATCTAATAAAAGATTGAAGGTCTGTGACTCTTTGAGGGCAAAACCTTTAATATTTCAATTGACCGATTTAATCGTTATATGCCAAACCTTTTTCTCAACGTTGCCTGGGTTTGGGGTTATTTTATTACAGGATATTATTGTTTGCTGTTACCTACAGCGCATCTTCAGCATGGAACCCGATTTATGTACTTAGCAGTAAAACAATTTAGACTCGGTACTGTAACCACGAACAAAACAAATGCCGTTGGTAATGTCATGCTCAACGGTGTTTCGATTTTTGCACGTGGTTTTCAGATTTTTTCTCTCCATTCACATTTGCTGGCCAATCAACCGAAGAGTTGGTAAAGCTGCGTACGACAGAATACAGGGTAGTCAGGGAGTATTAGTACTTTTTGAGTTGGGTGGGCTTGGTTGAGGTTATTATACTTAATATCAAGCTTTTTTTGTGTTTTAATGAAAGGAACATTTTGTTAGCCAAAGGTTAGGTGTACCCAAGCAGATGGATAATATTCCCAATCCAAGCAGCGCGTTTGTTCCCTATTTAATTGCAGTGAAATCCCCGGATGAAATTAAAATACATTCAGGAAAGTCACAGACTTTCATCAAAATTCTCTCTCTTCTGGGGAATAGAATTGCCTTCATCATTAGATATTCGATGCCAATCTGCGTTCATTTAAAATTTTGTCGTTTTCTCACTTTCTTGCAGCCTGTTTCAATTGACAGGATGAATATTTTATGCGTCTCCGTCCAAACGAAAGCTCGACTTCTCTCAGAGGTCTCCGGTTGCTTAAATCGCTAAAGCCTATCTCAACAGCCAAAGAGAAGAAAACTTCGATAAGCAATACACGGTAATCTTCAGCTTCTTGTGCATCAAAAACCCAGTAATACTTCTCACATTGCACTGTAAAAATGGTGACATTGGATCACATTGTCAGTCAAGCTCACTTACCCGTCGCTTTCTCATTTTAGCTGCCGTGGATGCAATTATTAAACCCCATAGATCCGAGCTGAAAAAGCAGCTGGTTTGCCGAGAAGCTCCGAGGCTGCTGTCGATCACACCCACCTATTTACCATAGCACTCTCCACATTTCTCCTGCACTCGTCACATCTTCACTCGTCACAGAATAACACCGGTCACACACCGTTAAGAAATAGCTCACGAGTGAAAAAAAACGGATTCACATTCGTACGTTTAAAAAAAAACACGTTACATTTGAAAAAAAAGAACGCACCTTTGCCGGTAGGTGTATTACGGGTTTGAAAGAGAAGCGAACGGTGGGGGCGCCTACGTAAAGACCAGTGCCAGTGGACACCGATTGCGGCACTGTGCGAAGCGGATACTTTCTGACAGTGGCGTCGACGGCGACTGCCGGGGCGGCAGCGCTGTGAGGGGGACGAGGGGAAACCGCGCCAACGACGTCGACGCTGCGTGCGACGCTCTTCGAAAACATGAACCCGCGCGTCGGCGATACGGCGCAAACGCATTCGATTGTAATTTCCTAACGGTCGTCTAGGAAACCTGAGCCACACTGTTTAGAAAACTTTAATTCTAGCGCTTTTCCGGCGTTTTGCTCGTTTTTGTTGGTTTACTTTTTATTTTTATTTGAATTTCCTTTATGACTCGTCGTGAAAAGTCGATATGCTTGCAATGCAATGTCTAATTATTCTTTGAAGTAGTGGACAATGAACAGTTTGTCTCTATTGTTCTCGCTCATTAAAACCATGTCATTGTTTAAGTTGACATTATAAATTAATCATTAATGTTGTGATTATGAACTTATCAAAATGATTGATGGCGTTGTTGGAAACGCGTTCGCAGTACTAAAATCGATGGGGACGGTTTCATAAACGATATCGTGTTGCAAAGCTCAGAACTATTTACGCTTATCCTTTACGATGTCCCTTTTGATGTTATTCTTTTGTGATTAAAATGCATCAATATTATTTGCTTTAACCAAACCAAACCCTTCTTGGTTATCCTACTTATTTTGACTAAAAGTTACCTTTACTGATGTTTAATGTAGATTTTTATTATATTGAGCGACTAATTTTTTAGTGACAAAATGGTCGAATGTCCATAATGAATTTTGTATACATGTAGATCAATATGAACATCAGACTAGGAAAATAAATGCGTTAGCAAATAACGCCATGTATCCTCGAACAAACTACCCACCCCGCTATTTACAATAAAAGCAACAAACACACAATATTGCTGTTTCAACCCCTATCCAACCTCAGCTCGGCCCACATGCATTGAATTTGCGTCACTTTCAGGTCGACTCTAAGCCTCTCACATTGATTGATTAACGTCTACAAACAGGATTGATTGATCAAACATCTATCAACTGTCTGTGCGACAGTCGAGAGAAATTTCATGTGAGCATTGACCAGAGATCTATAATTAAGAAACGATTTTTACGAGGTAAACAAACTGAAGAGCACTGACAAAATGAATACAAATCAATTAATTTTACTGTCTTCATTTTCTTTTTATACTGCGATCACTGCTATTCATTAATATCATTTGTGTGTTCTTAGGGTGTTGATCTTATATTTTCCTGTCCAGCTCTGGATCCTTAACTTCTAGGATCAGCATTTAACCATATCGTGCCAAACTTGGCTTAACTTCGGTTTTAAGGTCAAATATATTGATTGTTAATTATTTCATATTATTTCAAACACACTTTTGCGAAGATAATCACACGAATAATCGTAAAAAAAAACTTAAATTTACATTTAAATATTTAAATTTTGCATTAATTTAAGATGACATCAAACAAATTCAATTTTTTATATGTCAACATTTTCTCCTTGTGCTAAACTCTGTTCAAAAGTTCGACCGAGATCAATGAGGGTTAAAACTTTTTAAAGCATTTAAAGTAAAAGAAAACAGTATCAGACATAACCTCAACGCAATTCTATTTAAAAAAGTATCTTCAGATTAAAACTCTGCTATATTTTTTAGCAGTTTAGTTACTAAACGTGCTTGACGTTTGCAAATGTGCTTTGATTTAGAGAATCTTGAAAATCTTGCCAACCTAGAGCTTATACAGGGTTTCAACCAAATTTAGCCTCATGTTGATTAAATCGCTCCTAAGTTCAGCATTACTTATTTAGAGGTTTGGCGTGTTGGAAACACCGGTTCTCGTAAGATCACCGAAGTAAAGCAACACTGCGCTGAGTCAGGTATTAGACGAGTGACCATCATACACATGACCAGTTCTGTTCGGGAGAGAGGTTGGAGGGATGAAAGTTAGTGCAGTAACTTCATTCGCCTTGCTTAACAACCCCTCGACAGCATGGATTTGTGGAGGAATCCTGTTGTTCGAGTTGTACCGTCCTTTGAAAGGGACGTGAAGTCGGTGGTCCCCTTGGTGCTCTTCGACAGGAGTAGGCTACGTGCCGGCACCGGGTTTCCCCTCCTTCCTTCTAGGCTAGGTTAGGTTCATCATCATCCTCATCATCATCCACCAATTCACCGACGCCATTTGACCAGTGCCGCATAGCTAGATTTCAAAACAGTGCGTCGTTAAACACCACAAATAATAATTAGAGCGAAAAATACTGTTTCCCTCCATGTACAGTCACTTTAATTTAAAAAAAAGTGGTATCCATTTCCAAGGGTTGCGCGTTTTCGCTTTAAAAATTAGTTTTAAAATACCACAACTTTTGTGTGTCCAAAGAATGGAGATTTCGCCGACAAAATGTTTATCATGTACATGTTAACAAAAGGGTAAGGGTTTGTTTTGCGACGTGGCATTCGAGCGCTCCATCGGAGAAAATGTTAATTTCGTTTAATCCTGGATCGCTAACATTAATTAGTTTTAATTCGTACATCCAGCAAAATATTTCTTCGCGCTTTACACAGGCCAATGATTTTATAAACGGGAAACGCGGCAAACGCGGCGTGATGTAGACTTACACTTTAATGGCGTTACACGAAGCATAATATTTGCAATCCCGAATAAGGCGGGGAACTAATAATTTGTTTTGATACGGATCAAAATAGATCCAAATAGATTTGGCTTCAGTGTCTAACTTCGTAGGGTTAAAGCACTAACTGAGCACTAATTCATAGGCTAGGTTAGATCATCCAGGTGCCGGTACCGGGCCAGGTACCGACCTTTAAAGTATGTATTATTTTACCAATATATATATCTTTTTTATGTTTACATATATTTGTGAAATATGATGGGGTTGAATGAACTGCATTTCAAAAATAACTGAAGTTGACGTACAGGTAATTTTCGATTAGAGTTTGCATATAGGTAACAAAATTAAACAACTTGTGGGCTTGTGGTGTTAATTTAATATTTCTCTGTAGAACATGAACTTGCGGCAATAACATTGATGTAGAAATGGTTGGATAGCAACATATCAGGAAAATGTTGTTCTATAAAGGTAAGGTGTGTGACACTCCCAATCCCTTGGGGGCGTCGAGTGAGACAACAAACAGGAAATTAACTTTAGCTTAGTGCGGAATTGTGCCCTTAAAAATGATGGATTCCTCGTTAAAAATAAGCTTACCAAAGACCCAAAAAGGTATAGAATTGTTTGCATATGTGAAGTTTTTACAGCAAATAATATTCGAACTTTAGGGGATGCTCCATTTGTTAATTATGGTAATTGCACACTAGAGCACATAACGAGATTCTAATTGAACAGAAAATTATTTCGGTTCACTGTGTGATTGATTACAGTCAAGAAATCAGTAATTGCATTAGTTTGTACAATTTTGCCACGGGGTCTACGCGCAACGAATGCAGTGCTCTCTCTGTGATCCGACATGCGACTAACAATCGATCCATCATTGCCCATAATAAGCTCCCAGAAACACATAATTTCGACAAACGTACACCCCCATGGTAATTTGACTAGAGTTTTCACAAAACTGTAGCAATTCAAACCAGAGCAAATTGATGCTCAGAGTTAACGACATGAAATCATCTGTTCCTGTCGTGTATACACACTTAACATGTGATTTGTTTTTCTTGTCATCAACTTTAATTAATTTGAGTTTTTCCTTATTTTCTGAGGCTTAATACTCACACCTCATAGTTAATGCAGTTACGACTCTTTTAATTTTTCATCAGTAATTTTGATGGCAATTTCCATCAACTATTGAGGGTTGTCTCTGTCATAGAAACGATAGTTTTGAAAACAGCTTGGGTTTCCACGATGGGTTTGCCGCGGAGAGTTGGCTTATATTCTGACTGGAATTTCGGTAATATTAGAGCTGTTTTCATACGAGTGGGCAAGGGAAATTCGAACAGATTGACGGCACTAGGTTGTGTAATTTGGTGTATAGCCGGAGAACCAAAGGACTTGATGTGTTGTAAGTGGTGAAAGGTAGATGCGGGCTCGGTATATTCGAGCCTGCAATGATATATCGAATGAATGACTGCAGAGCGATGAGTTGGAGCGTATTCTCTCCCCTTGCTGCAAGAAGTTTCATCGAAAGTTCTTCAAAAGGAGTTCGCTGTTCGTTTCAAGCTATGTCTATAATACCCGAAATACTGTTCGCTTCTGGGTTATACACACCATATATATATATATATACACACATATATACACATGGCAATGCCTTCCCATTATTTCTTGCGCATGGCCAACTTAATGTTAGAGTTAGGGACACAATTACAGAATGGAATTTTGTTTCCTTGGCTTGTATTAAATATTTCAACCGTTTTCAGTATCAAGGTATAAACTACATACATCGTCTCAAAACGCTGCTTTCTCGAAAACACGAAAACACTTTTCGAAACTGACTTACTCTCTTTTGTAACTAGTTGAATCTCCATTTTGGCAACGAAATACCCCTCATCAACATCCCTCAACATCACGTCGTCACTCCTCTTTACAAATTCAAGTCTGTCGCGTGACGGGTTTCTATGTGCTTACACTACTTTTAATGGCATCAATCATGTATGCGAATCTGTGGTGCATTTGCCACCGGTTCGCGTGGTATCAGTGCTTTCCCGTCCCGTCTCGACCCGTTCTGTAGCAAGCCAGGGCTGCAATGGCGGCCGGCATAGGTGTTTGATGTGATTCCTACTTAGAATATCATTAGGCAAGGATATATGCACGCCCTGCCTTTGAATCTCGCGCACCCATACAACGTCTCGTGCTGGGAAACGGAATTAAAATTGAAATCGCAATATACCTCAGGATCAGCTCAGTATAATGTGCGTTGTCGTCACTGGCGTAAACCCTCGCTATACGTGGTGATTGCAAGAATAGGTAAATTCGTAATGTTTTAGTGAATATAGATATTTTTCAGTTTGCTTATATTATTTTATCTTCGCTTTGATCGCTAAAGAACCTAATTTCAGGTCTTTGTTGCCTTCATTCGTTAACCCACGATGCTTGAATTGTTAATTTGCCAGTTATGACGTGGTTTAAATTAAGTGAGGCTTTCAATTTTTAACTCTCTAGAGTACGACGCCAGGTGTAACAACGCGCCTGGCGATATGGATCATGTGTCGTAAAATGAAAGTATGCCAGAAAATCGACTCCAAAAACCTTTTCGGTGAGTTGGCACAAGACGTAACGCAAAAAACGTTCTTTTGAAGGTGACTTAGCAACGGACACTGGTTACCGTTCTTGTTTCTGGCATTTTGTTATGTCCTTCAGTTTTCCTAGCGTGTTTTTTTGGGTCAGTTTAGCTAAAGCGTGATTTGATTAAGCTGATAACTTGCCAAGGCGAGACACTTGACGATTACCATAGTGATATCAAAAGGCAATAGCGGCAAGAATATTTCATAGCCGAAAATGAAAGATCCAAAATTGATATATTTTTGCAGCTTATTCTCATAGCAATTCAAGAAAACTGTAACCTGCAAACTTTTATTCACTTACAACTTCATGATTCTGCATGATTTATAAAAAAAAACGGAATATAAAATAATTAAAATGTAGTACCTGAAGGCAGCAACTCCTTCAAAATGCAGATCGAAGTGGCAATAGGCGTCGCAGTGGAAGGTTTGCAGTCAGCGCATAGGTCATTTTTGGCAGGCGTTGTAGATTATTGAATGATGAACGCCCCCGTTCAAGGATCCACCTGGGAGGCAACGCAGGGAATGCACAAAAAATAATAAAACTTGTTCAAACAAAAACAATACTTTGGATTTCTAATTATTTAATTTATAGAAAATAAAATCAGGATTCGAACCTTCAGGCTTCAAAACCTGAAAAACGGCAATTTTTCTTTTATTTTAAACTAAAAAATTAACTTAAAAATTACGTTTAGCAAGCGGTGCAGTTTACATATCGTCTCTTACTGCCCCCCCCCCCCCCCCCCCCCATTAATAACGTTTCAATGAGCACGCTGCTGCAGCAGCTTATTATTATTACCTTAATCTGTTTTGCATTCAAAAATGGTAATTTCTCCATGCAAACTCGTTTCGGATAGGGGGCGCTAGTGAAAGCTTTCGCGAATATTTCATCGTGTACAGGGTTGGGCAGAAAACGACGTGCATATCTGGTTAAATAAAAGGAAAGGCTTACAATGAGATCAATATTACGACAGCCGGTTCATGACCCACTCAGTAATGCCAGCCCATTCATTACATGCCAAGGAGTCATTCACCCGTGTATGGATTGACAAATTTGTAAGCTGAACATTTTGCACAGTAGGTAAGCATATCTAGCAAATGAATTTAAAAAAACAAAAACAAGATAATATTTTTCATGAACAGAAATTACTTTTTCAGTCACATGTATTTATTTCCATTGACATGCAGAATCGACATACAAAAATATAATGCATTGACAATGTTCCGCCGATCTCGCACCGTTCACTAGTTGTTTCTGTCATAACAACATGGAGCAGGCATGAGGGGGTTGCTGATCAATGTTTCATTTTACGAAAATGCGACCCAATTTGAGGAATTAGACGCAAATCCCCTGTTTTGTAGGAGCTTAAGCCTGGCCATATGACGTTAAACTACATTTTTCTTTCCACCCCTTTCCAGGCGTGAGGGCTTATAATAATGCAAGTAATCCCTCTTTGAATATCAAAACAGAATCGCTTATCGGAATAGCGGAAATCGATTCACTTTCTCAATTATCTCCGTGCCCTGAAGCGGGTCTACGCGAACTCTAGCACCAACAACCTTGCCGCGAAATTATCGTTTATATTTAATCGATGTAAAATGTTTAAATTTTTATTTGTATAAAACACTAAATTTAGTTTAACAATGGAGCAACATGTTCGACTATAATCACCAGAACAGTTCAAAATTTAACATGGCCGCTTTTCCAATCTGAGGTATAATTTTTTTTTGGAAAATATTACTTTTTAAAAGCGTTCTCTCGACTTTCCTATAGGCCTATCGTTTACATACTTAATATTCTTTTCAATAAAGTGCATAATAATTATTTATATATCTGACACTTATAATAATAATAATAATAATAATAATAATAATAATAATAATAATAATAATAATAATAATAATTGTATAACATTAGAGTATACTTGTGCATTTTGATTTCGTTCAACTTCAACGAATACCAAACATAAACACTATTTAACAGTTATACGATCAAATTATTTCAACTATATATCGACGGCGTCGGTTAAGAATTCGCAAAAGGTTACGCTAACGAAGTGAATGAACTTATTTAAATATCGAAGAAAAAGGTGAGATGTATTCTTACCCCCATTGCTCTGAAAGTCACGTTTGGGTTCAGCCCCAGCCCCATCCCTCGTCCCAGGCATTTGTCTCAGCATCAAGTTTAGGCCTAGTCCTGTTTTTGAGCCCTCAGCGCGCCCATTCCTGTAACCTCCTACTGGCTTAAGTATACCACACCAGTTACAAGTTACTGCAACAACAAGATTTCATAACAGGATAGCAACACGCAGAAATAGGAACGGCCACAACACCGATTCGGGTAGGAGATGAGACATCATGACGATTACATCGAGGTGTCGGGGGTGAATTGATCTTCGGTGTGCTCGCTTACTGTCGGAAGATCGATTGTGGATACGTTGAGCGATTTGGAGCTAGTTTCTTTTTTAATCTCAGGTGGTCGTTGTTGTCTTTCGATTAGTCGGATGTCTTCAGATAATCTTCCGACCAGAGATGGCAAGAGACGAGGCTGTGGATGAAGGTAAACAAAATTAGTTGATGGGATTTATGAAAATTGATGGAGAGTATGTTGGATAAGGCTTATGATATTAACACGTCAACATAGTTAACTGTACAACCATAAAAGCAATGGAAAATGTAAAGATAAGGAATCCTCTGGATTATTATCTCAAAAAGATAACAGTTTGGGATTGAACACATTCTTTAAGCTTGCATTAGACACTATCTGTGATTGTCGTTGAAGTTAGTTACAGGAAAGAGGCAAGCTACATCTGTCTCACCTGCAATGGCAATAGCAGGTCCGACCCTCCGATGGTAGCAGCACGAGGCAAAAGGGGCGCCGGGGCAACCATGGCGCGGGACGGGATCAGCGCCAGGCTGATCGGAGTTTCGTCGATGGCTGGAAAGACGTGAGGGCGTCAAGAGAGACGTGTACTAGCCTTACTCAAAGACAAGAAAGGCGGTGCTTGAAAATTATTTTTTAAAAATTAATTACTATTATCGCAACAAATCTTACACAATATTTAAAAATCAGTTTTCACAAAAAAAAATACTTTAGTGCTAGCGAGCGGCGGGATGCCAACATACTGCCCAAAAATTGTGTGTTTAGCTGAAATGAAAGGTTTGTACTTTCATATAATTTATTTTTCAACTAGAAACGCTCATAATCAAAAAAAAAAAGAAATATATATTTTTAGCTATTTTGGGCTGTGGATTTTTGCCAAATATTTTATACGCCATATATACGTATCCGTCAAAATTTTGGAGCTCTCCCGTAAACTTTAGAATGATACGAAATATTCACGGGAAATATTTTCGACCTTACTTTGGTGTCCGTGCGGCGGGCTCTTTTCAATTTTCAGCAATATTTTTGCAAAACGAGTATTTATAAGCACAAGACAAAGTAAATTTACTACCATATCAGAGTTAAGATAATTTGGCTTCTTACGAGCTGATTACTCTGGCGACAGGTGCTTACAGAATACAGATTAGTGAGTTTTTCTCGGTCACGCAAATTACAAATTATTACAAACTTTGGCAAGCTGTGTATGGTGTATCATGTTTTGGAACTCGGGCAATTTTCTTTATGATAGTTTCAGACTTTAATTAATTTGTGTCGGGTCTCATCCGAGAAGACAGATTCCAGCGCTATCAAAGTAGTCTGAACAATTTAAAGGGCATGAGCCTAAAAGTCTATCAAAAGTCTATCTAAGTCTATGTAAAGTCTATAGTGAGCTTATCAATAACATGTAAATGCAACTTCGCTAAAACTCAATGCTCCACGTCCATACCTGTTGGTCCTCGCGCCCTCAGAGGATGCTGATAGGTATAGCCGATGTCCAGCGTGGAAGGAGGTCGCAGGAGTGCAGAAGGAGGTCGCACGATGGCGACAGGAGGTCGAGTCGTGGCTAGCTGAAGCCCGGTAACCGACGGCCCTTGCAAGGCGAGTCCAATCACGTTCACGCCGTTTAGAGTTCCTGAAAATAGAGAAAATAATTCAAAAATATTTCCCAGTTTTTTTTTTGTTGACTAGCGTTACACTTTGTGCTGTACAAAAACGTCCCTAGAAGAGTCATACCACTTCTAGACTTCTACCACTTCCAACCGCTTTCAGAAGATGTCAATAATCGCAGCTTATTTCGAAATTCCGCATTTTCCAAAGGAAAAGTTGCGATCGAGTCGCTACCTACAAAGAAACGGCGTGAACCAAAAGGTCCACGTGGACACGTGCTAGTACTAAGCGTTGCCGTCAGGTGGCGACAGCGTACAGTGCTAATGGTCTTGACAATCGATAAACGCAAAGGGCCGTTTCGTTCACTGCCAAATTGGTAGCCCGCCAACACTTAAGTAACTCCACTGCACAGAACCATGCCATAGGCGTAACATGTGAAATTTACGAGAAATAGATTTATTAGTATTGCCCTATTCGATGGGCTTAACATAACGATAGCACTGGCGTAAATTTCCAATGGAAATTCCAATCTCCACAAATTTGAATTCCTACTACTAATGATATTATCATACGGTGTACAGTTTCCATACGAGACCTATTACGTATGCACCCCCTAGCTGTATGCCTATGTGGACCTGCATTAATTAAAGCCACGCCACATACCGTTATGCTATGATGGGATAGTAAGTCAGGTGAAACAACGAAGCGCTTGCCAACTCACCAAGTTTGGCGCCTCCGAAGGCGTCTTTGAAGATGGCGGGCGGGTGATGCTTGATGGCGTTCATGCGCCTGTGGTTAGGCAACCCTTCGCCAGGTTTGCGTCTTGGTTGCTCGACAGGTAAGACGCGGCGCCTCTTCTTCGGCAGCTTTGAGCGGGCCTAGGGGGAAGTGCAGAGTCGAGATTAATGATGGGACACAAATCTTTGTACTTTTACTAGACCTATAGTCGTTACGTGAACACACATTCTGCTCTCTGGGATATATATATATTTCGTTCTTTCTTTCACTATGAGGGGGGTGGGTTTTTTTTTTTTTCATTTCCGAAATAATACAACGATTTTGTGCATGTTGACATGACTATCTTTTTAATCATTCCCCCCCACCCCCCTAATCAGACAGAGGTATTCAACTTTATTAGTTGCAAGCGATGGCAAGGGGGGGGGGGGGGTGACTGTCATACTAAATTGCTCTAGCAAAGTTCCAAATTGTTACTTCGTATTACAGAGACGCATGTTTTCGCTTAAATCTAACTGATTATCTCTCTTTTATTTCCGAGCGAATTGTGGCTGAGTTTCATCGATCAATTGTCACCTTTATTGATTACATGGCAAAGGTATTTTCACTGTTTTTCGCACCGCGAGAAGAGAACTCGGCGAGGTTTTATTTCATGATTGACTTATTTCCGGAGTTCCTGGTGATGGTCGGCCATTGGAGATTAATTGGCCCCGTCACGTGACTTGGGGATGAAGATAAATGAAACAGAACACTTCTAGAAAATCCCTTTCAGATTCGAGCACATTCATGCTTTTCGAGGAAGGTATGTCCTTTGCAGATAAGCACCAGTTAATGCGAAGCAAGAACGCAGGGAACATTAAAATGTGCATTCCTTCACCGAGAAGTATCAGGTTATTTGTCTATTTTACAGCAAACACAACATTAATTTTTATTGACACACATTTTTTTTTTATTTGGCGCTTCTTTTAAGTACCTTATTATAAGATCCTCAAACTCTCGGTTACTCGAAAATTAAGGAAAAGCAGAGAAAACAATAATGAAACTGCCTGTAGCAGCAAACAAGAGTATATAATTTCTACCATCAAAGGGCAAGTCTC
Organism: Protonemura montana; assembly: GCA_947568835.1. Taxonomy (NCBI): domain Eukaryota; kingdom Metazoa; phylum Arthropoda; class Insecta; order Plecoptera; family Nemouridae; genus Protonemura; species Protonemura montana. The sequence goes on from OX387602.1 coordinate 14,175,268, forward strand.
TCTTCGAGACTGCAAAGTTTAAAATTGCGTTCAGAATACCTATCTAAATCTTTGTTCATACTTTCTTGAAAACCTGGAAAGGAATTGGCTCTCCCCCTACAACTAAAGTTCAATTTCGTGAATTATTATCAGCTGCTATTGGCAGCTATTTTTAATTACGTTCCTTTGGCTCGGAAAGGAAAATTTAATTTGCTTTTTCTAGGTTGTGGTCTCATGAAAATGCTTTCTGCTTGCGGTTTCTGCTTCAGTTTTGCCAACAAATTGGTCAAAACATTGTGATTATGATTTTTGGCTATAGCCATAACCTGTTCTAGAAAATCCGGTTGAAAGAGTGGAATGAAGCGGCATCAATTTATTGGAAAAGGAAACTAATTCTTAAGTGTTTCTCGACAGCTTTAAGCCCCTCGCCAGGCAGAACGTCTTGAGGGGAACATTTCGTTCGGGTCTATACGAGACGGGCCTGCTAATAAATGTCAGAATAAAACGTGCGTTGTTATGTGAAGTTAGAAAAAGTAATCAGCCTTGGAGTGAGAATTGACAAAATGAAGGCAATGATACAAAAGGCTAAACTGTGAAACAGAAAAGTAAAACCAACGCCTTGTTTCTTTCAACGCGAGGCATTTTACTTGTCATTAAATTGTCTTTGATGAGCATTACCCAACTAAATTAACTCACATCTAACAGGTGCGAAGAAAATTATGATGAGATTTAAAAGTTTGTTGTAAAAAAAACTGATCCGCAGACTTTAGAAGCAACCGAACTCAAAAAATAAAAATATATGTCAGCACCGTAAATGGATATTTTATATTTTAGGTAACACAAATATTATTTTGTTTTATAAAAAAACACTGAATTGCTTTTCATTTTGCTCACTAGTGAAAGCTGAAACGCAATCTGAGAGACGTCTAAAGTCATTTAAGAGAGTGGTTCCAAAATATAATAATGCCAGCAAAAATTAAAACATCTTTATTCATATGCTTTTTATTCGGAATTTCAGACATGCTTCTTAAATTGGAGATCAATTCAACGAATACCCAAGAGCCCTAAGGACTGCCTACAGACAGGTTGATGTGATGCTGAACTGGCTTAGAGTTGGGCACAAACTTCAGGACCAACGAAAACGTTCCGTGGGCATGATTAAGGAAAACCGTTTGAATCTATCCGAGAGGTAGAATTTCAAAAGAGGGATGGAAATTTTTTATGGAGCTGATCTGGGTGACATTAGAGAAACACGCTGCCGAATAAATGGTTTCGCGAACGCAGTTTACGAGAACGATTGGCGAAATGGACAGCAATTTGGGACATTGACGAAATAGGGGGGCAAAACGAGTTATCGTTGAGAGCACACGCAACGCGTGTGAATTTGGGCAACTTTTTCCATTGAATTTCACGGCTCAACACGAGATGGCTGCAAGGTGGAACGAAATAGGTACACAAAGAAGAATTTCAAGTTTATTTGAACGCTGAGCAATGCAATCGTCACAATAACGTGAATCATTTGGTTTTACGATGCCATTGTTTCACAATAAGAATAAATATATCAAAAATATAGCGTTATACTGATACAAATTTAGGTGAACATTCAGAAAAAACGTACACAGCATTTGTTAAATAAAATAATGAGTCTGACGCATTGGTACTGGCTGAATTTAATTATCATTGAACCCCAAAGGTAAGAAACTGTACAGAGTATCTTTGAGAATAGTGAATTTTTTGCAATCCGGAGTAAATCTATTACGTTTGAAGAAGATCATGTAATTCATAACATCCTAAAGGGCGGAAATATAACGAACAAGAACACAATTAAACGTCACGTACAGATTCTAGCGCATAAGTGACCTATTTCCCAAAAACGAGTTCCAGAGGGAAGTGCACCAAGTAATCTTCTATCCTAAAGTAGAACATCTCTAATGGCCGGTAATAGTCCGGCCATTTTACTTACACAACGGTACGCCAGGCGATTTTATCAGCGGTAGCTTCTACATTATTCGCGTGTGCGGAAACCACAAGAAGAATGCTACACTCTAGCCCTTGTTGGAATGTTTCACACTGACCTGTGTGTGTGAATAGAACCGCGAGAAGTTGGAGACGATGACGGGCACGGGGAGGGCGATGGTCAACACACCGGCCAGGGCGCAGAGAGCGCCGACGAACATGCCGACGTAAGTCTTCGGTACCATGTCCCCGTACCCCACCGTGGTCATAGTGACCAGCGCCCACCAAAGACCCTCGGGGATACTCTTGAAATCGTTCGTTGGGTTCGCCTGGGTAAGAAATGGCTTCACGTTACTCTTCGTCCTGTTGTTTGTGTTGGTATCTACTGTTAGTGTGTGTGTGCGTGTGCCGTTACCGTACGTTAGGTTGTCAAGCCTGCTGAGGTTGACGCTTTGAATTTCGTGAATAGCTTGTAGCTTCTTTTGTAAGTTTCAAACAGTATCAAATTAATTTACACCAACGCTATTGGTGTTTGTAACGCAAGACAAAGACTGTGTTCTGCTGCATGCATGCAAAGGAATTTTTTTACATCAGAATTTTCAATTAGCGGCAAATTAATCCCGAACTGACCCTGGTTTAAAAGGGTAGATACACTACGTTATCGATTAGCTTGGACCAGGAAAGCGACAGCAAAAAAGTTAAACAAAACAGAGATAATTTATCGTTAAGTGAGTTAAAACGAGACGACCCTCGTCTAAGTTGATTCCACGAGGGCGTTGCGACGCAACAGAGACGTCGTGAGGGAGTAGCCCGTAAGTTACAATTGTCCTGCTTCGACACCATCGGTGCCCAACTTCGGATACCGCACAAAGTAAAGGTCATACCGCAGGGACGCGCCAAAGACGTATCCACGTTTATGTCAAAAGCCGTTACATTTCCCGTATGTACCCTACCACAGATAATTAAAGGGCATAACTTTCGGTTATATGAATAGAAGCATCAAAAACCATATTAATATTATAGGATGCACGGAGCGACCATATAATATGCAAAGTCATCTCGTACTCACTGTGTCTTAGTTTACGGTCTTTCTTATACGCGACAGAAATTACAAACTACTTTTAATCTGTGCCAGAATGTAGACTGAACCCTTTTGGTAAGTAAAGAATAGTTTGTTCAAGCTAGGGTTTGAGGGTGGGATAAAGCTCGGTCTATGGCATCGCGGAAATTTCGTGCCACTTTCGCTGTTGCCAAATCCGTGCATAAGTGGCTATTAACCGTGGGGGGGTTTCTGGTTGAAAAGTATTCAGACTTCGATCGCTCTTTTGGGACTACTACTTAAGGAAACTGGAGTTAGGAAACCCTCGAGATTATCTGCCTTATTATCACCTTGAAATAAGCTCATAGGTACTTATTGACGTTTGGTAGTCGTTGGGTTCTAGGCAAGCGCTTTCACAAATTGAAAGATAAATAAGTTTCTCCTCTTTAAGAGCAAGAATATAAAAGTGTCTTACAAATAAGCACAGAGTTTGTAAAATTTATAATTAGTTGGTTAAGTGACTTATTTTTGGTCCGGATCCATAATTCAGCCGAGCATGCTTAATTAAGTCGTGATTGAAAATATCCCGCAGCTTAATAATTTACATTCAAAACTTTTATGCTTTGCAGCTATTTTATGTTTCAACTGTACGAATTCAAAAGTTTCCACTGAAAATCGTGAAACTGTTTTCGCTGAATTTTCGCAAACTGGTGCAACATGAAAATTAAAAAAAAAACACACACACATACATCTAAATACGTATTTGACTTTTAGTTTAATAAACAAATAATGACTAGAAAATAATTAACCTGTGGTATAAACTTTAAGGTGAACTTACTTGAAGTCGTTCGGCGTAGTAGACAAGACTGGCAAATACCACAATACCAAGCACTAAGAAAAAGACGAGTAGAGTAAGCTCTTTGGCCGACGCTTTGAAAGTGTGGACAAGTATCTTGAGACCCGGCGAGTGTCTGGTCAGTTTGAAGAGACGAAGGATGCGAATGATGGAAAAGAATTCCAATATGTCTGCCTTGTCTATCCGATGAGCAACGCTGCTCTGCAGGAGAATGTCTGTGTAGAAGCTGAGAGTGGCAACGAAGTCGATCACGTTCACAGGTGAACGAATGAATTGCATGAGGTTGGGGGCGACCTGGAAAGAAGATAGGATGGTTAGGTCACTACTTCATTGCTGGGTATACCTGAGGACTACGCTAAATTTGAAATTGGAAGAAAATCGATAGATGTTGTGACTGTCGTAGATGTCAATGTGCTTGGAGAAATTAAATCGCCTCTCGTTCTTAAACAAGTTCTGTGGAATTACGCTTTTTAAAGTAATTCTAAGTACACATAATTGTTTTACAAAATTTCACAGCAACGGAATTCTATAGGGAACCATTTTACTTACAGTCGTTCGTAAACCGACTCAAAAGCAAGAAGTATAAACAAATATCTACATTACAAAAATAATGATGTCGTTCGCAGTTTACGTATAAAAGCCAAGTCAATTGACATTGGCAGATGTTTAAGTCAGATCTAAATCAGAGAAATAATGGCAGCCAGCACCGTGATTTCGTACCAAATACGAATACTGCATCAATATTTTTATGCTCGTACGTCAATATGACATTTCCCGAAGTCTTTTCAACAAATTACCGACGTGACGCTTTGATTTCTGGACAAGCAATTTCATCGGGTTGTTTTCTCTCTCTCTCTGACCTTTTCGTACTCGAGGAAAAACTTCCAGAACGTGAGATCACATTAAATAATTCAGGAAACAGGACGTCAAAAAGTCCCGTATATCCGTCATTGTGCTGGTGTTGCATTAAGGTACCGACTCCTGACGTCAGGAACCGTCGTGGTCAACGTTGGTTCGATGCTTCTACGGTCATCAGTTAAGTCAACGGATCGAGTAAGTAAACAAAGCAAGTGTGTAACATTCATCCACGGGTGATGAGCCTCGGGTGATGAGCCACGGGTGATGGTCAACTGGTCATCAAATAACTAGGTGTACAATGGTTATTGGTTTTTGTCTCAATCCAGTATTGGAAATGCCTGTGATGTACCTTGCCAATAGCAAATCATGGGAGTACCATGTTAGTACCGTAGCGATTGCATGCAGAAAATACTCTGAAATTTCTTTGTATTAGAATCGCTTGGCGCTTCCTTCTCGGCATTGTCCCAGATCCTCAACAAATGACGGGTAGGATATTATCGGGACGGGAGCGTGAATGCAACCCGCAGAACACAACAAACAGCACATGTCTATTTAGTTGTACATAGCAATGCCTTTAAAAAATGAAACCCAACGTGCATTCAGAGGATGCATTCATACAGTGCCTGACGTTGGTAATGAACAAAGCGTCGGATGTAAGCAGTGAAGCATCTACTACCTGGTCGTTACCCGTTATCGTTGTTAACCTATCTATTCAGACGTTACACAAACTACTGAATCTCGTTCAAGAAAATTACTATGAAGGGAGAATGCAATTGAATGCTGTTCTCTTTTTAAAGAAAACAGTATTTTTTTGTTGTTTAATGAGATGCTTAGATTCTTTCAATTGTTTACAAAAGAATATTTGTTCTTTAGAAAAGAATATTTGCACAAAACGACGCGTTGATTAGCATTTTCAGTGGAATGAAATCTCTCGTCTGATGCACGTCCTGGCTAGTTTCTGAAGAGATGCTAATTCATGCTTATCTTTAGTAGTTGTCTAAACGACTACCAAGGACTGATTCTAATTGCAAGCCATCATGCGCCATGAGAGTGCGCCTTGACACGCCATTGTGCGAGGATTTTGAACTGGAAACTGAATTTGACCTCTCAGTTCCATTCTCTGCTTTTCAACAAGATTTTAACAATGATATCCACAAAGATACAAAAATGAATAGGAAAATGTAAAACCGATAAATTTCCTTTGAACCGTGACAGGAAATGTGTTTCTAATTACTGTTTTTTGGACAGTGTACAATTTTGACACTTCACTGTTTAAAGATGAAGAAGAAAGTGTGTGTATCATATTGATAAGATAGAGAACTTCGAGAATTTGAAGAGTTTTCTTTGATAATTGTTTGCCGCCTACAGCTCTCGCACATATTCAAGTCGTGAGCTTAAATGTCGGTTAATAGTTTTCTCAGGTTGTCTCTTTGTTAGCTTGACTTCAAGCAGAATGACAAGAAAACCAAAAGAAAACTTGATGATATATTTTTATTTTCAAACTCATCCACGGACGTTTTCCCTAATATATCACATTGTAAAAAATCACACATTTTCCTCTTTACAAGAATCTGTAACTCATTTTGGGGAATTGAGCTTGGGAATCATCATCAAGTAGAATAGCGGGGAAGTCGTAGAAGTGGGAAAACTACTTTAACTACCAAAAAATTATAGGGGGAGTAATCGAAGAAGCGACAAAGATTAAAGAAAACGTTTCAAAAATAGGTGTTGACTTTTGGAATGTGCAAACGTTAGGTTGCTGTCACAGCGTACTTGGTAATCAAAAGTCAAAATAATTGTTTTGTAACTAATATGACACGGTAAGGCGAGAAAAAATGAGTCAAGGACAAGGTCAATTATCTTACCTTTTCCTAGGGTTTAAAATTTAAAACTCTTTGATAAAAAAGTTCGCTTTCCACTGTTATATAAAATAAATCAGCGACTAAACTTTTGCCTACTTAAAAAGATTGCAGCAAAATGCTGGTTACAATTCTTTACAAATCTATCTATACTACTCTTTAATAAAACAAAAAAATTTATTTACCACCAATCTGACGGCCAGCTCGATAGTAAACCAAGCGTTACAAACAAGCTCTACGTAGAAGAAAGCTTCGTGGGGTTCGGTCCGTTCCTTATCCATTGTCCACACCCACTTCAAGGTGCCGTTCGTCGTGCCATTGTCGTCGTCCACTAGGATCGTGGTGTTACGCACGTATGGCACACGCATGTCAGGGTGCGTCTTCAGGCAGAACGAGAGCACCGACACGCAGATGAAAAACACAGAGAGCATCGCGACAATCTGAGGAAAATAAAGACCATTTAGCAGAAAAGTTAAGGTTTTAAGGGTCAGGCATGAGCAAGGTTTGGCATTGTTGGTTTAAACATAAAAAAAGAACGCTGTCTAACTCAGCTGTCTAACAGGCTGACTCAGGCTGTCTAACTCAGCTTTTGCTGAGGTCGTAGCATAAAAAATTTAGATTCCCGTTGTATATGTGTTTAGAGTAAAAATATAATGTCAATGCCGTTTTTAATTTGTAAAGCAAAACCATTATTTTGGCAAAAATGAAAAACTTTGAATTTTTTATTATTCTTTATTTAACAGTGCTAACTACGACTCCTTTTTTCAGGTCTTCACCCACCCTCATGTGCAAGACTTTTAAACTGTTTATCTCGTCGTTGGTGCTCTAGCTCGACCAACTACTTATTCTAGGATGAGCCAGGAATTGTCACAGACCATGTTAGCCGGGAAATCTCTAAGCGCTTAGTACCTACGCGGGTACGCTCTGCGGCTGCTCATTCTGTCCTCAGGATCACAAGATCGTCGAGGGTTTCAAGGGTTCTAAGCACAGTCAACAACAGCTTCACTCGCCCTGCCATAAACCCCTCCACAGAACAGATTAGCTTTTGGCAAGTTACTGCAGAGTTGTACTATTTTCGTGATATCTTTAGTCCTTTTTGTATGAAAAATAAGTTATGGTATGGCTTGGGGCATATTCTGACTTCCTTTCACCCCCCCCCCCCCCCCCCATTCACAGCAAACGCCCAGAAATATCTCCAAGAAACAAAAACAGTCCCAACTCCCAAGGATATTGTGGAGGAAATTTCTGTGTCGTGTCGAGTTTAGGTTCTGGGCCATCCCGTAAGTGCCCATGTATTCGTACTCATTATTTTATTCCGGTGACATTTACTTGGACTCTATTTCAAGATATTTTTGCCCTGTGCATATTTCCCCCAAGGCGTAAGTCGTGTACGCCAAAACTAAGCGTAAGCTATTGCGTGGTAAACAAAATCTTTGTCATCATGTCCAAGACCATGAGGACTTGCAATTCATGTCAGAACATGTTATTCCTGGAACCATTTACCCATAACAAGATCAGCGCCCACGCACCTATCTTCTTGTATTTTCCACTCTATTGTGCCCCACGGCGGTAGAGGAGAATGTCGCCCACAACTTTATATCTTCCCAGTCTCCTTCTCTCGTGTAGGAATCTTGTCGACATTTGCTTTCTTATAATATTGAAATAGTTATATAGCGTTAAAACTTACACATTTCTGTACAGCTTTCTTATGAATCAATTGCTTAAAAAAATGTATAAATCCACTTATTATTAACTATAGAGTTTATATATTGTTCGCAAATGTCAGATAATACCATAAGTCACATCGCGCCTGTATGATTTTCCTAAGCACTTGCTAAATAATAAAGCGCAGTAACGTTTTTGCTGCTGAGCAAGTATCTAGCAAAGTTCTCCAATATAAACGAGACCAATGTATTTGACAAATATAATACAAGGCACCGCTTCTAAAAGGGTTCGAAGAAGATTAAGTCGGCCCGAATCTAGTTTACGGGACGTGGTCGTTGGCAAGGCGAAGGTGTCGTCTTCGATTATCGGTCAATTGATGTGAGCAACTTTTATTAACATTGCCACACACACAAACGCACACCCACGCACAATCACGCACATGCATGTGAGGGGAGCCGAGTGGGCTAACTCTGTGAGACAAGCATCATCATCTTAGCCTTGAAATTTTCTCCGAACGCCTGGACCTGGGCTTGAGCAGCAGCTAGTAAGGGGCCGGTTATGAGATGGGATTTAGAGGGCGAATTCGTTCCAATAAATTTGATTTGTGGGTAAACGAGGCTCTGTTTTGACAACGGGCTTACACCGTCTAATGGTTGAATCGAAAATAGCATATGTGAAAATGAGTTTAGACCGAATAGGAATAACAAAGATTTATTATAGAAGAGATGATGTACATGTAGTAATGTTTATTCGTATCCTTGCTCTTGGTAGAATATGACTTCAACATACGTTGACGACGTTAACTGGAGTTTGAATTCGTAAAGGGACCTTGATCACTGATTGGTCCGTTGAGTTCGAGCCTTGGCCTTGGGAGTTTGTGGCAGTGGAAATGCATACCATCTGATTCCATCACAATTATTGATTTAATTATTTTGGTAGATCAGAAGTAACCAGTTATTACCCCATTTGCAGCCATACATATATTAGATGTGATTTATTGTAGGAATGTTTTTGATGATCTCGCGCGAACAAACTTTAAAAATGTAATTATTATAATTTGGTAATCCGAGAGCTCGTTGTCATTTCCATTAACCTGGCACAATGCCCACGCTAACTTCAACTATTACTTGGAGCACTACACTACAGTTTAACTGAAACGACCCTTACTTGCAGCGTTTTTGCCATAAAATGGGAAAAATTGCAACTTGGGAAGTTTTTTTCTTATTGCTAGAGTTATAATTAAATGGAATTATATGCTATTTGGCACGAAGCTATATCCCAGCTCAAGCATTAGGCCACCGTATTTCGCTGCTGTATTTCACTAGTAGAGAATATCATATTCTCTACAGCAAGCTCTGTTGATAAGTTCCCCTCGGCTATTAATGTAATCAAATAGTGCAGTCTTGTTATTTTCCGCAAATAATTAACGCTAATTATTATGCATTTTCCCTCGAGCGTTGAGAGAGTCTGCTAATAGAAACTTACTCTTCCATTGTTCAAATTGCCACGTAATTCTGGGAAATGCATTTTGCAAATTAACACCCCATATTGATAATGAATTGTTGATGATACAATACCACGAATCTTTACTGTAAACGGTCTTCAAAATAGTTTGGGAAATTGGTTTTCGATACTTTGTCGTCGTAGCCTAGAGCGCCTAAATATGACTTTAACTTGTATGAAAACGGTTGGAAAATGAGGTTGGAAAATGAGGTTGGAAAACAAGAAGTTTGTAGCAAGAGCTTGTAGCAGAGTGTGCAGTTCCTTGACTTGACAACATGGATGTGGTTTTCTCTGATCAGGTCGTATTTAGCATTCTAATTGCAAATGCCTGTCGCAGTGGGTTGCTAACCAAACAAACTCACGCTTCGATACATTTCATGGTTTGCAGCATTGACTACATGTTTACTTTCAATTTGTACCTATAGTGCGTACTTGATGCAACATTAATGTGGTCATTCGGGTCCCAACAGCAATTTATGCATAGATTTCCAAGTAATGTGATGGTTTACATTAGACTACATGGAAGGTATTTCTTTGTAATTGATTACAATTTCACACAGCACAGCAACAACACACAATTGTACAGAGCTACGAAAACCTTTTCCACAGTGATATTCTTGGTAACTATAAAATAAATTATTATTTAGTAATTACAAAAAGGCAAAAGTGAATCAAGTCAACTTAAACTGTGTTTAAGTTCCAACTGTTTCCCAACCCACGATTAAAGTCGAAACTAAAGCGGCAAAACCTCGTAGAACAAATAAAAAAATCCAAATAGTTTTACCCTCAACCAAAATCTTGATTGCAAATTAATTAAAAGGTAGGATACTCCAAATTGATTAGTGTTTCAGATAGCTAAGGGTTAAGCCACAGTCTGTTGATGCATGGGAATAAAATGACGTAGATGAAAGCAGGGTGTATACGGTAAAACGAGGGGAGTGAATAAAATGAACCGTGTTGATGATGGGAAGTGGTAAATGTATAGCAGAGATAAGCGATTACTAACTGTGAACAAGGTGGGGTTGCATGAAAGCGGGGTGGTCTAGGTAATTAGTTTTGCTCGAACCTTGGCGCCCATGGACGAGTAGGGTTCATCGAAGAGCGACCAGACTTTGGGCTTGAGTCTCTGCCAACGAGTTAGTCTTCCTTCCAGGTAATCGTCTTCATAGCCGAACATTCGCGCCACCTCTTCTTCAGTCGGCCGGTCTGCGTCGATATCCAATTTATCGAGGATGGCCAACGTCGTCTGAAATTAAACCGTTTGAAATAACGGACTTTTTTTGGCGAGGGTGAACTGCTCGTTACTTTGAATCGACGCTGTTTTCTATTTCAAACGTGCTGGCGTTCAATGTAAGTTTTTTTCGACAATTTGGTTTGTATATATATTTCTCAAGTATTAGAATGCTGAAAGTAAGTTTAAGGTTAAATACACTTCAATTGTACGTAAAAGTTTTTAAGCATCAAGATTGCAATATGGACGATATCTTCAAAATAGGAAACATTCTTAATAATTTTAAGAAGATGATAACTTATTGCAACTTTTCTGGTTTAACTTGAAACTTTTAACGCAGTGCCAAAGTTTTCCGGCAAACATGCATCAATAGATGGTTGGTCTACACTTCCAAGAAAACGGCTTCTCTGTCCTCGTGCTTAAAAAATATTTTTTATGATATCCAATTGTAATGTACCGCTAGAGTCCCAAGCGGTAAAGGTTCGTATATTTGCCTAAACTCAATTTTGATGTCTTGAGAAATGACTGCAGCTTTAAAAGCAGTTGAAAAGACTGCCATGAAATATTATACTCTCAAATATTTGACAGTCGTCTTAAGACAGTAATCCCACTTGGGTACAATACCTCATCGAATAAAAACCATCCCCATATCCTGCCCAATTACTTAAAAGTGCGAGACTACAAAAAGATTGGGCGTGGTCACGAATTCTAAGGTGAATCAAAGGTCCCAAGTAACGTGTTTCATAGCAATGAATTTTAATGGCCCTATTCGACACTCATTGATCTGAAACCCATAGCCAATTCACGGAAAAGTTTCTAACCATTTCAGAGAGATATTGACTCTTATCTCTGCCAAATACCTAAAGCTTGGAAATAAAAATCTAATAAACGTCTCCTATCGGGGAAAAGTGACACACACACGCCAGCATTTTCTCCGGAAAAGCGTTTGTAGTGAATATCCGATTGACGCGTGCATGGTGGGTTTGAAAATGCCCTCCTTATTTGCTCCGAAACACTACGTGTTACGCATGGCCAAACCTGTTTCGAAATATATGGCAATTGTTCTATTGAAATCAAATTTCATTGCTTAATCGACGGTCCATATTATAGTGGCCGTATACAATGCCTTTTCATGCCATGACACCCGGATCTGAAAGTCACAGTTCTGGAAAAATGTAAATTAGAATATAAAAACCATTCGTCATACTGGTCATACCTGATTATGAATAAAATTCCACAATTTTTTTCCAAATTGCTATCTTCTTTCTAGCTAGTTTAATTGAAAAGAATTAGATCGCTCAAATAATAACGAAACCAAGTATTTTTTGAAGCTGTAATTTAATTCTACAAGCTAAAACAACCAAACTAGACAATCTTACGTGTATTGATCTCTCACTTCATCTGCCTTCAATAAGGATCAAGTAGTTTTTGGACACAGCACTTTTAGATGACCTAGCCTGACATGGTAATAGCTTTCCAGCCATGTGAAATCGTGATACCCAATCAGATGCATTGGCAAACAAGAGCGCACCTGGTACGCTTTATAAAGCTTGCCAATTTGCAAGAAATGTTGTAAAGGCAGGCAAGCACTCACTTGTGTGTCTCGATGTATGCTGTAGGTGCTCCAACAGCACGGTTCAACCTGGTTAGAGTCCAAGCCCCAGAATTCCAGTTCCTCCTCAAACAACGGGCCGCATACGTTGGTCGGATAATGCAGCTTGCCCGTTCTGGACGAGCACAATAGAAACAAAGTTTTGTTTCAATTCGCAACGTAGGCAAGAAATATGAATATGAGCTGAAGTGAAATGGTATATAAAGCATGGTAGTTCCATGCCTCGCCTTTACCTAACGAATTGTGTGAAAGCTCCGACTTAGCATAAGTAATCATAATAATACCCTTCTGTGTCTGATGGAATAGAAAATTAATTATTTAGCATTGCAGGTCGACGAGGATTTAGAATGTCTCTGAGAAGATATACCCTGGATTCAGGACGCAATTGCTTTCCCGTGCTGACAGTCTAATGAAGGTTGCATTTCGTATTAAACTTTAATGTTATCCGTCTTTTTCCTTGTTAACACGAAGAAAAGAAAACATGTATTTCTTGCAGTTCATCGCGCCGAGATAGCAAGGGTTTCTCCGCCATAGTATTTCTATCCTGAAAGGTATTTATTTCGCAAAAAGTATTCTATTTATTCATAACCAAAACTCGAGTCCGAAGTAGCAACACGATAACCAATAGAGATATGCGACGTAATAAATTCGATCGTGACGTAGGTAAAAAAATAACGACATATTTATCCCAGGGAAAATTTATGTCGTCGCATCAAAATGCTTGACCATGGTCGTGGGATGATACTGTCCTGATCTAATTCGGTCTCATTAATCTTCTGATGCGATTTTCATTGGTTACAGTCCTACTGCAGTAGTACCCCAATGATTAATTTTATTTTATACCATTTTTTACGGGCCAAGTGCGATAAAGTTTATTGCTGAATGATAGGTACGTGTAAACACAGCCTCTGCCTGGATAAGGGTTGTTTTTATCATGATTGTTTCTCTGTGGGAGAAGCACGATTGTTTTGTGTGTTACCCGCGTTTACGTGGCTAATGGGAAAGTTCATTAGCAGGATATTTTAAAATATAGTCCAACCCAGAGAGAATTTTGAAACAAATTCACCCAAAACGTCGAAAAGTAACGTTAAATCTCGTGATCACGGAACCGGGGAGGCAATCACATATTATACCTGGCCAAATAAATAGAGTGTATTTAAATGTTTTATAAAACCCGTACACGAGTTCACAATCTGTTTTCAAAAATAAAGCAATCAATAAAACTTCAACCGAGTTGTAGCTCTTGTAAATTCTGAGTGATGTTTGATGTAGATATTTTCTTGCTTGCGAATCGATGCTGCATTAATACTGCGAAAGTACACAGAAATGCAACTTGGCTAGATGGAAGAGCCAAAGGCTTTTGCAATTTCGAAGCAGGTACTTATATGAGAGAACGTTTTTCATCGCAGCTTATATGTTTATTATTCTAATATCATAAACGTGGAACGGTTCGTTATCCTGACGCTAAGCGAGGAATGGGAAGGACGCGGGTCTGCCGCAAGGAACGATATTTCCACTCTCATTCGCAAGGTTCGGTCACGTGTACAAAATACTGCAGCAGACATTCAGCAGCGTGGGCAACAGAGGTTTGAATGAAAGCTCGAGCAAAAGTTTGGTAAGATATTATAAAGTTTTTAAGTAGCACAATTGATTCTTGTTAATGAGGACATTCCAATGGTAATACGAACGGTCTAACGCCCTAGTTAGTAAGTTTTCATGGCGAATTGGAAGCAAAGGTTAATGGAATTTAAAACAAAACAACCCCTAAGATTGAAGTTTCAAATGTAAGCTTTTCCGGATTCCGTTGAATTAACTTTCGATATTCTGTAGTCCACCTTAAATTCCCAAGCATTTTACGTTTTCAGTCACTTTCCGAGCTTCATTTCAGAAAATACGTCTAAAAAAAGGGAAGAAATAATTTCTCGCTTTTCTTACAAAGTTCAGTATTGAAGGTTAATTTTCCGATCTTACTTTGTTAAGAAACAGTTTTTCTAGTATTTTTCTTGCGTTCATACGATAAGAACATACAGGATAAACATTAATTTCTTAAAATTTTCTGTTATGAGGTGAGTCACCTGAAGAATGGATGACAGTATATACCTGTAGTAATTGAGCACCTGGGCGAACACGCCCGGATGCCGATCAAAGAAGTACTCATTGAGAAGCTGGTCATAGTTCGCCAAAGCTTCGGTGAGACGCGACAATCTCGTGGCAGGGATTTTCTTCAAAGTCGTCTTGTATGTTTCGTACCTGATCCCGCCCACATTTAAAATGATCCTGTTCTCTCCATCCATGTCTTAATGTCACCTCATTTTAGGCGATTCTTGCTAAACTGCCGCTCCAAACGCCGATCCTGCAACATTCACAAAACATACAAACACGTTACTTCGATATATCCACATATTCCATTTGTGACGAATTCGAAGCACGGTTGTATTTTGATCAAATTTTAATGTTCAATAAACGAAAATTTGCATAAACATATTCGCGATATATGAAACGTTGTTTTTATTTTAGTCTGTACTTTCGGCTGTCGGTATTCCTATAGAGAAAACAATCGATTTATTGAAATCCGATATTATTTAAATTTTCTACAAAACCATTTTAAACACTTTCCGGAAATATGAATCCCAACCGCTACAACAGCAGTCACCTAACTAATTACTAAACTAAACTCCAATCTAAACCATTTTCAATTACGAAGAGATCGTGTATTTATAATTAGACCTGAAGCCACGTGTATAATGATTAAATATAATACACTATTTACTTGAGCATATCGAATAATTATAATTACTAAATCATCGTCGTGCTCGTCGCCTATAGCGGCTGGTTTACGCGATAAACAGTTCGGTGCATGCACAGAGAACATAGGTACGCTTCAATTACGTAATGCTACGTACAGCTGGGTTTCGTTCCGGAAATGCGGCGCCCCAAAATTAAGCCGCCGCCGATGGCTGCCAGATTACGAGGTGATCAAAAGTACAAGCCAGCTCATTTCATGCGTAGCTATTGTAGTTTCCGTGCCATCGGCATTAACAAATGGAATCCCTCGAGTGCACTTGCAATGCATTTACAATAACAACATGGGGATTCGACTGTTGGTAATTCCCTTGAATTAGTATGCTTATTATGCATGGTTGAAGAGTACTCATTAATCGCCAGGTGATTATTTTGTGAACAGTTTTTAGTGAAAATGAACCATGTTTATTATCAAAGTTAACCAAGGGGACGAAAGGGAACTCCCCTATTGCCAAACTGGAGAAAGGGCACTAGTCATCCAGAATAAAAGATTTTACAAACCAAAAATCACTTTAATTCTATTAATCAAGTCTCTCAGGGGCTTCGTTCACACTCGATAAGTTATCAGCAACTGAGCTGAGACCGTCTCGACGATTTCGCTAAAAGAGATGGCCTAAATCACAGAAAACGCAACATCAGCATCGATATTTTGTAAACTAAAATCATTTGTGATTTCTGTAGCAAGGCTGATTAAAAATATTAATTTTCATTTTCATCCATCGACGCAAGTAAAACACTTTACTTCTTGGTGCAAAGTACAGAATATGGTGACCCATCGTATGGCTTAATCTCGTATTGAAAGGTTATTACCGATAGATTGCAAGTGGAAGAATATCCCGCTTTAAGAGGTGTTCAGGTTAAAACCGCATGTTTCCGCTTGCATCAACTGGAAAAGCCTATTGATCTCCCCGTTAAGACCTACTTGTGTGAAAGGCTAAACACAGCATTCTATTCGGGGATGTTCGCCAGCGTGCGACCCGAACAACCCAGCTTGAAGCTACCCCTATGCGACAAGCGAAATGAACTTGACATCGGGCCACACATGTTTCAAATAACCCCAAGACGGCAGAAATATCCACCCGTTTCTTATATTGTTTTTCTTTTCTTTTCTTTCGTTCCAAGAATTTGTGGCAAGCAATGTGTATGCAAAATTGATGGGGTGATCTTTGGTCTTCTGATTGCACAGAGAATGTATATAAATAATCAAAGGTTCAATTCAAAACTGGCACCAGATTTTCTAAGAAATAAATCTAAATAAACTTGACTATACTATACTGACGACTAAAGACAATTTACCTGCATTTCGCAAATATTTAATTGATTGCATGCGATATATTTCCTCGAATTTCATGTATTCATAATCATACATTTTATTTTAAAAACACAAAATTCAATTACACTGTTCGCAGTACAGGTATACGACTGTGCGTCAATTTGTTTTCGGAGAGAGATAAAAATAATAACATCTCTGTTTGGCGCATAGGCTATGAAAGCTTCCGCATGGCATTTCGTTTAGTTCGTCAGGCTTGTCGCCAATGGGCAGATATACCAATTCCACAGATAATTGCCCAGCTCATCCAGGGGAGTTCCCTCCCTCCAACCCCCACCCACAACCACCCTACGCAACGCACGTAACGCAATGCGTAGTGCTAACTAGGCTTCGGTCCCCGCAAGCTGTTGTTAATGTATTGTGTGCTGCCGTGGTTTTATTCTGAGTCCAGGCAGCCTGGAATTGCAGGAACGCGTGCGTTTGCTGAAATCTGTGACTGGTTAGAATTCTACATGCGTCGTGCTCTCTGAATTGTGCGATGTCAAAGGGTGTACTGCGTCGTTCTGCGTGGACCTGCCGCTGGTGCTGGGAAAGGGAAACGCGTGTAGGCATCGTTTTTGATAGCTTTTTTTTAGAATTTATTTTCGTTTCAAGTGTTTTTCTTGACGACGCTTTTGCTTATGACTGAAAGTAATACTTTATTCAGCTTATGATTCAAATGTGAACTTGATTATTGAGGTTTAATGACGCACTGTTTTGACATCTGGCCATGCGGCACTGGTCTAATGGCGTCGGTGAGTGAGCGGATGATTATGAGGATGATGATGAACCTATCCTAGACTAGAAGGGAGGCCAGGTCCCGGCACGTAGCCTACTTCTGTCGAATAGCACAAAGGGGACCACCGACTTAACGTCCCTTCCGAAGGACGGTACAACGCGAACAAGAGGATTTCTCCACAAATCCATGCTGTCGAGAGGTTTATAAGCAAGACGATTTAAGTTGCTGTACTAACTGTAATCCCTCCAACCTCTCTCCCGAACAGAACTGGTCATGTGTATGATGATCACCCATCGAATATCTGACTCAGCGCAGTGTTGCTTAACTTCGGTGATCTCACGAGAACCGGTGTTTCCAACCTGTCCCCTACACATTGATTACTAATTATCGGACGTGAATTTCAATTAGTGCTAAGTTCATTCCAAATTTTAGAATAATGCTAGAACTAAACTAATCTTTGGGTGCTATTACCATACAAAGTTTCAGAGTAAGTACTCTAGTAGTTTTTTTTTATGAATTCAAAGTATTGAGTTGCCAGGTTCATGCTCCCCGACATGGCATGTTACCTTAGAGAAAGGAATGGTTAGACTGCTACTTAGAGCTTAATTAGTGCTAAAAACATGCCAAATTTTGAACTTAAAGTGAGGTTCTCTGTTCATGGATAATTTTGAAGTCTGTAACAAATGTTTGCTGTATTTATTAATTAAGAATCCTGCACAGTGGGTTGTGTACAGAGGGCAAATGTTTTTAAATGAAAATAATCAAGAATTCTGTAAAGTGTACAGGATTTCAAAAGTTACCAAATGATTTGAGAGGAATGTAATGAAGAATCCATTCCCAAAAAAAAGAAGTAAAATGCTGGCGTAACGAGTTGGGTGTATTGCGTTGTGTCGCGCCGCATGGCACCTCCACTCTTTCACCATTCGTTTCAATAAAAGTCTACGTGCATTACACTGGAAGCTTCCACGTTTTCATTTTGCGGCCACATAAAATACAAAAGTAATTCTGTTACCGAGAATATTATAGTATTTTTCAATTTCTCCTACGGCACACTAGTTTTATTATTCGTCCTACATCTATGAAACACGAAACAAAATATTTATTCTCCTTTATAGTAGTACCTGTGAAACGAAATTTAATTATCTTTCAACTCTACTTTATTTTGTTTTGAAAATAAGAAAAATCGGTATCAAAGCTTGCACAAGTAAATTTTTGTAGAGAAGATTAATAAAAATATCTTTAGGTCCAATTGTAGCGTACTGGTTGACTGAATCTACTTGCGAGTATGTTTTTTTGAAAATATCGGAAAAGAGAATTTCATACATATGTGAACCATTCATCATGGAATTCAATTACGTGTTGCAGAGAGCTGTAGCTGTCGATTCCTTTCTTCGTGGAGTTTTCAACGAGCATGTTATTTCCATCACAACATGTTTCAGCAGCTTCCCCATGTGCATTCAATTCGATCACTAGCCAGGCCATAACTGGATCGCTCTATTACTAAATTGATTCCCTCTACAGAACAGATAGCCGGTCAGGGATGAGCGAATAGTGCACTTTTTGTGTTTAATAACATTTGATTAAAATAAAATCTCAACCGTTATAACTGATTAAATTATGTTGAAAGCAACCAGGCAATGCAATGAATTAGTGCATGAAGAAATATATATATATTTTATATTAGGTTAGGTCAGGTTAGGTTAGGTTAGGTTAGGTTAGGTTAGGTTAGGTTATGGCATTAGAACTGACTGAGATATTAGGCAATAGATTGTAAATTTATTTAACAGGGTAAGCCTCTTCTTTTATCTTTGAGGCTTTATAGTCACTAATGCTATTAGACTGCAATTCTAAAGGAGTAGAATTCCACGAAAGCTCAAAGAACTTTCTATCTATTACCCTCTCAGAAATTGATGAGAATGGTAGTGTTTCTTATTATAAAATACTCTGCGAATACCAAGCGTTTATATTAAAACATTATGTTTTCTTAATAATATTATTACAATTTCTTATTATGTATCATCGTGTGCACACTTTTTGAGTGAGTAAGTAATCTATCAGTTAAGTACGCGCAATAAACCTTACTAACCATGTGTCTTATTCAGTGTTGCCGGCACATATCTTTATTTCATTTGTAATCCAAAATCGATCTCACGACCCATCTACTCTGTCCAATCCCATTTCTTTCTTCCAAGAGATTTTCTGCTCTCCTCTCTTTATGTCCCAAGTTACGTCCGTCTTCCTATAACATTCGTCTTATCTAAGAGAGATCTTTCTCAAATCTAGCCCACTTTCTATAGCAAAGATAATCCTTGCTCTATACGCTCAAAGATGGTAGATTTCAAAGGGGAATTAGTTCAAATCCCTTGGTGATTACGAAGCATCCTTAATCATTAACCCTATTCCAATATTACTAATTTCGCTTAAGTGCACTAATAACGTTGTATTGAGGCGACAATTTGTAAATATATAACCACCAGCCCCTCAAATGTGTGGAGTCATTTTCCAATAATAATTTAACAGCACTTTGAAACAATAAGTACAAACTTAGATAGACTTCGAAATGTCCTTTAGAAATCAAAAAGTTTTATCCGGATAAACGTCAAAAGTTTTTACATTGCTCCAAACCATTGTTTATAGAAAATCACTTATTTCATATTTAATCTTGGAAAGTCTTGAGCAAGTTGGCTGAAGACAACCTTGGGCTAGGGGTTGGGTCACAGAAATGCGCCTTCGGCTAAACTGCGTGTCTTTGAATAAGGCGATCCTAGGACCTTAGAGATTGTCAAAGCAACACCTTTTGTGTGGAAGCGGACGTATAAATAAGGCAGGAGCTAAGTTGGTGGAATCACATTCTACGTCTGGTGCAGCAACCCCTCATTCGCCTATTAGCTGCTAGTAGGCTAAGATAATAGCGAAGATAGTAGTGCGGTAAGATGGAGACAGAGATTCCGAAGCTAAAGCACGCTGAAGCTATTTTCAGATAAAAATCATTTGGTATTTTATAGGTGCTGTAAAAAATATAATGGATTACAAAATGTCGTTAAAAGGGTTTAATATTTGGCGCTATGAGATGAAAATTTGTTGTGAAGTATGTATAAGAATACTATCGATCGAGGAAGCACAATTCTTATAAATGTAGTAAACTTACTGTAAAATTATCTAAAAACAGATTGTTGATAGCATTAAAGTCTTACATTTTTAAAAGATCTTTGTGAGTATGTTTAAGTATTTCAATTTGCAAAGTGAAATGGCTTTCTTTTCGTTTAGCTCAATAATGTAAATGGTTGGGAAGAGCTCTTAGCCATACTTTACGTGATAATTTCCCAAATTCAAGACGTGCACACCTCAACGTTTCGTGAGCAGTTAAATGAAATTCATCTTGTCTCGATGTTTCCTCTTTTAGTGACCCATGACAGGGACGCTTGACGGTACGCAAGGGAGACTAGAAAAAGGAAAATATTTAATGCATAAAGTTTCGTTGACTCGCCATGTTTGCATAACAATTTCCCCTATCTTGCGATATATCCCGGTCCCTTTGATGTGTACCTCTTAGCAGTTGTACCTGTAGGTAACTGGCAAGATGGATGGTGCATTATCAAAATAGCGAAATGAATATTTGATGAAAATTACATGTTTTTTTTTGCCACGTAGAAATGTTTTTGAGAAAAAATATCAATGTTTTACCAAAAACTGTGCAGTTTGGTAAGTGAACATTTAATTAGCTAATCAAATATTTTTACTATCTCATGCTCTGTTTAGGTTGTTGCCAAAAGTATCACCAGCCTAAAGGTATAATAATTTATACCAATTCATGCATAGAGTTTAAGACAAAGAGCTTGGAATGGTTCATGCAGATTTTGTTTGCACAAAACTAACTTTCTTTGTGATCTCCCGGGCTTCTATTGACATTAAAAGAAGTCTTTGTTCGCAGAAACGAACAAGGTTCCCTGATTGGGGCAAGGATTTTATAAGTCAGTTCTTGTGTCCTGAATGTCATCTTCACTTCTCCTGACTTTCATTCCCATTAGTGCTGAATGGACAGCGGAAACGTGGAATTTGCGACTGAAATCACTAAGCTAAAATATGGACTATGACTATTGATCGAGATATGTCTCATTGTCTTCTTTCGCCTGAAAATAGGAAATGCAGATGCGGATAGAAATCTTTTATTTCATTTTCTGTACTATCAACTCAAATTAAATTGAAATTTCAATAAATGACGGCGTAAATTATTAAACGCGAAGAAAGTTGTATTGCCAAAGGTTACTTCTTTGATATTTTCTCCGTAGTTCCACTACAAATAAAATACGTCTTAACGTATCAAAAAATGTACTCTTATACGAATGACTAAATTTCCGTGAAGAGAGCTAGAATGAATATGCCATGCCAAGGTGCATTTTAAATTCGCGTTGAAAAGGTGGAACGGTTTAATCACGTTGCAGACTGTTCGCATTAAACAGGCTTCGGTACTCAAAAGAACAACCCTTGCGGAAAGACTAAATTTTTGTCACTTTTTTAAAAGAACCTCTGCTACTTAATTACGAAGAGTGGACTGTGCACTAGAGAAGGTAGCGTGAGTTCGTGAGAAGTGATAAATAAATCAGCCATCCGTAGTAGCAAAGGTCCAGCGACCGCTGCCACCAAATGTAACCGCTAGCAACGAGGCCACGTTCCGTGAATACCTAGGTCCAAGCGAACTACAAATGCAATTTCGACGCACTCTCTAGCTACAAAGGATTAAATACATTATTTATAAAGCATGGTGGATTATTTGCAGGTTATAATCTTTGAAAATAATTATTTATTCAGATGAGTACAAGCATTACCTTTTGAACTAAGTGCTCACCAGAACTTTATTAGTGTTAAGCCTATTTCGTTGTTTGAAAATCATTATTCATGTTTTTTATTTATATATATATATATATATATATGCGGCTGATGTCAAGCGAATTCATAAGCTCTGTTGTAAATAATTCTAACAGAGCTCCTCTAAATCAGAATGGTATTCATTGCGAATGGCACACGTGGCATTTTTGAAGTTCGTGACATGTTTGTTTTTGATTCGAATATCAATGCTTTAAAATTTAAATGTTCTGATGTAAAATGTGCTAACTACATTTTCGAATTATTATATTAAGTATATGAATAAATGAATTTAAATTTCCCAGTGGATGCTTTTACCACGTTAGTAGCGGTATTAATAGTATTATTCCATTGGCCAGCGTAGTTTGAATATTCATAGATATGAGTAGCGAAAGGGGTTCATCCAACGTATACACAATTTATACAAAACAGGCCCACGCAGAAAATTTACCCAAAGTTTTGATTAGATTTTTCATGAGAGTTTTTTTTAGCTCGTGTATCTAGAGTTTTTCTACACGTGTCAATGTTAAAATGCATTTCATTTTCAACAACCTGATCGATAGCCTTAATACCCCTGTAGCGAAGGGTTTATGCCAATTGAAAAGACGAGCCAGCTGGGAGGAGTTCTATCAGGATGAGATCAGCTTTTCCAGGATGCACCGTGACATTTTTAATCCGAATGACGCAGGCTGAGTGCTCATGCTGATGACACTATTAATTGGTTTTAGGGCCATCCGAGCAAGAATCTGAGCACAAAGTTGGCAACAGAGAAAAACAAAGTCTGTCACGGTAAGTAAAAGTCAACATGAAACATAAAAAAGGCTCAAAAAATACATTATAAAATACCCAAAATTTCCCTAGCGTCGTTGAGTTTTAAAAAACAACAGTGAAAGACATTTCTTTGATCTAGTTTAAATATCCGTCGTTACTAACTATAAACTCACCTTTCTTTCTCTTGACACAAGAAAAGAAAGTCTCTTGTGCGAAGGCTCTCGTATTTCAAGATTATAGTTAACATTTTCACAAAATGAATGTAGAATCAGAGACAAGCAAACAGAGAAATGTAAATGAGTATGTCCAACTCATGCACATCTAAATCATTAGCTATGCTGTTGGACGCTAGAAAATGCAGGATAATTAGCAAAAATTAGAGCTCAACGTGATCTACAACTGAACACGTGGCTTTACGCTCTCTAGGGTTGCATGGCTCGAGCTGCCCTGTTATTATGTGGAATAACTCTGAAACTCGTCGCCCCCTTTTCCACCTTTCCACTTTCACAGTACGAGCTCTCGCAGAACGCTCAATTCCATCCAGGCCAACGGAATCGAGTCAAATTTCATTTCACATTTCTCCCCAGGAAAAAAAATTCCCTAGCAGTCTAAACCATATCTCTTTGTCTGCACCATTATGTGGATAGATACAACGCTTTATCTTGTTTTCGCTCTTGGATATTTTAACACAAATTGTGTCTTTTGTTGTACTATATTTGGGCCAGAAAAGCGTATTTTGTGTAGCGGGGAGTGGTAACCCCAACTCACTGAAGGGTTCACGTACTTATTTGAAGTTTATTTGAACAATGCCAAGCGGCTCTTGAAACGACATTTTATGACAGCGAAAATGGCTGTTCATTACTTGGATATTTGTCTCGCCAGAGTTTTATTTTAGTTCCAAATAGATGGTAACTTTAGAGATATATTCTCATCTGTGAATGTTAAAATAGTTGAACGAAAAATGAAGCTTCAATTTCTTCTTGCTTTTGTTTACATTCAGCGCGTTATTTATCCGTGAAATCTTGAAGGCGCATTCAGGCCGAGCTGTTTTCAAATATGACGGGATCGGATCCCTTTTTTCCCCAAGAGTACGCAATAATTAATTCATACGTAGTTTCTTTCTGGCTGAAACAGCTTCATACTGCTTGAGACCTCGGCCTGCAAAGATTCTTTCATTATTCAAAAATATGATTCATACATATTTTTGCAATGAAAATATTGATAATGGGATTTTTTACTTCTTGAGAACCCACATCGCAGTGATATATATTTTTCGCTGGAAGGGAAACGACCTCCGCTCAGAAAAGTTTTCCTGTCCACGGCTTACATACAAAAGGGCGAACTAGGAGAGGTTTTAGCATCGACTGGTAAAAAGATTTAACCTCAGAACCACGAAAACATTTGCTTTCAGTTTCATTGAGACTGTCATGAATGCCAGCAGTTTTCTAGGCTTTCAGAGTTTCTTCGTCGCTTCAATAGCAACTTGTAAACACACTTGAAAATGTGTGGTATAATGAAATAGGTGTCAGAATTTCCCTTGAAGTACAGTCAGTTAGATGTATTAGAAAACTTTATCTGTCATATAAGATCACCTATTTTGACTTTTTAAACTACATGTCAACTTCGACTGCCAGTTAGTTTTCCGTCTACTTACCAAGATTTACATGAAAATATTGTCAGGACCAGGATCACAATTCAGAAAACCCCGCAACAAACATATCTCAAACACTCACCGTCGCGACTTTAAACCTATCTAATGCTTGCTTTCATGTTTGTCTTCACGGTGCTATAATTTCTTCTGTTTTCCAGAAGAAACTTACAGATCCGCCCTCATCCCTAAACACACATATCATATCGCCAGCATACACTTTTCCCCCCCATGCAGGCAGCACATTTTGATGGTGGATTTTACAAAGAAAATCCCGCGTGAAATTCGTTGGTCACGTGATACGGATTTGGATATCGTTCGACGTAGAATTGGTTTAGAGAATAGCTACCATGGCTCGGCGAAAGGAACAGGCGTCTTCCACATTGTGGTCGCAAAAGTCGATAGCGATCCTGAGTTCATGCTCAATTTCATCCTGACGTCACACATAAACAGAAACACCCAGAGTAAACAAAATAAAAAAAATATACGTGAATACACTAAGAAAAGTAGCAACAACTTCGCCATAATATTTTTTTATATAGTTTTCTCTTAAAGTATACGAATGTATACAGCGACACAAATGTAAGCGTTCATGAGATGAACGCTCTGAATTTTACCTTCTTCCGTATAATGTTAGCTAGTAATACTATGCCAAGTAATCAAGATAGATCGCATAGTTAGATAATGGGATACGTGAGGTGACTAGGGCTCCACCGAGAACTCTGCGGGGACGCCGACGTACCTCCTAAGCGACGCCTCCTAAGCATAAAGAGAAACCCGCATCGCTTGATTTCGCCGTCGACGCTGCTGAGGTGGAGGCCGGACACAGTGGCGGCAAGAACGTGCAAAATTGAAATAAAATTGAATAACGTGTTTCGTAAATTTTAGTCACCCTAAAAAAGGTCGGGCTTTGCTGAGATAATGTGAATAATTTTCTGCTAGAATTATCGCTTCTAATTGTGCAGTGTAAAACTCTGACGGAGTTGCATATTTACGAGAAGGAGTTTTGATACTCAGTAGTTAAAATACGAGATTCGCAGAAGTGAAGAAACAGCGGAGCAACTGAGAGATTTTAAAATAAAAGCTTCAAATAACGGGGCTTTAAACTTTAAAAAAGATGCCTAAAAGTCGGTTTGAATATCACTTGACAGTTCAGGCGCAAACGACACCCAATTGCACTGGAGAAAGGTCAAAGAAATAGTTGCCACTGAACGAAGATAGTATGAACAAAGCTACGTCACGGCCGCCACTGAGAGAAGATAGGGTGGACAAAGCTGCCTGCGTGCACGAGATAAACTCATTTCCACGATTCTCTTTGACGCAGGTCTAAAAAATAGAAATGCTCGGCGGTGGCGATGATAGCACTGGGCTGCTCCTTGCTCGAATGATACTCACAAAACTTCTGGGATGATTAAATGTCTACTGTCTGCTCTAATTAAACTGTGCTAATATTTGACATTTTGTAGCTATAGGTTGGGTTGTAGCTTGCCCCCAAAAACAGGTTACTTTACCTGGATATACAATATTTACTTTCATATCAGGTAGGTAATTAAATATTCCCTTGACTCGATTGGTATATTTCAAAAGCGCTCGAAAACGGTTATAGAATAATTTTACTTTTTGTTAAAACTTCCGAGGGATTTGCACTGGGAAATTCAAATTCATTGCCTGGTTTTTCGAACGGTGTTTTCCCACTTTGCAGGAAGAAAAACAGTCCATTTGAAGACTAAAAATAGTAACAAGGCACAGCGTTTTCTCGTTTTATAACTAACAGAAAACAGCTGAAAGTTGACATCGCGAATGTTTATTTATCTTGACATTTTCATAATTAGCACAGAATAAGAAGCCCTCCTCCTATGCAATTTAAGACCATGGAAACACCATTATTTTTCGTAGAGAGATTTTATGATACACCCAACCGTTTTCTCATATTTATATTTCATAAAGAACCTCCTTGGATCCTCGTGGAGCATGTGAGCCAACCACACGTCGGGTATTCACCCAAGGCCAGTGCTTTTCCCAGCTAAAGTTAGACACGCCAAAAGTCCCTTGCTCACATGTAAGTCTGCCGTAGACGTGAAAGCAATAACGAACAGATATTAGTTGCTCCTCTCTCAGATTCTAGTGGACGTTCATCAAAAAGTTTTTTAAGATAAATTTTCGAAACGCTTTTTTAAAGATGTTACTCTATCACATCAATCTCTATTTCGTTCTTACAATAATTGACGGAGGTAATTTGACATAATATCAATGTACTGTGATCAATTTAGGCTTAATAAATATATTAGGATTATTATTATTATTATTATTATTATTATTATAACTAGATCTTTAAAAAAAAAAATAGATATAATAGAAATAGGAATAGAAATAGAATATAGATCTTTCCAAATACATCAAATATAACAATTATGGACATTTTCCGATACAGCTCAGAAATCGATAACGAAGCCAATGTCAATAACGTCTTTCTTATTCCCGCGATATTTTGCCAGTACACGTAACGGTAATTGAATCTGTGCTGGATGTCGAATCACGTACCGCTTCAATTTCCCGAAATCTTGACTCTAACCGAAGGAAGGATTTCGTCTTTGTATTCCACTCAGTAATAACATCAAGATAATATTGTACATTGATCAAAATCATAACTGTGTTATATCCCTTGGTTGAACAGACGCTCGCGGTGAATAGGGCAACTCCCATAGAAAAGCTATAAGCCGGCCTGAAAATTGACCATCGCCAATGAAGCAATGCACAGATAGTTGAGATTTGGATTACATTATGGTTTATACGTATTTTCACTGGCTTGCAGCCAAGCATCTGTGCTGAAAACGTACCGTGAAACCATTGTTATAGGTCAGCTTAGGTTCGAAAGAGATGATGGCAACATGAATCAAACGAAATTTTATTGACATATCTTCGACCATAACTATTGATTTCATATGATGCTAGCTCATATTTTCCACCGGGCTGTCTTTACGTTACGCCATGACTTACATACCAAACTTCGAATATGTTTTTCTCTCAGGTTTTTGATAATCACCTTATCCTAACATAGAGGCGTTCTACGGATGCCCTATTTTTTTTAAACAAGAAGCACGTATATTCTGCTTAAATAATTCATGGCTTCTTTTTTTTAGGCTACTCACGAACTGCTGTGGTAAAAGCTTGAATGTGTGATATGTGCCATTCTGAACTCAAAAAAACAGTTTACATGAAGACGTGTGATTCTTTTCACAGCTGATAGGTGAGTCAAGTGGGATAGCAATTACCTCTTCTTTGTTCCTACTTTGCGAATGTAACGGAATCCTTGCTCTATGTCGCCAGTACCGGTTAACCCACGTGCCCCGCAAGGGATTAAAGATGGTACGTGGGACCGGCCACCTTTTATTAGTATACTTTCTTTGCGGTTATGAAATGTGCTTTAAAAAGTCAACTTCAATGCCAGGTTATTAAAATATATGTTTCGAAATGAATTCATTTCTCTGCCTAAGAATCCCAGATAAACTAGATTCACTTGCAGCCTCCAGCTGAAATGAAATGCTTTTCAAAAGATCAAAGATGATAGAAAATGGGAATAATCGTCTATGAGGTTTTGTTCAGGTGTACAGACTTTGCCCCAAGTCTTGCCCTTTAAGCACAGGAGTTCGATAGGTCCAAATGTTCAACCTTTTAAGCTGTAACAAAACAAAAAATGTGCGACCTCCATTAAAGCTTACTTGAAAGCTTAATTAAACTCGCTCGAATCAAAGACTGTACAAACACCGCATAATTGCCAGTGGAATTAAATATTACGCTCATTTCAGCTTTGCTTTTTGTCTTCTCTACAAAACGTCTCTTCTTTTTCATAGCAAAACGTTAAGCTTTTAATTTCTGCAAATAAATCACCACCCGCTAGCCCTAAAAAAACCCACTGTCACCATCTGAGCTTTGTTTAAAGCATACGTTTAGTAAAATTAGGCAGAAAAACAAATTGAGTGTAGCCAGGAGAGGGCAAGCGGGAGAGTGGAAAGGGTTGAACTGACCACACAAATGACGTAGACTCAGTCCCACGTGGGTGCACAGATTCCTGGCTTAATTCGGTCTCACGGGAATCGTTCTAAATAAAGTAGAGGCAAGTTCTAGAGTTAGAATATATACATGCTTTAATGAAACAAACATTTAAAAGTAAACTTGGGGTGTGTAGATTGTACTATGAGTAATTTATATAAATGGCATTTTGGTTTGTAATTAGCTATTAAAGTGTAGAATGGAAAACGAAGAGGAATCGTAAAACGGGCTATTCGAGGTCACAAACATGTACTACGTGGTCGTACGTGCGTGGGAATAAATTTGGTTTTTAATTACGATCACGAGTGGTACCTAATTTGTCTATGCATCCATTTTATTTCATGCAGAGTTTGGTAATATTTCGCCGAGATGGCAATATAAACAGCAATTTGGTAGCGTGCATATTTTTACTGTCGTATCTCATCTTCTGAAGCTCATCCACTCGGTTATATTTCGTTCCGTCTTACATGCTCAGCCTTTAGCTTTGCAAAACGCACTCGATTGCGTCTTACAGTCTTGACAGCAGAATATCAAAACAAACACTGTATAGTTATACACCATCAGAAACTAATTGCATTCGTGCCCAACTGGGGTAAGCAATGATGGCTGAAACAAGTGGAAATATCAAAACTGTATTTGTAATAATTTAGAAATTCTATAAAACATTCAGTACTGTATAACGTGCGTCAAATTTAATTGCTAATTGATGTATTAATCAGTGATGTACCACAAATTCACTTTAATCGTTTGTTTTTGTTGCACGAATTCAATTTTATCTAATTAAAATGCTAATTAGTTTAAAATAACTGTGGTATAGGTTACTAATTGAAATTAATTTTTCAATGTTAGTTCACATTACTTTTTATTGGGATTTCATGGATTAAAACTAGTTACAGTTTCATTTCAAAGCCAGTATAAATTTGTTTGCTAATTTGGTAAAAAGCATGTTTATATGGCCTTAAAATTGATGGTCTTGAAACATGGACACTTTTTAAAAAGTTAGTTTAAATTTTAGAGAATAGAACATAATTAAACATTTAATTTCAGGCAGCGTTAAAAATAATCACAAGGTTAATTGATGCTATAAGTATACTCCAATCAATTTATGTTTTAATGAATTACACCAATAATAATAATAATGGCATTCTTGATCTCGTCAACATTAAGCTTCGGTTTCGAGTGCCCATATAATTCACAAAATGAAGCTGGACTGCTCTAGATTAACTCAATCAACACGATTGCACGACGCAGCCCGTGAAATAACGTTCCCTTCAGCCGTGCCGGCGGCTAAACAGAGGTAGAACCAAGTAAATACTCCTGATCCAACTGGTGGATCTAATCAATGCTCCAACCGCACTCGTAGCCGGTCCAGGAACGCAGCTTATTTGCATCGGGGATGATAAAACACGGAGCTGAAATTTCCCTATTGAAAGCTTATGGTATTTTTTTTTTCTTTTTAACGACACGGGACTAAAAATGGACGGATGTTTTCAACGTTTTTTTATTTCTTTCCATTACGAATGAGAACCAGTTTGTTTTGTTCTTGAACGTAAGCTTGTTTCACACCCGGGAATAACAACAATATACGTATACTCGTTTTTTTGTTTTTGTTATATCTATGCAAGTTTTCATCAACTTTACTTGCATTTCATGTTGAAAATATTTACAAAATAAAGAAACGACAGCAAATTTAAGCCGCAGAGTTGTTTTTTCCTTCTTATTTTACTGCTAACTGCTAATTAGCAGATCCAATAAGCAGACGCAAAGCGAGGAGAGAAACGCAGCGCATGAAGGGGTTCCAGGTTTGCGGCGACCGGCCGGCAAGGAAGTCAATGAATACAAATCACGTCATTTATTTCCACAGACTTTTCCATGTTTACTCAAGCCAATGGACATCAACGTTGTGCTATATTTGTTATTGAAAATTGTGGCCAAAGCCAATATTGAACGTATTGACACTAGACCGTCCAGGTGTTAGTTTAAAATCAGAAATACACTTTCTGGTACTACATATGAAGCCATACTTATTATGTAGAATAATGGAATTGGTACCGTGTGATCGCACAAAAAACATACTACATTATTTCTTTACAGCTTTGGGCCAAAACATTAACTATTCTCGTTGTGTTTCTAAAATCAAAGTCATTGTTCAGCAAGAGGAAATGGTTTTACTTTGCTTTGTACAGCACAGCAAACATTTACTCTGCGGCCTGGGATATATCGGTTGGCGCCTTTTATCGGAAATTGTGGTAAATTTACCGGTTAAAGTTTTCCTGGCTTTAATATAAAAATCAATTCCCATGGGTCCGAAAAATGTCAAACAAAAACCGGTTGTATTTGTTCAAGCAGACAAATTGAATATCGCGCAACTAATCAAATTATTCGAAACGTCGCTTACGGCGTCGTGCAGCTATGTCTTTTGTGTGTCCCGATCGGCTGCAATGACAGATGGAAACTAATAATTTATCTCTTTTCAGTTATCTGATGAGAAACGTAGTGAAACTACCACTGCAACTTTAACACTGACGGACAAATCTCGTTATGATTCAACAATTATTTATTTACAGTTCTTTTCTAATGCTAACTGCGGTCATTGAAGTAGCAAAGGGCTAAAAAAAACATTCTACAGCGCGTTCTGCGGTTGAAAACACACTTACAGGATCAGTGAGAATGGAGACAACGTGACACGAGATAAAACCCTGAGTGCTAGCAGGCTAGCCAATTGGAGATTCCGAGTCTTTATGCAAGCACCACATACTACCAGAGTAACATTTTCCATATATACGAACGTGCCCCATGCGTTTGGACCAAAGCGCGAACATATGAAATTTCGCTTTCGAGAAGCACAAAGTTTGTCTCTTCTCTCTCATAAGAAAAGATTGGACTCCATGTAAGTATTTAGAGATAGCTCCACTATCACTTACAGCTCTACAGTACAGCTCTTAAATTCATGTCTTGTCGAAGGTACTTCTTTCTAGTCACCCTCCATGTATCCTCCCACCTACTTTGGTACTTTTTGTCGTATAAAAATGTGCCTCGTGGATGAATTGATCGGTTCTATTGTTCGGGGTAACTCTTTCTTCTTCTCTTTCTATCTCGTCCACAACACACTTGATACTCTCCGACATAGATCGTCGAATCGTGCACAGATTTCAAGTGAACTGTACATGCCGTGCCAAAGAACACGGGAGTAAAGTGATCAGTATCGGAGCTTTAGTCATGATACAGACAGATCGTGGAGAAAATCTGTATTCAATGTCGCTTTAGTATTATTTCGTGCAAATCTGCAAAGATGTAGAATTTATCTCGTGCAAAATGCAAATAGCTTGCTTTTGTCGTGTGATTTTCATTAGGCAGCTTGAAATTATCGCAATGGGGCGAGTGTTGTTTTTGTCAGATAAATTGTATGGTGCAGCGTGTCAGAAGTGCCTGATAGGGGAAAACGTGCTGACTTGTGTATGCAGCAAAATTTCAGAAGCCGAGTGAAGCGAGATGAATTAAGGGCAATGAATAATAAATACGTGTGCTTTTCCAGGTTTGTTTGTAGTGCCTCACTACTAGGTGTACCTCTATTTGTAAAGTAAACGTCTGACATTTAATGAAAAATGAAAAAATAAAAAACTAGCTGAAAGCATTCACAACAAATTCGCCACTTATAACTAATGAAAATCCCATTTTCATCAACGCTATCTCAAGCTTGTGATTTAGCCAGCAGCATCACTGTAATATAACAAAGAACGCTTTTCACCAAGCAAAATATTCGGGCGTGTGTCCAATTTTTTTCCACGAAATGAAAATGAAAGGAAAAATAAATAATACAAGCGAATGAGAAAGCCAATGGAAACTAATTCATTATTTTCTAAAGAGCTCTCTACCGAACACAAGAGACTGAAAGCAAGCTTTAGCTGGATCTGGATAACAAGAAAAATATAAAAACACACAAACTTTTCATATTACTAAGTTTTGTTATTATATAATTCGGGAAGCTGAACTAATAATGGCATCTGAATAGTTTATACACAGCGAGACTTTTTCATTTCATCCCGACAAAAGGAACGTAAAATACCCCTTTCAAACTTTTCACGCTTTAATGCGTTCAATTAGAAGAAGAAATTCTGCCGCGTACCTTCGGCGGAAATTTACGATAATTTGATTGAGACACGAAATTAAATGTGTCGAGATTCAATTTTTTATGCTATTCCGGACGCACTTCCAAAACGGAACACCGGTTCACTGATTTCAGCCGCATGGCTGAAGTTGAAATTCAAATGTCGCTCCACGAGGCACTCAATCAATTTCAGCCTATTACGTCCGTTGAGCGGCACACAGCAAGTGGCAAACATTGGCGCCCGCCAGCCCACGAGCTCTAATTACTAATTAGCCCCTCGTCTCAAAGATAGCGCCACGCTGAATGCAAGAGTCGCGCGCTCGAATGCTACGTCGCCGAATCCCTAGAGTGGCCTTCTCTGAATGCATGAGAATCGCAGTGGCAACACAGGCCAGACGTGGCCTGCAAAATGGCCGTCTCATAATGATTAACAGTTTGGAGGCAGATGCAGTAGACAAGATAATTATTCGGTGAGTAAAGAAAAAAGAGCTTGACATCAACAGTCAAGCAAGAGTAGAACGAAATTAATCACTGTGTACTCACTTTCTTCAATTTATGAATGGATTTTATGAATTCCATTAGTGCGCATTTATCAGGCAATATGTTTTCTCGTCTGCTTTTCAATTAATGGCATCTGCCAAGTGAAATATATTGCTCAAACTCTTCCTTCAAGCTGACTCGCTTTGACCAAATGGCTTGGTTGGTTTTGCGACAGGAATGATGGAAATGTCTACCTTACTGTATACAAAAACATTATCAGGGTAGAAAAGAAATGCATTAGGAAGAAATAGGAGCAAAAGTTGTGGTCTTTTGTGCTATGGGCAGGTTCACTTTGAGCTTGCATTCGAGAAGAAAAACCTACTTGATATAAAAGCATAAATTCGAAAAGTTTCGACGAGAAAACTGACCAATGAGGTTTCGAACTAAAGAAAGGTAGGTAGGCTTAGATAGAGATATTATATATTTTGCGGAATCTTTTACATATACTAGTCATAAGAAAGGACCACATGAAGACATAGTGGGAGGAACATGATAGGAAAAGTGAACAAAACGCAGAGAATATGAGAATGGTGAATCTGAAATTGGGTTATTGCATTGAGCAAGCATAATACATAAAATAGATGAGAAGATAGAGAGAATAGAAAGAAAACTCATGAAGATTTCCCTCGAGTAAGCCTGGCACATCCCGGCTTCATTCTTGACCACCCATCATTCTATAGGTGGCGAGATTTCGTGGAAAAAGAAAATCATCGCTGTTCATTTAATATAAGCCCCGTGGCCAGCGAAGCCCGACGTACACCCAACGCAAAGCCCGATTCCATTATGTAATTGTGAAATATTATCTACTCCGCCATTTCATTAATGTGAAAAGAATTATAAAAATTTATGAGCGTTGTAGCGAAATTAAATAGGAATCCCTTCCGTAGTGCTCGGTGGTGGTGCCGTGCTGGCCCAACGCGCACGGCAACTTTGAGAAAGCAGCAGCACAGCCCTTCCCTCGTTTGGGATGTGATATTTTCCAGTGCCAGCTAGTTATAATACGAGCCGTGGGGCATTTCCTCATGCTAAAGGTCACATAGCAACAGAGGTTGTAGGTTATAAACCTCCAGCGCCTCACACAGATATGCTCGAAAATTTCTACATTGAAATATTGTGTTCTATATCCATCTCTCACAGCGCATACTTCATAACATACACAGCAAAAGTAACACAATATTTGAATGTATAGGATTCTGAAAGTTTCTCTGTCTGAATAGAATTGAGAAAATGCAGCTCTACATATATAAAAAGAGCTTATACCACACTGCATCGTGCCTCATTTCCCCATAAACATTTTCAAACAAAGATTTTACCTTCTCGTATTTTCTAAAATATTAATTTATCAACCTTTTACAAAAAATACATGTGCCCACACATTCCAACTGCTTGTACTACGCACATACCCAGTGAACCATGTGAAACGAATTCAACAGAAATGCGAAACACTGGTTTACGCATTACTAATTCATTCCCCGGCTTTGTTGTTTTATGCTCGTGTGCTACGCGTTAGGTTAGCTTTTTACACCTTGTCTTGTTGATTTTCATGCGTACTGAGCGACTGCAGTCAAAGATCACGGAATATGAGCTCAAGGCTTCGGAATAATTGAATGCACGGGCAACCACGTAATCAGGTTAATCTCCCGTTATGACTTGCCAGGAACTTCAGGACATGTACTAGTAAGGAAGCATTTGAATAAGTAAATTGAAGTACGCCTAACCAGAATACATTCAGGACCAAGAACCTTGTCAAATCCATTGTAGTGGAAAATAAACCTTGCACGCTTGATGCCGCACATCAACCGTGATACCGTAGTTCTGGGGTGGAACTCTAACAATGTCCCGTTGGCAAAATGAAAATACTTCTTTTACTTTTTGTTTATACCTTTATATTTTGAGCTTGAGAATTTTTGTGCATGTTCTTAACATTGCATTCAGTAAAAATGTGTTATTCTTCTTCAAAAAGAATTCGTCCGCATATAGTACGTCGTAATTCAATTAATCTATACAAACGTTCGGTGTCTAGACTAAATAAAAACAAGCAATTTTATTGCAAAAAGGTATGCGAAAAGATTTGATTTTCCTGAAAAAAAATACGAGATCAGTAATAGCTCGGAGTTTACCCGATATGCCGGTAAAAAAAACACACTTCCTGGATCACGCCCGTATTTCCCAGAACAACTTCCCTAAGCGCTTACCTTTCAATCTGTCTGGTTTTTACCTGACCCTTCTCTGGCTCTGGCATCAGCATGGCCTTCAGCGGTGTGCATTTAAATTTAAACTCCAGCTACGGCGAGTGCACATACAATTAGGTCAGAGTTGAACATGCAGATGCACGCTTTATGTGAAAAGCGCACGAGAGCTGTTAGACTCATGATCAAAACTACCAAAACACAACACCATGGAAAGGGAAAAACCACGACCTCAGGCGCGGTAGGACTAGACATTATACGGTAGCCAAATATTTACATAGCCGATTGAAAAACTGCTCGAGAACTAAATTAAGCGGGGGACGTTATCCGCATTTTTGTACAAGAATGAGACATGTCACATAAGACAACTTCCAAGCACAAGAACCGAAAAGCAAGTAGAACAGCACGTTTGTTTTCAATCGCGTTCCACAGCTATCAAAACTCAGGGTTTGACGTCATAAAACCAACAAAATGTCAAAACGTCTGCAAATGGCCACACTTTCTGAATAGCACATTGCGCCACACCTTTCTGTATCCGATGTGACTTATCAATTATTCTGACCGCTTGTCACCCAATTCAGTTGTAAAAAGTTTTATCTCGGCCACAGAGCTAAGTTTTCCTGTTATGGGAAACGAATTTTGTTTCGTATGGTATGAGACAGGACATAAAGAGAGCGCGAGGTAAAATAGTGAATAGCATGCAGATATGTTTATAAATAAGACTTGGATAATAATGCAATGTAAATAGTAAAGAATTACCACACACATGGGTAATCTAATTTTAAATGAAATTGTAAATGCCATGTTCTGTGTCAGAATCGGCGACATGTGTCGCTAAAGATTGTTTGGTTTGTCGAACATCACGAGAGCAATTCAGGCTCATAAATTCGAAGAGTGAAGCAATTGCATTAAACAACCTGGCCCACAGACTTCGTACGACTTCGGCTATTGTTGCTTTAATATTCCCTACAAATTTGTTACCTTCTTGAGGTTTTTGCCAATTTGAGAATCCTTATTTAATTTGCAAAACAAATTGTGACTGCGCGGATGTATAAGCAACCGAATAGGCTAAGAAGCCACAAATGTGTTTGCTAATATATTTGCATCAAAAAACAGTTCTTCATAACGGCTTTGGGTGGGCGTTATTTGTAAGATCAATTAAATGAGAACTATTGAAAATGTTGAAAACTGCTGAGCCACAAGGCAATTTAAACGAGAAAAAGAATATGAATTTAAGAAAATTTGCCTGCTAGATGAAAAACGATGACGAAAGTTGAGCCATAAAACGCGGAGGCATCTTTTAGGGGCTTTCTAGTTGGGGAGAAAGTAGCCTCGGCTGCGATCGTTCGGGGCGCGATAATAGCAGGCAGTGTCTTAGTGCTAGCGGTAGACTTGGCAAGCTTGACTCGACACTATTTGTGGCCATTTCTTTACGATAAACAACGCCAAGGGAAATCTTCCTTTACGGTTACGCCTCTGCATTATAAGCCGGCAAC
This sequence comes from Protonemura montana, assembly GCA_947568835.1. Taxonomy (NCBI): domain Eukaryota; kingdom Metazoa; phylum Arthropoda; class Insecta; order Plecoptera; family Nemouridae; genus Protonemura; species Protonemura montana. Next base: position 14,212,341 of record OX387602.1, read on the forward strand.
ACATGCGTTACGGTATATTTTATCGGGGCCAAGATGTGTTTTCATCAGCAAGCATTTCATTTTTCAATCGCATTTATGGCCTGCTTAGGAATCAAAGCTCAGCGAGCGACGAGCTCAGCTCATCGACGATCTTAGCAACAGAATATTGCAGTTGAACTGTCTCTTGGACTTTTTTACTGCCACTGTTACTTGTGTTACTTGGAAGTTTGATATGTTACTTGGGTTGACTTTTCCAGATACAAACTGGTAAAGAAAACTACAAATTTGCAAAAGTATTGAATTTATAGGCGTAGCCAGAGGGACAGCATCAATGTTAAACTTTCTGGTGAACGAACGAGCCGGCAGCGCGTGGTAACGGTAGTTGCTACTCGATGGCGCTTACGACCGTCCTTTTTAAAAAAACCTATGTGATTAAATAATTTCGACCCAAAATATCGATACATGTTAACCAATCGTTAAGGTTAGGATTTTTGCATATTAATTTAGCGTAAACCAGTCTCAAATGTGAGAAATTTGCGAGTTATAACAAAATACTCCACCTAGAAGCATCTTTCTTTTGACGCAAATTTTTCGCGAAGACAGTTCATAACCCTGACAGTTCCTAACTTATCCATGATTAAAGAAGAAATTCCATCCTCATCCTCATACTTACAAATGAATTAAAATGAGAATTCTACGATAACAATGCTCGCCGCTCAGTAAACTTGTCAGAAAGTCACTTAAGATATCCAACCAGCTTAAAACATCCTCCTTGTCGCCGATCTTGAGTCGGTGCTGGGATGGGGGGTTGACACGACAACTGCACCGAATTCCGTCAGATAGCACTCCCGTCAACCGCTTTCTCGTCGTCATGCAGTCTATTTTCTTCCACGCCTTGCGCCACAGTCTCAAGACAAGCCAGAGACTCGGTCCCGTCGCGAGAGGCTATGCATCATTCCAAATGTACTTGGAAACGAGCTACTCGCAAACACTGGCATTTTCCATGTAATTTTATTGCTACTTTTATTTTCCCTACTCGCGCATCTGGCGTGCACTCAATCATCATCTTCGGAGAGTGTGAGCAAAGCTCTGTCGTGGCACATGACCGAATGCAATTTCTCTTTCCATTTCCGACTGCCGATATTTTAGCAGAACGCGTCGCTTTGAATCGTAATTTTTGACTTCTTGCCACCATGATAAAGCTGCTAATTAATCTTTCAGGTGTTTTCAAAATTCAAAATTGCAGGATGTTTTATAATAATTTAACTTGTACAAATATTGTCCTTGTAATGCACATAATTCTCATTTCAATAGCAACGGAAAAGCCTTTCTTATTTAAAGGAAACCGTTATTAGTTTTTCATACACTTGCATCGGGTTTTTAGTAGACGCGTCCTAACTCATTTTGCACGTCGTCGCACGGATTCAACGTCGGCGTCGACGTCGTCGGTGACGGCGTCGGTGACGGCGTCGGCGTCAGCTCTGTGGGTGACCCAGTTGAGAGACTCTGCACATGTGAAACAACATTTTCTAGCGCCAATCACATCATTCTCTCCCCCCCTCCCCCTCCCCCATATTACTAAAAAGTTGTCCGTGATCTATAACGCATGGGGTGGTCTAGGTTTTCATCATTTCGTGCTTTCCGCGGGATGCTGGGAATCTATATTGATATTTTTTGTGTTACGTGAAAACAAGACTCCTAGCTCGTGGTAAGGTTGACAATATGACAACAACACGAGGCTTGTAGATTAAACCGGTCATGGAACTCTTAACCAATGCGCATCCAATTTCGGTTCGAAAGCCCCACGTTTTATAACATTCTTCGTCGGTTGATGATCGAAATCTGTTCCGTCTTGTTTACTTTTTTCTCAATAACAGCTGGCCAGCCGGTCGGTCGAAGTAAAGACAATGTGGTTTTATTGTCTAGTGCTATAGCTAGCAGGGATTTTCCGATTGCAATGAAATCGTAGAAGTCAAATCTAGAATGATGTATATATGTTCCAGGGCGTTCGAACCAGCGAGGTGGTAAGCCACGCGCATGATTGAGCTTACTAAAAAATACTTGAAATTCGAAACTATTTTACAGCTTGAAGCAAATTTCCGAAAGTGCTTTATTGAGCAGCGTGGATGTGCTGATCATGGAATGGAAACATTCATCAATGCTTCAGCCCGGATCGCTAACATCGTGCTGAATTCGAAGCGAAGGCATCAGCCATTGTTTTGGGATTTACCCTCTGGCTTTGTCCGCCCAGTGACAAGAGTTTAATATTAATTATTATTTCCCTAATAGAGTTTCATTGAAATGGTAATTAATGATTGATGGATGGTCCGTGTGGGTGCATGTTGATTATGACGGACTAAACACGTAGGAAAGTGAAGACAAATATATTTTGTTCGTTTTTTTATGCCCGTCAAAAATTTGACGTGATGAGATCAAAATTTAATTGGTACGTTTTATAAAGTGGGATCAGGAATTCGTCACACTTGGACTTTACAGGCAGTATAGGCCAATCGCGTGGCATGATATGTTGAACAGCCGATGTTATTAATTTTTCATTAAAAAAGATAATTGATTGCGACGTCACTTGACTCTCATTTTGAGGGCTGGTCAAATTTTGGTGATCTGATTGGCTAGAAAAACAGTGTGGGCAGCCAACTACAAATTGCCGAGATGTATAATTATGCTTTGCCGCATGTTTCAACGATTACCAGTGATAAATGGGTACATAGAATAGCAAACGTTATTTTTTATAATACAAAAAAAAAAAACACTTCAAAAATTCTGCTAACAACGAATGAGACAGGTTTCATAGGTTTATAATAATTGAGCTGTTAGATAATGATTGTGTTTATAGACTTTTGATTTAAGTATTTATAAAACATATTCACATGTAGTCAGAGAATTCAATAATTAATCGCGGCATTCTCTCTGTGCCTTTGTTTTGTATCGATTTTAATGACTTGCCTAAATGTACTCAATAAATGTACTTAATAATGCAAGAGAACTCTAAGCGATTGGCTAATGGAGCAAGCCTGGATTTTAATCCCTCCACCTGAATGCACTTGGATTTAACTGCTTACCGGCTTAATAGAGCTCGTGATCACGTGGCGTTGAAGAAAATTACACTCCTAGAAGAAGTGCACTGCAGAAACGTATGGAGTAGTAGTCATTTGGTGTACCTGACGTTTTCCATTGTGAATGTTCCTAGGTTTAACGAAGGAACTAAGCCGTGAGATACAATTAATTGGTAATGCGGAAATCCCGAGCCATGATAAGCTTATAAATATTTCTCAAATGATTATCATAAATATTTTACGCCCGCTGATGCCGATTCATGTGCCACGATTGCCATGAATGTGATTGCCATGCGTAAATGGCAAAAAAAATACAAATACAAAAAATGCGTACAAATTGTAGTGGAATTGAATCAATTAGAGATTAATGATATAAATTAATAATGCCAGTTGATAGTAAACGGAAACCTAGATCTGATTTTATGCAAAACTATTTTACAGTGGCTCTTGTAATAATTCATCCGCTATTTTAAGAAACAAGCAGAACGAAAACTTGTCCAGCTTTCATTTACTAGCCAAGCTCATAGCGAAACCATTCCAGGATAGGATACAATGGAGCAAGTTTAATTTAGATACTTGTAACTGAAATCAAGATAAGTTAGCGATCATTCGAGGTGTTCCGTTGTTTTTCCACACAAAACAGATAGTAACAAAGTTACCGAAAGTTCTACAAACACATAGGTTGTACCTTCACCATGTAAACTTGTTACACCTGGTCTAACATGACTCCACCAATTGAGAAGAAAATTCAGAAAAGCGTTTTCTCAAGTCGTTCTTTTTTCCTCTAGTGGAACAAAAGAAAAGATGCAGCCAGGAAATAAAACGAAGTGAAACGACTCTGTGCTCTGGGTCTGTGTGCCATGGAAGCACCGTGGAATCCCAAGGGGATCATAACGGTGCAACGTGGACCAAGGATATCACACCCCGCACGACAGACGCTTTCCCCCGCTTTGGAGAAAAACTTTCTAAAGTCACTTGGCAAATAGTGTCTCCCAGACCACGTGGAAGCGTACCGATTAGCCGTCAATCTCGTCGAATAGCATCTCAAAGCGTGCAAATTGGAACCGCTTAGACATAAATCTCCTTTCCATGGATGGAACGCAACTGATCAAAATTCCAATCGAGTGTGACAAGTCTTGAATATTAATCTGCGTAAAGAAAGGCATCTGTCCAATAGATGTGTCGCCTGTCACGTTGTCAGATCCTCGCCGTATTTTAAAACGTTGCAAATCAGTGACAGCATGCGAAGTACTAATATTTGAAATAAAAAATACTGCCGCAAAACTTGAAATCGATGTCGGCTGCTGAAGAAGCTGTCTGCTGTCCAAGGCCACGCGGCAAGGGCTTATTCCGCCCCTCTGATCTTCTTAGCTTCCCGGAAAGTGTTGGAAGAACTCCAAAAAATGATTTACTCACACAAAGGATTCAATTAAGAGAAACGAAAAGAGTGTTACGTTTCCACGATCGGTGCACTAATTTATAGCTGCTTTCGGGTTTTTGGCAGTCGCAAAAGTCTTCTTCCTCTCTTCGTGAGAAATAAAATTGGAGAGATTGTGATGATTCCAACCGCACATCCCGTTCGCGTGATTGCCGATAAGTACGACCAGATGGATTGCTGCTTCTAACGGCAACCTGAGTGACGGTATGTAAGAAACTATATTTCATGTCGCTCAGCTTCGATCGTATTTCAGTTGATTCGGTAGGAGAGTTAGTTTCGCAAGTAAATGAGCGAAATGAGCGTCACTGTTCGTTGTATAGTGTATTTTTTATCTCTGAAACGTCCAAAGCTCGTTATAAAAATCATCTGAATTCTACGTCTACAGCAAAAAGTATCCCAGTTGCTTCGTATCCCAATTATTTGCCTACATGGTATAACTTACCTGATCCCTGGTCAGGTTTAGTCAAAATCCTACTCATTGTCAAAATAAGAATAAGAACAGGAACCATTGTTTGAAAATGCGCATTTTCTAGCCTAATGAACATTCCAATTTGTAAGAAATTCTCTTCCTTATAGCCCCACATCAAATTTGCTAGAATTTTCATTTCATAGCAGCTCCTGCACAAATAAGAGTTACTTGATTCAGGAAAAGCCAGCCTCGTTCTAACAACGACCTAGTAACGACCACTTTCGCAGTATTTTTTTAAATTTATATAACCGTTAATAGTGACAACCTATAACGGCGTGGATACTGGGATGTCTTTTTTTTACGACATTTCACCTCTTTACCGAGAAACTGAAATATTGCCTAAAACCTTTCATATAACGCCACGCTTCTTTTATTACCCACTCTTATCATAATCAGACCCTTTGATTTAACTTATATGACCTCCCTTAACCGAACGCAACCTTAATAACATGTTGTCCAGCCATGTTTGCCACCCTTTATTGATGTAATACATCTTCTTGCGGTAGCTGCCTTGCCATGAGTTAGACGCCAGTATCTATTTCCTCTAATACGTTTTTCCCTTGACATGCGTTTCGGGGTTGTACAACATACCCACGCATACGCGCAAAGCGACGCAAAGTGCGTAATAAGACGCCGCGAAATGCCCTGTCCTTCCTATGACAACACTTGTTGCTTATTGGTTTTGAAAAGAGCTTACAGCTTCAGTTTTCATAGCGTCACGCTGTCATATAATAATTAATATGAAGTGATTATGATTGGTATTTGCGTAAGTGTGAAAGGAAATGAACTCTTGATTAATTCAACTTGTACACGATGCACGTGACACGCTGCCATTGCTTTCCAGTTTCTAACTCAATTTGCTGAAGAATTTGCAGGGCGCTTTGCAATTAGTTCCAACGTCGTCTAATGGAATGCTTATAATTTGTATCTGCACGAATTTGATAACAGATTAGTGAGGTAAGTACACTACACCAAAATAGAACAAGGTATAGATTGTTCACTACTGTCTTTGACATATCTACTTTGTACAAGGGTGGTATTCCTGTGCGTCATCTTGTTTGCGCTCCATCTCTGCGCTTGCTACTAATTTCATTATTTGTCTCAAGAATTATGCGGCAGTTGTCAACGTTGATATTTGCTATATTGAATTGCTTGTCCATTGATCAAGTTCCGATTAAACAATCAGAACCGGACACTAAATACTTTCTCGTTATTAAAAAAAAAACTCAATGTTTGTCAGAAGCGGAAAATAGATAGAGCACGGACTAGAGTTTTTTTGTAATTTATTTCCATGCATTTATTACCCTTTTAACATAACACTCGAGATTAAATTGACGAACAAAATGACACAACTTGCTCCCCTTTGTAATAATGGCAATGTCAACTGGGAGTGCAGAGTACGTCAATCAAACGTGTCGGATTTGTGTGGGGATGCACCGAGCATGCAGCGTGCAGCATCCAGCATCCCTGGTGTATGACCGTATAGAGTCTCATCAGAGATTACTCCCACCTTTTGATAGTCGGTACAACCGTGTCCCGTTTGATGGGCGTTGCTTCGCAGTTTAAACATGCTGTTTGCTTTACTGTTTGGCTGTACAACTGTCATTTGTTGGAGTTGCGGACGGAGAGGCACATTAAATCCACATGGTTTAGGTTAACTATTTTTTTAGGATTTATTCTGTTTTAAACATGTTGGGAGTTTTAGAATATTTTCTTAGCCGAACTGCTAGGGGGCATGCTTAAATTGTAATACAAGTTTCTAAATGAAGCCAAAGCTGAAAGACGAAGAGGTTTTTGTTTTTGGCCAACACTAATTAAAATTAATTATTCTTGTATACCTATTTTAATTTAAGTTGGCACAGTAAAACCCCTCGCGGAGAGCAAGGCACATACCTGTGTAAGAAGATGTAGAAACTTCGTAGACGTTTTTCATGAATTTGTCGGGAAAACAAGAAAAATGTAAATTCGATTAAAACGGCGAGGGTAACTTTTACTATAGTGTAACTAAATTAAACTTGACATCGTTTTCACGTCATTCTTATTACAGTTTAAATCTAGTTGATTAATTAATAAGAGCACAGTTTCTTCACGCTTCTACGATAACTGTCTTATAGTAATTCGTTCAAAGCAATAGCATTCAAGTGTCAATTGAAATGCATGTACTTTTGTGCTGCATTTTCTTTGTATTTAAAAAAAAACGCACAGTTTTCCAGCACAACTTCTACAATGAAAAAGAAGATTTTCAAGAAAACAATTCCAATCAATTATATTGTTTGATTTCTTATCAAACTTTTTCAAACATTGTTCACTACAAATAACTACAGCATTAATTTACCGACCAAGTAACAGCATAAAATTCTCAAAAAATGCAACGATACATTTGAAGCACTAGCGCAACGTGGCGTACACCGAACTCTCCGAGGCGTCGCGTTCGCCGCCGGTCTACGTCCGCTAGACGCGAGTTGACGACGAGAACTGAGCGTCGCGGCGCGTCGCGGCGCCCTTGCACCGACGCCGGACGCACGACGCCGGACGCCACTGGCTACTATACACTCTAGTGTTAGCGCCTGCTTGCCAGCCAGCCAACCTGCCTATCCCACCGTCGCTGGCTACACTCGGCGAATATTTGCCAAGTCTTCCGATCCCGTGGGATTATAGATACATTGTAGGAACAGGTGAAGCTTGCCAATATTCATTCAATATGGGAGACTCACTAATATTATATTCGCTAGCCGGGATTTTTTTTCTGTCGCTAGTAGGGCACGGAATTTCGTACCGACGAGAACTCTTTGTTTGTATTTTAACTCGACGGAAAGTTGAACAATGTACTTTACTTTACCCCAAGCTTCCTTAAAGTCTTGCGGTGCTCGTTAATATTTAATATTTTATCTTCGCGGATACTGTTCTCAATAAAGTTTTATTTTTGAGAAAATGTCAACCAGATGGAATCAGTTGCACGATGCATAATTGGTGTCATCATTTGAATAATCGCTGTACGGTACAACATTCCACTAATGCTTTCTGAACTAGCTTTTTAAAACATTTTCCAGCAAAAATCACTTTATTTTGGCAGCGTTTAATGTCAGCGCACCTGGCCCACGCCATGTCCGGTGCAATGCGACGCACTGTCTATAGAAATCAATCGCACAATACTCGCACAGTTTCTCCCTCGCCGAATTACGCTGCTTTTTACCATCGTAGCACAATTTTCACTTGCAAGGTCCATTTTCGTTTCAAAACCAATTTACCCGACATAACCTCGATCGTGCACTATTGGGAATGTAATATACACTATGTACCATTATTTATAGTTTTATTGAGTTCACTATTTAACCATCGGGAAAACCGCATCAAAAAGCTGCATCATAAAAGAACAGCATGAAAATAATGTATAGTTTGATCTCTCAATGGACCAATGATTTTATGGCTGGCTAAAGATAGGACAAGGATGTGCAGCGTTCATGCAACGCAACATATAGCTGTGACAGTAAGTGGCGATACTCTAGCTGGCCACGTATCTGAATCAGAATCGAATTGGGTCGATTGCGGAGATGTGTAGAGCACCGCTGATATTTAATTTGCTCGCATGACGTTTTATACGAACCAATTTGCCAGCACTAGATATTTCTCACGAACATATCGACAATCTATGTCATATCAAGATGCAATTCTGCACCAAATAGTAACAACTTAGAAATCATATTCTCGTTCACGTTTCTTGCGGGCTAAAATAGCATGTTGTTTCTAAAACCTCCGTCAAAATTCGCAACCAACAAAAGACATGGATAGAGCCGTCAAGTGAAATGGTGAGGCAAGGGGTGAGTTGCACAAAGCGCTGCTGGTAAGACGACGACGACGATGACGGCGACGGCGGCGACGCCAGCCCGTCCGCGCTCTAAAAGGTCTCCATCAATCTTTCATCCACGAGTCGTCGCGAGGACAAGCATCCACGGTTTTGCGAGAAGAGTTACTCCGTCAAAATTTAGTTCATTCTGATATTGTCACTCTCTCTCACTTGTTTCGGTAATGTGCGCGGGTATTGTTGTAATGATGATTTACGTTGACACTTTATAGTTTTATTGACGTCGACAAACAATACCAGCGTGCGTAATTTGTGTTCGGCATGGTGCGTTTTTGTTCTGACTGCTGATAGCGAAAACAACCACGCAATAATAGACCTCGAACGCAATTTCCAAGAATAATTGTGTGTACACCCTTAGCTTACTGATCTTTGTACTCTTCATGCTAGTATCCTAATTGGAACCTTGAAGGTAGGACACAATATTCGCTGGGACCGAAATAGAACAGCGAGCAAGAAGAATGGCAAGAAACGTTATCTTATAGCAGAGGGCAACCTCCTTACGAGGTTAGTTCACCTTTTTTTTATATCAAGAAAGTCAACACCAGAATGCATACAACGATGGAAACAAATCGCTCACGTATGGAATAAGTACACACACACACAGTATATAGAGTATTGCCACAATGCGCGTAAAAACGAAGACTTGAGAGAAACGGAGAGAAAACAATCTGGCTCGAATAACTGGAAGTGTCTTCTTGCGGCCATCTCCCTGCACATTTACTAGCACATATAAATAAACGATAAATCTGAAAATATCCCGGACGTGTTTTGTGTCTGTGAATCCTGCTGGGACTCGTAAAAGAAGCAATTCTCTAAATAATGTTACCTCAGTGAATAACACAATCCGAAGTAAGATTTGAGCCATAGCTCGTCGTTGCCTTCATTCACACATTTAGTTTACCTATTTTGTCGAGTTGTATTTTATTGTGTGTTCTTTTTTCCTGTACCGTTGGCCTGAGGTGTTCGCTTCATTGTTCCCCATAAAATATCTCCAGTAGCTGCTAAGATTTATACACTATTTAGCTCTACCTATAATTCCATGTTTGTTCTTCATCTGTATCTTCATCATGTCAAAACTTGCATTGAGGTCCACCCACCAACAAAAGCATCTTTCCAATATATGTGACCAACCCACTTTAATGCACTGTTATTAGTGCTAAGCAAAGACTGATAGCGTTAGAGTAAGTTTAAATAATTAGCTAATGGTCTCGAAGAATTCTGTACGAAAGTTAAGTTCTGAAGTGCACTCTAGCATGACCAATAATGAGAGGATGCTTGAAGTTCTAATCGATACGTACCAAGTCGGCAGAGTTCTTTGTGCAGTCAGAAACCCGCGATTCTTCAATCTCAAGCTGTCAGCTTCTCCCTAGAGAAGAAAGGAAAATTTTTGCAAACATTTCTGATTTGACTGCTCATTATGGTAATGTGGAGGGGAAATTTTTATGCGCTAAAGTACGAATTGCTCCTACGAGAGTTAAACCAAAATAAGGACATTCCCATGGCGCAAATATGTAAATTGGGAAAACTTTCTTTGTGAGTTTCCAATTCGTGATAGCTAGTTTAGAGTACGGATTGCCTAGATCGCAGCACTCTCGCTGGATGCTTGTTTCTGTACCGACGCAAGTCTGTTTTTCGACGGCGCCATGTTTTCCACTAACAAATGGTTCCTTCCGTCGACGTCTCGTGGCGTCACGGCGCGGGGGGCGTCCCGAGCGTCGTTCAACAGACGCCAGACAGATGGCTCGTCAATACCGCGCTGTGTTTTTATAAATTTGCTCCGAGAATGAAATCGTTCCAATGATTTTATTTCTTTGATTTGTACGGAGATGGAAGAAATACTCTATACTATCTTTTTTTGCCATTGCGATGTCGATTAAGATCCCATATTGGTTTGATGTTGATTTTATTAAAGGGATAAAGTCATATTTGGTGCAGGGTGTAGGGACAATTTTGGATGGTAGGATACATAATTACTGATATTTATGAATTTATGTAATTTTCGCATTTTCACTCTCATTAACTTAGAATATATCGACATTTTTCAAAAAACTAAATGTTGCGGAAAATTGGAATGAAAAGTAAGATATTTATTTTCAAAGCTGTTTTCGAGCTCGACCTGGTTTTGTATTTCTTGTTGATTAAAAAATGTTTCAGAAGCTTCAAAGAAGTTGACAAAAGAGAATGCAAAAGGATTACATGACGCGGTAGCGATGTCCAAAAAGTGATAAGGAGACGTTGCATACGACATCGTCATCTCTTAAATCCAGGTTATCAGCCATCAACTGCCAGGTCACAGGGTCAGCGCTGTCGTCTTTGTCTAGCTCTCCGACATGTTCGATCTCGAAGATGAAGTATCGCTGGCTAATCCTGTTTGGGACCACGTTCAGAAGTTCGAGAAGCAGGCGTATTCGGGAACGAGGCTCCAGATCGTCTTCTCCAGCTACGTGATTGCGACCGGGAGGAGCGTGCACGGTGCTGTTCTGTCAAGAGACCCTTGGTTATACGCGTAGCAGTGAGTTACGCAGAATACCGAAGACGCCGAGTGGTAAGGTTCTGTATATTTCCACAGAAATTTGCATGAAATTATAAGAGAAACTGAGGAGACACGAAAAACGTTCGAGAAGCTAAAGGTTAAACGTTCTCATTCACACTTGCAAACAGCGTGGAGTGTCTTTACACAACATAACATCACACTCGTCGACTTCCTGTTAAGGGTAACACAACTAGTTGGCTTATCTTCTAGGACTGGCTTCGCTTCCGGTTTCAAATAGGACGCTACAGCGTTTGTACTGCACGTCAAGAGGATATAATGCATTACAGACAACGAAAAATTTTTTTATAAGAGAAATGGATTATCATTTTCCAGACACTTCGCAATATATCCGCAAAGAAATGACAAGTGGATCGTGTCTTGTAATGGACCCAATAGCAGGGTGACTGTTTGGAGCTCTCAACAGCCGCATGTGGTCGATAAAGTCTGCCATAAAATCTTTGTCCAGCATCGGATCAAGCCAATTTTTATGAAATGGGATAAACTGCACACATCCAAAGAAATCTCATTCACGTAGAGCTCGAACAAATATAAAAAAAAAAAAAAAACGTCTCAAGAGATTAAATTCATAGGTAGCAAGCAAAGAACGCGAGCACACTCGCGTCTCTTCTGTTTCAAGCTGGATTACTGTCAAACAAGCATACAAATCAGTAAGTCTCTACTGTTATTAATGCACTGTCATTCCAGATTATTCCGTTTTAGCCGTGAAAAGTACGGTTGCAATCTCCAAGTACACTTACATGTGCCGCTGTCTTGGCATTAAGAACACAGCAATGCACCGCTCAAGAACTGCTTTGTGTGTGTGTGTTTTTTTTTACCAGTTAAAGGATCAGCCACAATTAACCTAGATAACGTTTCCATGTGTCTCATGTGTTCGGTACTACGAACGATATTATCTTATATCGTGATTCCGTGCAAAAACCCTGCTACCCACAAGGTGCTGCTTACAAATGGAATGTCACGCTTCTGTAGTTCACATCTTAGCATTTTAGATGAGCTAGAACTGTTCAACATTACCGTCAGTTATTTATATCTCTCTACATGTTATTTGTCAAGTTATTCTATGAAATTTGCCGAGGTTTGGAGATGCCATGATGGTTGCTATGATACGCGAATGCTGGATGCTAGAGAGTGGAGAAGATCAATATGGGAACTAGGACAATGAACGTGACGGGGGTTAAGTGGGGTGGGGTGGCCTCCTTTCCCGGCTGACGACGTCGGCGACCCTAGCGAATGGGGGCTAATTATTTCATTCAGGTTCAACAGTCATTATCTGGGCCAGTCCTGCATAATAATAATAATCGCAATGAGTTTATGGCAGTGAGTAGACATCGGTGCAAGATGATAGGTCGTTCTGAGCTTTAATCTTAAAAGTGTGTTTTTATTGCGATGAAATCATCTTTGATGTGAGTAGCGAGAGTATGCAGATTTTATTTCTGCTTCTGGTCGTTGAGAGATGTAAAAACTCGCAATTTTTAAAAGTGGATACAAAATGCTTAAGCTGTTTTTAGTTTTTTTTTTTCTCTCTCCCTCTCTCTTTTAGGAATCAAAACGTCGTCATTTTACGCAAAAACGCTTCAGGATGTCCACCGAACTTTTCTCTCAAAGAAAAAAATGTAAGCTGTATTTCGAATCCTAAGCTTACTAACAACTTGAAGATCAGAAAATTAATGCAAATTGGACTACATCTGCAACGATTTTCTTTAACTAAAAGCGATCAAATGTTTTAAACAGAAATCATGTTTATGAAATGTGTATATATTTGTGCAACTTCAGAGCGAAGTAACCACATAGATTTATGTTCAATTTGTGTTTATTGACATTGCAGAGATAAAACTGTGTCAGGAGCGTTCCGACGCTGTAAGACGCCAAACCCCTGTGGCGAAAGCGTCTTCACAGCAAAAAAAAAAAAAGAGCCGCAAAAGCTCAGGCAAAAAAAGATCTCCGAGCTTTTCGTCGTAGATCTTCGAGTTTCTAGTGAGCACGTCCGCTTATTTGTGTCGGTAAGTGGTCGCACTCACGGCATGACTGATGGGGGGCACCTAACCAGTTGACGTGGAAATAACTATCGTGGAGCCCGGGGTACTTGGACCACCTTTAGACTCTATGTGGGAACTTGTTCCAAATTAGGTATTGACAGCCACTTAAATGCATTTTTTTTTCTCTGCTACAATACAGTGTTTGGAAGGAAATGGTACAGACTGAAAAAACGCTGTCATCACCGTACTAAATTACTAAATAGGGTATTTCCACATCACTCGCTAGTAAGTTTTGACAATAATTTTAAATTCAAGCAGCAAATGTCTACACATATATTTATAATGAGGACACCACGATTAGTGAAAACGATTATTTTAGAACGAAAAGATACGAAGCGTTTTCACTTTTGCAATTCATCTGTGCGTTTTAAATGATTTTCAAAAATGGAATCGCATCGAATTTGTAAAGAGAGAAAGAGTCACGTTTAAAATAGCGACTTAAATAATTTAGTTTAAGTTCCTTTTGAACTGAACAAAAACAACGTTTTGCGAAATGATAATCGTCGTATAAGAGAAGTATTTGCCAGAGATCAAATATGTATGCATCGCTTGTGAACTAACTGTGAGTAAAGTCATTTTGATAATAGCAAACAAAAGCGGCTATAACAATAGAGAGTCTAGAATTTGCATGAACTTCTTCCCAACTGTTGTCAGAATAGTAGACACACTTCAAAAGGGAATGATTTGCATGGGCATACGAATATTCATAAGACGTATTTCGGTAATATTTTCGTCGAAGTGTTTCTCATTTTTTCCGAGCCAGATTCCCCAGAGAGACAGAAAGAAGAAACTTTTTTTTTTGCAGCGAAAACAGAAAACTGAGGCGAAATGGCGTGCTGGATGGTACGCGATAAAGGAGCCGCGTTGTAAAGTTGTAGACCCTCTCTGTGGCATCAATACATTAAGGCACATTTGTCCTGGGAGCGTTGAATTTAGGAAGCGATGCCAGTCGTCCCTAAAGAAGAAATAATTGAACGACGGTTAGAAACAAGCATAGAGCATCCAGTTGTAGCAGCTAAATCCAAAACACTGTTTCCCTTTGGGATCGGATGGAGCGGAACCATATAATTGTGAGTTGCCGTTGAAAGCGATCTCTTTTATCAAGAAGACAACGCTTCGTCGACAAAGGAACACATAAATGATTGAGCGAAAAATCCGCCACAATAAAATTTTATCTACGTTGTATTAACGGTCTGTGCTTAAAAAAAGTCTTAAATCTTTTCTTTAACGCCCATCCATTTTGATTTATAGTCTACGATTTCAATTCTAGCGTGCCACGATAAAAGCCCGAGAGAGCAATCAGACAGATAGCGATGATAATTCAATTCAGAATTCTTTCTAACATGCTTGAACATGGAGAGAGGATTCAAAATCGACAATAGCAAAACAATCTTGAAAATATGTCCTTGAGTCAATTTTCACGACACTCAATTGTGAAGTCCACAATACTTAATCAACTGGCACCATGAAAGCACGACATTCTAAATGAACAGACTGGAATGCGACGTATTTTGGAAGATCAAACGTTTTGCATTTTCCTTCTCTGCCTCCTTTAATGTCAACCCCGGTTAAAGCGATGCGGTTTAATCCCTAAGGAAATATTTAACGCTTCCACCGTCTCATTAGTTTGGCCTTGGAGGCACTGATGACCACAACTCATTTGAAGCCAAGTTAAGATTTTGCGTTTTTAAGTTTATTTATACTTCCATACGTTCTCTGGCCTAGTACCATTTCTAAAAATAAGAAAAAGTTACCTTGTGGAACACCCCAATTCTCAGAGTAAACTATATGGCACTGAGTTTTGGTCAAGTGCTATCTAAATTAACTAACCACGACACACCTGTATAATAATTACCATCTCTCTTCACCTATCTCCAGTAATCATCGATACAATTTACCCAAATGAACCCCTTATCGAGATCCAAAACCTTGCACAGTCTAATCATCGTGGATCTCCAAGTTAACGACCAATTAACCGCGTGCACGACGAACATTTCCTAGCGATCCCGCTAATTGCCGAACACTCCTTAGAGCTGCGGGACACGCGGCCCACAGGTTGTCTCTCATCCGTATCGACCGCCTGTGCATTGTCATGGCAACCAGCAGCGCTGATCGCAGAACACAGATGCAAGATCACCGATGCTGGCACACCGGCGGCGTCGGCGTCGGCGTCGGCGTCGGCGTCGGCGTCGGCGTCGGCGTCGAGGGTCTGACGCCTTAGCCGCTAATGCGCCCCGTCGTCTTCTTTGCCACGGCGCGAAAAATATTTCTTACTGTTGTTTTGCTCAACTATTGACAAGAGTCATTTAATTACGGGATTTGTTTGTATCCGGCAAAAATATTTGATCGTTATGTATGCTGTCACATTACGGCGACTGTGAATTGGGACGCAGTGTCTATTGTATTCGATTTGATTTGATTTGATTGGGTTATTGTCGGATATTCAAATTCGAATTGAAACATGCAAACTCGACTTTGAATACATTGACGTTTGCAATTTGATCGCATTTTCTCTTGGTCGGCGCTGGAGTCTAAAACAGATTTTCGAGGCGTGATCCATGCACATAGTTTTTAATGCAACAAGAATTTTTTACTTAATGTAATAAGTCGTTTGCTGAATTAGTAAAATCGATCGTTAGTAAAACTGCAATGAACTCATATTGTTCCGTGTTTATCTGGCAAGCAGTTAATGTTGTTGCTCTTTGTGTCAGTTTGATCTTCTAACGAAATGAAGTTATTTCATTATCAAAAGTGTTTCGAAAAGCAATTAGCATACTTTTGCTAAAATAACACTAATCATTTAAGTGAGTATACTCTGATGCATAGCTCTCACGAATGGAAGAGCAGGTACCAACAGATATTACGGCTGTGACATGTATAAATGCATAAATTGTTGATGCACTTTCCCGACTGCAATGCAGTGTGCACCAATCAAGCATCACGGTCTAAGAGCATTTCACTGTCAAGCAGCGTATATATGTTCTGTTCCAAAACGCGCTACTTCCAAGCTATAAACAAATAAATTGCTGTCCCGGGCAGGAACCTATAAATGTCAGTGCAAACGTTGGACCCCACGGATATTTATTTTCCATCATAAACTTTTAAACAAGACAAACACCGAGTATATTGTTTACTACCTTCAAAATAACTCTTTTCACCTGAAGTTGTGTGAATCACGGGAATATGGAAATTCAATTGATTCTCTGATGGATAAAATACTATTTTTATGAGTTTGAGTGTTAAAAAACATTTGGGATGAATTCGCAAGTTCTGCTCTACTTTCAACCAAAAATCAACGAGTTATTTACAAGATGAACGAGTAAAATAAACAGTGACGTTTATCAAACTAGGTAAATTAAAGCAACTGCAGCGTATTGACAATTAATGAGAGGTAATCCAACAAATATCAAACCACTTCAGAATTAAAAGTAAGATAAATCCTGATATATGTAGCCGCACCATAATATTCTAGTATTCCTTCCCAAAAAGCTTTTCCACACGAAACCCAAAGCAAATTTCACCTACACATGCATTCAATCGATTACCATTCCAATCAACGATAATTATTTCCAGCCAGACGCTCTAAGGTTCTCTTTTTTAGCACATAGACCTACTCTTCGAATCGCGCACGGTGGCTCAGTCGGCCAGGTCACTGACGAGATCGTGAGTGTGGGCGCTTTCTCGCGCCGCCGCTGTGGGGCGCCGCGCGAGAGCAGCCGCCGTCGCGACGCCGACGCCGCGTGCAGTAGAAGGGAGGTGTGTCCGGGAACGCTAGCATTAGTTAACGGGAGTCGGGGGCCGCAGCGGCCGCGCTTCATCCTACGAGCCCCGGAAAACCGCAGGCGATCCGACGGCCTATAGCACCGACCACCTTGCTCTCATAACCGTAAAGCGCTTCTACTTTATTCGATTCGGTTTACACAACGGTTCATTTTTCTTTGCAAATTATTATTGTTTAGTAAATGTTATACATCCATTATCTAGAAACAAATATAATTATAGCATTTTTTTCGATACGCTTAAGTTGAATTTTAGAGTTCGACAGATAGAAGGAATTTATAGCTCATTTATTACATAACTGTTTTTAAAATCCACGTGTCATCACCGTCATACACTGTCAAGTGTTATAATATTTAAAAAAAAACGTGTGCTAAAGAAATACGGGTAAATTTTCGATTAGAAAATTAATGACTATTGATATAAATATAGTATAATACTATAATCCGAAGTGTCCATATATAGTGTATATTATAAAGTAATTTATCTAGTTAATATATTGCATAAATATATATACACACATATATATTGTATATATATAATCTCAATGTTCACGGGCCTAAAATCCTAGCGTTATCAATGTGTGTGTAATTTTATGCGTAGGAGAAGCGAGTGTTTTAAGTGATATTCGACTGAAAAGTAAGTTGACATGAGACTCTGTTTTTGTAATTTATTAGTTCAGTTACACACAGCACAAATATTTAAGTGGATTGTGCATGAAAAATAATGTTTAATTAAATCAGCCAGGTGTTGTCTTCTGAACAACTGCAACACTGCAATTGGTGTAATGCATAATGCATTCTCTCTCGGGATTCACCGAGTGCATTTTGTAGTAACGGCATTCATTTTTCAACACTAATATACATGTCGAAAAGGATGCGGGTAATTGAAAAATTCAAACAGTCTTTTAATTACATGAATTGTTTATCACAAATCCTTGCACTTAAAAGCTGCGACGTGAGGTGTGATTGCTTTGATTAATTGCTAACTCGTCCACCAGGATTAAATGAGATTCCCTGATGTATGCACTGGCAGATGCGTAACCGCTACATAACGCATTGCTCACAACTGTACTGATAACAAATAATTACTGCAGACCAGTGGAATAGATTAATGCACTGAACAATGACCACGATTACCCACCTAAGATTACTATAATGAGGAATACTGGAGCCCAATAATAGCATACAAAGTTTTGTTATTACAAGCTTAACTACATTGTGGCAGCTGATTTAGTGCTTTATCATCTCTGTTCATGGTGTTTACGCGAGCAGAAAATAAACCTTGTGGTAATCCACATCATCTTTACTTTCAAAATTATGCTTAATTCCTTTTTGATAAGCTCCATTTCAAAGATGCATATTACCTTATTTTATTATTATCAACACAATAACCATCTCAAAAATTGATGCGCATTGCAAGCGTTTGCAATTTAAATCAGATTTCATCTAAATGCATATTACCATTGACGAATGTAACTTTACTTGTGTATCGACAAAAAAGCATATTCGCTGAGCAGTAAACCGTTTACCTGCACATAAATCAACGCGGCGTTATATATAAAACACGCTTGTGTGTCACGAGTAGGTGATAACAAAAAGCTTGGTTAGTCTGGCAACAACAAGGTGACGCGTGCTTGTTTATTGTTTGCCGCCTCGCACTTCACGACTGTGCTCCTGTACTGACGTAGGCTTTCGCTAAACGAAACGCCTCTGATAGTGTCTCTCACCGGGACGATTCAGCGGGCTCACTTAGTGGCGGGACTGGGGTTGTGCTCCCGTAGGAGGTTAACAAATTAGGGTCACCTGTGTTGTGGAGTCGGGGTGGAAAGAGTTGCGAGAGATGGGCATTGAAATATGGCTGGCATAAAATTTTGTGCGTTACAAACATTAGGTAAATATCAAAAAGTTTTCACGGCTAGATTTAAAATAAAAATATAACTGAAACGGATGGATATTTTCCTGGTTATAAGCATTTTGGTGAGGAACTAACTTAAATTCTTGAACGTAAATCAGAATGTTCAGAATTTTGTCTGCAGCTCATAGCAAATTTAGGTTAAATTCATAGAAAAATGTCTGTAGATGATCAAACAGCAGCATCATTTAAAAATGTCGCTTCTTAATGTAAGTAATCAATACAATCTGTAACGGCCGAGTAAAATAAGGTACCGAAAGCCACTTAGTTAGTCTCTAAATTATCTATTTCCTTTTGTTATCCAGTATCTGTTATCAGTTTTATGCTAACCTCGATGATACAAACACACACCCCTCGCCACTGCTGGCGCAATATCGTGCAAATCCTAGCAGAGTCACACCTTCGTTAAACGGTTGACGAAATACCTTTCAGTGTGACACAAGCGACACGAGATTAACTCGCATTCGCACGCTCGTAAACACTGATCGTGCGTGACGATAATGCGTGATCAATTTTAATCTACAATTGGCTAATTGTTTAGCTAGATTATCTTTAATAGTTTTGTTTTGATGTGCGTAGGCATACCGAGAGAGGAGTCTACAAAAAAAATGTGTGTTTGAAATGCATAGATGTGGCAGCTTCGAATATATCTTTGTAACTGTTAAGTCACTACTAATTAGGCTTTTGATAAAACTATTACTAGTCTTTAATTATTTCATGAGTCATAAAAATGACACAGAGACGGTTCAAACCAGGCTCCTCCATTCAGCATCGATGACAGAATAATAAAATATCATTGAATGAAGAGGAGGAAGAAGATGCAACTTTCATTTAAAATCTCAGTGCGTTTTGTCAATTTGAATAAATTTGTCCGAAAATCGAACGTCTTGGGTCAGTACCCCAGAACGCAGCCCGCAGAGCAAACTTGGCTCCTCTGCGAAAGAAGTCAACGCATCACAAGCCACACATGGAGGCAGGTTAACAACATGTAGCACACATTTGAGATTCAAAATGTGTGATCCGTTTCACCCTAATCTAAAAGTGAAAGCATTATGGGCGGTTTAAAATGAGAACTCTGAACGCAGCCCGCAGAGCAGACTTGGCTCCTCCGTGATCCGTGAATCACAGGCTGAACATAGAGGGCAACAAAATTGGTCCATTTTAAAAAACCAATTCTTCTTTTTGTTTTTTCATTGAGTTTTCAGGTATATTTAGAGGACCAGCGCTAGTGTTAAGCTTTCCGCCTTGCAAAAGAGCCGGCAACACGTGAAAGCGGTGGGTGCCACCCGATGGCACTTGCGGCAGTAGTTTTAAACAAGCATCTGAAGCTAAATAATAACGACTCAAAATATCGATACTTGTATTTCAACCGTTAAAGCTAGCATTATAAAGGTTAATTGCGCTTAAATCAGACTTAAATGCGAGTTAGCAAAGAAAATTAACAAATTAACATTTCTTTACTCTCGAATCGACAATGCCTGCACCTAGTAGCACCATCCATTTTTGTCGGTTAAGTAGTCGAGTTCTGAACGAAAGTTTAGCATAAGCGTTATGGTAGTACGGTTACACCGCATAAGCCACAGTGCAATCCTTAAACGCAGCTCCACATCAAAGCCCCTGAACGCAGCCCGCAGAGCAAACTTGGCTCCTCCACTAAAGTTAACAGCCAAACGAAACGTGGCATCAAATAAATCATGCTAAGAAGACAGCAGCAAGACATTAGCTAAGAACGGATGGGAAATGTTAGAGATGTTCAAAGATTAGAGCAGGACGCAGCCCGCCGAGCAGGTTAATTCATTCGGTCTATATAATCGCAGTTTGACTTTGATTACATCATTTTCTTCCAAATAATTTACAACGAGGCACTTGTTTTTATCTCTTGATGATTAATTACGTGTCAACTGTGAAAGTTTTCCGTGCCAGTTTTCCGTAAAGTTTTGAAATTGAGTAATTTTTTTGTTACAAATGATTAAGTTTGTTCGGTGTTTTTGATTTCCCATGATATAAATTCGAGCATCATGTGTATGATGGAAATGATTTCAAGGAAATTCGTGATATTCACAAAGACACCGACCTAGGAAAATAATGTAAAAATTAATTGCGTTCTAATTAACCCATTTCATCCCGTTTAATTTATAAGCGATATTTAAAAGGTACTACAACAGAGAATAATTTTCACGTTCTAGACTATTATGACACTTCTAAAAAATCCAATAATTGATGGCAATTTTATGAGCGACATTTAAAAGAATAGACAGCAATCGAAGGGTTTAGTTTTATGTTTCGAGGACACAGTTTCCGATAATTGAACAGCAAATAATAGTTTGACGATAAATCAATGGAGACAATCCAAGCTCGACGGCGCCAATAATTGGCAAGCCAGTCAATGGAATGAGTTGTCATCCGTCACGGAACATCACTGCGATAAATATTTGAGCTCTACTATCACCATCGCACTGTCGCGTTGTCACTCTCAAAAGGAAGCAAGCCACGTCTTTTTAAACCGACAACAAAACCAAACGACATCACTGCTATTCAAAAGTACTTTCCAAAATTTAAAGTTACATCTAAACAGAATTGAAAAAAAAACGAGATAACCTCTAAAAAAAAAAAAACGGTTTCCATTCCCGGGGATCAAGCTTAGAAATAAATCTCTTTTGGAGGCTGGTGGATATAGTGTTAAATGGCAGACAGTCGCCTACGCAGCCGCCAGATCGGGCACGAGAAAGTCTTCTCTGTAGGTCTGAGTTAACTTCGAGAGAGGGCAATAAAACTTGTCAGGGTTAGGCCGGTTAGGTGCGTTACGGTACGAGGCTAAAGCTCTGTCAGCAATAATGAAATGCTTCGCTGCCCACGAAATTTTTAATACGATTTGATCCGTGGAGATTACGTGCGATGTGACGATTAAAGCCGCACGGAGTCTCATTGACTAATATATTACAAAATACCAACTGAAATTTTTAATATGAATTGTTTGTCGCTGAGTTTTGAGCCTTAATTTCGTCCACACGTTCAGGAACTGAGCGAGCTGCGTGAAATTACTACACATATACATACTTTGAGAACAGCACACATTCATTTGCCAAAAATCGGATGTTAAAGGTATTTCTGAATAGAAACTTTAACCTTTCTCAAAGATAATACAATTTGAATTCGATTTTCAGCAGCCAGTAAAAACACTGCGAGTCGTCTACATCCTAAAATCCGCATAATATTTGATCACGCGTGGAATTTCGACAGAGGGTAGACTCAGTCGAGAGTGATATCAATTATTATCAGCCCCGCCAGCCAGGATAGGCCGTCATGTGCCACTTGGATGCAATTTGCAACCGATTAATTTCCACATGTATCCATCCCAGGGTAGCTCGCTTCGCGGGGAACTAGATTATAGCGGGAAGAGGGATGAGGGTTTAGGGGCTGGGATGTTTGAGGGGTTCCCGCCGAGGCTACGCGATGGATGCCAGCTTCGAAAACCCGCCTACCG
Source organism: Protonemura montana (assembly GCA_947568835.1). Taxonomy (NCBI): domain Eukaryota; kingdom Metazoa; phylum Arthropoda; class Insecta; order Plecoptera; family Nemouridae; genus Protonemura; species Protonemura montana. The sequence goes on from OX387602.1 coordinate 14,234,928, forward strand.
ACCGGATCGACGGAATAACTGCCTCCCTAGGGGGTGCTGGTATGAACACCGGCCACGATTATTTTTATTTAGTGTCGAGAGGGTTGCAGCTTGTTATAATGCATACGCCGTGGGTCCTGTACTTCTATATAGTTGAGTGGCTGTGCAAATTTTCGAAAACTTTTGTAGTGGCTGCGGTCGATTGGTTTTGCTGGTGCATTAAAAGGCTGCATACGGATTTTCGTGCTGGGCTTGGGTTTCAAACTTCGGTGTTATGCTAAAGGTTTTAGAGCAAAATGTCTCGGTGTCTGTTGGATGCACGACGCATTCAGAGCTTCCAATACGGTAAATACGAGTTTTTTTGCAGGTTCTCGACTAAATCATGTAACTTGTGTGTGATAATAACCACCAATAAAGGTTTAGATTTAGCACTTCTTGCAAAAAGTTAGAGGGAGCTCCATTACTGCGTAGCTGTAAGCTTGTGTACGCGCTGGCAGACGGTGAAATCAATTAGAAATAGTTTAGACGTAAAGTTTGCAGGCTTTGTTTGACGTTCCATTGTACCACCATGTTCTGAGTGACATTCACTGAATCAACTGGCACCGAATTACCATAGAAATTGTAATTCAAATATTTGTGTATTATTATTCTATTTAGGATGTGGAAGCCGTAGCTGGCTCTAGTTAGCTCTTTACGTTTTCATTTAACTGCGGAAATGTTTGCTTAATTGCAATCACGGTAGAAATTAACGTGCGCTCAGATTTATTACCTTCTGTTCGCAAAATATTTGCATGTCAAAAGGGTATGCGGGTAATAATTACTGTGCACAGACGCTTGTAATAAAATATTTGGCCTCGGAGAGTGAAAAAGAATGGTGAGTTTGAAGAGGAAATTCTCTATACACAGTTTGCATTTGAAGAACAAATTAAGGGCCTGGCATGTTACATAAAAGAGGAACAAACGCTTCTGTTTTTTTGTTCGTTCGTTACTATTCCTTTTCTTTCTTTCAAATACAAACCTCTGAAACGTGGTTACGAAAAAGCACCACTTAACATGACGTTATGCTCGAAATATTTAACGACTATTTCCTTTTTTTTTGTAAATACATATTCCCATGAGTTTCCTGGTACAATTATTTTGTTATAATGTCACTGGAAAATCTGTTAACATGTGATTGTAATAACCAAACTCGGTAAATCCGTATGTCGATATTTTCCGGATATTGGATGCCAGCGTTGTGAACCAATGTTTCATCTGCAGCTGAACCATCCCCTCCCAGCCACCCAGCCACCCAGCCACCCAGCTCGTGACACCCCTATGGCGATAAATCGGCCAGTCGACGTCCTGTGACTCATTAGAACAATACTACAACCTACACAGGCCTATCACAAACAATGCATGTCCTGCAGGATCAATCAGTCATGCCCTGCAAAGTGGGTGTTATACATCCATCCAGAAAATATCACTGTGGTCGCGATCGCGAAATTACAAAAAAGTCACGTTTTTTTTCCGTTTTTTTAGGTATACAGAAAAGGTATTGCTCTGTAAATACAAACAGTTTGCGTTTGAGAAGCAATCCCATGATAGCTATTATGCATGTAACACACTCGTTCAATTCAACTGTGTACGTAAAATAACGGGGGATTGAAGTTGAATACGCTTGCTGGCTACATACATTATGTTTCTCTCCAGGGGACCATACGTTCATGAGAAAATTGCGGCAATTTAAAATTAAACAAAAAAAAACGCATTCAAACACACATACGTACCGCAAACGCCGACCCAAAATTCGTGTCGCTACACATTGTGTGGAGTGAATATGCTTGGGAAATTGCAACCTCCTGTACAACTAAACTGTACATTTCTCTGTCAACATAAAATCTGGCAATTTTATGGATCTAAATTGCTTTGCAATTGTCATTTTTAGAACAGATGACAATGAATACGAGCACAAACAATTTTGTCTAAGAAATAATAATATCATTCGTCATGAGTTTTATAAAATGGAGACATCTGAAAAGCGTATGTAAGAACGTTATGGTAATTAAGACTTGTATATAAAAAAAAAAATCATACAAATATGAATAATATTTTCTATTTCTTTCATCTTTTCATTCTATCTTGGACACTTTTATCACAACTTTGACCTAGCCCTACCCGTCTACGCCACGAAGAGAAAATATTATGACGGAGCATAAGGTAAAAATCGAATCCTCCACAAGTCTAATTGTGGTCGCAAAAGTTATAAGCAGCTTTCCAACAAAGTTAATCCCATCATCCCACCCTCCTCCCTACTATAACACGATCGAGAAATGTAATTGAATAATTTTGAAAATTCTTAGATGACCGGCACCTCCACTTGATTCGAAACGATTCTGCGGTCTACAAGTTCAATATTAGTTCAGCGAACTCTGAAAGACAAGGTTGAAATTATTAGCTAATTTAGTGCTAAGCAAATAAGAAGCCTCGTTTGTCTCAAAAAGGAAGGCTAAATGGGGTGCAAGACAAACGCTACAGTTTATAGTTTCGGCAATTCTTAAAATGAACTGCTAAGAGAACTCATTACATCCTGCTACTGTTAAGAACCATGTATGCATTCTAATGCAGTGTAATTAAAGTACCCAGTACGACCACACTGACAATTACTAAGCGACATACCCATTAAAACTACCCCCTACCCTCATCCCTCTTCGTCGACCCATGGAATATAAATACCATGTCTAGAAAGTAGCATACAAAGTGGGAAAATTTAAAACAAATTAGCTTTTTAAAGTGTAACAAAATGCTGTTATTTAAACTTGAGACCTAACAGGTAAAAAGTTATCTGTGACAAACTGGGAAATATGTTAAGGAATTAATAGATTGATGGCATAGAATATCTCCGCAAGTGTAAAATGCAGACAAAACAATTTTGTGCCACACCTATCTTTAGTACCTACTTATCTCTAATATATCTGAAAATAACTTTTGATCAGTGCAGTAGAATCATGCCAATAACTTATAATCCTCACGTTGTTGTAGCTTTTTTGCTTATTCCAAGAGTTTATATAAATCTGTACTATTTGTCAGTCATCAAAATTTAATGTTTATACCTACTAATTTTATAATTATCCTTCGGAGATTTTCCATGTTTTAATTTTTTGGCTTCCCAGTGTATCTCTAGTGTTGTTTTTTTTTCAGATTTTTTTCTCGACTTAGATTTGCCTATCATTAAGCTATACACGCGGTCTGCTTGAGGCAAAGGACTCCGATCGATTCCGAGACGAGTTTTCCTTCCAAATCAAGACAACTATCACTTAAAAGCACGCTGAGATTTGTTTTCGCGTAATTGTTCTTGATGGGATTAACTAAAAGCACTTTGCTAGAATAATCAACCATATAAATTAGTTTCTAATTAGAGAACTTCGAAAGCTTCCTCTCTAAGTACCTACCGGCGTAAGGAAAAAAATATTTCCATTAATTTTATGGAAAAATAAAATCACTCTTAGAAAAGATAGCTTACCAAGAAGGCTAGCCATAATTTATTTAAAGTTGAATATTCCAGCGATTGACTGCTTTGCGTTCAGCGCTTTAAATTTTTACTAAAAGCTATTTTACCATAAGCCTCTTTTAGCAGAAAGCTACCACAAATGAAACGCAAGTTGCAAATTTAACAGCCATGTAGTTAAAGCCATTTCGAGATTTAACATGTATGAGTACCCTGAGGCGCAGCGGCAAGTTGTATTGTCATTCGTAAATGTGGTGACACAACTCCAACGGATGTTTTAGAAATTTAGAGACTTCGCGAAAGTTACCGCGCGAGAAACTGATTTGCATAGCATGATTGTTAACGGTCATCCTCCTCTGCATTGGACATGCGCCTGGCAGACAGTTTTAAAGTTTCAACCCTTGTTTGCGTCTATTTTTGAGCTAGCGAAACTTTGCATGAACTCGTCATACGTCCAGCCTCCTTCAACAGAAACCACTATGACAATCTGATGGATAGACTAAAAAAATATGCGATGTTATTTTTAAAAATAAAATATAAAATAAAATAAAGCTTATACATACCACGAATATTGGAAGAGGACCTATTAATATTTACAATATTAATGCATTTAATGTATGTCTGTAAACCAGCATCTTTGTATGTTTTATGGTAAAATGACAATAAACTACTACTACTACCTAACAGTGGGTAATTTTTTTCAAACTGCGCTATTTCTTATTTTGGTGTAAACATAACAATAGCCGTTGTCAGGTAGTGTGGTCGAAAATTGACATGTCCACAAAGGAGGAAAATGCTGCGGTGAATTTCGATAAGGAGGTATTGATTGCAATCCTGTTGACGTTGCTGGCATATCCTTTACTGGCGGCGAGCGGCGCGATCTGGGCAGAGTGATGTGAAAAGACTTACTTTTCAACATTCTTACTTACTTTTTCTTTGAAATACAAAAAACCCCTGCGACGCTAAACACGATACAGTTTTTTAGCTCTCGGAAAACACTTGCTCACTTTCTTCTTCATCAAAACATATCAACTATTATCAAAACTGACAGTTTCATATTTTCTGTCAAGTATCTCTTATGGCCGTTCTATCAAGACAACCAAAAAAGGGATAAAATGTCAATAAATAAAAATGTTGAATACTTAATTACTTCCATTGTACTTACAACCACACTTTCGCGCCAGATACTTTCCAATCCCCGTGAGAGAATCTTAAATATTCTACGTCACACACTTTCCAGCCGAAAATAACCGCAGTCTGCTTTCATGAATGATTTTGTCGTCTCAGCGTAGTAATCCTTCTCTTCGATTGCTGTGTTGACTGCATAAACATATTTTACATGCAACCTCTCTTGGGGTTTGGTGGCCTTCTCGAAGATTTTCCCGTGGCTTTTCCCGGCACCGCCGCAGCCACGTTCTCTGGATCGATAGACGACGGTAAGTAAAACTCGAATGCGCAGGCAGCCGGCCGTCTAGCTGCCAGGCCGACAGATATTCATCCTCGATCAGATCCTCGGTGGCGGACCAAATGCTTGATGCTCGCAAATCAAAAGGGGGACCGCTTGTTTGAGATCGCTACGCTTCATGTACTGTGTATAGGGTGTACTGTCAGCTTTTCAGTTCATCACACAAATAGTGCCGCGCAGATTTACGCAGACTGTTTTGTAACTGACAGAATTTTAAAACCGCTTTGATAAAGCTTTTTAAGTGGATAAAAAATTGCCTGAAAATCCTTTCGCGATAGAAAAAAAGCATACACAAAATAAATATAATCGGAATATTTTTGCAGCTTGGGTCATGGGTCATAAAACTTCCAAGGCTTTTTTCGAGTCTTCCGCAAAAGAATTCGAAGGGAAATCGGATTCTTGTATATACATACGAACCCAGAGTGATATTGCTAAGTTCATATAGTCTCATTTCTAAAATGTCTTTTCCGCTGCAACAGTAGGTAGTCAGTTTCCTAACTCTCATTTTTTTTTTTTTTTAATATAAAATACTGACAATTTCTTTTGTCGCTATGTCCTAACTGAATGTTGGGCGCCCAAAATATGATACTATTACGTGTAGCATGCGTTGGTTTAATAAAAGGACCCAAAAACAGAAGATTGGACTCAAACATTGACCCAAGGGAGTGGATTTATATGCAGTAGCTGGGCGACCGGCTTTGCAAGAACACAGGCTTACCACGCGAATGAGAGCGGTCAGCATACACGGTTTCACAGTTCCACAGGGAATATTGTTAAAAGCGAAAAAAGCAAACAATGTACTGCAATAACTCTGTTATCGTGTCCTGCCATACGAAACTGCTTCGAACAGTGAAATAAAACATTCTTATATCTATAACATGGTAACAACTATTTCTCTGGTTTTATGACGAAGCATAGAAGAGACGATATTTGATAGGCATAATTGAAAAAAAAACCTTTGACAACCCCCCACCGCAACTGTCTGTCTCTTTCACTGGTAAGAAATCCAATCTTTTCACGTGACATTTCACCAAAGGTATATTTACTGACACATTGCTAAATTTATCAGTAAAAGTGCTAAAAGCAGTAATCAGTTTTTGGCACTTGTGTCAAGAGAGACAAAGCTTTTACACTGCGAATTTCTTCACATAGACAAAAAAAACCATCTCTGTGTAACATCAAGAATGCCACAAGCAAACAACACGGACATGTCCTTTTTCCGAAAGCACGAACCTACAAACGCGGCGGCAAAAAAAAAATAAGTACATCAGAACGCACTCTGCGTGTCGCTCATCAATCTGTTTCTCACCACTATCCCAGTCGTCGCGCGTCACGTGATTCGTCCGATCCCCGGCAGCACCAGTGCAGATACTGCCACAGCATCCCCAAGGCTAGCACACCTTGGGCGCATTGCGGTAGCTTCCACAGATATAGCACGCCGGGTATACCTACGCTCGTGCCTAAACCATCTCTGAAACCCTCCTATCAAAAAGCCACCATCACAAACAGGTCATGCAATTCCAGTCCATTCGATAAATGTTATATCCATTTGGAAACATAAGGTTTCAGCTCAACTGAGATAAAAAAAAAACGCCGTTTCATTTCTAGCCAGTCGCAGCTGAGCTATTCGTTTTTATCACTTTTGAAATTGTTCTAAACCGAACAAAGTAGCTGTCTTCAACAGCGATGCATCTTTTTTGTTTTATAAAGTGTTCCATATTATAATTTCCACAGGCCTCTCTTGATATAATGCTCTATATATATATATATATATATATATATATATATATATGTTATAATAACATGCAAAGACAACTTAACTTTCTTATAGCTTTACATGTTTAGAATTTGCAAAATGGTCTGTGCATGAATAGTCGGTACGCGTAACATGAGGTGTAGACGACAATCAGCGAGTTTGCATAGTCAACGCAGCGTTGGCAGCGTTGGCAAGGGTTGCCACCGCTATTTTACCCGCTCGATATATTATATGTTTTGTGCGTACTGCTGATTATAAACCGACGTACGTTGTTGTATACACGTTGATGGAATGACAATTACCCACTGGCTTGCCGTTGTTTTATGTTACACTGCGTGTACCGATTTTCTATGTAAATTGTTCACGGTGCTAATTAATTAGTTCCTGCGCATGGTAATAAAATTCTGTTTCAGTAATGAAACCGTACAAGTGATGAAGAAACTGGTTAATTACTGTAACTTATTTTGATCACGCTTGTAACGTAAGAGCCAGAACACTGTATGTCTACTACGTGATGTAGTTTATGTTTTGGCAAGATGGTTTTTGAGTTTTAATTCCGAAAATTTAATTTCAAGAATAAGGTTAAAAAATGGCGATATCTGATGTTGACATTGACATTTTTTAATACAGCTGACACTGGCATTGAAATGGTTTTTTATTAACTGTTGAAAAAAACTTTGAAGTGGATATCAAACAAAATGACATGTTTATTTCAAGAATTAGCGAACAGTGACCAGCCACTGTACACGTGTATGACAGTAATGAATATGCCAATATTTCAGTAAATTAGTAGCCCTAAGTGTGATAACGTTCCTCTCCACTGGAGGAGTGATAAGTATGTAGCCGAATGCTTAGTGAGAACAACGAAAGACAAGAGATGGAGAAGGAGATGAAGTAAATGTTGTTTGTTAATAAAGACTTTCAGAGATCATGGAGTAATGTTAAAAAGACTGGAAGTTACTTTAGAAACACAGAACAAGTTTATTCCTGGGAGTCCGAAATTGTAGAGAGTCGTTGAGAAGAAGACTTTTCGTAAGGTGTTTACTCTTTGGGATCTAACGTAGCTCTCCCGTCTGACCACCTGTCACTTTAACGTGAAGACTAGCTTCCTAGCACCTATGTCAGCGTTACTCATCGTGGTAACGGCAACGGTAATGTGCTGATCAACGGCTGACTTAGGTAAGGCGTGAGCAATGTACGCGTTTAATAGCTAGACTGGCAGTGACAATCCAAGTTCTAACCGATGAATGACGCAATCAAGTAAGAAATTCATGTGCAATGAACTGTAATTAATTGAAACGTACTGTTAAAACGTAACTTCCTGTCTCATGATTTTAATAAAACTGCAGAAAACTGGGAATTACTTCCGATGCTGAGAAAAAATGTACCGATGTAAAACATGTTCTGAATATTGTGAATCGAGCATACAGAACCGCAACCCCGAAGACAGCCTGACCTTTATTTTGCCTTATATTTGATTAAGTCATCTTGTTTGACGTGCCCGTAGCCGACGAAACGGCAAGCCGCCCAAGTCAATGGATCGAACACAGCAGCCGATGCAAGGAACAGAGAAAACATCTGGACCACCGAACGGCGACTGTGTAAACGGGCGAAAAAAATATTATTCGATGGCATTCGACCAAAAGTTCACCATTTTCCAATAAAGAAAAAAACTGCTGCGAGAAATTTAATTCAGTTCACATAAGAATTCGCTGGAAGCTGCTTTCATCAAGCTCGCTATTATTTATGAAAAGGTTCTATTAGAGAGGCACGATTCATTCGATTTTCTTCTCTTTCATCCAAACGTTTATTGAAAAATAGTTTCGTTCTAGAAACAAAAAATAAAAACGTTTGGAGCAATCAGCAAAGTAGTACCCCAGGCATTAGATATTCTGCGGTGGTCTACTCGTGAACGTAAAAGTAACCACCCAATGAATTGAGAGTGGCGAGGTAATCGGTTCAAACGCAGCTTCGCGCGCTCTGCAAGCTTTGATTTCACCTTTTCGTCGTACACCGGGTAATAGGAACAGTTCGCTATACTTTTCCGATGACTGTTTTTACGGGCGCTGAGAGTGAATTGCAGCAGTGTCCAACCGACCAATAGCAGGCGACGGTCGTTAAACTCACTCATGCGAGTGCACATCCAGCTCGCTTATTTGCGCCTTTGCCCGTGTCCAAGACTTAGCTGCAGGTTGAATTTGTGAGCTACCGTCTACCGTAGAGAGCAACGGTAGAGCAACGGTACCTTCTACCAAAGAGAACTACCTTCTACCAAAGAGAACTACCTTCTACTGAAGAGAACTACCTTCTACCGTAGAGAACTACCTTCTTTTGTTGAGAGCAACCTTCTTCCGTAGAGTTAAGCTAGGTGACTCATGGCTGGCAAGAACATTTTTCAGATATCGAACAAGAGTTTGCTCATTGAAGCTGGCTTGCTTGATGAGTCACTTTATGTACAACTCTCGTAATTGCACGCATTGTTAATTGTTTTAAATAGTATGGATCCTGAATAAGCTGAGCAATACTGAGCAAGTTATGCAATGAATTTAGCATATTTGCAAACGTAACGAATCATCTAAGCCCTTAAATAAATGAAGTCCTGTTTGGAAAACTTTTGGACGTCTTACAATTAAGTATAAAACATATATTGCTTAAGCGCTCGAGAGCGTATATATATATACAGATCCTAGGAAGAGAAAATATTTTAATTGGAGTACAATTCCTACAACGAGCTATCCAATTTTCCAGCTAGTAAACGCCAGTGTCCTTTCGGCTTTCCCCGAGATAGGAGCAGAAAACTTCTTTTATTTCCAATTTAAAATCTGTAAGCCAGACTTAAAAGTTTCCTTTCCAAGAAAATTTCATCTCAACCTTTAAATTCTTTGACGTTTTCATTTATCTTATATGAAAAGAAAGACGAAAGGTGACTCGCCTTACATTTTCGGTAGATGATGGAGAAAAATGCTTTCGCACTTCCATGACTTCACTGAAGCGTGTACAACTTCTATTCATGATATGCGTACTTATTGCATAATTAATGTTGGATTTAATATTCATACACGAGGCTGCAGAGGCAAGCGTCGCGATGCCGACGCCGACACGAGCGGGGATGCCGTGATCTACCTTCATGTTTGACGTAGAGGTGTCATGCATCATTCCACATCTTTGCAGCACAACTTACTCGATGGATCACTCGTAAAAATGGCAATTCCTCTCGTCGCGCGAGTGGCGGTACCGCTATGAATAAATCATGAGAGCAAAGCAGGTCGAGACGGAATCGCTTGTGTGTGTGTGATGCAAATAGGCGAGACGGAAAAAAATACATTTGCGTTTTTTTCGTAGAAAATTACGTGTTTCCCTGTTTTTGTTTTATTGTTTTTTTTTTCAATTGCATTGATCAAAGCATGGACGATTTTTAACCGCAAAATTCTAGCTGTGCTGCTTTCCGCAAAGGGTTTTGGACTCCACTGCTCTCTCGTGATTTTTTTCTTAAATGAAAAAAACACAATTTTTTAAAGAATGAGTTGGTACACATTTTTTACTTCAAAATATATCAAGCATAGTAAAACTTGAGGCCCACTTTGTTTTTCAATAAGTGAGAAAGCTCCATCAGCAGAAATTTATTTTAAATCTCCCCTCTTCTTGTAGGTGGTAGGCAAAGTCGGTGTGTCAAGCCCAACTTCGTCGTTAACCAAAGATCTACGTCGGCTGAAGCCGTGCTAGCCATCTGAAAGGCTAATATAGCTATTAAACAAATACATTTACCTCTAAAAGAGTTTGCCACGTAGTTTTTTTATATCCCTAAAGGATCTCAAACGTTCGGTCTTAATAATCATGTTTAAAAAAACCAACGGTCGGAGGTTCTGTTTAAGTTTTCAGTGCATTTCCTTCTGGGTCGTGATTTCAAATGCAAAAGGCGATATTTCTTTCCGACTGCCTTCACACAAAGCGAGTTTGTACAGAAAGACGTTAAAAGATTTTATCGTACCGTCGCCAGTCTATGCTCACCTTCTCGCGACGGCATTAATCTGGGAGACGAGGAACGGTTTGCTTTTGAACATTCATTTAGTCAGTCGTGGAATTAAAGCGAGGAACTTGCTTCTAATAATGAATTTAAAGTGCGTGCAATTAATTTGGTTTGATTCCGCTAATTATTTTAACTCGGTTAGAGTGATGTAATAGATTGAAGTTTTCTTCATTTTCTGTTTCCTCGTGTATTCTTTTCGTAACTGTTTAATTAATTAAAGCAGATGAGTATTTATATGTAAAGGAATGAAATGACAAGGGGATTTGAGGATTTTCTTAAAGAATACCATTTGTGATTTTTTAATACAATTAGACTTGTGAAAGCAACATCTGTCCTAATTAAGACAAACTTTGAGAGCCAGCCAGGAAGGAACGAAAAAAAACCCTCTACAATTTTAAATGTTTTAAACCAAAATTTTCGAGCCAAAAAATCGTTGAACGAATCCTTTTCAGCTGCAACTGGGAAGATCTCTCTCCCCCTCAGCAAAGAATTATATCATCTCTTGGCGTGATTTAATTAAATGTTTTGTGAGAGATGAACGTAAAGCAATTTTGTTGCAAAATGAAAAGGTGGACAAGGGGACAAGAGAAAAAAATTCTACTTAACTAGATAACATTCTATTTTTTTTATCAATCTCCCTGCGTAAAGCATGAGATGTCGGCGAAGCTATTCTCCCAGCACCTAAGCTCATAGGGTTAAAATTTGCAACAAAACTTCGATGAAAAAAAAATCAAGGGGTGGAGAGGATGAAAACGAAGTGATTACTTTCAGCCGTTGGCACCTAGAACAATAATTGAATGGCGAAGTTTATCTCGGATCAACTGAGCCTCGAGGAAAACGGTGACCGAAACGCTGCGACGGCCCAAATGGGATGAACGCTTTCACACAATGGTTAATTTCCTTTCGGTGCCGGAAGACACTCTCTTCCACATCCTCTTTCCATTCAGGAGCCCAAGATAGACGGCGGCTGCAGTGCCAGGGAGCTCCTACGTTTCTGCGACCTTTCTGATTCGACGTCGTTCGATAAAATATAAAACCGTCCACACTCTTATTGTAATCCATGTGTGGTATGAAATGGTATAAAAGAATAGAATTCGTTCTTTTTGAATCTTACATAATTTAGTACGAGCAAAATCAATCAAGTTATGAATACCTGCTTCGATATTCATGTTCGTTCATTTCAAATTCCACAAAGCAAAATAAGATTTGATGTGCCTTTTATTCTTAAAGCTTAAGTTTAACTATTGAAATTATATTAAGTCTTATGAGTACCTATACCTTGTACACGTACGAATTTAAATCTCTAGACTCTGAACCCGAATTATTTTTTTTAAAACACGAATCGCTGGGCAAATAAAGTTATGGTTTGAAAACTTCTAATTCAATCACAAAATCCCTTCAGAAGCAAATTTCCATCCAATTCAGCAAAAAAGTGGTAGTATCGATTAAAATCCCAATTAACATTGAGTGTAGTAGCAATGGAAACTATTACAATTAAATAGAGCGTATTTTTAGTTTTATTTTTGAGTCTTAAGCATGGACGATATTATACGACATGTTGAACATGACCAGGAAAGGAATAACCATCCAATAATAAAACAGGTAGCCATCAGCATCACCAGCATCCAAAGAAAGCTTGCCCGGAGCGATTGGGTTGATTGGATACCATTATCTAACATTGCTGTATGTTTTATTTCAGGTCGCCAGTAGCTCCGCAATGGATAAAATGGGCTCCAGCACAGAGACTCAGGGTAAGTTAGATCGTTGCAATAACGATGACTCTCGCATTCCGTCTCATGAACATTTAATTCCCGTTAGTAAAATGCAAAAAACTTTTCCAATATGATTTTTCAAAAAAAAAACCGGTGGCCATTTTCACGGTTTCACGTAAAGTACGATCCAAATCTCTTACATTAAAGTACATATATATATATATACATACTCCCTCTCTTTCGAATAAATATTATTGCTTCTATATATGGATTTCTCTGAGTTTGCGTTCTGTGAATTGCTTTGAACAATAGCCATATTCAGAAGTCATTCGAGCATCCGAGCGCGATCCAAGTCAGCTTTAAATTTTAATCCGGGTGATATTCAGGCCAGTGAGGCGTGAATGAACCTTTACTTGCTGGTCTAGTGGTGCGTATAGTGCGTGTGCCACAGGTCGCATCCATCAGGGAAATAATTGCGCAAAATGGTATAACACTGTGTGGCTATCCCTTTGGCAGATTACTCGTTGAAGTTGGAATATGATAATTAAGATTGAAAATAGCCAGAGGATATGAATTGTATCAGTCATCGAAGGTGATAATCTATTTATTTTCAGGACATTACCAAACACATAATGTTGTAGTGAAAAGCGAAGTGGTTTTCCGCTATTCGCCTAACGTTTTGTTCCAAAACACAATGTTCTTATTTATTATTAGAAAGAGTGGACGATTGAGAGATTTTTGTATCATAGTTTATAGTGCTGATTTACCAGTTGTGCAATTTTTATGGAAGTAAAAGTACTACTTCTTTGATAAAACGTTTCGAAAAGTGCACATTCTAAAATAAAGTCGTATATACAGTCCAATATTTCATACAGACGTTCCAAGAAAAAGTGTGCGCGAAATAAGATTATTCGCAAAGTAGCTACATTCTACGGGAAAATTCAAGCAAAAAAGTGCTATGTAGTAGCGGAACACAGATCCCCTCTGGCGGTGTGCCTGTATTCCGAGGAAACTGCATGGAAAATTGGGGAAATTTCCATGGCAAAGTTCAGCCGCGACGGCAGCTGGTGTCTCTAGATAATCTCACGAGGAAGCTGGAGCCGAGGGATGATGTAGCTCCAGGGCCGATCGCAACCCCATCTAGGGTGACCCAGACGAGGTTACTAGAGCGCCCTTCTGCGACGAGTCAGGGAAATACAAAGGATACGTAGTTCGGAAAAGCGACGCTAGATCGGGCGCTATCCATCGCTTGCTGTGGGCTGAGCGTTCATTATTTGGTTCGGGGTTGGCCAGTGGGGTTGGCCTAGTTAAAAGTGAATTGAAAACGTGGTGGCTCTAGATTTTGGGAAATAGCTCATGGGATACGAACAAAAAAAAACTATATCGTTTTTGCTTTTTAAAATATCATTCTAAAATCTGAGAATGTGATCAATTAAATAGCAATTGAAGTCGATTGCAACAAATGTTATGTCTCATAGAATGCTTAAATTCGATCACTTACAACTGAAAAAGTTATTTAATTAAAAAGTCTTAGATTAACGTGTAATCTTGCACTAAAAACAGCATTGTAACTTATTTCAGAAAATGCACGCGATTTCATGTCGCCCTTGTGTGTTTTCATTAAAAATCATGTGAAACGATTCGCGAAGACGATCACATCCACACTTGCAAATTGTCACGCTTTGTCACTATCTATCATTGGCTCCTTTGTGCAAGAGCACAGCGTACAATAGCACAGTCATTCAGTGCTCCTCTGTACCACCCCCTCCTCAATCAACCCTTTCCTTATTCACCGGGTATCTCTTGTCCTACTTTCGGAAAACTCTTCTATTGTTCTTTAGTGCTTGCCAGATAAAAACGAATAATCTCACATGCTTCAAAAGCCGACTCTAAATATTCTACAAAATAAAAAATGTATTTTTCTAAAAACTACCATTCCGAGCAATACTTAATTAGTCTTTTATATAAATCTTTCTCTCAATCACTAAACTATACTGAAAACTGCTAGCGTTCAAAAACTCTGAGACAATTATATTAAAAATATGTGTCCAGGCACACGAAGTGCAAGGCTACATTTATGTTTTACTCTTTTTGCTCTCTACCTACATTCCTGTGGGATATCCTCCAATAAGATCTTCCTCCAAGAAGATCTTCCTCCAACGAGTTATTTGCTAATGTTCAGTAGACGAGCGCCCCCGTTGATGGTTCAAATCAATAAAGTACCAAATTAAAGCATGGGATGATACCATCGAGACCTATCAGGACCCACCAGGATCTACTGAGAGTTTCCGTCAAGCGTGTTCACCGCATCTACTATGAATCTCGAAATCGAACTTCTAATTGGGCTTTCATGTCATTTTCTTCGGTGATGACCACGTGACCAAGCACAGCAGCATTGACCCGATATTTGGGTTCACGCAGCTTCCTTGCCTTTAGCGACATTCTAATTCACTTAGACAACGCACGAGTATCCTTTAATATTACATTATAGACCAGAGCACAAGCGACGTTTTCGCTAGTTTGCAGCATATTTTAGAAGCATGGTAAATAGACAGCCCCAACGTCGAGCCGAAGGAGAGTCGATGTCACAACATGATCGAGTACGGTGACTTTTCACTTACCTGCTAAAATTTTCGGTGAATCTTTGATGAATGTGGTCGGATCGAATAGGGAACCCCTTCCGAAGGAAATTGTCAGAGGTTGCTTAGAGCGTTGTGCATATCCTGAGGTCTCAGCGAACCCCATCGCCTTCACATGGCAGATTCTAAAAAAAAAAAACACACATTTTCCTTATTTTCAGCACCATCAAACTTAGTTTACCTAAAGTAACTTAAGAACCTTGATGAGATTGCAGTTACTTTAATCAGTGTCAAATTGTTTAAAGCTGAAAAGAAAATTAACTATTAAAGTTTCCAAGAATTTTCTTGCTGACTAGCGAACGGGCTTTGCTCTTTTCAACATATTGAAGGAATTTTTAGCGCGTGACTAAAAGGGTGGCATTTGCATTTTACACTGTTTCTTTCTTGTTTTTTTTTCTTCATCAGACGCGCCTTCATCTTCAAAAGCAATTTGCTGTGTTGTTGTGAAGATAAAAGGCACGGGGGAGGAAAAATCGTAAGCGCAAACGAGGCTCAAAGCTTGCAAGCACGTGATGTTTTGAGCATATTATCGATCACGATTTAATTAAGGTATTCACCTCTTTATCAAAAATCAAAGTTGATAAAGAACAGGAAACAAATCAGGAAAGAAACGCGTAGGCGGGAATATTAAATTATTTCGTCGCGCCGCTTTTGTCACAACTCGCTTTCTATATGCGAAATTACCCAAGAATAAATTTTATGAACGCCACTCACAAAATTGTATTTAAAAAAATAGAGTCGTTCTCCAATGGTCTTAAAAATCCGCGAACAACCACCCGGCAAATTAACATACCGTCGTGAAAAATGTGAAAATGCCATTCATTTTCATAATGGACCGTTATCTGGTCTCTCATGGCCCCCACAAGGGAGTCTGGTGGAGTCTGGGGGTGGGTGCCTTGAGCGCCTGTGTGGACCACTGTGCCTGCTTGCTTAGAGGCCGAGCGTAGTCCCAGCACTCCGCAGTCGTCGAGGACCCTCTGGAGCGGCGACATCGCTGGGGATAGCGTTTTCGCCTAGCGAAATGGACGAGAGGTCGAACGGAGATATCGTCTCGAAGTTAAAAAAATTATAAATATGAAAGATGTTGAGAAAAGCTTTATCGATTTGTAATTATATGTGGACGAGTTTTGAGGTGCTAACAATGTGGAGTGTGAGTGATTTTGATGAAATTAATAGTTTTTTTGGAAACTATTCGCAAAGTTGGTTTACATAAATAAAGAGTAAATGTGCAGTGTTATCAGAACTATACTGATAAGATATTTTTGTGACAAATTTTGCAACAAAAACAGCATACCTGACGTATCAGTGAGGAGCTAAGATAATTTTGGATTCACAAGAATTGTTAAACGACACACCTCATCTTACATACTAAGGTAAATCAATTGAGCATTATATTATGTAATACAATACTATATTCGGCTGTAGATATTGGGTGAATCGAGTATAGCATGTCATTTTCATATGTTTATGCTGCATATTTCTTGGCTGAAAAGGTGAAAATCACTGATGAGGTGCTAACTTATAGTTATTTTCCACATTTAAACAGTTGTGTTTCAATTCTAACAGAGCGGTAACACCAGAATAAAAATGATTATTATTACTATTATTATGTTTATTATTATTATTATTATTATTATTATTATTATTACTATTACTATTACTATTATTATTATTGTTATTATTATTATATCTAAATAGCAGCAGCAATACGCAGTCCAATGTATAAGCTATATTCGTTTTTAACTCTGATGAAAGACCATCGACTAACGCATTGATTCAATCTCTCCAAAAGAAAGACTCGCTGATTGTAAACCCTGTTTTGAACGGGATGAAAAACGATCTGAACTATTCAGAGCATGGGAGTTCGAAGTGCATCTAATTGCAGTCATTTGAGTATGTCATGGAATAAAATATTATCAGCAAATTCACCGTAATTCCACTGAAACTTTGCAGACAAAATCAATATTCATGACAAAGCTCCTCTCAGATTCAATATACGATCAAATAAAATAAGTTATTCATCGCTGAGATTTAACTGAACGTGAATACCTTTAAGTGTTGATCCATCCACACTAGCAAAGAAATTAAAAAAGTCTCAAATATTTCTTTGAGAACAGTTAGCGTCATTTTCAAGCTTTTAATCTTTCTTGTGAGATGCTGCACGGATACAAGTAGAAAAAATGTGTTACCTACTGCCTTTAAAAGGATCCAGATTCAGATAGATATCTAATCCTGTCTAAATTACAAAGTCTTCAATATAAAGGTCATTTTACATTATAACATTTATCACAAGTAGTGGGGTGAAATGGAGTGAAAAGTACACAGTGAATCGCTACCTAACGTGAAGCATACCAACACAACAACACAACAACACTTTATACACAGCCTTCCGAATATTAACTAACAGATTTCACATAGAACTAAGAACATTTCACATGATTCACACGAGTTATAAAATGTTGCGCGTAGTCGATATTCAGTGACAAGCAAACGCTTTGCGAAAAAAACATATCAAGACATCTTGAGCGTCTTGTGAGAATCTTGAGAGTCTCGCTTCGAAAATCCTTTCTTTTTAATCTCTGGTGTTACATCAATTGATTAACTTAACTAAATATGCGCAATTCTTACTCTGAAGGTTCCACCAGTAATGAAAAAAATAATAATTACAAAATATTGGATCTCATTATAAAAGATCTATCGTTTGTTAATGTTGCTATGTTCCTATATTGCTTCAACATAGTGCAATGCGCTTTCAACCGCTTCAACAATGCGTTTTGGCCGAAATTTCAGTTTTTACATGAAGATTTAATTATTTTTCATTGCAAGTATACTTTTGTAAACTTTTCATAACTCGGAAATTTTGTGCATCTTCAATCTAACAAAAATCTGATTTAGTAACGATATATATATCCCATTCAGCTCCACCTCTGGTCTGTCACCAAAGTTACAGCGACAGCCATTCACATATTTTTTAGCCCACGCTTATCGTGCACTCCGGAAATTGTACCACCAGACATACTCTAGCGAAATGCAGACAGCCCATTACGAGGATCACGTTTTTCATTTACCTACATCGCCTTTAATACAAAGATTGTAAAGAGAAATGAAGAAAAAAACGCAGGTTAACAGAAACGAGAATGATAATTACGAAGAAGCTCAATGATTCAGTCTAGGACAGTAATTTAACGAGATTTCAGCTGATTCTCGTCATGATAAAACCAGGAACAATTCGAAACGGATTACGACGCGGCTTCTTTCAGCAAAATGCTGAAATACGCAAGCACCGCGACGACTCTTTTTACCTTGTCAGACACATGTGAGCCCCAGGACTTAGTTTGCAATTACTATTCGAGGATTTTAGCGCCAACTAGAATTACCACAGACTACTAATTAAAATTCGCTTGGGTATCACAGACATTGTTAACATAAACATTATAAATACCACGATTTGTATGACATCTATGTTCATGGATACACACTTTTGAGTACATCGTGTATAAAGCAGTTATTTTGTAAATATGAAAAGCGTTTGCATCAAAAAAAGTACCGCAAAGTACTTCAAACCTCGACCAAGGTTTGTTGGCGTACCAATGTTTGCTGTGTTTCTGGGTAAAAGTATCCCTTTTAAAACTCCAATGTAAAAGCGTATTGTCATTTGTTTGTCTAAGATGATAATACTGGTTGAACCATCTCTCTTTACAGTGCGAATTATTTATATAATAACCAAGAAAGTAATTGGTTAGTCGACGACACAGTTCATTCAAGCGAAATATTACCTAGAGCCATGTTCACAGTTTCTACCGCTGTAATTAAACAATTTGAAACTGATCGCAGATATGACAGCGCTGAATACTGAGTGAAGTTGGCGGATGGATTATGTCTGGAAACGACAATCCTATAACAGTTTGTGATTTTGGACCAATTCTAGCACGTATTTCATGACGGTCTGAAATTAAAATCTGGTTGCGGACGTGGTGAATATCGTAACGCCTGCTAGGTTGTCAGCTGACATTAATAATCATTGCTTGTTAGCACGGATTTCAAATGAGTTGTTTGTAACTTCGTTGCAATGCCACAGGAAAAAAGTTATACCGCGACCTTTTTTTTAAATGCCATGAATTGCAGCATTAAATTTCCCGCTACGCCACTCAACTTTGGCCTCACTGAATTGCTCCACAGGTTTTTCAACCACTAAAGTTAAACCTTTCCGACGACCAAACGAGTGGGATAATTGCGAGAAGGTAACAACAAAAAATTCGCGCTAGATTAAATCCCTAGCATTTACGTTATCTAAAACAGTAAGCAATTTTCTCTTCCAGATTGCTTTTCTCCTGTTTTTCTGCGGCTCGTTTCTGGTGTGTTTCTGTGGACGCGGGAATAGGAGAGATTATGTTCACTACTTCCTCGCACAAACTGACTCCAGTTCTTCCGAATCAATATTGCGAAACCGTTCCAGCATCACTTTTGACACCCCTAGCTAGACTTTTTTTTCTCTTCATCTCTGTGGCATGTCTTTTAGTTTTGAACGATTGCATCCAAGGATAAGCAATAACTTTCACTCCATTTCCCTTATTCCTTCCATACTCTTTACTTCTGAGGAAATATTAAGGTATGATTTTTTATCAAACGAAATATCCGGAGGAAATCGGTTTACCAAGAAAGAATCGCTCCTGTCCGGTCGTGGTCAGATAAGGTAGATATTACATGCTTTTCTGAAGAGTTTTTTCTTTTTTTTTATAAATATGACCGTACTTTTACTGCTTTTATGTCTTTTTCAGTGTAGGTATTATTCATAAAAGCATTAAACAATTCATGTAATTTTTATGAACACAAAAAGCACAAAACATTATTTTTTCACATCGCTCAAATTTCATACTTTTCTCTCAGCTTCAAAACAGTCGAGTAATTCAAGCATGACCTAATTCTTAAAAGCATTGTAACATGAACTTAACTACTATTTCTTGCCCCATTTCAAATAATGTAAGTGGAAACCCTCCGACAGCTGTGATATTGAATTGATAGAGACTCCCAAATGAGCAACCTTAACAAGAGAATTAATTAATCGATACTTGAAAGCTCTCCCCATTAATACGATAGTCGGTTAATAGGAAATAAGCATTACATCAGCATGGACGCCTGTATAGGATAATGCAGATGATGAAATGCACGCTGATGGGCGTGCCAATAAAACCAACAGTGCGCTAATATCGAGCAAAACTAATCAGTAATCACTTACACAAACGTGGTACCAAATATCAAATCAATCACAGCTCTAAATTGCGATGATCAAACAACGTGATTTAAGCGTTGATCAGGTGACTTTGATGAGTTCAATTTATGGAAGTGCAAGCTACCATGTAGTTTTGATAAATTTATTTGTTTAGCTACATAAACTAAACGATTTCATGCTAACGTACTAAAAGTATTACTAACGCTGCAATATCTGTATTGTCAATCGTGATAATATTTTATTTTTTAACAACCAGTTCATGTTCTCCGTCTCAATTTCGGCTTGTGTTAGCATAGCAATGAAATACAGAAAGTTTATCAAATACACAAATTGGTCACTATACGGCGAGTGTTGCTGAAACGCAGACAAAAAGCACCTCCCGATCACCAGCGATATGCATCTCATCTACAGAACAAACACGTGTCCCCGCTGTTTGATCATAGAATCGATCTATATCTATATCTGTGTCATCAATCGCGTATACGTCGTGCTGGGACGAAACTCCTACTGCTCAAGTAGTTAAGGTTTGGGATCGGTTTAATATATCGGTGAAGACATTGTGGGAAACTAATGGTCGATATTCCACTCTGTTTACCAGTCAGTCAGGCTAGGATGTCCGGCAAAAAAAGACCATTAGGGATGATTGCCCGTGTGCGTAATTGGTTCCAGCTAGTAAACGGATATTTCATTGTTTTTTACTTTGGTGTAAAAAGTCTGTTAAGATACCTTGAAAGATGTGTTTACCTCTTATTGAAATTTTTGTAAGAACATTTTTTTCCTAAATCTAATTTTTGACCACACAGGCTTAAAGAAGAATTTTAGAGTAGTCAAGAGATCATTATTAGGTTCAAGCTAGAATAAAATTGCTTTCAATAGCCGAAGTCCGCCCATACAATTGTACACGTTTCACACAAAATTATTTTGGAAATACATTTTCAAAGCGTGTATCAAATATATCAAGTTGAACTATAGATTTCTGTCACTTTCCATTTTATTTAGAAATTTCTAATAGCGTGAAAACGCAAAATAAACTATAAAATACATTTTCGCATACGTTCGCAAATTCTTTAATCAAGTCTCAGTTCATGTGGGGCGTATAATAGTCTACTATATTATGACTCGCACCCCTGAGTTTCAACGCTGTCTCCAGACACAAGCGAGCTTGAGCAGGCAGGCGCCTTTATCAAGGAGATCCCAGCCAGCCCTAGTGTCTCAGAGCAAGAAGCAATTCGCAAGAAGACCCATCCTGGGTTGGACATCGGCCAATGGTTCGGAAACAGGAACTAATGTACACATAGAGCTGCGAGCAAAGCGTGGGCACGCCAGATCCAAAACGATCCAAATGCCTCTAGGGTAGTAGAAGGTAATAATTTCTTACCAAGCAAAAAAGAGCGGGTTAGTCGTAAAGTATTTTGAAAATTTTGTTTGTTCTAGAGAACACGGTTGGCTTTATTTTCGAATTCACGCATTGCCATAAAATAGGGAACACAGCAGGGCAGACCAGTTCTTTGTGTGTTTGTGTGTTTGTGTGTGTGTTTATCGATGTGAAGTTGCTTGCCTAATGATGCATAGTAATTGAACGACACAATAAATAAAATGAAAAGTCCTTTTCCAATTTTCTATCCAATACGAATAGCTGAAGGCGAGAGAAAAGCCACTTGTGAGTTGTGAGTTGTTCAGTGTATTGTACTTGGATATTCTTGCCAATCGACATTGCCGAGTCCAATCCTCTATGCGTTCACGTATTCTACCCTACGACATCCAGGTAAATAAAAGAAGCTGTAAGAGGAGCAAAGAAGTGGGTTTCAGTTCGATAAAAAAGTGATCTTCTGAAGTGTGTCAGCTAAAAAATAATAACGAAAAGGTAAACCTATTTCAGTATTGTTTGAGTCTTATCGTAGAGTGTTGATTTAGAAACCCAGAGCATATAATAGCACGGGTATTACTGTCAAGATAGATCATCCCACGGGCAACGAGAACTCGTACTTAATGGGAATATTATATTCACTTGTGCTAGTTTTTGCCTCGTGCATCACTACGTTGTTGGCATGTAGTACGTGGTAGAATTATAATGAGAAATTATTAACGCTGCGCAATAATTATTAAGTATTTCGTTTCATGTTCTCTCTTCTTGTTAAGTATGCTCAAGAACAGGTAAAGACATTTGATACATATAATATCAAAGTAACGAAGCAAAAGAGCCATGCCTATAGTCATGACGAGTAGGTCATCAAATACACTAAAATCGTCTCAAAACGCCAGCTCCAAATAGCTCAATGGTTCAGAGCAACACCCGCGATAGGTGGAGATCGGGGTTCGAGTCCACGTTTGGGCATCAATTTTTGAGACTGTTATAGTGTTGTTAATAATAAAATACTCCGCGCATTGCAAGCGTTTGGAATTTAAAGACGATTTCATCCTAATACAGTAAGAAAGGTATTCATGAAAAAAATTGATCCATCTGTTAGCAAATGTACAAGAAGAAGTAAGGTTCCAGTACCTTTTCCTACTAGATGCAGCCCGCAGAACAAACTCTGCTCATCCACTGCAGAAGCGCAGCAGCTTTTAAATTTACATGTAGATGTGATAAGTGTCCTTAATTCTGGCTGCGAAAAAAAATCTCACCAAATTTGTGGCTTAAGTGTCTGTTTGTTAAATAAAGGAGCTTTGAAGAACCCTTTCTTCAGAAGCAGCTTCATATAAACGGATTACGCAGAAGTAGTGAGTTACTATTCATTAAAGCTAGCATACGCACTTCTAGCACAAAAAATGAACATTTCCAGACCTTTCTTGTACTGAACCAGAAAAATAAATGTATTTGTCGTTTTTTTTGGATTGTAACATTTCCTCGGGCGTTTTTTAGCGGGTCCGATTTTAATTAACATTCTGTTTTCTGTGACTTTCTGTGAACCTTTGAAAGTGATATATACATCCAGCTGTAAGGGTAGTTTAATTACAACGCAACAGGCTTCAATAATGTGTTCAATTACATAGCGTATAATATCACAAGGCTGCCTCCAGTCAACAACATCCTGGATAGATTACAAAGTTTTTAAATTTAACGCATTTACTCGAATATACAAGTGAAAAGCTACAAGCACATGTAACACATCGAGTATATGTAGGGTAATTTAATTTTTAAACATAATTTTGCTGTGATTATTTACTACATTAAATGTAATGTACATTTTGCCCCTGAACGCAGCCCTCAGAGCAAACGACTAAACCGGCTCCTCCACTGATCAACCGAAAGTGAAACGTCAATAGTCAATTAATTAATTTGCAAGTACATTGCATCGGTGGGTAACTCAAAAACCATCACATTTTTAATCACCATAATTATCCTTCATTCATTATATTTATAAGTTCATACTCGCGAATATGCGAAACGTACTCGTGTTCGTTAATTATTTAAAAACAATCAAATTCCTGTACAATTGAGCACCCACTTCTCCTTTGACACTGCGTCTATCTCGGCTCAACGTGAATTAACTTTTTTTAGTATTTCACGTGCCATGCCGCTCTCAAAGGGTACATTTTTTTTCTATTTTCAGCCAGTTTATATCAATTGCTCTTGTAAACACATTTTAAAGCAAATTGAAATAATCAAGAAATTTAAAGCGAGCGCAAAAATCCCATTTCTTTTATGAAAAATCCTTATGCCCTGTACAAATAACAAACAAATTTCCACGGATTTTTAAAGAATACTGAACAAGAAAGGAGTCTTTTAAATTAGTGATATGAACAGACGTGGCGGAAAGCAGGAAAAATAAAAGCGCTGCTGCATGGCGCGAACAGCCGTTGGATTACCTGGTAAATTTTCCAGGCTTGCACTGCCATGGCAACCTCTCTCCGGGGTCCTGCGTGGGCATGCAGCACGTGCACCTCATACGTAATTCCAGCCTCGCACTTCATTAATTATTCATGTCGTTACTAATAATAAACTAGCACGGTCTAGTTTGCTACCACAAAAACCGCGAGCAAATTGGCTGTTTTATATTTCTAACGCGTGGTTTGTCATCAAATGCTAAATAGAGTCTTAAAAGTCAGCTTCTGGTGGGTGCAAACACTTCGACTGGATTGTGGCAAGTGCGGCTGAAGAAGAATGTGCCGCAGCGCGAACGAATTTCCTTTCAGCAGAGCCAGAACTCGGTTAAGTACAATCATAGCTTTGGTTTCGAATCGCGATTACCTAAAACATCTTCAGTTTACTGAATATTTTCTTTCGCTCGTCTGCGAAAAGACTTGAACGTAAAGTAACGTTCTTTGGCGCAGGCATGGCATTTAAATTTCAGAAAAGTGAAACAGAGAAGTTCTACTTTTGTAAGATTCAGTGTCTGTTGAAACGTTTTTTTAATTAAAACAGACAACCATTCATCAGAATATTTATTCCATATTAAAGATGTTGAAGTTTCTCAATGGATATGTATCATGTATTGTATCTTATGTGCCTTCATTTGAGTTTGGGGTATGTGAGTATTTGAATTTGCGGTTTTTTTATATATATATATATCAGTATATTTCAAGACATTACTTACAAGCACTTTGTTGGTAAGCGACCATATATGAAATCAAATATCAATGATCTATGTTTCGAATGGTGTGCTACGCTATTTAGGTGCACTACGTGCTCTGACTTGGTATCTCCCAAGATTACCTAAACCGAGCGTACTTGACTTTAATTCCCGTTCATTGTGGGACATCAAATAAATAAACCTCTCTAGCGGAACCGGTCTTATTTCAAACTAGTTCATCCCGTGAACGCTCGGATTTCAGATACACTAAAACTTCATTATATTCAAATTGTTTGATGTTCCAAGTTTACCGATCTCCCATTAAGATTTTCAAACAAGTTTCATGTGTCATCTATCACGGTTAAAAGTTTTGTTTCCGCTGAAGACTAAACGAACGTCTTGAGAATACACACACACACACACACACATCGCTCGACGGCGATGAAACTCTTGCCATGTGCACGTCGCGAGGTTCATTAGGAGTCGGCGTCGGCTTGTTTGGCGCCACCAGCGCGAACATCCAAGCACATCCAGGACATCCAGCACATCAAGGACGTCGCGTCAGGTTACGCGACACTACGCTGTGAGACACATTGTTTCAAAACAAAATGAAGTCGTATTTAGGTTCGCGTTATGCAGGCTGGACGTGTTTATCTAAGAGGAAACTTTGCTCGTGTTTGAACGTGCTGGTTAAAGTTTTGGGCTTGACGAAAATCTGCATTCTGGTCGTTTTTAGCTAATTAATTACACGGGTTAAGTTGGTGACGTGTGGTGATTATTTTTGTAATTAAACACTTCGCGGTAGAGCAATTGACCTGGTCATTGTTTTTTACCCGAACCGGATCTTTGCCCAGAATTGGACTATTTATTTACAATACTCCGTTCAGCGAAAGGACATACTTTTCCGGCAGAGGCACCACTGGTTGTTTTGGGCTGACGTGCGAGCCAACTGGCATTACAAAAAAAACATTTCGTGATGTCCGCCATTTGCCTTATGCTCTAAAGCTTTTGTCGTGCCAAGATCTTTTGTTTTTCGAGTTATTAGGAGAATTTTTCAAGCAATAAGCCTTAGAGATATATTATTACAACCCTTGAGGATTTTTTTTGCCAACACAATAAAAACTGGAATGTTAGTTGTGAGTTGGTAGCGATGCAAGGGTGCAGTCCGTGTGCTGCATCTTTTCTCACAGGCTCAGTAGATCTATTTTGGATTTAGAGTTGTTTACTAATAATACTTAAACATTGCTTTTTGTTACGCAGGGAGACGCGTGTTATGAGCAACTTTAAATTGAAAGGGGGGATTCAAAATCGACTAGTCACAAAACAAAATTATTTTTAGAAAGTATACAAAGAGAATGTTGCCTCTCTCTCTCTCTCTCTCTCTCTCTCTCTCTCTCTTTCACACTCTTCGCGTACCAGTCATAATTCAACTGGGGAATGTATATTCCTTCTTTCCCCTTTTCCTGCATTTTCAGGAGAAACTTCGAGCTTTATCCCCCCGATAATCTTCCAGCTCTGGCGCAGTGCATTAAAGCCCAGGTCGCATGGGGCAAACCAGGTGTCGGCCGTAGATGTAACCTCCACAAAACCGTTTTCGAGTCCAAACATATGGAAAAAAACTAATTTTCCACACCAAATGCTGGCAGCATTCTAGCTCTTTTTTTTTCAATTAAGCGTTCGTGGCCAATTTTTATCCACATAACTTATCAAATATACCAAAATTGTATTCCCACCGCTTCGAATGGCTTAAAACAATTCGATTGGATCGCTCGAAATTACATTTGGGACTCACGTCCATGTGCGTCCCACATATGTTTGTGACCAGAATACTAAACTAACACGTATCAACTCGCCAAAATATGTGTACGTGGTCACCACTCAATATTGATTCCATAAATAAATTAATTGCTTAAATAGTATCATGGTTTTGTTCCAGCATGACCGTTTCCGATGAAACCCGACATTCATTCGTTCAGACGATTAAACGGCATACGAATATCGCGATAAATAATAAAAAAATATACCACTCTATTATACAACGTCCATACAGAACGGGGGAAAACTTTTTTAAAAAACTTTCGCCTCGCTGCCGACGCCGAACAAAGATAAAGTACATCCGACTCTTTCTGTTTCGGATAAAAAATTCGCAAAACTCCATTTCGTTGAATTTGTTGATTGCAAAAATATCTCGTTACAAAATTCAAATCGGTTCCTGTGCATAGACATGAGAGGTTATTTATTTAGCACGTTTACGCACCACGGTGCATGATTGAAAAGTAACGATTTCGGAGAACTGGATCACGAATTCTGTGGTCGAACTCATTTCCAGCAGAAATTTAGCAGCTCGTTAAAAATAAAAATAATAATAACCTCGATTAACGCCTCCCTTGGCAAACCACAACAACAACTAAACAAAGAGAGATGTCACAGTTCATATAGTTCGCGTTCCAACCGCAAAAAAAACGTAATTCTCTGACATAAATTCCACATGACGTGCACTGTAATCCTCCTCTCACCCTCGGACGTCACGAAATCGTCGTTAGTTGCAAGCCTAGTAAACGCCCCTCGCCACTCGACGACTATTTCTAACAACGCCACCATTTTAATTAGCCGCTGACTTCAGCCCGATCTTTCTCCGATAAACGCTTCGAATCTTGGCTTCGCTGATAGGATTTGCTGTTTTGTCAGTGGTAGAGCATCAGCACTATTCACGGCGAAGAAGAGCGCAGCCATGAAAGGACTTGCTTGCTAAAAGAGAATTCGCCCAAAATGTGGAACCCACTTTTCAATGGAATATGATAAAGCATAGTTCGTTTATATTTTAGATCAACAATGGTTTCATCACACGCATCAACAAACACACATTTCTAAAGAATTCCATGCAAATTCTATTTCTGTGGGTTGCGTACGTATGAAGAGTACATTTGAAAACGAGTGCGAAGTTCATAAAAACGTTGTGAATAAAATGGCAAAGAGCTCGTATTTTCCTGAAAGTTGGGCACTCGGTGGATAATCGGTTATCGATATGAAACTGAAATGGTGTTAAATTCGTTACTATGCAATTGCCAAATGCACACGCTCATCACTCGCAGTAATCTGACTGCAGTGAACGTAATCTCCTCACTTTTCCAATCGGGAAATTGCGCGGTCAGGTTGATCAGCATCGGCTGTATAATTACCCATCCTGAATTGCAGTCATCCTGATATTCACATGTTTGGAACGTACTACATCTATATAGCTCCTATTCCAGTTATCTGCCAAGAATTCCTGGCCGGCGCGGCCAAATTGGCCGTTGTCATCCCTTATTATTTTTGATTCGGACAGACATACGTGGCACCCCCTATCCCATTTTAAGCGTCCAATTTCGAGTTTGGGGTACGAGCCCATCGGGAAATTCCAGGTTCACTCCACAGAGTTGCATTCCATTCGCTCGTCCGTCCTTCTCCACTCAATTTGGTATAATATGAAAATTCCAAAACTTGTCCGAGAGTGCAATCTGTATTGGTCAATTAGTACCGCACCCATGTAAAATAGCGGCGCAATCCAAAAGTCAAAAAACGGCGGCGTGGTTTTATATGCAGGGGTAGAGGGAGGGGAGGCAAGGGTGACGAAGAGTGATGGTGATTAGGTGTCTACGATGACATGTCCGGCTAAATGAACATGATCCGAGACCATACGAGTCCGGCAGATACTGACAGTGCATGAGTCCCACCACTCGCTAGAGTTCTCAATACACCTTTTCCATTATACTGAGGTCAAAGCTGACCTACCACGGAATACCTGACCGGTTGCTAATGCACCTAGTATTTCAGTAATCTGCCTACTCTGATAATATTATTGTAATCTGTCTGAAACGCAACGTTTCCCACGGATGCATTTGCATACAAATTATGTGTCACCCTCCAGCTGCACATGATATATTTTTTATGTCAATTGTATTGTTTTTGAACGGGACAGATAAAAAATTTCCATTTCGGATTTTAGTTTGTTAGTACATTCCGAATCGGTTTCCATTACTAACCTTTTGGCTATCTCTTTATCATGAAGCAGATTTTATTGACATAACCATTAAAATTTAACATGTACACCATCGAAAGCTTAGCCTCAAGGTTAACTGCAACCTCCCTGCTTGGGGCTTCTGAATTCAGCCCTTGAAGTGAACTCTAGTTCACGCCGTCGTTCTGTAGAGCGTGTGTTCCTCGTCCCTATCCCACCCTTGCACTCTTCCATCCTTCCACCCTTCAACGAGTAGCTTCCCTGACTTGACATGACAGCGCCATGGCAACCCAGCGCCGTGGCTTGCCAAGTTTAGAGAGTATGACCTACAAAATAATAATAATACATGCCACTCTAATGGATCACACATCCAGGTTTTATTCACGATGCCACAGCGGTGTTCGCTTAAACATCATATGTTCGTATTCTGCCTTAGCTGTGTGTGTGTGTGTTTGTTTGTTGTGTTTGTTGTGTTTGTTTTTTTATCTCGTGTTTTTCCGTCCGTTATACGAAACTTCCATCTTATATTGGTCATGCTTCTCATTTTTTTTTTTTTTTTTTTTTTTTGCTTAAAAGTTGGCGTTGTTGCTGCAGGTTTCCTGCTCTGGAATTCTGTTAAACAGGGCGAAATAGGAATTCGCAAAATGGTCTGCATGTATTTCTCCCATGTATTTCTATTTTTCGTACTGTCTGCTTTACTTTTCAATGAAAGGAAATTTCCCACTAGTAGGCAGACAGGGAAATATAGGCACACATCTGCAACAGATATCTACCAGCCTGCATCTGTACCAATCGATACCCCGCAGAAAATTGATACAATGTGCAAAACGCACTCTCTTGAAATAGAAAATCTAACTTACTGTGGATTATTGGAAAAGTAGATATAAATTCACAACATTTGGCAACCTTTTCTGATTCAATAAATCTATGTGAGAATAGCATTCCACTTAACTCTGACTCACTAACTCAGTGTTCAGTAAAAAAAAATCGCCACAATATTTGTCAGGCATTTGTGAAACGAAGTTTCACTCAAAAAAATTTCGGAAACTCGCCTTTAAGCATTTGTCTGGATCTCTGTTCTAATGACACATGAGTGAAATGTTTTGATATTTCTTCACTGTGTCGATAACGGTTACTAACACACCTACGCACAAATAGTGAAAACTGAATCTTACTTTAGCCAATCTGATGCTCAGTGCAAGAATAGACAGAATCCAAGATAAGAAAAGAGTTGAACAATTTAGAACGACACTCAAGTTGCACCGAGAGATGTTGTAGCTGCAGTACGAGTACCCCGAGTCTTCAAAGAAGTAGGCGTAAGAGGAGTCAAAGTACCCCGATTGATGGTCCGAAATTATATGCCGTAAGATGTTTGCAAATTCCAAGCATCTCAAAATTTAGCCTAGCAGACAAGCTAAAAATAATACGGTATTGAAGAAAGAGAAAGAATTTAAGATTCATGTCAAGACACCCTAAGCACTGACCTAAGCAACCTTCCCTCTTCCATGACACAGCTATGGTAGACAACTTAATCAAATACGCGCAATGTGACGAATGGATGCGATTTGATATCACGAGATCCGTGTTCCCAAATGAGATCTCTAGGGAGTCACGCCACGTTCGAAGAGGAGCTGCCATGAACATGACGTTTAATGATCCACGCCAAGATTATTTTCTAGGACAAAAGCTTTTGATGGGCAGGGCAACGCAATCTGTCTGTGGGATTGTCTCGGGTGTTGGCGATGTCTTCGGGGTGTGGGCAAGATGGAGACGGTGAAGACGGTGAAGACGCCAGTAAGAAAATAAATAGACCGAAATGCGAATCTCTTTGTTAACGTCAATGTTTAATGATAATATTTGACTCTTCATTAGAAAGTCTTGGGAGACGAACGCTGTTTTCTTTTCTTTTGAATTGTTTTAGGGTGCGTCGCCACCGGAGATCATCATTGTTACCTATCATAATATAAGTTAGTTTTTGGGGGAAGTTGAAAGAAGATTAATGGTTATAGGAATTGAATTTATTTAAGTATGCAAATATTATAAATACAACACGATTTGTCCCAGATGTTTTTTTGTCACCCTGACGAATCAGTACCTGGTGATGACGAGTAGTTTAAATAGATTTTTCTTACATCATCTTACTAAGTTTATCAATAAATCAATAAACTAGCAAGGATAACACGTATGTCAGGTTTTTGAAACATTATAAAGATGTGATATTTACAAATATTTACAATTTTGAAGATATTGTGTTTCACGATACTCGCTAATAAAACAAGAAACAAGGCGAACATGTTAATGGTGGCAAAAAAAGGTTGTGATAAAAGATGAAATGTGACACGATGCCAAAAAATGTCAGTCAATATTTTTATTTGAACCTTTCAAAGAGACATAATATTGCCATCTTTTATTTCTGCTTCACTTACACTCGAAATAAAAAAGATATTGCAATTTTCATTCCGACGGTAAAATGTTGTTGTTTCCACCATTGATTGGATTTAGAGTTTAGAGCTTGCCAAGCAGAAAAGTAAACAAACCTCCATTGTATTTCCCAAAAGCAAGTTTTTTTTTTAGGTTTTATGTCGATATTGGTTTCGGGATACTACCTACCTACCTACCTCTCTCATGTTATTACCTTTATTTTCATATTTTACTTTCCTTTTGTCACTGTGGAGGATCAGGTTTTTGCTATTTTTAAAACATAACCCATGTTCTTCTTTGTACATTCCGTAGTTACAGAATAATTTGGTACAAAAGTACTTACGAAATCACATCGGTTTATTTTAATTTTAATGCTTTTCCTGTGTGTCTAAATTTACCTTCCATGCAAAAACAGAGCTGCTGTCTCTTGTCTCTAAATGGAATTATTTTTACTTTCTAATTATTTAAATTAAATACAAGTCTGGAAGTAAGCTAGTTGTTGTTTTTAACTTTTTCTCTGCGTCAGTAAGAAAGTCTATCCTTGGCAGCTACGTCGCTGAGTTCTCGAGTTATAAATATCTCTGTGGCTTCCCCTTGCAAGTGATTCTTTTCCATCATGTAGAATACCGCGGGGCAGAAATGTAAGCAAAGTCTCAGAAATGTGAACTCGTATCTTTTGATGCCACCTCAAAGCAAAAAATGTAATCCCACGTGATCTTCATACTGAGAGCTGTTTATTACTTTGGTTTTTCTTCCAGCAAACCAGACCCCAATTCACTCTCAAAAAGGGTCAAACTTTGCACAGGCTCGGTAATAATATGAAGTATGCCTGTTTAAAAGCTTACGAGGCAATGAATATAAAAGTAAAGTTCTTTCTCTTTCGTTAACTGGAAAACTATGTGGTATACAATTTCTAATTCTATTCCTCAGGGCATGAACAGCTTTTGTGCCAAAGAAAGCAGAAATCATGAATTGCATGCATTTTTAAAAGAATAATTATTGTATGGAGTGTTCTGTACATGTTTCATACTTAAACCTTGCAATTAAAATGCCTGATAGTGAATTATAAACCAGTGGAGATATCATTCGACACAGCTATGCGAAGTAAAAGAGCGGGTAAAACGTGACATTGGTATTATGTGTGCTTTATTAAAAGTCTGCAAAAAATGTATGTCAGGTTATGTGAATCAGTTTCATGAAGTCTTGCGACATATATTCAAAACGTATTTTTATAAGGTTCTCGTGAGCGAGATCTCACGAGCACCTAAATGCATCCCGCAGAGCAAACTCATGCAGTGAAACTTGGCACCTCCACCGCTTGATGCTGGATGCCCGCGCATGCGGTTTCGTTTCAATCTTAAATGCATACAAAATAGATTTTATGATAGATTTTTTTTAACAGGTTAAGAAGAATAATTTCTTAAATTTAATTTAGAAACACTTTCGCGACAGCGAAATTTATGACAGAGGTCGCTGATAATCTCATACGAGTATACACAACTTGAAACTTGTAGTAAACAACACGGATACTTGGAAGACACGTTTGAACTTCGCTCAAGTACAAGCAATTAAGAAACCAAGGATGTAATTATTTTAGAAGGAAATTTGATGTCTCTAGCTAGGACTACTTCCTAGGATTTCAGCTAGATAATCAATTATAGATGCGCAAGCTCTATCTATCGATAAACGCGCAGAATAATTGAATTAACTAACGGAAATTGGTATTTCTTCTCTGTCCAAAAAAAAAAAAAAAAAAAGTAGAAGCTCAAGCAATCCAAACACTGATCAATTGCATGTCATCAACTCACATTTGACGTAATCCATCAGGCTTTCCTTGAAACTAAAAGTAGGAGGGAAAGTCAACTAGCTCGACACTGAATCTTCTTCTATCTCTATTGTGATCCGTGAAAATGTACTGCCACCGATCCATGACATCTACGCGTTCAGTACACACGTCGAGAATTCCGAATCCTTGCTTTGATGTTGGCTGGGTAGTGTATGCACCCTGTTTCGGAGTTTGGTGACAACAGGACAAGGTGGACTGCCAACGGCAGGCATGTTCTCACAAAGGTGAAAGGACACGAGTCTACCGTGACATAATGGACATTCTGCACGGGCCATTGTCTGAACTAGGCGTATGGAGCATGCCATTTATAAGCAAAGGGGGTCGGCTTATTTACTTAGCTAAGATCTAAATCGGTGTCCGGTAAACCCAGAGTCTTGATCAAGTGGGAATAATTTATAAGTGGGTCTAACCGTTCGTTTAAATTAAATGTCAAATCAGGGTGCTACCCACACGGAGCGGAGCTTTTTACAACTGAAGATAAATCTACAGCTTCGCTCGCCTTTGCCATTCTACACGTATTGCGTTATTTTTATAGAGACTATGGTTTGAAAAGACTGCTATTACTCAAAACTTTCCTATAAGAGATTGTTTCCTTGTTTCGTTCTTGTGCTCTTGTGAATTCAGTGAGGTATTTGATTCATTGACCATACGTTACCATGCAAGCCAAATGTAAGGTTTCCTTTAGTACATTCTTCTTGATGCTCAGGCCACAGAAATGTGTATTTGTGCAAAATAAAATCTATGGCATCTGAGATAGAATTTATTCGATCCCTTAAAGTAGTCGGCAAAGATCAATGTTGGCTAACGCATCTTTTGTGCGGGGAAGTCTGTCCTGGATATTTTAATCATCGAGAAATATGAAACCCACAAATAATTAATCACGGGATAGCATGATAACTAAGGTAATACAATTAATAAGGGCACGCGTTTCATCAACAAACAGTGCTCAAATTGCATGTCTTCGCAAATAGCAATATTAAATTCATACACGTAATAAGACTGTTCACCCTTGGGAGCATATTAAGGCGTGTAATGATGGATTCAGATTTACCGTTGGGCTGAGGGATGCTGGGTAGACGCATTGCCTCCCTCTGGTGAACCAAGTGAATGGGTCGAGATGCTGTTGCCCACGAAGGGGCCATGGATGGGAAGCGCTGGGCCACATGCAACGTCATTGATTCTGCTAACGGCTGAGTGCAGAGCAGTGTCGTTTGTTATCCTTGGGGAGTTTTATCAACTGTGCTACGCGAATTCAGGGAAAAAATAGGATCCCATTGATACGATACGTGTTTTTTGTTCGAGTTGTACAGTTGGTAGTTGTGTACTATGTCGATTGGCTATTTGTTATGTGTGTTGAACATTCGTTGTTGTGTTCGCACGTTTTTGAGGGTATTGCTGAAGTTATTTCAGTGTGACTCGTGTCCAATGTTTAAAAGATAGAACGATTCAACGTTTTTCTCGACATATTTCTGGAGAACTTTTCCGACTGCTCCAAGAAAACTCAATAATTTGTACACCCACCGAGGTGATTTTTCAAGCTATGTGAAATTTTGTTAACATTACAAGTAACTTTGCATCACCAAAATTTAGCCAGGTTACTTGCAAAAGTTATAAAATAATTTTAAGAAACTTCGCAAACAAGCTACCCTCGCAATCTTTACTCTGTTCGAATCTCAACTGGCTGCTGTTCCCGATCAACTGGCTATTATACCCAAATATTCTGTCAAAAATTACTTATAATTTTTTTCTTTGTCTTAATGTACGTGTATGCTCTGGTAGTGTTCACTGTAAGGGACGTGAGCGTCTTCATCGTGGCTTAATTTTGTTAAATCTGTGCAATGGCTTAATTTACCACACAATATGTGCACCTTTCAACAAAGACAATGACATTTTTTCTTTGAATGCATGATTTTCATGTTTTTCGTGATTGAAAAACGGTCACGGTCTCGTAAAAAAACTTTCCTTTCAAGAGTGCTGAAATTTGGTTACAAACATCCTTGCTTCGCAACACTAGAACAAAACAGCTTTTTCCGATCACGACCAGGTAGCTGCATTTTAATCCCAAAAAGCGTCTAAATTCGTAGTTGTTTGTGTCTAGAATACTCATTATGGATAAGTGAACCCCTATTTACTGCATATTCATATTAAAAATCTCATTAAATCAACTTATTCGCTTATATCAATGGGTCCGCCATTGCTCTTATCACTTCGATGGCCGCTGAAAACCGGTCAGCCAATGGGAACCGAGCTTCAGTCGATCGACACATGAGGGAGGGATCGATCGAGCACGTGGTGTGTGACGTCACGCGCAATGCGATGCAGTGTGTTTGGGCGATACTCTTTTGTCGGCTGGGCGCCTGGTACTAAAAGGCAGTTTCGATGTCAGGCTTTTGACGATTTTCTAGTTGCGACAAGCGTGTAATATACAAGTGTATTACACGCGTGTAATATTGGTTGCCTACCCAAGCGGGTTTATACGGGCTGATTTGGGTTGACCATTTCCACCAAATTGCGATACCAATGTTCTGGTCTAAAACAGTGTTCATGCGCCGAATATTTTCACCGAGGCTCACGTATTATGATAACCATTTATTTTATTGGCAGAAAAATCGATGGTTATTTAATAATATGCATAATTGGAAAATTTGCATGGGCCTTAAAACTCATATGGCGGGGGGATATAAAGCTTACACGTAAAGTTCTTGTAAAGTAATTAACTGTGCACCTTTTCTACGTGCCTCATCGTCAAATTACTGTTTATAAATTTAATTTACACATTTTGAACTGATCAAGATTGAGATCATGGCATGGAAAGTTTGGTTAAATCACATTTGTGAACAAAGTTTCAAGATTAAAATAAGTGCCTCGAGATTATTTTGAATTAATAACTGGATCTTAGTCCGTTCGCCGGTTAGGCTGGAAGGGTTGTGGGTGCAGGGAAATGGTTTGGGAAGTAGGGGAGAAGAGGATTTGGGCACGGAGAAGTCTTGCAAATGGGAAGTCACTGACAAGGAATACGAAATCTCAATTAGAGATGAAAGTCTAATTAAAATCGACCGCCAGATACGTAATCGTATTATATATAGGAATTTATTTAAAAAAATGAAACGTCCCTTGCAGCAATATTCCCTTTTTACTGTATACTTAGATGCATACGCAATGTTGGTTAGAGCTGTAAAAATGCTAATATGCGTAAAAGGTAAATCGTGTAAGGTTGTAAAGCCACGTTGCAAACGCTAACTTGATTGAACTTTAGTTTGATTAAAATTTGTGAGCTGAATTATAATCTAGGGCGAATGGTTTATGTTACTAAGAGCCTTTGAAACCAGCTTGAAAATTGACTTCTAGGATCGATATTTGTGTTGGGAACACACAATTCTGGTGCTGGTATCTAATTTCATATTTCTAAAATCAAGTAACATCTTAGGCCATAAAATTGTATACCCATGTGGGATTAAGGATGCAAACATATGGGTAGGTATAAAGCCTGCGATGTGCATATGTAATCAAATATTTGCATTAGAAGCCAACTCCCAGAATCCTGCACCAACGCCTGCATTCCTCGCTTTTCGCACATTATTTTCCCGCCGAACCGTTCTCAGTTCTCGCCAACCTACTTGAAAATTCTCTACACTAAACCTCTCCACAAGAAAAAAACCAACTTGAAAACATCTTAAAATGAAAACTTAAATAAGCACATTCTCTGTATTCGCTTCACGCGACGTTGCATGTGGCAGAGTGCAGAACCTCGCAGAGATCCTTCGCTTTTCGATTTCCCCGCTGCAATAAAGAAACTGTCAGCTCTCCTCCCGGCAGCTTCGGGACAAAGAATCCGTCTCAACGCCGACCAGCGACATAGTGGCACGACGAGGAGGCACAAACACTTTTTTGGGGGAAGGGGGGGGGGGTGAATTTTAGAACACTCGTCAACGCAAATACACTTTGTCTGCACCATGGCGGTTACGAAAGATAAGAAAGAACCCGAGCTTTTTCCACGATGCATGAAAATGATGTTAACACCAAAGAAAATATCAAAGGCTCTGGAATGCAATCATACCTAAGGCTTAAATCTTTTATGAAACCTATAGGAACGTCCGCTTTTTTAAAAGCTTGAGTCTTGACAGCACAAAAAGTCACGAGATGTTTGGAAAGTATGGTATTTCGTCAGTATAATTTCATGTGCAGAGGAAACTTTTGCAAACTCCGCCGTGACAGACATATTATCATGAATTATTCCCTGGCTGTTGCAGGTTCAGTCGAGAGCAGGCCCTGCCT
Source organism: Protonemura montana (assembly GCA_947568835.1). Taxonomy (NCBI): domain Eukaryota; kingdom Metazoa; phylum Arthropoda; class Insecta; order Plecoptera; family Nemouridae; genus Protonemura; species Protonemura montana. Next base: position 14,272,276 of record OX387602.1, read on the forward strand.
GCCACCCCGGGACCCCCTCGCCGCGCATTCCCTCGCCCTCGTCGCCTCGGGGGCAAATCATCATCAGGTTGACGTCTCGACACAGGTAAATATTTTAACTCTTCACATGCCATTAAAGGATTTCCGGGAAGGGAATGGAAACGGAATGGCAAGGAGTGGTTTGAAAAAACGTTATCTGGAGATTAAGTTTTTCCTTTTAGCGAGTAGCATGTGTTGGAATATTGTTCTGCCCGTCGGGTTTAGTAAAATAACAATGGAGGATTATATAAACTTTGTAAATGGATATTTTTCATTTTCACTGACAATTTTTTTTCTATTTTAAAATTAAACTAGTGATCATTTTACCGTGCTGCCCAGTTACTGATCTTTCTACAAACTACAAAATGCAAACAACAAAAGTTAATTATAATCTAATTAACAAGATCTTAAAGAGGTCATAAAGAGTTCCTTAATGATCTAGAGTCTCAAGTTAACTAACTTCGTAGTTCATGATTTAAAGTATTTCTATGCTGAAAGATTAAATATAAAAGTCGGCACATTATAACCTTGCATATTTTTGAAAACGGCTCAAAACACTAAATAATTGACTTCGAAATAAGAAAATAATATCGAAAACTTTAACTTCTGACAAATGTGACCACAAAAAAACATCTAACTCCTTGGAGATATATTTCGTGTTTCTTTACCACGGTCACTGTCAGTTAGTCCATCTCGTTGGCCAATATAAGGTGATGCGCAAATATGAAATTTTACTCATATCCATTAAAAAAAAATGAAGAGCTTTTCCTGTTTCTCGTAAGTGCCCGCAGGCCAAAATATATTATTCCTCTATGCCAATTTAATAGACCAGCTAGAGTAGAAGAAAATATAGACTCATAAAGGCAATGGATTACCTCATGTCATTTTCACCGCGGAAAACTCTCTGCACGCACTCAGGAAAAACGTTGCGCGCTACAGGGCCAATTTAACTGGTATCGCTCCCAGAATTTGCACAGACCCACATTTTGTGAAGGCCCCCCCCCCCCCCCCCCCCCCCTCTGACTAATGTGGCATGACATACGGGGACAATCATTGATCTCCTAGCTCACCACTCGCGAAGGCGAGCCGACTTCCAATTCCATCGTGAACAACATAAACTAGCCGAATACCAAAAAAATATGAACAAAGCTATATAACGTCACGGACAGAATTTTTTCACCGACTTTCTATCAAGATATTAAGTCCAAGGGCCCGTACCTTCTCATAAAGAAAACAGTAAAGTGAAGCTGTCGAGAAGATTTATTTTCTATGGTATATTGCCTATAACATAGTGCAAAAGCCCTGCCACAATCCTGCACTTCTACGGTATAGCTTCTACCGACCTTCCAGCGCACATTAAATCAAAACAATGATTTATACTTCATACTCGGCTTTGTCTGCATGCTAATTAATTTATAACACCCTAGAAGACTAAATCTCAAGAAGCTTACTTTGCTGACAAAGATGCAAATTTCGCATGCATGAGCAGAGAAGTCACCTCATACTTGAGGTTTTCTTCGATAAATAATGTATATTGTGCGAGAACGCGTTATATTATATATAGTCTGAAGCCAACCTGAATTGGCTTTCTCCACTTTCTTCCATGATTCAGAGATATCCTGTCTAAAAGATACAAACAAAACATTCTCTACAAATACCGGTCGACTGAACGGTTTTGTTTGGTGAATTTCGGGTCTGCGGGGCGTGCCCGCTGCAGACCTGTTAAATTCAATCCCGTGGTATAAACTTTATCAACCATCCCCCGATTGTCCTGCTAGGGGATTACTGCGATGCAGGAACTCTCTGCCATTTAATCCACCAAATTGCCAATGGCGGTGAATCTCTCGTGGGTTCATTTAAAAGACGCCCACAACAACGCATTATTTCACGCACTGGTTTAGAATAATCCACTTTAAAATGTGTTTGACGAATATTAAATACACTTTATACCTACGAGACCAGCAGTTTCCGAGAGTAGCTGACTTTATGTAGCACGTGTAATCAAAGGAGTGTAAATTGTTCCAGGCTGACCTAGTTCCTGATGTGGTAACGAGTTACGAATCGGAGGATGAAATCATGGGTCGACGGAATAAGGTGGCTAGCGACCTGTTGCAAAGAAACAAGAAAGGAACGCCGTTGTATTCGAAGGAAGACATCCGGGAACAGTATTGCATCACGCCAAAACAACTGGACGTGCTCGAACGCGGCAAAGGAGTAGGGGGCTTTTTTGGGTGCCTCTCCAACTACCATGTATGTATGACTTTTAAAACAATTTTCTTCATTACCATATTTACTTTTTGGGTGGAAATGACAGAACTTGTCCGGGTTGTAAGCGAGCATTGAAATCGATGTGGATCCCATTAACTGTTGGATTTCACAGACCAGCATCTGGATAAAAGCAGTGATAGAATATTGCGGCCAGCACTTCGTACACATGTACAGTTCAAGCCTCAAATGGTCTCACCACTAACTGCTGAGTATTAATAATTCAGATGTTACCAGCTTTAAATAAAATATTTCTGTTTATTTGATTCTCTACGTTCTGGATTGCTTTGGTAATAATGCATATGTGGCCAATGATGAGCTTCTCTTACTTATTACATTCTGAAATATTAATTTCCACGAATCATGGGTCTCCTATCAGTTTAATTTCCTCACAAATAAATCCTATGTCTTATCGTGAATAGTTCAGGCTAGATCTTGCTGCTAGGCGAGCTAGACTAGACTTGGGTTATCTTAAAAAAAAAAAACTTTTCTTGATATAGATTACAACAAAATCAAAAACAGATGGCCAGCGTACAACAAAATGTTAACAATGGCTACCAAATACACTGAACTCCCTCCGAAACATTCATCTCTGTGAGAAAAAGATTGGCTCTATTTTTATCTCAATTCCATGTTGGTTCGAAAAAACACGCAATTTGGATTCTTATACACAAAGCCTAGCCCCAGGATAAAACAAGCTCTTTTATTTCCAAAAATAAAACCCCTCCAATCATTAACCACAACTAAGGTGCCTCGACCAACGCTTGAGCTAGCACTTCATTCTCATAGTCAACTAAAAACAATTCATCAATAGATTCGAATGAAAAACCAACAGCAATGCATACAACGTTAGCACATAGTAATGAACAGTGCCCTCTCTTTCGCGGCTATCCCAACAACGCTTTCGACCCCTCAACCCCAACATAAATCTCTTTTTTACCCTCCTGTTCGCTTCGGCCACTTTCACAGGAGAGCACTTGCCGTTCGAGGCACTCGCTGTTGTCAGTGTGCGTCCGCCGGCGAGTGCCTAGCGACGAGAATCTGCACGAGCTGTGTCGACGACCAGCCGCCGAGTACGCCCCCCTGCCGCGCTGGCCGCGTTACCCACCCCATGGCCACCCCCACGGCCACCCCCACGGACACCCCGACGCCGTCTACTACGACGTTGACCACGACTGCTCGTACTTTCGCCGACGGCCGACCTCATTTTGTAATGCGTCGGCCGATCCAAAGAGGTACACGTGGATGTCGGAGGATGAAGAAGATGGACAGAGGATGGAGAGGCCGCGGTCAATTCGTCCGGATATGGATAGCTTACATGAGTACGATGGATATCCGATTCCCAGGCGACCAGGTTTGTGGCCAGTCTACGCTTGATGTTAGAAATAAATCTGTGCCCGGTATTGGTTTACTCGGTATGTTGCACCAGTTCGAGGTTGAGATGAAAAAAAAAACAATCTAAGAAATCTGATATTGGTACTGAAATAAGTTTTATGAGGAAAGAGATTTTTAAGACATGCTATACTTTTAAATCAAGTTTTTCTCAAATAAACCTTTAAGACAATCCGTTAAAAATGACCTTACGTCTAATGCTCGCATCCCAATCCACCGATACGGTTTTTTTTTACCCCGACCAGCGCAATTTTAAAAGTGTATTTTTTTTCCGCAGGCTCATCCTGTCTATCAAGTAGAACGCTTAGTTATAGTAGTGAATTCATAGACAGCCAGTGCCCGGCTCATCCTGATCTTCCACCGCCCCCACCTCCGCCGACCCACGAACCCCCGAGAACGAAGCACGTTAGCTTTGCAAGATCCCACACGATGGCATCTTTCGACGACGCTATCACCGGTCTCGGTCTTCCCGCCGGTCACTCAGTGGGCCAGGGGAGGGTGATGATGGCACGAAGCCAGGAGAGGCTGATAGACGGGAAGAAACCAATAGGTGAAGCGTCCGAGAGGAGAATTGATGGGGCGGAGTCGCCGAAAATCGTCTTTTTAGGTGCGTACAGTTTATTCATGGTCGTGTTTTTACAACTTTGAACCTATTTTTTTTTCCTTGGGTGTTATTGGCAATCAATCACTAACAATTGGAAATAACGTGGTAAGTATGCATTTCTGAAAAGATACTTGTCGGTTTCGGTGTTTTCGAAGTCGAAAAGCGTGGTTGGCTTGTTAAATTCCTACCATGCATCATGCAGAACGTTTTGTACAGAAATTCGCCGCTTAATTCTCTGCAGTGACGTTTTTTCCGTAGTAAATATGTCCTAATCATTAAAAAATGCTCGTTCTGTTCTATTAGAACTCATAAACCTCTCTCTTTTTTTGTTTCAAATGTCTTTATGAAAAGAAGTGAATGCGGTTTTCCCTAATTAATTGCAGAGAAAGTGAAACGCTCCGCGATGAAAACGCAGGCGACACAGACCGAGGTATGCCTGGGACGCAAACCCTCCGCTCCGAGCTATTTGTCGCTGAGTCCGCGCACGGCGCACCGGCCGAGGGTAGTATTCAACCCCCTTCCCCCCTCCCTCACCACCACTACCGCGCCGCGCCCCGGGTGCACCAACCTTGGGTGCAGCCGATGAAAGATAAGGAAGAGCAAGCCGTGGTGTAAACAATCTCCCAGCCATCCAAAGGAAACACTACACGTCCTCGGGCGCGTTTCATCATCATTTACGCGGATAGAATATCATGTTCGAGTCAATGATTTTTCTTTTCAACTTTTCTTTTGTCCACTTCAGGATAGTTCGCTTTCTTTCTTTGCTTTCTTTCAACGAAAGAACTTTTCGAGTTGTAAAAAAAAAATATTTCTCATAAAAGCTATTCAATTTTAAGACGTTTCATCATGGTCTATAGCTGTACGTAACGACGAGTACCTCAACGATGACTAGCCTATATATATATACATATATATATATATGCTCACATAAAAATGTTATGCAATGCTATGAAGCACTAAAATAAACTACCGTGTAATTTGAAATAACTACATTTTCAGCGGTGTCATGAAATAGACTCGGCACCGACAGACGGTAGGATCGATTGTAGCAGTCGTGGTTTAACCAGGTGTTCCAATGGTTTTCCATCAGGTGCGCACAGTGTCCCAGGGGGCGCAGACCAACGGCGACCGGGACAGGCACGCAAGGCGGCTGATGAAGAGCTACTCGGAGGCGGGCGGCACCTTCGGCGCAGACAACGTCGGCTATCAAATGGACCTCTACGACAGCGGGTCATCAGGAGACCACGAGGCGTTGCACAGGACTCAATCAGAGGAGCCTCCTCGATCGCCATTCTTGATGACAACCCCAACAGAAAGTTTATACACTGCCAATACTGCAGCCACATCGGCTGAAACGCTCAAAACACCATCACTCACAGACACCAAGAAAAAAACCCCAACAAAGACTTATAAGGAAATATTCATTGATTTTGAGCCACTCGAGCCACAGGGTTTTGAGAGAAGAGGCAAGAAGAGAATGCTTCAGAAAACGGTCTCTGAAGGAGAGATGCTCGTAGATCGTCGTAGGAATAATAATACCAATTTGTATAGTAATTTGATGGAAGTAGATTTATTAGCGGACACGAGGGAACAAATACCGCAATCAACATCGGAAGAAAATATCAACGATCAATATTATATGCACGAGGAGATTTTCATGGAGCCCCTAGAGAAGCGGTCGGCGTCGCTGTTTTCGTCGATCGCTGGGGATTTGGCGGCGTCGTCTGCCTTGCTCATGGAAGATGGAAATGAAGACGAGTTCCACGAAAACCTGATCTACCGAGGTCTTTTTCGAAAACGTAGCATGTCGCTCGAAGAGACGATGTCGTCGACGGCAAGCGACCCGGACATGCACGCTTTGCACCGGCAACTAAGTCAGGACATTGACGACGATGACAAAGATGCAACTCGCAGCATCAAGGAGGAGACAGAAGAGGAGCTGATTAGACATGAGCTGGCGAAACCGCTGTTTAAAGAAGAGCGACTCATTAAGGTGAACGTCAAAGAGTTGCCGGCGAAGGTAGAAGAAGAAGTAGAGCCGAGTGATGTTCTGCCACCTATCACTCCACTGACAACGCGCTCCTCGCCGTTCGCCTCCAGCGACTCTCTGGCCACGGACCAACGCGACCACAGCGACGGCATCTGGAATGAATCTCAAGCCACCGTGAGTGTCTTACATGGCGTGCGGCTTGCCAGGCAAAACTTACTTGGGCAGTTTTGTGTGCAGAGAGAGAGAGTTTGCTCCGGTAGGGAAGAAACTTTTCCAACGGCCCTAAAGTGGTAACGGCGGACAACAACTTGGGATTTACCTCTACAGGGGATAAAAGGAGCGATTTATAACTCTCATGTGGATCCATGTTGTTTATGCGTGTCCTATACACACTTTTTACCTCACAAATATGATAAAGCATTGGCCAAACAAATATTCGTTACGATAAAATGCTTGCCATGTCCCTTAGCTGACCACTATAAATAGAATTAGCATCGCTTAGCAATCATGCCTTTGGTCAGCCCGATAATTCCATGGGTCTGTGGGTTTTAGGTTCTTCAGGCCGACTCCGACCATAGCTGTGGTCTTTTGGTGGCTGACCTGGGGTCATCTATGCTCGCGCTAACGCCGTCATCGCGGCGTAAGCATTTACTGCAACTTCAACATCAGCAGCGAAGCTCGATGGATACCGAAGACTTGGACACAGGATTCGATGAGAGCCAGGTAGCACATATGTATGGTGTCGTTAATGAATTGCAATGTTTGTTAGCGCACCTTAATCTTAGTGTGGAACTATATATAGATATTGAATAACTAGAGTACGATCACACTCAATCGAATGTGGTTTCAAGCGCATGACCACATGTCGTTTCTTTTTTGTCCTTCAAGAATTCGGCCTGCGAAAATCGTCCGTATCCTGAACTATTTCTTACTTTTCCCTCCGTTTTTTGTCCTAAACGGACTTGTCTCGTGTGTAATTCGAACCACGCTGCCGCTAACTGACGGACCATCACTGGTCATTAAGCAATTACAGATTCTACGTTCGCAGAGGTAAGAAATATCGACTCGAGCATTCGGTTCGCGTCTGTTGACCGATCACTCTATGTCAGCAGGGTCAGCAAGCGCCGCCTTCCCCGAGGATACGAATCGATGCTCCGGTCTCGTCTCGAGCCCCGGCAATGATTACCAAACCGATAACACACGAAGACGCGACGGCGACGTTAAAGCGAAAGCCAACGCCGGGTCGTGGAATACTGTCGTCTGCTCGACCAAGGGGGGAGCTGCGGAGTCGGAGGAGCCCCATGGGGAGGCGGACTCCTGAGCCCACGATCGAGGTGACTCAGCCGATAGAGGGCACAGCTGTTGCCAGTAGCAGTACCGTCGGTAAGTTGAAATCAGTGGATGCTCATTCCTTTATTCATTATCGAATTCCGTTCAACCTTTCTGAAGAAATGCTGATTTCTTTTTTTCTTTTTTTCTCTTTATTTCATTCTTCCTCAGTTGCCAGCAGCAACGCCCCCGACTTGCTTCAACTCCTAAGCCGAACTGACTCAGGTAAAGCTGACAACTCAGAAACATCCACGGAAGACTACGTAACATGCACGGATACAAACTCAGGCACTGATAGTTCACGCATCGTTAGCGCAGGTGGCACCACGCAAGGTAGTGGTACGACTGGAGGAAACGCCGGAGACGGAAGTTCGTTCGAAAGCGCGTCGTCAATGTATAGCCTTGCCCGCGGCGAACTGTCGGTCGACGACCAAGTGCAAGTGTGTTCGTCGCCTCCGATCGTCGAGGAGACGTCGAGTGACCTGCCCACGACGTCTGTGGCTGAAAGCGAAGACAACGCGGCCAGCACGACGCCAAGGGTGAGCGTTGACTTCACGCATCAGCGCGAAGGTTCGTCATTTAGCAACGCTAGCAGCAGCAGCTCGGGTAGTTACAGCGTCGAGCAGAGCACTGACGTAGAGAAGCGTACCACGACGCCACCCAAGCCTGTTGCGTCAGTGGAGCGAGCCGCAAAGTCGTCTAAGCGTACGCCAAGATCGGAGGACGAGCAGAGCGAGCACCACGACTCGTCCTCAGGGTCGTACGAGTCTCCAGCTGAAGACGAAGACGAGTCGATTGCTGAGAATGTCATGGCTGATCGAAAGGAATGGACCGACGAAGAGAAACGAAGCAAGAAGAAAGGATTCAAACTGGATTTCTCGCCAATTGTTGACCCAGAAGATGAGGAGTATTCACCTCCTTCCTTGGGTGGGATGACAATACAAAGAGTCCATCACAAAGAAGGAGATTGGAGCAGGAAGTCTTCGGGACAGAGTGAGCGAAGCCGGAAAGAGGACGATAAGATTGCAAGGTCAGACTCCAAGGCCACCACGCCGGCTGGGGATGGGACCGAGAAAAAAGATAGAGACACAAACGGGAAAAGAGGTGCTGTACTGGCAAGGCAGACTCCACCGTCAACAACGCCTCCATCCACACAGGTACACATTCCACTTAAAAGATAATACGTAGAGATAGAAAGATAAAACTATATCTTCATGAATCTCCATGCCTCAACGCAGTTGGAACCAAAAATATTTCATGCATGTTGCAGAAATACGACATAATTTTAAAAACTAAATTATCACTATTAAAAATGAAACAAAAAATAAGTCAATGTCGCTCTATTATGACGTTTTTTCTTTTATTCATACGTTTAGTGGAGGTGCCGGTCCCTTCAATCTGCTTTGCATGCTGCGTTCAAGCGCAACGATAATGTCGAAGTATTGGTCGTTTCAGAGCAATACAGATATTTTTCCAGAACGTATACGCACTTAAGCGCAGCATCTCTGTCTTAGGTATTCAAAACTATTTCGATTCGTGTTTCCAGGCCGCTGCCAAGAAAGTGTTCCGCGAGAAAGAAGTGCTGACGCCCGGCATGGTGCGCAGCCCGGCGATGCACGAGGGATTCCGGGCGGAGGATTGGGGCACGCTGCAGCGATCGACACCGTCGCACACCCCCGACGAGCCGTGCCTGCACAATGTGATCGTGGCCACCTCGGACGAGTCCAGCTCGGGCCGCGCTACAGTCCCCGAGGGAAACGGAAACGGCGCGGGGTGCCAGCACTCGCCCAGGCGCCATCGGAGAATGCGCGAGAGTCCCCGTCGGAAGCCTGGCGGGAACGGTGGACGCAGCCCCACCGGTCCTCCGAGGTAACTGTCGCGGTCTACTGCCGTTATACCCTGGCTTTCTCTCTGTTAAACGTAGTATTGGCAATGATGACGAAGATTGTCTTCTTGGAAAAACTACATTGCGTGGGCACTAAATTCTTGGTGCTATAAAAATTATTTAACAGCCAAATGATGTTGTAGCGGAAAATAATTCGTATAACCAATTCACTATTTCATTACCATATTCTTCAGAATTCGTCGCAGAAGTGGTAGCGGCGAGGACAAAGCTCCAGCTTGCGCGAACGCAAGACGCCGTTCGTCAATTCCCGCAAAGTCTCCTCAAGGATTAGAAGTGGAACCAAAAGGAACTCGACTCAGTCCTCACCGGTACTCCAGGAGTCCAGGCAGTCCCAATCGACGGCACAAAGCTATCCGTTCGCCAAAGCAGGACGAAGGTGGAAAAGGAGCCACTAGTCCTGAAGGAACCGCGCAAAAAGCTCTGAGCGCAGAGTCCCTCCGATCCGTTAGTCCTGGCAGTGACAGCGTCTTTTATAGCGAAAATGCCGAGCACGGGAGCGAATCGTTAATAGATTGCCATCACTGCCATCACTGTGGGAAGGAGGTCGACTCCAAGAGCCAATCCGGCATAGAGGTAGGCATATTTTTTTAATCAATAATAATTTCATTATTCCATCTTGATTGTAACGAGTAAATAAACCCACACATAAACATTCTAAACTCGCAAATTATAGCATTGATCAGTCCATATACCAATATGCCATCAATGTCCTAATGTGTAATTCATTTTATGCAAACTATTTCATAAAATGCAATATCCAATACTTTAACATACTACCAATGCGCAATGAATAAATTATTCTCTCAAAGCATTGCCGATGGCTCCACAGACAACTTGTAACGACGCAGTTGAGTACCTTCAGTGTGCTAAGAGTATTTGCCTTATCATCCCTACCCCCAATCAATAGAGCATTTTCCTTGTAATACCTAAATGTGTTTCAAAATTATCCAATCTACCACAATTTGACTCAAGTGTTTGCTAAGAATTTGTTGGAATTTCACATAATCTTGCCGTGGATCGTAAAACGTTTCAAAAGTAGAAATCCTCTCAAGTTCGTTAGTGAAGATTATGTACAAAGTACAAACTCCACGTAATATTCCTACCACTCGGTTAATTTAATCCCTACTAGATAAATGAACTGAGCGTTAAATACCTGTCATCAGGACGAGGCAAGCAACGGCGCTAGTGCCAGTGGCAACGGCGGCCCGCAGCCCGACATCGTTCAGCCTCCTGCAGGATTCGCCGACACTCCCGAAGGACCTCGCGGCAAAGGACGTCTCTATAAGAAACAAGAAAAGCGGTTCCGATCAGAGGAGCGTTCAGGAGCCTGTGGCCACGTTGGACACGCTGAGAAGAAGCATCACAGCCGTTATCGCTGCGAGGGTGTGAGAGCCAAGTCCGAGGAACGGGGCAAGGAAGACAGGGTGAAACTGCGTCCTCTGGCGAGGTCAACGGACAACAGCATGGAGATGCTGAGAGGTTCTGACTCGAGTCCCAACGTGATGCATGGCAGTTCCGGGGAGCTGGTGGCTGAAGAGGAAGATGATATGGGTGTCTATGCGGAGTCGTATCGCAGCTGCAATTGGATCTACATCGGGGACACGGAAGAGATGCATGTGTGGCAGAAACCGGAATCGAAATCAAAAGGTAGCGAAATTTTCCAGCTGACCGTTATATTTATAGCGAGTATCAAACGAAACATAAGTTGAGGAAAGCGCGACTGGGAAATGTTGCAATAAAGTCAGAATTGTGTGCATTTTATAACAAGAATTTTATTTCCGGGTCGTTTGGAAATAATAGAATTGCAACATTTTATGAAGACTAAAATCTACGACTCTATTTGACTTAGGCAGTCGGGTCAGAATTCATGAACATGAATATGTTTTAGGACATTTCTGCTTGAAATAATTTTTTCAAGCCGTAAATCAAATTTATACATTATACAGCTTGCAAATTCAGCGTGAATCACAAGCATACCTTGGCACTTGATTTTGGAATTGCGTCCCAAAAATGCACCAAGGTGTTATGCTCGCAGTCAAATATAAACATAACATCATTGAGTTTATCGGTATAGTCGGAGGGTCAGCGTTAATCTTAAGCGTTCTACTACATGTGCAACATGTGGTAATGGTAGGTGCTACCCGATGGCGCTTGAGTCCTATTCTATTTATACTGAGAATATCGAATCATATGTATCAATCGTTAAGGTTAACATTAATAAAGATTAATTGATCTTAAACCAGTCTCAAATTTAAGCAATATCTGAGAAATATCGAAATAAAAATTTTCAACATTCGAAACGACGGTGACTTCATCTAAAAGCATCCTGCATTTTTGTCGGTAAAGCAGTAATTTGGCGGCTATTTTTAGCGAAAGCAGTTTAACATAAGCGTTATGGTAGTACGATAACATACGTCCATATCAAAATTTGACCTCCTGTCTTACAGATTGTGATAAAGGAGGCGACGATCCAGACGCCGAGAGGAGGGGATCTGGCGAATCGACGGTCTCAGAAAAGGATTTCAAGAAAAAGTACCAGGCCATCACTCACAGAATGGTCCATAGAAAATCTAGCGTGGAGATGTACAAGCGTCTGCAGTCTAAGTCGTTTGGTAGGAACCGTGCATGGGGGCCAGTCTCTGATGGCATTATCTTACTGTTGTATTCCGCATGAAAATATGGTTAGTGAACCCTTTTTTTGTAATTTAAACCTGAATACTCTTGCTTGGTTGTTTGTACAGTGTCTGCTTGTTTCTGTACACATTAAGAAATAAAATACGAATCTTATTAGTGTTTAGTTTCTTCTTGTTTTAATAAGCATCCTGAAGATCGTTGCCAAGGTAGGAATGTCTACAATTTAATGTAAAGAGAAGAATAATGTGAAGTGCAAAAGAGATATCACCGAGTGTTTCTTATTTACGCCGATGAACGTGCTTGACTTCTCTATTTTCTCAAAAGCTACTGGCTTCGTCCCAAATAATCTTTACCTTAGCATGAATGATATATGTATTCAAAATTAGCTATGGCATGTTTATTCATAAAGATGCTGCATTAGTTAAAATATGCGAAATTGCAGGCAATGGCAAACAGTATTCTACGGATTGCATAGCATACAAATTGGTACAATTGCTCAATGTCTTTCCTCCAACGTACCCTCACCAAACATTGCTTTTTATTAGGATTTTGTCGGTGACTATATAGCAATTAGTTTGCAAAGGTATGCATCTAAAAACAACACGCCCGCTACCCAATTATTGCGTTATCTTCAATCGAATACATTCAAAAGTGCCTAGCGAATAAATAATTGGGAATACATTCCTTTTCCTCGCCGCCAACACCATGCGTTCTGCGTCACCGTCACATGTGTGTATTCCACACCGGTCGAACAGCATCGCCTATATTATGATTGTTTCAAGTGGTGTTAAATATAGCAAGACGAAAGCACCGCCTAGAATAGAGAGCAAGGCCGGATACGTAACTCGGATCGCCGTGGTGTAGGCACAACGTCTCCGTAGGTGACGGTCGTCTTTTCGGTAGGCGCCAGTCGAAGCGAGACCGCCTTCAAGAAAACTTGCGGTAGAAATGCTCGCCAAATACACCCTAACATTTCTGCTGGTGTCGAATGCGACAGCATAAATCGTTAATAATTTTTGAATCTATTGACATTCGAAATGGGCTGTGGTACGTATTGATTGGCTTTATAAAATGTTATCATTATACCGAATAGGCCAGCTCTGCAAAATGTGACCTGGTCATAAATTTACCTTTCTTAGAACGTGTATACTTATGCCATTCAATGGCTGAGTTCCTGACTTATAATAGAAAATTAAAGTTCCTCGCTTTCTGCTGGCATTGTCCGAAATTCTCGCTATTGTTTGCATTTTTTTTCATTTTTTCCAATACATTTCGACTTGATTAACCGTTTTGTGGCGAATAATTACAGCTGATGTAGACGACATGGACTTGTCGCTAGCATCCCTGCGACAAGGCCTAGAAGAGGTCATCAAACAAATGCTGATGGTTTGGTGCAAAGAATCCGTTGCAATTAAACTAGTGTCAGCCCACCCTACCGGTAAGAAGTGTTTACAAGAAACACAGACACGTGGACGTGATGATACCTATGGCGTGCACTAACAACGTTAACTACAACGAGTGACAAGTTGCTATAACGCGTACTTGGACCCTAATATTAATTTCATTTTTCAATAAACAACGACTCTCTTTTTACCTTTACCTATTTTTAATCATAGTTACTTCAGCACGCAATCTTTATTTATGTGAGGTAGTGAGCGTGCGATTTCAATTTCTGCATCTGTGTTCCTAGTTGGCGGCATGCCACGCCAATGCTGTTCGGTACACGGCAGCTGACTTGATACACTCTCACTTTCGGGTCGTGTTTGACTCATCCAGCCACCATACAGGCAGTGCACCAAATATTTCACCGACAATTATTTTTAATTTAAGAATTGTAAATTGAGTCCAAGACCGCGAATAAACTGAAAGTCTTAGCCTGTTATGTTTTTGAAACACGTAAGATATTTAGAGCACGTTTATTGGCAACTATTTTCGTGTATTTTGACGGCGACGGTCCGCTTGTTTTTGTCCGCAGAGAGCGATAAAACGGTGGTCGTATGCCGGGAGTCCGGAGAATTTGGGTTTCGAATTCACGGGTCCCGCCCGGTGGTGGTATCAGCCATCGAGCCCGACACACCCGCCGAGACTTCGGGGCTAGAGGTTGGTGACATAGTCATCTGTGTCAATGGCGTCAATGTGCTGGAGATGTCACATTCCGACGTCGTTAAGCTGGCTCATGCAGGTAACGATTACAGGGAAATCTCACACGAATTTATACGAACTTATCCTAAAATAAAAATACCTAACAACAGATGTCGGCTGGAGCACTTGATCTGCACAATCTGGATTTCTGAAACTATAATCTAAAAAATGTAGAGTCTTGGATGTTTCACTGGCTCATTTTATTTACTGACTCTGCATTCTGCTCAAGTCAGAGTTGCTGGATTATTGTGCATTATGCATGCGTATTTAATTAATCGACTCTGCAATTTCAAATTCAGCGTCAAGAGTAAACTGCGAAATTCTTTGGTTCATTTTGTCTACCGACTCTGCATTCTGCAAAAGTCAGAGTCGCTGGATTGACTGTGCATTATGTGGGCGTATTTAATTAACCGGCTCTGCAATTTCAAATTCAGCGTCACTGGATAAATTGTGAAATTCTTTGGCTCATTTTGTCTACCGACTCTGCATTCGGCAAAAGTCAGAGAGGCTGGATTGATTGTGCATAATGTATGGCACAATTTAGTCAGAGTTGATCATTCTACATTCGAGATAATTAAGTACAATATTCAATGGAGTAATATGAATCAATAAACAATATATTACACGGTTACTCCTTCTTTTAACTGTACGACGTAAATTTCGGCAAACCTGATTTTACTATCCCTTATTTTTTTCAACAAATCTGGGTTTCACAAGCTAACATAATGTTGACCTTGACCCCAGGCTCCGACACGCTGGAGCTAGAGGTGGCCAGCACTTGCAAGGCCCTGACCCCCGTGGTGCGCGAACTAGGAGCAGGAAGCCCTCTCTACTCGGGCTACCTTTGGAAGCTGGGTGGCGGCGGGGGCGGCAGGAACGGCGACAAGTGGGTGCGACGGTGGTTCTGTCTCAAGAGAGACAACTGTCTCTACCACTACAAGAACGAATCGGAAGGTCAACCTTTAGGTAAAGTGATTTCCAATCTCTTATTTAATTGCAAAGTAAGCTTCTCCTAGCTCTTCCATGACTATTTTGTAACCGTTACAAGATAGGTTTTGAGTAGTGGGTTTTGGGTTGGGTAGTTGGTTTTAGATTTTTGGTGGTGTGGTGGTAGTCTGCACTGGACGTATGGCTTTCATGAAAGCCTGAAAAGTGCAAAGTTCAAGAAATCTACTTCGATTCTAGATATGGTTTTGCGATTTCATATTAATGGATCTTGTTTGCTTCCTTCACCACACCAAAGAATCTATACCGATCTACTTTATAAATCAGGTTTATTATGGAATAGTTGGTAATTGCTAAAATTATGGCGAGATTCAAAAGCCTCTGGAGATGTTAAAGGCGGTTTACCATCAATTCAACACTTATTTCTACTTGCCTGCACTGCACTCATAACTAGTAACCCGTATCAACACTATCTTAATTATCAGGTGATAAATGCAGGTGAATGCAGAACCGACGGCATCTTCATACACTTTGCTATGCTACGCATGCGCTACAATACGAAAACTGTGCTGTTCTAGGAGCTCTCATGCTGGTCAACTACACAATAGACCGGACACCGGAGAGTGGACGTCTCTTCAGCTTCCGGTTGGGACGAAGTGGAGGAAGCGGATTGCATTTGGCAGCAGAAGCGGAAGAGTCTGCAATCCGGTGGTTGGCAGTCATCAGCCACTCCATCGAACGCAACGCCCAGACGGAAGAATGGCTGGACATTAGCAAGAGGAATCTGAAGTTGTCAGCTACCGCTGTCTCCCAGCCCGACTGTTTTGGACATCTAATGAAACTTGGAAGGAAATGGAAAGGCTGGAAGAGAAGATATTGCGTGTTGAAAGATGCTTGTTTGTATTTTTACCCGGAAGCGTCGTCAGATAGTGCGATAGGTGAGCTTTGCATTAGCACTTATAGATCGTGGAATACCAGTTTACGATGTTTTGAACGGAGAAGGGATTTACTTACTGGATATTAGCATGTTTATTGCATACAAAATGATTACCTTTGAAATGCAGTTGTATTGTCTTACAACTTAGAGACAACTCGTACTTAGTGGCAACGTACAACTGCTAACGTAGTCAACAAGTTGAGTTGAACGTTGATCAACGAAGGGTATTGGATGTATAAAGCTTCCACAAAAAACTTAGTACCTCCTCATATTCCGAAGACCAGTTTGTAGTTATTTAATTGAGGTAACTAGCGAATTAAAACCATTTTGTCTTCAGGAATGGCTTGCCTTCACGGTTACCGCGTGCAGAACTCAAATGCAGGTGGCAAGCGTTACGCGTTCGAGGTGATCCCTCCGGAGCCAAAGCTGAGGCACTTTTACTTCCACACCGACTCCGAAATGGAAAAGAAACGGTACGACTTTGTTTTTGTAATACTGCGGGCGAGAAAGAATCTTAAAATTAGATTCCCATAGACGAACGAAGTTGAGTGTTCGCCAACACGTCGACAAGTATAATTAGTTTCTTGACAAGTTCAAGAATGGAATGACAAACTCGAACAGAACTTCAATTATCCGTTCGGCGTTTCGATAATGGAGACTAATTGGAAGTTGTATAATTTGGGAAAAAACAGCGGTTATGACTGTTCCTATATATGCTTTTAACGTTTAGTGAAGGTTGTTTAGGATAAGAAGAACGAACTTAACTGGCCGACACATCTTTCTTGTCTATTGGCTCTGAAGGGCGAATTTGTCAGCATTTTTTTTTATATTGTTATCCCGAAGAGTCAGCAGAGGACAAAATTACTTCAGCAAGTATTTTAGGCAACGCTGTGTGTGCCTGCCCGAACCAAACGCAGTTTAGAAGGAAAAGTATCACTCTAGTCCCTGGAAGAAAGGGAAAAAAAAAGTCTTTATCTGATAATCAATCTGTTTCAGGTGGCTAGCTGCTTTGGAGTATTCAATCGACCGGTGGATCAAAGTAGGATGACGAAAGTGTATCGGATGTCACAAGGGCATCAAGAAGAACGACCAACCTAGGACCTAGCGCGAGCTAAACCGAGTTCCCAAACTGTTGCCAAAGGTGTGTACGATATCGTATAAATCTAACTAAACTATAAAGGTAAGAGAGCACACCAAAATATCGATACAATGATTAGGTACTAAAATTACTCGAATACGACATCATGCGTTATACAAATTTATAGAAGAAAATTGTAATTTAAAACAATAATTTGACGTTACATAGGATATAATTCATAGTTTAGAATGCTAATGAACTGCCATGGTATACCATATAATATTATTATAAAATATTTATTATTATAATTAAAATTTAATAGAAACAAAAAAGTAAACTGGTTCCAACTTGAAAATCATATAAGATGTGCAGCAAGGTACATCATATCTGCGGGCAGTTTGACAACTTTTAAAGAAGAGATACATTTTCACAATAATATTACTACGAGAAAAATGTTGTATATTTACAATGTGTGTGTGATGTTTTTAAAAACACTCTTCTCACATTTGGTCATGTAACTCGGCAAGAGATGAAGTGAAATCATTGTGACATTCGCAGTCGAAATGGAAGTAGGAATGGAAGTAACGCACAAAAATAACTGTATTGTTTCAATGTTTATTTGATGTGTAATATTCTAATCAAAAGGGTTGCCTTTCTTGTCGAAATAAAGGTTGACTGTGAACTTACTGGAGGTGTAATCATAAATAGCGACATATATTGTTGTTGTTCATTCATTCAAAACTTGCGTGAACCCCGCGGCTCGTGGCTAAAAGCGTAAATCAACGTAAAATATTCTAATTAGTACCCATTTAATTGGATTAGACTGGTAGTGTGTTTACTTTTGCGATTTTTATTATATTATAATGTTATATACCTGTTATTATTCATTGTTAAACAAACGAAGAGAAAAAAACACGGATATAAAAGAAAGTAATTTGTACGTGTAGAGATTTAAATAAATAAACAACAAAGCATTTAAATGGCAGCGTGCGTATTTGCCGAACGTTGGCTCTAAATAGAGTATTAAAAGTGTCAATCATCTGTGACTGGCTGCCATTGAGAGATGTGCAGTTTAGTTTTCTATGATTATCATAAATATTTGCCTGTATTGTCAGTTTTCTAGTTTCACTAGAAAATGAGAGTTACTTTTATTAAGAAAAGCTCAAATAAAAACCACAAGACTTGAGATAAAAAAAAGCGGGTTAAAACCACACGTTTAAAAAAAAGATGCGAGAAATTTCATTACTAATAAAAAATACCGCTGTTTTACCAAGTTTTGCAACCAAAAATGGTGTTTAAATCACGAAATAATTGTTAAATAAAACCCCTGTGCAACAATTCCTGAAAATCATGTCAGTCCAAAACTTCCTCCTCTGTTTCCGAACCGTGTTCTAAGATATCTTTCAATTTTAAATATTTGAATATTCGAACCGACTGCCCATTGCCGGCATCTGTTCAGCCGGTATTGAACTGAATGTACAGTTCAGAATTTTGCTGTTAGGTGGCGCAAGACACCAGGAAGACTTTTCCATCCTATCCTATTAGCGCACCAACATCAACTCAGCTAAGCAACAGAAGTGATGGAAGATAGATTCATGGATACGGAATGCTCTCCAAACTATGGCTGTACTTTTACAAAAACACGAAAACATACGAAAGTATACGAAATGTATTAATTTCTTATTAATATTTGTCTTTACGTTAGAGAAAAGCAGCAACTTGATAAGCAAAATGAATGCTCATCTGAAAGAATGTGGGGAAATTTAACACACCTTTCAGGAGACTTAAAATGTATTTAACTTAAATTCTAACATTCCAGATTCACGGCGTCCAAAGTAAAATCCTACCCCTGACGAAGTAAAAAGTCTGCACAAGCACTACACCGCTGTCATAAATTACCGAGCAATTTGCATTTTTTATTTCCACAGCTACGATAAAAAAAATGGGCGGTAAATGCGTTTCAAAGCGATGTCCCCCATGTCAAAGGGCAACTGTGGCAGATGGATCTTCCAGCATCAACAATAGCAGGCGCTCGGGTGGAGGGTGACAGCATCATGTGATAAACAATTTTCAGTGGCTAATGATTTAAGATTGTACACAGGATAAGAATCCGCCATTTGAAAAGGCATCGTTTCATGTTCTCACATTGTCAACGGCGTTGTGCGACCAGATTAATGTTTTGGACTTTGGCTGTATGAATGTCTATCCCCTAATGAGATATGAATAGAATTTGATCTCTGACATGTTCAATCATCCCTCAAAATGCGACGAATCCAGAGGGTTCTTCATCGACTGTCAATTCCATACTTTTGCAGGACGCCCAAATTTGCACAATCTGGATTTCTGAAACTATAATCTAAAAAATTTAGAGTCTTTGATGTTTCACTGGCTCATTTTATTTACTGACTCTGCATCCTGCTCAAGTCAGAGTTCCTGGCTTATTGTGCATTATGAATGCGTATTTAATTAATCGACTCTGCAATTTCAAATTCAGCGTCAAGAGTAAACTGTGAATTTTGTTGGCTCATTTTGTCTACCGACTCTGCATTCTGCAAAAGTCAGAGTCGCTGGATTGATTGTGCATTATGCAAGCGTATTTAATTAATCGGCCTTGCAATTTCAAATTCAGCGTCAGAAATTTCCATCTGTTTATATTCTTTTTTTTAAACGACAATAACTCCAAATTTCTAGTAATTTTGCGCTGTCGTTTTTGGGCTTCGTTCCTGACCAATCGGGTTAGTCTTAAATTCCTTGTTATACAAGCAATACAGCGAACTAGCAAATGTTTGCCTTATTCAAATTCATTTCTGAAATATGAAAGTGGATAGACGGTAATTAAAAAATAGAGGCTAAGTGTAAGCCATATACCCGGAAATACACTTCTGTGTAACCTAAAATTCCGCAAATTCTGAAGGGTTAGAATGGTGCTAAATGATTTGTATGCTTACTTTTATATGAAAAGCGTAAATTATATTAAAAACAGGATCAGGTACCTAAATAATATGACCTTATTGCATTCGTACAGGTCATGCTGCTTTTTTTTAGCATAATGTGCATTAACCCATAACGGCGTTTGAAAACAAATTTCCACAAAGCATGAATGCATCAGCCACGCGCCAATTGAAGCATGAGTCAAACGCAAACAGCGCCCCACGGTTTAATGGGCATTTCGGGTCAGGTGTTAGATTCGGTCAGTTACGATACGACAGCAGCAAGTAGCCGATTTGTGTGCGGCTCCCTGCGATGCATAAACTGCCAGACTTCCTTCTCCCTGCCTACATGAGGTACTCAAAATCAAGTCTCTTAGACCAAGGGTCAGTCGCAGACCGTTCGCTGTTTAGGACCAATCTTACCCTGGGCAAGAAACATCCCTTCCGAAGAACCACCTACATGGTTTACAGGTGCTAAGAGCTGGAAGACTAATTCTAATGATTTATTCATAACAGATTTTGAAAGGTACCATTTTTAGGGACATTGGCCTCTGGGCAAAGTGGTCGTTTTGGTGCCCATGGATTTAATTTGATGTATTTCATACCGCTATAAGAGTTTGATCGCTTCGGGCTTTCCCAGGCCTCGTATTTTGGGTTTATTATATCTATAAATGGTGGATTTCATCATGCGTTGTCATACACACGAGTTCTCGTCGGTTCTGTCGACGGTCATGCTGCGTTTCTTTTCATAACTGGACCCTTGACTGAACTCTAATTTACAGACAAGTCTAGTCTACAGATCCTAATATGATATTAATATTATGAACCTATTATAACTAAATCGGACTGAAACACGGGTTTAATTAATGAGCGAACATCTCTTACATTAATATTAAAACTGGTTTGAGACATTGGACAGTAATTTTGATCGATCAGACAGAAGTAAATTGATTATATCGGTGGTCAGATTGAGGTCCAGAGCATGGATGACGCAGACTGATCGTCTGATTCGCAAGTCAAAGGTATTTACGCTGTGTACGTCGATTCATTAATATGTGTCATGTCGTCGAATGAGATGGATTGTTCCAGAGCTTCGACGCAGCGGGGCGTCCTTTCGCGCCCTGCGAGGTTTTGCCGCCAGGACCACGTTTCAAACGCACGGGTCTTCCGACGCTTTTAGTGCCAAAATGCAGCGAAATTCATCCTGTTGATCAAGTTTCATCAATAACGAAAACGTGCTTCTATATTTCTTCTTTTTCTCCACGGGTTTCGAGGGTTTTTTTAAACCCGTGTTTATATATATATATAGGTACGTTCTGCGTGTGGTCGCTACGAGCCATTTGTAAAGAAATGACAGGCCAAAGCTAATGACAAAATGATAGGTCTGAATTGGAAAAATAACACCATTGTGGGGCTGAGCATTCCAATTGCTCTCCGCACTTGTTAATTTTGTTTTAAATTCCGTTAGATTTTGTACCGTGGCAATCTCGTGGCATGCCCGTAAAAAAACGAAAAAAAATCTCAGGAGAAATTACTTTACCATTACGATTTGTAAAGAGAGTTTTTGTTTCGTGTGTCTCATTATCGTGGTAATCACATTATAATACATACAGACGCGCACTCAATGCTCCATCAAATATTCTTTGTAGCGCGCATTTTCTTTTGTACCTATAGCAGCCAACTCCTGTGCTTTGGACGTTCCCTGATGCGGGAAGCTCAAAGCTCTCGGCACATACGAGCGTCCTTTGTTGTAATTTGCATTTATATACGGGTTACTTATTTTTTTGAAACAAGTATTGTGTACCCGATCCCACTAATTAACCCACCACATCACCGATTGCATTATTAAATTGCACGGTGCCTCCATGATCGTTTTCGCATATCATTATTGGCTGTAGCCAATACTGTCAGCCAGAAGTAACCCCAATTACCTATTCAGGTCTCGAAGTCGAAACTAAACTATCCCCATGCTACACGTCGAACGGAAAACACAATGCGAGTGTACAGAGGACCAATTATGTAACACCATTATACGCAATTGTTACTTTTCTAATTATATTCAAAACTCAAAAGCCTAGCACTTGTTGATCACAATGAAATTATACGGAGCTGATAATATCATTTGCAATATTCCGTTGATGTAGCAGCCACTTACATGCAGCCATCATGATTGGAATTAATTACAAACTTGATGGGTATCTGTGGAATATAAAACAAAATGCTCCTTGAGACTTTTTAAAATCACCCTGCCACCTGGCTTGTCTTGTCTTGGTCTTGCTTGTGTTTCGTGGAGAAGCCGAAACTGCCCCATTACGAACACGCGGTGGAAACGCGGAGGATAATTTTACGCCTTCCGTTTCGATCGAAGACGGTGGAAGAATTGGTGCGTTAGTGAGGGTGTAGGAAAGGTATTGATAGATCGCTCCCCGTGCAGCCGTGTAACCGTAGAAGTCATTATATTGGATCACAATAATTTTGTAGCAGATGGCGTATAAATCTTGGAAAAAATACACTTTTTTAAGCTGTCGACACATTGATGCGTATATTATTTTCGTTATAGAAATATATCTACTTGAATGTAATAAATATATCTGCAACAAGAATACAAATGAAAGCAGGTGAGAAAATAATTGGGGTCTTGTCCAATTTTTTGTTTTCTTTATTATTTTATTACTTTGTAGTGTAATAATGTAATGAGATACGGAGCTGATCGACTCAAACGAGAATGAGGAGGATTGTTTTATACGCTACTTTGAAGAAAGGTATGTCAGCTGAGTTGCATCTTGGCGTTGTGTTGGTTATCAGAATAGATTATTTATTCATCTACGATTTTCTGCAGTACTTGCCTGCCCTTTTTAATCATTTCTCCACCCAACTACAGTAAAGTCTGTTATTTTTAGCCTTGCAAATAGACTAGTATTAAAGTTGAAATAATTATGCCTAATGATAGTACGAAATAATAGATCTAAGAAGACGAACAAAGAAACAAAATTTGTAATTTTAGAAGATCCCAGCAGCACAACCCTTCATTCTTTATACCTTTTTATAATCAAGATTACAAAATACCAAATTCAATCGGGTCTCGTCACTCTTCAAGTTATGGGATTGAAGCCCCCAAGACGTATTTTTACTATAACAAAAACTTGCGTAGAATATTGTTGTATACCCCAATTTAATTTTTCACCTTCGATCTAATTTATTCGAATTGATGGTAAGATTTGGTAGGTGTAACCAAGACTCTTTTGTAACTGAACTGCCGAGCCAGCAGGTATCTAGGCTGGCAAACTCTCCGAGGAGACACACACCAAGAGTCTCTCTCTTACCTTTCTCTCTCAGATTCGTTATAAATCCAATGCTGCGTTCTTCGTCGCACTTTGTTTTCTAGAGAAGAAGAACGCCTTCGGCGTACAACGAGAAGAAAAGAGCTGCACGTATAGAAAAAACTTGCCCTCGACTCTTTTTTTAAGGCAATCTAGACCCCAGTCGCGTCTAACTTGCTGGCCGTGTCTGCAAAATCCCAACAGAACACACCGTCACTGTGCTTCAAAATTATAAATTAATGTTATTAAGAATCAACACACTACAAGCTACGTTTCCTGCAGGTCTGATTTTCTAAACCAATGCTGGACACACACTTTTCCAATGACTTTTCTTTTAGATGGAGAGAGTACGGATATTAAACGACTTGTGGTCCAGCTATTACCAAGTTGAGCTCGACCTGGACATAGCTACACTCCATCCAGCTTCTTACACACGGCTTCGGGTTTTTGTGGTGTGCTCCGAATACCAATCAGAGAGCACCGAGATTTCAGAGTCGGAAACTATAATCCCTGGATCAAAAACGTTTGACTTTTATTCTGGTACTTGATTTCGATTAGAAGATAAACGGCGTACATGCATCTAATGGGACTTGTTCGTAATTTCATTACAGTTGTAAAGCTTGCCAACATAATGGATACTCTCGACAGTTAGCAGAGTTATGTGCGAAACGGGAAACGTGGCATTTTTGGTAGTCACACAAATAGGTGCTAAAGAAGTGCAGAGACAAAATAACGCCACTGACCAATTTGTATTTCTTTGTAATGTTGCACTCTCAGAAATTAAGTCATAAACCTTTCGTCAACCAAAATAACATCTTAACCTATCTATGAGAACAAAGTTGACAACATTTGCAACAAGCACCCACGGTCCACTTCGATTTCGAAAATGTCGTGATTTTATTCAATTTCGTCAAGCGTGATTTAGATATGATTAGTCTCTTTCCGTGGCCATTACACGCATATTCTGGACATCCATCTTGAAATAATTAATACCTACTTTAGATTGCAATTATTAGACAGGTGACCGTGCCTTACATTATCCAAAAGAGGTAGGCCAGAACATGACAGGGATGCATGCATAGGGGACTCCCATAGGCTGTTACGATCAACAGAACAACAAGCGCTCAATTTCCCTCATCCTGTACAAATAACAATCGCTTGCTAATTAGCCAGGAGATAGAGGGAGTTATGGTAAAGGTGGCAGAAAGAACTAGTAGCTCAACCAACTTCCGCTCACAATTTACAAGTCAGGAAGCCTTCTGTCTTCACCCATCCCATGGCAGGCCAACCTCATCATTTTCAATTTACCCACGATCCAAAAATCGTGAAGAAAATCAGGGGAAAAGGTTACCGATGGGGATGGGTTTAGCCAGACAGATCAGTTCGATCATTTATCTGGGTGTCCCTGGTTTTGAAATGACAATAGACGACCGCACCAACAAAGACACCTCCTAGACGTCGAGAGCTGCGAAGCATGCACAGGTGCGTCGCTCGTATTGTTTCTTGTCTGGTAGTAGAGTGTTTCTAGGCAGACTTAACTAAAAAGTGAAGCCGTGTGGCGCAGCGGCGGCGGCGGCGGCGGCAGCGGCGGCGGCGTCGACGGCGGCGGCGGGCGGAGCTTTGCTTGAGGTAGCGATGCGGCGGGAGCGAAGAGAAGCTAGACTTGATCTGCAGGTAGCACAAGTTAGCTGCCTTCGTCCTGCGCAGCATCACTGACGGTCGGATCGTGTGCCGCTCGCCACAGCTTTGTTAGCCCGCTGTTTATGATTCGCGCTTTGACGCAGGGAAATAGAAAAGCGGTCGATTTTCGGCGCGGAAAAAGTTGATATTGTTTTTTTTATGTGTGACGGTGAAAGTGACGATGGGTTAAATTGTGTTTTTCATTTGATTTGATTTGAAATATGAAATTTCGAACAGCAGTGAGTTGGTGTATAATGTTGAGTACAGTGAACAGTGGTGTTAGTGTTTAAAAACATTGTTTTTGTGATTTTGTGACCATTGTTTCTACGAATTTCTTGGATTTTCTGACGCTTATTAAACGATTAAATAACAATTTTGTATCAAAGGAAAGAGTTAATAGTGCAATGCTAATAGCGTGTGATATATTTCTGGAAAACACTTTCAACTTGGATTAAATCGCCGTCAATGAGGTAAAATATTATTTAAATAATAAATACGAAATGATCAATCATAACCCTGGTATTAATTAACCATTGTCTCACTCGCGCATTGGAGTTCCTCGTCTGAATTCTACAGAAAAGGTAAACAGAAGCCATGTAACCTCATTGATATTAAAACTAGATTCCCACACAATAGCTTTGAAGCTTTTGATGCATGTCTGAAGTTTTTTTCAACCGACACAAAGGTGCCTTTTAGGGGCTGCAGGGTGATGATTTTAACTACACTTTTGTTAGGATAAAGTTGACAGCCATATTGAATTTTATTACGTAGAGGCCCCCGTCTTGGCAGGTAGCCATTTTGGTTGGGCAGGTGAGCATGGAAAGCGTTGCCTTCACGAAAACAGAGACAGCTATAGCTGTGAAAATCAATCACACTGTGCACACAACATGCAGACAGCGTTGATCACCAAACGACGTCTCGTGTCGCCATCCCTAATAAATAGCAGGAAAGAGATGCCACTCCTGCTCAGATTCAAGTTCTGTAATTACGTGAGCGAAATATACTACATGCTTTATCTTAAGGAACAGAAGCGTGTCTTTGTGTCGGTAATTAGATATTTTAATTAGTTTTATAGCAGGAAAAAAAACACGATTTAATAGGATTATATGGTATGTCGTAGAATGGAATTATTCAATTGTACGTCTGAATGCGACGTGGTCGACTCGACGGCGTTACGCAAATGTAGCAAGTGCGTCGTTTTGTCTTTCCACAGACGTCACGAGCGAAGTTGTGAGTTCGCTTAGCCGCAATGCCGATCGAAGGAGGCGAGACGGCGTCGGGGAGCGGCGCCTCTTCCTCGCGCGACGACGCACTTCCGCTCCAGCTGTCTCGATCCCGCGGCTCCGACGCCGGCTTCCACCACAGCTTGGCGTCGCCTGGAGCCAGTGGCGTCCGTTCTGCCACGTCGGCGTCGGGACGCTCGGGCATCATATCGTCGAGGAGCGGTGGGGGATTCGAAGTGTCTACATTGGCGTCGTACCACCACCACCTCGCCGCAGCAGCTGCGGGAATGGGAGGAGGACTCTTTACGTCACCTGGTTCTGGAGGAATGTCCCACCATCATCGAGAGTCTTCCGCGTTTGTGCCCGTCGTACCGTCGCGATTTGTCGGTTATGGAGGTGATCTGCACCCTTTGATATCAGCCGAGTTGCTCCAGCAAGCGAGTTCCGGCCGGGAAGGCGGGAGTCGCAGTGAGGAGCGAAATAAACATGAGGAGCGCAGCGGGGCGCCCGGGTCTAGTGGAGGCGGCGGTGGATCGTCTGGAGGAGGTGGTGGAGGCGTTATCGCGTATTCGGGAGTGCGAAAAGCAGCGAGTTTCGACTTTATGTCGCTGATGGCCGACAAGAGAAAGGAGCTGGCTCTCCGCGAAGAGGCCGCGTGCGTGGCAGCTGCAGCTCACGCAGCAGCGGCTGCCGGACTTTTGCTACCGCACCACCACCGAGGGCAGCCGCCGCCCCCGGGCATTCTTGAAGGTCTCGGATCTCAACCACCCCCTCCGACCTCGCACCACCCGTATGGACCTCCGAGTGGTCTCTTCGGTCCCGGCTCGGTGGCTAGTGGAGGCCCGGGACAATTCCCCTTTCCCGGAGGCTCTTCGGGCATGTACAATCCCGGGCCGCATCATCCACATCTGGATCGACGACTCCTGCGCGCGCCTGGAAGGGCGTCGAGGCCCAAAAAGCAGTTCATCTGTAAGTTCTGCAACCGGCAGTTCACCAAGTCGTACAACCTGCTGATCCACGAGCGAACGCACACTGACGAACGCCCCTACTCTTGCGACATTTGCGGAAAGGCGTTCAGGCGACAAGACCATCTCAGGGATCACAGGTAAATTGCGTCGTGATTAAAGCGTGCATGATTCTATTTGAACTTGGGTTTCGTGGTGATTTAACTTGTTGTATCTATAGTCATTACTTTTTTTTCTGCGTTCTGAGGGGTTTTTGTTTTTCATCCCTAGTCTGCAGTAATTGCCTGTGAATTCAGTAAAATCCTCTTTCTCCAGATTATCTCTTGTCTCTAGGTGTAGAATTTTCTCAAAAGATCACCTGTTAATTGGTCTGAAACCTCCATCACGTTTGGTGTCAACAGCTAAAGCCCTGCAGACCAACGCGTGAGCTGGCAGAAATGTTTCAAATTGAGAACGCTAATGTACAATAGCCATAATAATCGAGCCAATTTCTTCGTGAATCGATTCACAGTAACGGTAAAATCTGACACTTGCAGTAACCAGACGATCTCTATCGGATTCATGACTGGCCGTGCACAGAACATTACCGTACAGCGTACTTCTTTTATTTTCATCTCAAACTTTGATGGCGCTTTTAGGTCTACTGATGCATGCATCTAATAAACGATAGACAAGATATCAGCGGTTAGTACAACATACCGTCATATCTCGACCACTTAACAGTGGAAATTGTTGTTTATTGTGGTCATTATCAAACAAATAGGACTGTAAAAGTAAAACGTTAAGTATATAAATATAAAGAGTGCACTCCGGTAATCATCACTCGTAGAATTTACTTTCGCATAAAATGGTCGCAAAGTACACATTATTGGCATGTAAATGAAGAGGCGTTGTAGTTCCATGTCCTCCGGTTCCTTAGACATAATGCCTGAGATTGCGATCGAGTGCAGCAGTCTGTGGCTGTTAAACAAGGAGGCATCTTGTTGCTGGTTGCTGCTGCATTCCAACTCGGACGGAACGAGAGCATGCAGAATGGAGCCGATGGACGCTCGGGTGAAATTGTGCTGGACCAACTGAAGATCACACACAGAGCACATACACTGTTGGATTCGAGTACAAAAACGCACTCTTGATGTGTTAGAGAATTTTATGTTCTCTGTACTGCTGCTTATACGGAACAGAAGGTTCGAGAAGTATCTCATGCGTTGCCTTGACCGAACCAAGGAGTGTTGACTGAGGGGCTTGTCACAAAAAAAGAAAAAAAAACATGTAAAGGGTTGGTCATCAAAAAAGTATACACGGATTGTGATTATAAAATTCCACTGGCCAGTCTAAATATCAGTATTTTGACCCCAAAGTTACCCAAGAGACAAGATTTTTATCTCAGGCGTGCACCTCACGTTTGTGTTTGACCATCATCACAAGACAAAATGTATTCATGAGTCTTTTTTTTAATATTATTATTTCGATGGTTATCAAAATCATTTTTATCACCATCATCATCTTACATAATTATCGATTGATTTACATATTCATCAATCGATTTGATTTCGGCTCTGACTTTATTATTCGTAACTAGTAATTAATAGCTGGGCATGAGATGCCGGCCATGAAACGAAAGCTTGATCGCGTAGGAATGCTCGTCCGTGTGCCCGTGAGATTTTAACCTTGACTACGAGCTGTTGGGACGCTGGACTCAGCACGCGGTGACGCCATCGCGGTGTAGCCAATGGGGATGCCAGCATCCCGTACCATACACTAGTTATTGACAAATTACGCTTCTTTGATGGACACTTTCAGATCTTCGCGAATTGATAACGTAGCATAGAGACAGAATAGACAGATGGGTATTAATCGTGATAACTTTTAGGGCAATTCAGATTGGTTATCACCTTGTGATTGAATTGAGTTCTTCGGCGGCGGCGGCGGCGGTGGTGGGAGGGAGGAGCGATTGCCAAGCGAGATGTTGAATTCTGACTTAAAGCACGTGGCGAAAAGAAGAGGCACGACCATCGCTTTTCACGCGTCTCTGATGTATCTCCGTCTCTGATTCCAAGCCACGAGGCCTTGCATTAAAAAAAACATCTAGAAGAACGGTGTGGGAGTCATCATCGATGTAAATCTCGAAAGTTTTTGTTTTGTTTTGAATAGTTAACTGAATTATATCTGAAATTGGCCACCAAAAATTCGAATTCAATACAAAGGACGTACTTTCTACATTACACTGCCCATGAAAATAAGCTAATAACAGAATTAAATTGAAGTTGCTTGCACGTTTATTCTCAACTTTTCGTAACTGGCAAACAGTACAGCGATGAAGATAGCGTGTTTTTTAATCGACATTCAATCTGACAGAGAGTAGCAGGCCATCCGATTGATATTCAAGCTCCCAACCCAAGCACAGCTGTTTTTGTAACCAATATCTCGGGGAGCTGATACTTTTAGGGGCGTAGTAATGGATTATTATTTATCACTTAGTGACATAGTTTTGTTTTCAACAGGATTAGCTATTTCAGTACACTGATAATTAATTTGTGATATATTGATCGCATTTCTTTCAAATCAAACAATTTATAGCCATTACTGGAGTGTAGTTCCTTATTTGTTCGGTATATCTCCAAAGGCTCGGTGTAATTACTGTCGCCCTTTTATTTGCCTGAGTTCCTCAACCACGCAAGGTAACCCGATCAATTGAGCTTGTCCTCAAGTAAAAAACTAGAGTGGCAGTCTTTGATAACAGAAGTTGCGAATCAACTTCAGGCCTCTTTTTTGTGCGACGCTCATAGCAAGTTTATGCTTGACCAATCTTCTGGCATGACTTGACGCAAATTCCTCACAAATTACGGTCGCCGGGATTCAAGTTATAACATCAATTACGTCCCCTTCTCTCAGTCGCAACCTCTTTGACAATTTCTGATTTCCGAGAAGAATTCAGCACGGCAAAAATTATCATGCGTTCTTAATTTGATTCTGTAATAGTCTAAAAATTCCTTTTTAATTGCGTTTATTTGAGTTCGTTGCAGGAGACATGTTTCATTTTTGACATTAACGACGCTTGCTGAATTACCAGCCATTTTTAAACGGGTTTATAAGTAGTGGTCAACCCTAAATAAATAGGTATAAATTAATTTTATTAAAAACCATCGTTACTGTCATGGTTATTGCCAGTTATGGTGTTACATAATACGGTCCTATGGGAAATTTCACCTTCTGCTCAACAGTTCGCTCGTCTCTAAAATATGCGTAAATAAATTTGAAAAAACCGGGGCTACTCTTTCCCGAGTTTATTGGTTTTTCATGCACGTCAGACCAGATCATAAAAGTTGCGCCTTTTGAAGAGTTACTGCAAGTTTATTGATGACTTTACCAGACCCTTGTAACTACTGTTGTTAACGAAATGCGGCTAAGATGCATCTGTAAAAACTTTCTCAGAAGACACTTAAAAAATATGGTGGCAAAAATAAAATAGATGGCTTATCATTTTTTACAGAGAATGCAATAAAACTGGAAGTGTAAACCGCAATGCTTTTGCCCATCAACTTCGATCACCTTGTAGAAAAATCGTCTGGTCAAACCACAGGTCAAACCACGCCATCGTCTTCAATGGCATGTTTGTAGTAGAAGAATTTAATTACGAATCATTGCATAGTGCACTTAGGCGAAGAGAAACCTCCTTGTATAGCCGCTGTTGTTCAGGTGTCACGTACTTCGCGTACGGGTACTTCTAGGAACTATCTACAAAGAGAATAGAGATGCTAACCATTTTAAGAAGCCGAATAGAAGTTTCTTGTGCGGTTTTCCTTCTCCTCGCCCAGGTTATTTTCATCTCTGAGATATCATCACGACAATTTTGATTACTTTTCCACAAACTTTTTACATGCCAAACTGTAATCCCAATTTTTTTTTTTTTTTTTTTTTTTGCTACTCACTCAACTCGCCGGCTTCTCTCACGATGAGAACCGAAACAAAATGCTTTTTGCTCTCGTACTAAATGGAGGTAGTTTACGTGAGATCCTGAGACAATGCAATTGCAATTTATGATCATATTCAAATGAACTCCTTTCTGTACGGGGCGGCATGTTCCTGTATGCGCCGCAGTACGCCAGTCAGCCGCATGTAACGCGATCCGTATGGGTGTGAATTTATTCCTGGCCGAGAAACAAACAATGCCTCTCGTCTTGCTCCTGTCTTGTCGGCCAACTGTTTGATAACTCATTATGCTGGCCTACTTCATTATTTTTTAATGAGCAGTGTATACTCTTGCTTACTTCACATGTCTTGAAACTTGGATTGTAATTTCCTTGTCAGGATCGGTATAGGGGAGGGCTCTGCTTTCCTTCGGATCTTGACGATGATTTAGGGCAGATGGGAACTAAACAATTTATAAATACTGCTGAACATAAGGTGAGAACATCGTTGCATGGAAAACTTCCTTTTATAACCGTGTTTTTTTCCGATATTGATCATCATAATGATACACACCTTTGTTTATCTAAAAAAAATGATATGCCTTTAAATTTAAACACAAAATTCAATCACAGTAACACGTATGTGTTTTTTGTCTGTGGTGTGCTTCATTTGGAGCTGAAGGCTTGCTTTTTTACTCCTTGTACAAACCTATAAGCCAGGAAACTGCCGTTTTTCTGGCCAAACACATCGCTAGAGATAGATCTAGGTGCTGAGTCGGAATCGGATGTGAGAGATTTCCTATGTGGGAAAAGGAGTTGTTAACTCCCTCGCAGATATATATCAGTTTGCTCACACGATGAGTTAAGCTGAATGCAAGTGGTGCACTCTGTGTTTCGACTATCATACGTTATCACTCTAAAATCCCAACTAGAGCAACTTAAAGCCGCGAACGCGCGTGGCTCCTCCATCGAACAGCGCGACCTCCATGAAAAGCTTGTTCTCCGACATACAAGATAAGCAATTACAATCAATGCAAGCAAACAACACGTTATAAATCTTCAAAAACTTGCAAGCTCACATTACATTTTATTACGCAATACCGGTACGAGTTTGATACCATAAAGGTTAGGATAGGCAATGGCCGGTCCCCCTTACATCTGCAGCAAGACAAGCATACATGTTCTCACGCCTTATGTCCTCATAAACATTCCTTATATTTGCCCACCCACTAAAACGCAACGTTCCTATGTATAGGTACCGCGCGCGAAGAATTGTGCTTTACAAATATACTTAACGACCTTTTAATTAGAATACCACATACCGAGTTTTATAATGTACTATTCAAAGAGATGTATCCTCAACCATTCTCTCTTTAAGATGGCATTCGGACCATGCCATTCATGCACAATGGATTTATAATCGTAAATCACATCGCCTCTCTTAGCCAAGGTTTTGGGCGCCTTTGACCACCAAAAACGCCGGTGACATTTCGAAATCTAGTCCAAACAAATGTGTAGTTTATGCAATTGGTATGCTGAGGCAGTTTTCAAATGACGTCACGATGCGCCCACACCAGCAGAAAGACAATGGGTTGGCAGTGCCCAACTTTATTATATGATTAACTTTGTGTCAAAAATCTGAATCATAAAGCACAAGCCAGCGTATGTGTGTGTACGCGCGCTTGTTAACGTATACCTTTAGTAACAATAAGAAACAGATCCATATCTTCATCTAGATTTATCGTTGCATTGTACATGTGCTGAGTTTCCTTATAAGTTTGAGAAGATAGCAATGCCGTGGCAGGCAAAGGGTTTGTTTAAAAGAATATCGTTGTACAGCGTGTGTAGAAGAAGGTACCTGAATTTAATTAATATCCAATGATGAGATTAATTCTTCTTAAAGATAGTCTGGGAAAGTTAGTTCTTCCTAGGTAAGAAGCTATGGAAGAGGCGCCGTCTCGGGGCGCAGACACTAGAGCGCATGAAAATCTAATTAGTATGGTCCGGGTTCGGTGGTATGAGGGACTGCCGGCTGGGGCAAAGGACTGGATAATGATTTTAGCGAATTGCACAGAGGAAATGGAGGCATGTAATTTCAACGTCTGCGAACCGATGAAGAAGGCGGACTATTCATGTGTTTTCCTTGAAAATCGCTGGTAATAAAACGTTACACGTAGTTTAACTAAAATACAATCAAGTATAATTACTTCATTAGCTGTTATTCATGTAAATGCTGCAATTATCGCCTGTTTTTATTAAATGATATTATAAGCAGGGTTTTTTGTTAATTAGCAAATGGCTTGTTCGTCCAGAATTCTAATATTTAATTAATTTTGCGTGGCTTTTATTACTCAAAAAAATATTTGTTGGGAAAATATGCGGGTTCGAAAACAAGTTTTAATCATTAAAATTTTCCATACCGTCGTTTTATTTCGGGGCTGCCTGGGTTGCAAGTCAGATGCTTCACTTATGATGATTATGCAAAACAAAATGCATTTTTGCACTAGAAAAACCTGCTGAGACTGAAAATTTGCTGACAGGACAATCTTAAAATCTAGCCATATCCAAGCCTTTTGCTACAATTATGCAGAGTTATTACCTGAGATTAAATCGCTCTAAAAACTGGCTTTGTTTTTTTATCCCGAGTTCAGAAATAATTCGTTAATTAAAATTCATAAAAACGTCAAGGGCACTTAATTTCTGACTTCTTACTTACATATTTTCTTGTCTGCGGTTTTAATCCATAAAGCTATGGAAGGATCTCCATCATTTCATTCGCTTCGGTTCCCATTATCCCAGCTACTTGTATATATTGCTACGTCAACTCCAATCTCCTAAAAGTTTCCTTGGTTGGCTACCCATGTGGCAACAACATGCACCTTCCACAGGGGAGTGTGAAAATCAGGCGAGTTACATGGAAAAATCCAATAGACAAGAAATGGGTTGAAAATCCTTAACCAAGGACAAAAGGAACTGTTTATTTTCAACATAAACATTATTTTGAGGTTTGAAGTCGAGATTTATTGTTCAGGTGTATATATTGAATAGAATGTAACAGGTGTCACAGCTATTCATAACTATTTTATGTCTTCTTGGTGACACAAGCTTAGCCAAGCTTAGCCAGGCTTAACCTCAAGGCAAGACACATAAAACTTGAGTTCCACTCCTCGACACTGCCTGTTAAAATCGTCTCTCCTCGCGCATTCAAGTCTCCACCGCCTTTTAGCGTTCGCGCGTTTTATTAATCGACTACTAACTCGGGGCACATTTTAACGGAAAAAAAACTTTGCGATCGGTCACAGGGAATAAAATGTTGCAAATTCCAAAGTGTGCATAATTTTGAATTAAGCTTATCTCGCGTTCGCGTTATTATTTGCCTAGGAAGCTGACAAACCGGTCGAAATTTCATTGCCTTCCTTCTACATTGCAGACCACTTCTTTGCATTTAGAGAGCCAACGATTGCGGCGTTTAGATTGGGGCTACTTAGTTTATTGGAAGGGAAAATTTTGTGTTCATTATGGAAGACACCTCAGGAGTTGCTTCTTTTCGTTTGTGTACTATTTGAATATTCATTAGACCTTTCTTCAAGTTTGTACCATTGTTATGCCTCGTGGGCAGCAGCTACAAGTTGAACCACACATGCTCTTCTGGCAATCAGCTTGTGTTTCTTGTCAAATTTTGAAGAACTATGTTGCTACTTAAAGTTTTAATAGTGTGTTATTCAAATGAATATTCATAAGTAAATTGTATATCAGATTGGAACAATAAAGATAAACAAGATATTTCAAAATGATTTTTGTTCCTTTAAGAGTGCGCAGTTAACTTTCTAGCCAGGAGGTCCCAAAATGATATCATTTTATTACTTGACCTCCACATAGGAGTGTTTGTTGGAATTACTTTCAAACTAATCGAAGAGTTCGATTAGTATTCTTCGTGAGCGTTCCGATATATTTATGTCATTGGCGGTATTTTCGACTCGAGAATGGCCCATGTCAAGCCTTCAGAGTCAAGTGTGATCGTCCATTAACGATGACGATACTTTCTGTTTCTGTCCATCTTTGTCTATTTGATTAGTATCATTGCATCCTCTATAATCGAACGTTACCTCTTTCTTTCTCTCAGTCAGCTCAGTTCTTTACCTCGTATCTATCAGAGCTCTCAGCCTCTCTGGGTAAACCTGAGATGGAGAAGCAGAGGACCGGTTCTGTACCGTGGTTGCCAAGTCGCTGGCACTGTCTTGCACCTCGCTCTTGATGCAAATGTAAAGCATTTTTGACGTGGTTTAATATTAAGAGCAGATTGCAAAACAGGGAAAAGAGATCTAAAGAGTGAGATAAAAATACCGAAAACAACCCTTTGGCAATATCATTTATTTTATGACCATTTAATTGAATGGGTTGAACGGATACTTTTGAAATTGGCCAATCGAAGCCTTGAGCCAGCAGTGCATCGCGTGTGAGATTCTGATCGGGTTGATTTATTGCTGCTGGAATGTATTCAGGAATATTGGCGTTTGCATGTGGAGTTTGAGCGAGCCATCCGACATGAGATCCTAATTCCCGCCAGCATGGGTCCTTCGGCACGCATCCGCCGATAGCCACTAATGGTATGCCCATTGCACGGTGCCCCCCTACCAGATGAAAGATTATACCATTGCAGTCTCTTTGTCATGCTATTATTTTTGCCATAACATGCGTCTTCCTTCAAATACCTATTCTTTCCCCCACTGCTGATTGGTATCCTAACTAAGACGTAATAATTTCGCATCCATAATCCATACTTTTTCAAACTAGTTTGCTGCATATAATGTTTGGCGTGTGCAATTCGCCGCGCTACATGTGCGGATGATGTATGGCCGCGGAGATATGCGGTCTCGAGAGTTGACCGGCCAGTGTCTCTAATCTTCGTGTACTTTCTAGCATTTGCAGCTCGAACAAGATATACAACTTACTTTGTGTGTCTTAATTAAAGTGTCAGCGTTTTTTTATTTGCGCAGCAACATTTGGTAAATTAAACGTGTTTTTTGTTTTTGTTTTTCCGTAGATACATCCATTCGAAAGAGAAGCCGTTCAAATGTGGCGAGTGCGGCAAAGGTTTCTGTCAGTCGAGGACGCTGGCCGTGCACAAGATTCTCCACTTGGAGGAGTCCCCGCACAAGTGCCCGGTCTGCAGCCGCAGCTTCAACCAGCGGTCCAACCTGAAGACTCATCTCCTAACACACACCGACCACAAACCATACGAGTGCAACTCGTGCGGCAAAGTGTTCCGTCGCAACTGTGACCTCCGGCGACATGCTTTGACCCACGCGGTAGGGGACGTCCCGCCCGAAGTCCTCGCAGCCGCCGCCGCCGGGGGTGATTCCGATGGCCCACCCCCTCAGCATGTTCCCGGCAACGCTCCAGAGACGCTCAACAAGGAGCACATAAGAGGACCTTCGCCGTCGAGCCGGTCCTCCTCGGAATCGACGCCGACTCGCCGCTCGGCGACGCCTTCGCGCGAACGCAGCAGCAGCCGGGAGGACTTCTACCACCACCACCACGGACCGCTGCCACGACGCGCTTCTCCACTGCCCACGACAAGGTGTCACCACCAAGACCCATCGAGCTCCGCCAGCTCTTACACGATGAGGCCACCAACGGACCAGGTCGAGCCGCGGCCACCTCAATTACAGATCCGCAGAGACCTTCACCATCCGGGCAAGTCGTCGACACTGACCAGTGGCGACACAATGACGAGCGGCTTCGGCATCTTCCGGCGGCGCTTGCCGGAGCCCCCTGATCTCTACCGGGCCAGCATGCTGGGCCGACGCCCGCTCACTCCGACGCGCTCGCTAACTATCGGGCGCACGTCGATGATGGGCATCATGGGCACCGTGACGAACAGGGCTGTCAGTGAGGTGGACGTCACTGAAACTGCCCCTTCGCCAGGCTCCTCGCTGGCGTCGCCGACCATTACGATAGACGACGAACCTGGGCCTTCCAGGGCGGACGAAAAGGATGTGGTGCATGCTCCTTGCACCAGAGCACCGGTTGTGCTGAAGATCAGTGAGCCGCCGCCTCCTCATGAACCAATTCTATCACCGCCGGTCATTCAGCCGCCGCGTCCTCCGCAGAGACCACCGACTACCAAGATGCATGGGTTCAGCATTGATGAAATCATGAGACGTTGATTATCATGCTAATGCATCGGATAATACGCACTTTTTTTCCTCAAACCCATGATTATCATTTCATTTAAGAAATTATTCGCAACACAATATCATGTAATTATAATATAGACAAGCCAACAATAGAAGTTCCTTAATTGATGTTGCCCTCTCCTGTAATGATGACAAATCGAAAGAAGTCATGTTCCAAACACAATTAAATGTCCATTTTTCAATGTGATAGAGCAGTGGACTGTGCCTATATATATACACTAGCAAGAAGAGGAGATTGAGGAGGCTAGCGCTGGACGTTGATGAATACAAAATGTCTGTGAATAAGCCTTTGAATAGCTTGCGGCGATGTAAAGAGATTATTATTAAAAAGGTCTGGAGAAGTAGAGATGAGAAAATAAGATGACATCAAACGATAATACTGTGTTTTTTTTCTCGAGCGTGGACTGTGGCTAATTTCCTCGCTGCTCGAAAGAAGAACGGCGGTCGTTGTATGAAATAAGTTTGGCTTATTATAACCGTATATAACCAAAGATCCTTTATCCGCTGGCGACCCGCGGACACGATCACGTGATTGTAAATAGTGAACATTATAAATAAATATTATATACGATCTCAGATTTATTGATTGTTAATTAAACTTGGTGCGATTAGTTAGCACATGGAAAGCATAATTTTTTATTCTGCTAGCCCAGAATTTTGACATTATTTTCGTGAAAAGTTTTTTTGTAAATAAGATTTGTCTAGAAACTCATTCTGGTGTTTCATCCAATTGAAATAAATTTGGTGTCTACGTAGCTGTAGGATAATGTACAGCCATACTCTCTGTTTTACTTTTGTTTTACTTTCAATTACTCTGTAATAGGTTTTGATTTAATGATGATAAACGAATAAATATGTTGCCTCAATATTAAGTCGTGTGTACTTTTTTGTTATGAAATTCAAACTTTTGTTATATCTTTTTAATTTTTTTCAACACGCTCTGAATCAAACTTCCTCGAAAGCCATCTTTATCCAATCTTATTACTAGAGCTCTCGGCAATAAAGCATTCCATGGAGCTTTCATTTTGTATTCTATATGAAAAGAATCTTCTATTCAAGCTGCGGTCTTAAGACCGAGTCTTTTTTTCAACCATTATTTTTCTATCTTCTATCATTCTATGGCTAGCCTAGCTTGCATCTCTCTCCTTTCGCTCCACGTCGCTCTCCCTTACTGCGCGGTCTTGTTGCTTGTGTTGTTTGTCGGTTGGTTCTAAGATCCTGTTCCGTCCAGTGGCCTCAAGGCTTCTGGTGTGTAGCGAGATCAGCTCTTCGGCCGAAGAGCAGAGAGCGCTGCCGCGGTGGTACTCAATATTATCAACCCCGCCCAAGCGGCGGCGGTACTCGGCATCACGTAGGTCGACGCTTTACATATTATGTAGAGCAGATGGAGTAGAATCAGCCGCTGACGTCGACGTCCGAAATAAACCCATCTACTCGGACACCTTTGGTCGACTTCTCACTAAACACACCGATTTTCCAGAATTTTCCTCACATTGGGCTCGTTTTTAGGGATGGTTTTCATTTCGGCGTTCACTGAATACGTGTCCCTTATTGCACAACACTATGTCGAAAGAGTATGGGCGAAATTTTTATTGCCAATCGCTCTTATACCTTGGGTGGTATAAGCTACCTACGCAAGTAAAATTTCAATCTCTTTATAAAACTACTTTTAATATTACTATTCGGATTTAATATTCAAAATGCAAATATTAATCACCGTACAGTAGTTATTACAGAACGTTGAACAAGTTTATAGCAATAATCAGATCATTCATCCTAACATTGCGTGAATAATAAGTTGATCTTATGCATATTCATTAGCTCACTTATATCCGAGCAATCATTTCCATCTTCTCCCGGCACTTTTTACCTATTCAATATTTTAATATTCTGTGACCATCCAATATTTTTCTTACTTATGTCGGGCGGCGACGTGACAAGCA
The DNA here is from genome assembly GCA_947568835.1 of Protonemura montana. Taxonomy (NCBI): domain Eukaryota; kingdom Metazoa; phylum Arthropoda; class Insecta; order Plecoptera; family Nemouridae; genus Protonemura; species Protonemura montana. The sequence continues at coordinate 14,311,685 of OX387602.1, forward strand.
CCAGAATCTCGTATGATTTGGCTGCAACGTCGACGTTGGAAAGGGAATTGGATTGAAACCTGTATATCGAATGGCCATCTCATGGTCTGCTCCAACTATCCGCTGTTACCTATACGAACTGTAATTAAAGCTAGGTGGTGCTATAAATCAGAATGTTTTTTGTTAATTAACTCCGATAGCGTTGTGGGATGAGAGAATAAAAGTACAGTCGCCGCAAACGCGGGCACTTGGCTGGCACAATCAGGATCAAATTGCCTGATTAATGGACCAGCCTTCGGTGTTCCGTGTGGCTTCGACCATGGGAATGAAATGCTACGGGGCCGAAAATTGCATTCGCTGGCGAGAGAGTGTTGACAAAATTAGCTGCCGCGATGCCATCTTCATTTTATTGAACCCGCATTAAGCTAACAGTGTAGTATTCGTTTAATTATCACACCTTCGTCAATCCACGCCCTGAGACATCTGCGGGGATAATAGTACTTTGCTGGTCTACTCCGAACAGTTTGAAAAGGGCAGCTCTGATGCATTCTAGCACGTTTACAGGTCTGCTGACAGATTTATTCCTTGCAAAGTGCATGGGTATAGCATAATAGATCAAATCGCACCTCAATCATGAAATATAATTGGTATCAACTTTTCAATTACCGCGGCCCAGACTATTACCATTTACCAGGCGAGTTTCTCTTATTGCTTTACAATTGTAAATCCGCTGCGACGCCCGGTTTTTTAAACACCTGCATTCGAACGAACACAGGTCCACACAACTAGAACTGCACATGTGCCCTCCGAACTTTGAAATTATAATGAGGAGATCTTCTGAAATAAATTTGAATTTAGAGCGATGTCAATGGCAAAGAGAAAACAATTGTGCCACGCTACTGCCGCAAATTTGTCTTAAATGTGCAAACACAATTCAAACGTGTAATTTTTTACGGCGCGTATTGCAAAATTAATAGATACGTTTCTTGGATTTCACAATAAAATGAGTTCAATCGCGAAATGTGTGACCGATCTACCAATAAGTTTATTTTATGATGCGCTCTTGGTAATAAACCCATCACCCAAACAGATGCAGCGTAATTTAATAACAGTGTTCACTGCGTCTACTTTCGGGCGTAGTTTCGAGCCTCCGCTCGGCCCGTCGCAGCCTGCAATACCGCCCGCACTTCACGCCTGGCACCTCCACCACTCGCCACATTCTGGTGCTACCAGATGATGGCACCTCCACCACACGCCACACCCTGGCGCCACCAGATGCTACAAGCTCCTCTACTGATCCTTAAGGCGCCTCCATGGACCCAATGGCCCGAACCGCGACGTAACCAGACGTGTCGTGTGGCCCGTGGAAAGTAAGGAGCAAATCACCTTTGTACCTTTCATGTAGTGTGTGATTGATACCGTTGCAAACATGCTTGGTTGTCTCACACTTACCAACACGATAAAAATGTATTTGATATCGCATCGTAATAAATCATCTAAATAGAACATGAACTAATATTAATAAAGCTGTTATAAACAATATGTAGGAATAAATTTCGCACTTGTAATACATAAATAAGAATTTAATTGTAAAGTTACACCGTTCGTTTGTTCTTGCATAAGAAAATGCATCGTTTTTCTAAATTGGCGAAAGAAAATGCTGGGAGAGGTATTGAAAGAGTACTTGATATTGCATCTTGTACAATCAATGTAGCGATGGTTGTGAAATACGAGTTAAAAAACTTTTCACTTCATGACAAAGACTGGAAAAAGCAGCGGAAAACCCAAGATAAATCTCTGCTGAATGCGTTTAAAGAATATTTCACTGTAAAGGTATAACCCACAAGCGGGTGCAACCCTCTGCAGACACAGCACAGAATAAACTTTCTTACAGATCGTCCAATATCATCTGTCGAAACGCGAGTCCCGTAACAAGGCATGATTTGAATGAAGTCATATCATTCGAGTCGTGATGGGCGTATGTGGCATACATGACAATGCCATAAGAAGTTCAGTACTCTTTTGCCACCGGAGCAGTACCTATGCAAACTGCGTCATCCTGCACGGCTCATAGGTATATAAGTAGCGTACCCATAGGTAGGTACCCATACTCATTACATTGAGATATCAGCATGGAGTTTAATGAGCTGTATGATTAGTACATGGAAGGAAACCTCCGTTACTCCTCTTCTGTGTGCATCTTAAATGAATAATTATAACACGCAAGAAAAGCATCAGAATCTTTTACAACGTGAACTCGTGTAATTGATGACGGGAAATAATAATTGATGCCAGCTTAGATATCAGGGTTATAAATGGGAAAAGATGTCAGTTTTAAAGTGCTACTTAAATGATTTTGACGAAGAATGTGACGTTTACACACATTTTACAATTTAACTTTGTTTGTTTGCCCTTATTTTGGGTAACTTGCTGTTTGGTCAGCCGTGTGGCCGTGAGAACCCAGCCCAAAACCGATGGGTGTAACGCATACTCTTTCGACGGGGGACACAATGAAAGCCACCTCGTTTCCACCCGTTGTTGGAGCTTCAAATTAATCATAGTAGCTTACTCTTAGAGTTTTTTATTACGAAGAAATTCGAAACTCTTTTCTTATGTTTTAACTTTTTATAGAAGACTGATTTTCATTTACAACAAAAAAAATTGGTTTAGCCCCAATAGTTTGCCTCTAAACGGTGGCTATGTGTGCCGGAAAGGAGGCCAGCGTAATGACACCGAATACATTGTTATCATCATATCAGGTTCAAAACGGGTCGAATTGCCGCCGCCACCGCCGCCAGAGCCACTCGGTACCCTTTCGGTTCTCTCTGGCACGCAATCACCGCTGCTTGTTGACTCTACCGAGAACACACTCTGAGAATTTCGCTAAGGCACAGAGATATCTTTGTGTGTGCAGCGTTGTGGAATGCGACTGCTATTACCCGACCATTGTGCCGATTCCTATACGATATTTGTCCACGACCAACTGCACCAACGTTCATCATAAGAGAGTTAAGACACAGAAAAATTAAGTTTTCATAGCGTGACTTTTAAATATTTGCCCGCCAAATAACGTAATTGATTGCGCGTTTTTGCTCCATCCACTATATGTAATTACTCAATTTATAAAACTCTTCTACTCGAAAATAAGTACTAAATCAGACGTCATGCTGTATATGGCAGATAGCAATTAATTAATAACAAAGTTAAAACACGATAACTTCTAATTAATTTTTTTCATTCGATTAGAACAAGAGTACTAGCGTATTTAGCCAAGCGCAGTTTGCCATGTGCAGTTAGCTGCGCGGTTGATCGATTCGAAGCATACGTTATACCTTCGCGGGTGTTTAATGACATTAGATTAGGCTTCTCTTCGGTGCATCCTGCTGCGTTATTGAATGTTTTGATGGTCGTGAGCTGAGTAAAAAAAAGGGACGTTAAATCTCGCTGGCATGAGCCGCTAGCTGAGCAGAGCCGCGATATGGCAATGCTGGCTGGCTGCGGCTGCGGCTGCTGCTGCTGCTGCGGCGGCGGCGGCGGGATGCGAAGCCGTGCACCTAGGCAAGCAGCATGCGCAGCTCAGCGTGGTTTGGGCGGTCCAGTTAGCATCTTATATCTCGATCTCACTAACGCTCCACGCGGCCAGCATCAAAACCTGTTCCACGGTCTTAGCCAGGGATAGCTAACTTAACGAACAGCGACAAAAGCGGTGCTCGGATATACTGCAATATCGTTCGACAGGTCCCGCTTTTGAATTTTTTCCACAAATACATAAAATCACTACAGTTACGGCTATGAATTTAAATTATTTTCCACCATCTTTCACGTTGGTAAACGCTCGGCTTTGTTTCGAACTTAAAGTTGGCTTCAACCAGTGTTTTGGCACCCCTGCCCGATTCCAGCATCATGTAGTTATGACCCGCGGCAAAAAGCGACTCCTCGCAGACCTCATCTCTTATAGAATTGGACTCCAATCTCCTCCCCCACACACTTTATAAAGAACTATTTCTGTACCGCGTTGTAAGTTGCTTTACCATGCAATTTAATGTCACTTGCAATGTTGCTGGCTGCACGCTTTTCTCGATAGCCCCAGCAGCTTGGAATCCTCGTGAGGAATGCTCTCAGATCGGTCGACTTGTGGTACAGGAACGAGAAGGCTGGGCAGGCCATGGATCTCGGCAATACCATTATGCTGATACGTGATGGATTGATTAGATGAGAGATGGATAAGTGATAAACTCCTGACGGGAAAACTTGAAACTATAGCAACTGACATATCTGACATACTTGAGCTACCCATACTGCCAAAGAACATCTAAAATAAAACGGTAATACGCAGCACGAAACTTACAGGTATGATTCTACCACGACCAGCGAGACATTTCGCAATGAATTCAATTGGCGTAAGTGTTACGCTAAAAGGATCCTTTAATCTAAGTGCACTTTGATGGCCTTCAATTTTTTTGTAACTTATTAGTCATGTTCACCCTATACTTAAACTTTCATATCTGGGACTATTAATGCATTTAATTACATATAATGTGCGGGGCATTACGAAATCCTATACCTACCTCCTATTATTTTCATTCGAGCAATTATCAATGCGAAAGAGACACGAGTGCAACTTGTGAGAAGTAAACGCGCTTTCAATCAGTAGACAGCGACATTTATTGGCTTGTAATAACCGCTGTAAAATAGGCGGAGATATGCACAATAACAATGACGGCTTGTAGGTACATAGCCTCATATACAACGGATGATGGAACTGCAGTACCTACGTGTACTGTACTTTCACTTACAGCCATACCAACTGTCAACCCGGCGATTGTCGACTATTCAGATCACTTAATCAGAATCAATTCATTTCAATCTGAAGTTATTGGAATGATCTTGATTATGTATGATCATCGATACAAAAACGACTTGTAGCATGTATATAAATATTTGGGGCTGTTTTTTTTGTTGCAATTTTCGTCATATCTCAACTTGAAAGTTTTGAATCACAAACATTATATCGGTGTATTAGGTAACGATCAAACAGGCTAGTTTACCAGAAAATCGATGCTAATTATGAGACACAGATTGTGTTAGATTGTTTGAAAGTTAAAATTCGTCAAGTCAAACTGTGAAGGACTTAAACAGCTTTACAGCTTCTTTGCATCAATGAATGCAATAGACATCGCACATGAAAACGAAACGAAACGTATTGGCCAAACAAACCCACAAAAGTAAAACACACCGACATTGGCTACCCACATTCATCTTGGCATGCCCTTCGCCTCAAAGGCAGGGGGTAGTCTTCATGGTCAAAAACCGACGTAGCGTACCTATACAAAGTCAAGTGTATTCTCAGGTGAGTCTAGCTCAATCGGTGGCGCGGTTCTCTACGATTATCCCCGGCTGTAAACAAACCTTTATTTCCTTCTGTTTGCGCATAAAAGTTTAGTGTATTCACCTGTCTTGCACTTTGTCTTTCTTGTTTATGCTCCAAAATACATTTTCAAGGTGAAATATGTTGGCCCACTGTTGATCTTACCTGTTGACCGATAGCTGGAGGGAATGTTTGACACTTTTAGGGGATGTTTACCGTACGGAGGACCACAAGCTTGCACAAAGTGAACTGAACACTTGGAATGGTAGGAAAGTGACCTTGATGACATTGTTGCTTCAATCTTGATAGTCACCAATCAACCCTTCTCCACAGTCGAGAATGAGAAAATGTTTGATGTGTCAATTTATCAAGACCATTGGGTAGGGCTTAAAATATGTTGGAATCTGTTCACCTACATTCTGAATATTTAATTCCATGGTTCCAAAAAAGGTCATAAATCCTGCAGGTACTGTGGTTACAACTGTCAGGGGTGGGTATAACCATTACGCAAGGCCTTGACATAGTCCCCGATCCAGACGCTATTATAGCAAAACTAGTAACTTTTTCAGTGTTAGAAGGTCTTGGTTTGTCTTCCCAAGGGCGCAGGTAACACAGAATAAAGCTCAGTATTGTCACTTTCAATTTCCATTATAAACTGAAAATAAATTCGGAAATGCGCCCCAGAAACTGTGGGAAAGTTTTTCGGTTGTATTTACGACTGACCCAGTCTGGTAGAATAAAGGTAAAACTTAAAAATAGTGCCATTTCTATTATTTCGGAATTTTTACTCGACAAAAACAAGCTCGAAACTTTTACCGATATCGAACTCGGCGGCTTATCGGGAATATTTCCTTGGATAACTTCAATTTTCCCATGCAATATAATATAAATAATAACATATGGTGTTAATAAATAGCATCCAATCAAGTAATAAATCACTGGAAGAGCTCGATATTGACTTAGCAACAAGCAAGGGCCGTGCTAACTGCGGATTGCCCTGAGAGGCGCTTTACAGATAGAGAATTAGGGGATGATGGAGCCGTGTCGCGTAAAACCAACACCAAGGGGACAGAGGGGACAGAGAGGAACGAATCACCGGCACATTTCCGGTGTCTAATAAGTTAAATCAACATCAGTTCTTATCAATTAGGCTCTCAAGTCATTCGTGCACCTTTTCAGGAGCTGTGATGTCACAGATGTTAGTATCCGATCGCGCAATCAAGAAAAAAAAATCCAACATTGTTGTTTCTAATATAATTTCATTGTTGAAGCCATCTTGCATAATGTTAAACGTGGAAGTCATGTTAGAGGTCATTATTAAAACTGAAGCTAAATCACGACTCGAAGTGCTGTGATCAAAACTGTACAGGTATGGAGGTACTGTCTCCAAGCGAGATTTTATCATGCAAAACTAGTTAAATTGGCAATTTATTTAGAAGCTAATAATGCCGCGATGATAAACGAGCTGTAGTGAATCACGATCGATTTAATGACTTCATTAGGGAGCAGACCATCCCAAACGATCCGCAATATTATTATTTATATCGCTTCCATGGTCCCCAAGCTTTCTTCTCATAATGGCGTTGCTACTTTTACTATGTTTACTGAACATGTCCGCTTCCAATATCCTTTACACTTGCCGGCTTCTAATTTCCTCGTAAACTTCATTCTCCTTCGGTTTGTTAATCAAGCAAGACTCAGCGTCGCGGCGCTTGCCAGGGGTAGGTCAACATGGACGCCGGAACGTCGTTTCAACCGTGCGCCGAAACAACAGAGTGTCGAAGCGAAAGTCATGCCTTGGTAGGAAGAAAGCCTGCAAATAGTATACGCTTCTGTTTACCGCGGACTTTTCGGAGCAAAGAAATGTCCGATTTGCGACGAAATGTTCATTTGTATCTAAAGAAATCTATCCAGAAAAATAACTCGGACTTCAATATAAACTTTGTAAATGCTTAATTGATCGACCCACTGGATCTCCGGATTATTTTCTCGCAATTCAAAGCCACACCCCAAGTTCACCTGGTTGCAGCTTCAGTTCAGCTCATGTATTTCTGATAAACCCAGTCACACAATTATGTGACCACATGTTTTACACGCATAACTTAGCGAGGAAGGAAGAGGTAGCGACCACTTTTAAAACAAGCCGTTGCTCGCGTATCATTTTCGGAGGAGGATCCAAAGAACCGATTTTATAATGAAACCATTAATCAAACATCTTATTACAAACAACTTGTTTGAAGTCAATTGGCTAACCGATAGCTTACTTTTTTATATGAACAATCCTAATTATTTTCCTAGAAAGAAAACTGACAATTATGTGCTAATAGCATTCGTGGAAATGCCAATTTCATTAGCACCCAATTCCACGACAAATGTAGTTAAGTTTCCTGATGATCGTCGAGTGAAATGTGGAACGGAGGGCGAGGGTGATTGCTTCTCATTCATGGGACCAAAATCAAAAAGCTAAAAATATCATCTGGATTTAAACAGAGTAGCTCTGTTTATAAATAAAACCACGCACACTCTTGCTGCCTGCTTTTGAAAACTTTGCTTTTCAGCCAAGTTTTCCCATATCTATGACATTGTTACACTCGCCGTCATTCTCGGCGCTATTGCCACAAAAAGGCGTCGTTCTAAGCCACGGCGACGCTTGTGCGTGCCTCCTCGTGATTGGCCCGAGCAAACAAACATGCCGACGCCGACGCCGTCGTGCGTACTCCATAAAAGCGACGCCTGCTCGGTGGGAAAGCTAATGACAGCAGCTCGGGCTAGCCAACTTCTGCATGACCAGAGGATGGCAGATCGCGCTACACCGTGGTTATCAATCGATTGGATGAAACGTCTGCTCTCCCTTGGCCCTTACCAAGTGTGTTTGTAACAGTATTAATCGCAATTTATGGTGCATTGTTTGCATGTATATAACACAATAACAAATGCTCGTGATTTGAACTATAAAATGGCTGTCGTTTAATGTAAATGAATTTAAATTGCGTTCCTCGTAACTGCTTTCCCCTGCCAAAAAACACAGATATTGTAATTTTTCCTTATTTCAGTCTTCTTAGAACTCTGACACACACTGAGTAGCACCCAAATAAATCAAGCGTAGATATAATCGATTCAATATTATCTAAGTGACCAATATATTTGGACGGCTACTTACCGTGTGCCGTCAACCTCATTTACTGAAAGTTCTTGGTACCTCTGCCTAGATCATCAATGCAGACGACACGCGGCATGCACTCTCGGGCAACGTCTTTGATGCTCAGCGAGGTAATTGTAATGAGTGGTTGCAGTACACGTCACCCCGCAATCTTGGTCGGCTTTGCCCATTGCAATCTGCCTGACAACCGACGCCGAGAGTGGCTTCAGAAAGAGTTATCTGCAGTCTTTGTCCGACACAGAGCTTCAGGCTCGCTTATGTAAGCGTACAAAAAGTTTTTGATTTGATTTTTTTGAGTTTCAGGGAAATGTTTCACGTCTGTGCCAATATGAAAAAAGTACTCTCCTGCTAGAGTCTACAACCAATATGGTTGACCTTTTTAAAAATATTGGTAAATAAAACTGTAAAGCGCTTCAATATTGCTTTTAGCGGCACGTATTGTGTCGCCGTACACCAATTGCGCCTGGCTGTCTTGCGAATCTCCTAGCCGGAGATGACTAGTGCCCATCTCTGCACTCTCAAGATGCACTTAGGTAGATGCGTACTAAGTTGTTGAAGTACCATACCTATAAAGGTAATCTGAAGAGTGCATGGCCTGTGCAGTGTCGAGCGTCTTGCGAATAAAGAGCTAGCCAGTATTCGCGTCCGACGACGTGGAACGAATGACCGGCGCACTCCCCCTGGGCTGCAATTACCATCGCTCCGAGAATACCGATAAGACGTCTCAGAAGAATCGCTCGGCCCGAGAAACCGAGAAACGTTCAATAAAACGTTATCGGATAAAAATCTTTCATCTATTGCCGGTAGCTTTCAATTTCGCATCTTGTTATTCAATTGTGTTCTTAGGTATGGTGTTTTTTTTTTACCTCGGTACCTATCGACCTCATGAGTTTTTTTTTTAGATAACCTCTAGAAAACATCTTGCCACACGCCAACACAGTTCTGTGTGAAGAAAATGTGACTCTTTGAAATTCTTCGTTTGGTTTTCCCACCTATTGAGATGGGATCGCTTTTCCGTTGAAGGTTTCCACTAGAAAATCCGATCTGTTGATGATGCATGAAAATCCACGTGATCTTGCAAGACGCTTACAGTTAACGCTCGTGACCATAAATTAGAGTTGGACGGCATTTAAGCTGAAAACAATTTACGAATGAATCTGCAGGGAAGGCAAATTTTTGGGACTGGCTATTAAAAAATATCTCATAAAGAACAACTGATCGCTACAACAGCGTCTCAGTGGTCGATCGGCGCTTTCAGTGAATTGATGAACGACGTTCAATCGGCTAAAATTCCACCATGATTTGCAGCCTACAGCTTAAACGGCATTTAAGATCATTGCTGTATGCAAATTGGACTGAAAGATATTCGAAGGAATGCAAGCAATCTCTACTCTTTAAAAGAGTCCACCGTGGCAAAATGTTGACACTATTACACCTGACAGCCTTGTGCACTTAAAGGCGGGTTCTAAATTTTCACACCGTCCAGCCTAATCAGCTCATTACTAATCAATTAATCCCCCGTTAGGTAATCTAGCACTCTCGTGTTTTTTTTGTTGTTCTTCCACCTCCAATACCTGTATAGTGTATGTGGATGGAACACAATATTAAATAGCACGCCAGATGGCGAGATTTCAGAGTAAAAAGCAACACGCAAGGATCTAAACCTGCCCTAAGCTTTTAAAAAAATACACCGCGCCGCGGATACTGATTTCATTATCAGAAACAACTTAAAAAGCTTTTAATTATAATGTAAGTCATATAACATTTTTACAAAAAAAAAAGTAAATAATAAAAATAAAACAAGGTTAATTTATCCGCAATGCCTATCGCGTCAATTGGTGTTTTATGACCTCATTAGCAATTAAGAGACTGAGATAATATATTTTACGCCGATCCTTATAATTATTGGCTGACTAGACGCCATTCCCTCAGTACGCTGCCCCCTGATTTTATTCACCTCAATACTTATGCGTGAGCTCGGATGATTTGCCGACAAATTATCCGCGAATCAAGACAAGGTATGGCAATGCAAGACAAAGATATCTTTCTCTCACTGTGTTGGCTCGCATAATTTCGGAGTTATCATATGTAATTGGGTTTTTTAGGATTTGTTTTTAAATGTGTAATTGGTATTGTCCTTGACTTCTCTCATCAAATGATTGGCATTGTCTTGCGGCGCAAAACTCTCCTGCTAGGTACATTTCGGACATCGGTATACGACAAAAATCACTATGATATCCGTTTGGTTCCGGTAAATTTGGCAGCAATGCATCTCTGGTCATTAGTCAGGTGACTTTTTGAGATGCAAAAGAACATGTAAGATTCAAAGACGAAGACGGCAAGAGCGAGAGAAGAGGATGGAACGAGACTGGTAGGAAAGGTACACGGTGGACGCGCAGATGAAAATCTTTGAACGCATTCCTCAGCTTCCAGAGGCTCCAAAACGACAAGGAATGAGAAAAAAAACTGACAGCGTCTCTATAGTATAATGACTACTTTAATACCACGCTTATCTCTTCTTAATATAATTTCGGAGTTAAAATTTTTCATTAAAAATAATTGTTTTATTGAACAGTCTTTCACGTTCCAGTTTTCTTTTACTTTTTACATCTCGATAAAATGTTAATGCTTCAGTCGTACCTAGAGGAATGAGGTTTTCACACATTGCATTGAACATGAAGATATCCTCATGAGAACACCTCCACCTTGAAATCAGACGATATACCAATTTTCTTTTCAGCGTGATTCTTTGTACCGTCTAGGAATACAAAAATAAATAAGAGTCAAAAATACCAAAACAAAAAAAATTGTTTACGTCTGGCGCCTCTTTAAATCATCATAAAAAAGTTTTTTTTTTTTAGGGAAAGTATAAAAAAAAAACGTCCCATCGTGTTCATCTTGCGTTCCACACGGGGCCTACTTACATTGCACCTTACCTATGCCATCGCACCCAACTCCTTTGAGAATGCATCCTCGTCCTATCAGTGCAAGCCTCGTCCAGGACCAAGGACGCATTCGAAGAACCTTTTATTTTTGCGCGCAGAATCGCGCAGACACGACGAGTGGGAGTAGATTTTACGAAATTCCGGGGCAAATCTGTGGGTTGCTATGGCTACAGGTGTATCGGCAGAGTGGTGGGACGCGGGCGCGGGGGAGGCTATTCGGTAGGGGGAGGGAGGTGGTTGATCAAGATCAGATGGGAAGCCTTTGATGCCGCCTAGGGCATCGACTTGATTGAAAGAGTGTGAGCGAGGAGAGGAGAGAACGGGCACAAGGGGGCCCAGCATCAAACCCGGAGACGGCGAGAGGCCTAGCACCGAAGGAGGTGATCTGATGTGATGAATCACTAACATCTTATCTTCGATATCTATCTCGAAACTTTAAACCGAGAAACAAAACAAACTAAGGTAGGTTATAACAAGTTCGAGAGGGCATCGACGAGATGCTTTTTCCTAGCACCGTGCGTCTTCCTGTTTCTTAGATATTTAAGTCGTAAGTATTGACTTAGTTAATGAAGTTCGTATACCAACAAAAAGTTGCGAGAATTTCACCGTGGAGACCGACTCTCTTTGCAAAATGCCGCCTTTCCAAGCATCATTGATGAAACTTTGCATCATCACCATCCGCTTAGCTTCTAGCCGTAAAATATGCAAACACCCCCTCTCTGCAGCGGCTGCTTAATCGCAAGCTGTTTTCCTGTCTTTGCCGGCGCGACGCGACTATTGTACGTGATTCTTGTACTCAATGAAAGCCCCAAGCTGCAGCCAAGAGTTATTGCACTCAGATATTCCACCCACGCAATCTGCATGCCTCGTGCTGCTTGCTGCCAGAATCTCCAACTTGTCCAAGTCGCCTCGTTTACCATGCCGTGGCACACAGGCCTTCCTAGGCTAACAGAGAGCGGTACCTTTCGGAAAGATGCTGCATTTCATCTTACCGTGTACCAGAAGATTCGGTTTCAGTTCAACTATTTGCCCGCAGAATGCGCTTTACGCTGAAGGAAGAGGATTTAAATTTCCTGCGTCAAGCTACAGCCTCTGGGCAACCGTCAATTGAGAGCTAGCGCCATCTGCAGGTGAATTGGTGAAGGACGAGAGCGGCAGTGAAGATTAAGAAGCAGATCGCGGTACGTGACTCCATCTTCAGGGATGCTGGGACATAAGCAACAGCGAAATTCAAATGTTTTGTGATGATAACTCAGTGTTTTCACTGATTTCGCGTCATCGTTACTTTTATTGGTTGCGATTTATAGAGATTAAAAATGTATCATTTAAAAGGAAAATAACAGTTGAAAGCGAAGCTGTTTGTTTTAAGCTGGCAAAATTTAAATTTGGCAAAGTTTCACCAAAGTTTAGTTTGACAAGTTCCCAAACATATGTTCGCGCTTCCTGTTCAATTAATTCGTTTTAGTTGCGTGATTGCACGAGACCAGATTTGTCATTGTGTCGTGCCAAACGAAATTTAAACTGTCATGGAGACAATGTAATTATATAATTTGAAATTAAAATTTCATATTTGAATTCATGAAACCTGACTGCATGAGAGTTTGATGAGTTTGTAGCCTGCTAAACTTCTCAGAAGCATCGTATAAGATGGCACATTTGCATGTCTTTCATTTTGATGGCTTTAGTCTAGCATATCTTCATCACCTCCAAAGAAGAAAGAATTGGTTTCAACGGTCAGCATGCACCAAAGTGACAGGTTTAGAGGCGTTTTTTGTGATTTGTGTGATGTTCCTTTATAACGCTCTCGCGCCAAAGAGATGCAGCAGACTTGGCGATGGAAAAACCGTTTCGTAAATTGCTATTTAGACTCTTTTAATGTTACTTAAAATCGTAAACCAAATGACACTGCATGGCCCTAGTTTTAATCTTCGGTGGCCTTTGATGGCGTGTCCCTTCGTCAAAGCGCAGTCAAAATATCACCATACAATGCAGCATCCCTATACACTCTTCTTCTTGTTTTGGGACACGAACCCATGATGAGACGCACACAATAAAATTCAGTGAGATTTTTCTGGTGGTCTGTGTTTTCAAAATTTTTAGGTGACACCTAAATAGCTTTCAAATGAAAATCAATCCCTTCACAGTGCTATGTTTATTTTGTTTCACCGGTTTTACATGGTTGCGCTTATTTTACGTCTGCACGTTTTTGTGGTTATATAATGCAACACTGAAACGCGAAAGTGATGGAAAAACAAGCTCTCATAAACGAAATCTCTGAAACTGAAAGGGATGCAGCCCCGATCTGTGTCTCTACAGCCCAAAATCTCGTGCCCGTTGCTTGTAGCGGACACACCGAAGTAGTCATTGTTAAGTTTCGGTGCTCCATTCGCCACACAGTCATATATTACGACGAGAATCGAGATAGATAGATACTTTCAATTTATAACAGCATCCAACTTTTATTTTCTGAGCACACTTTGAAGTAATAAAATGGAAGAAAGATCTCCGGTCCGCGCTCAACCTGTCAAAGCAATGCGACGTCAACCTCTTTTTTTCTTGGTCAAAGTATTGTCGATCAGTTTTAAAAGCGAAAGTCGTGAGATACTGTTAACCCTTTTGTTGACGCTATATTGCTTTGAGATGCCCGTTGGTTACAACGGGTTTAAATTTTCACTTTTCTTCTATGAATCGTAACACGAGATATACGGGACCATAACTTTGAAATGTCGTTCCATTCTTCACCTCTAGTTCACTCAGACTCGACGAATTCCTGAACAATTCCAGCCTTTCTTCAACTACTTCAAGATCGAAACATCTAAATTATATTATGCATAAATCTTAGGTGATACCACAATTATACCCTGCATCTTCTTGTACTATTTTAATGGCATATCCAGTAGGGATTTCGGATGGTTGTCAATGCTTGGTGCTTCCATGTTTGGTAGCAGTCGACTAACCACGCTCGATGGGGTTGCCTTGTGAAAGTTAACAGATGAAACACCGATTATTTATAAGTAGCATCTAGCGTTACGAGTGTTTTATTCGTTTAGACACCTAGAACTCTACGGTCGATCCTGAATCCAAAATTTGTGAGCCAATAAATCGAGTTGCTACAACATAATATTGAGAACAGCAGGAAGCTGTTGAAAAAATAATGTCTAATGAACACGCAAATATCTGGTATGATTCACCAAGTACGATAGCAACTAGTAGAAATTTGTGTGTTCACCATTAGAAATTAGAATCATGTGAAACTGTGTAAACAAGAACATTGCTCACTAGGAAGAATTCTTGCAAGAGATCAAGACTTGAATTTAGAAACAATAACATTGATATTGTTATTGGTTCTACATCTCCTCTAACCAGTTCTATAATTATTTTCTTTTATAGAGACTAAATACCACGTGCCACAGAAAATAGTTTGCAAGATTTTTTCAAAGCACATGACCACATACGGAAATAAATACACTTTTACTAGACCTCGTCAACTTTTCGTTCAATGATCATTATAACTTCGTTAATACAATCTCTGCTTTCTGCGCAGACAGATATGAAATCATCAGTTGCATTTAGGGCTTAAAGTAGATCAATATATGTCCTTTATTATTTTGCTTATAACAAAAGAATCTGACCAACGCCAGTTTCAGTTACAGTTTCTAAGTTGTCTGTTCGGAAACTGATAGATAAGAGGTACAAGATTTTTATTTTAAATAATTTGTCGGTTCAGGATGTTTCATTAAAACTCACTTGCACTAACTTAGTGTTTAATTAAATTAACGTCACTTTCCAATAATTGAATAGCGAAATTTTAAGGGACCTGGCCCGTTGATCACCGAGTTTGTATCAACTCTTATGAAACAGGTACACAGCAACTTATCGATACAAAATGTTGTTGCTTATTTAGTACACATAAAAGCTCGCCGCTTGGGTGTTTCTGGTTACAATATCGTACGTTGTGTCATAGGCCGAAAGGGCGTTTGGGTTTTATAACAGGAGCTGAAAGGACAATAGAGATGAAAGAAGCCGCCGATGAGTGATAGCGAATTGCCATGTATATGGCATTACTGATTACGGCGGTACGCGAGTGAGCGAATTCATTGCACTTCATGCTTTCGGTACTCAGATGACGGGTGTGAGACGTTTAATAGTAATTTAGATAGCCTTTTTTAAGTGTCATCGTTAATTAAATCGAATTATTGGCTATTTATAAAATAAAGTATAGCCACGGACATAAAACTATGTGTGATACACTTTTTTCGACACTGCTAATGTAAATTGAAAATGTATATTGAAGTTGTTACAATTAGAAACCTGCGAAATGGAAACGTCCAAAAAAGGGGATTTGTCCTTTAAAGTATCGAATGTTGTCTACCTTGTTTATATGTATATTGGTAACGGTCAGCTTTCATTACAAATGCCAGAAAACCACCGAAAACTTTGACGGAGTCTTTCAAAATCTAGTTCGTTGCTGGTGCCCTAATACCTGTCCTATCTCTTATCTAATATTTTTACAAACGTCTTGAAATTCCAAATGCCAAATTACCTCGGGTATATAAGAAAATCTAACTATTTTCTTAGTATGAAAGTTATTTTTTTTTTTTTTTACCTCATAGATGATTCCGCATTGATGAATAAAGAACCCCGAAAAACGGATATGGTGATATCACGGAATTAAAGAAGTCACGTTCAAATAACGACGCAATTGATGTTGTTGATTGTTGATTTTTTGATGCACCGAATCGAAGAAATATTCGCTTGTTCAGCGTAAAATATTGTTCCCGAGTTATTTTACTTGTTTCACTGGTCGAACACATGATACAACTATCTAATTTTAAATTTTCTTTATAAGACAAGAAGTATGAGAGACGTGCTGCAATTCAAGCAAGTACCTCACCCAAACATCACTACCGAACACACGAGACGGACTGAAACCTGATTGCTCTCTGGCCTCTGGTCTTTGCAGTTCAGGTACCAGCCTAACCTATGGAAACCCTACATTATAAAGGGTCAATCATTACTTGCAATAATTTCTCAATGGTAACTATCGACGATTGAGCGGAATGTAAACAAACCAAACATTCTCATACGCCATTTACATCTAAACTCATAAACTAGTTTTGATCTCTTATCTATGTGCATATCTTCTAAAATATGAATACATTTTGTTATGATATTCGTAGCTTGATAATGACTGTTCGCTTTGTAGATGATTATTATATAAAATTCAATACACGATGAAAGTAATTATAATTGGAGCTGATACTGATGCAAGTTACGATCGACTAGCTGCATGGATAAAAATGTGCTATCAAATAAAAAATCTGCATTTTTTTAATGATCGACCATGTGCTTAACTAAAATACCATTTCAACGTATTTGTCATGCTAGCAATAACTGAACCTTTGAGTATCTTTCATTAAAAAATGTGCTGTAAGTACTAAAAGTTTTATTTCTGTTTCAACTAGAGTACGAAACCAAACACTATTACAACTAAACACTAGTGCACTCAGCACGTTATCACGTCAGAGCCGTGGTACGAATTGGAAGTGTTTTTACCTGCGATTGTAACACTCTGTGCTATCAAGTGTCGGAAGGTGTCTATCTGATTAGGTCATGACTGGAGCAGATTGCAATTAGATCATGAGTTGATGGAAACTGGTAATCGTGTAATCTATGTGCATTTGCAAGTGCAAATATGAACGCCTACTAGTCTGGCTCTCGCAGCTTGATTGCCGCATTAACATTATTGGTAGCCAACTAATTCAACGGATTATTTGATTGCGTTGAATCAAGCAATATACACGTCAAAGTATTGATCCTGAACTGTCAGAAAGAAAACAATATTGGCAATTTAGGGATTAACCATTCGTGGATTTTATCAAATAAATTATAGCGCGTATAAATTTAACAATGATCACATCCACTGAACAAATATTTATGTTGAACACGAAAAAAAAACTGTGATAAAGCAACAAATTAAGAATATGTCGAACGATTTGATACGGACAAATAATTAAATATTGTTATGTTATCCGTTTTCTCATAGTCAATTCCATGTATGTCCTACGCTTAGTGAGAGCTAATTTCAAAAGCTTTTCCACCTTCCCCATTTCAAAGATGATATCATTTATCACGCCCCTAAATATCAACAATGTGGGGGTTCACCAGTTTTGCTGATACGACGATCAACATTCTGTTACACCCCTTTTAATGTGATCCCATTCGAAATGACGCGCACGTATACCCAGTGCGCTCTTGCAGATTGACATGCAAATAGATCCGTGGGAGGGAGATGAAACCAGCGGCTGGTACAGCGGCGAGAAAAGGATGGCAGGAGGGTGAGCATCGAGCTGATCGTTTCATCTGGCTTCATCATGGTCTCATCTCATCGGTGAGCGCAGGCTTCTGAGGGAAGCTACGCCTTCCGGCACTCAACCTTTCATCTCCACACTTCAAAGAGGAAAACTTGGATGGCGGAGAAAACGCAATCACGGATGCTCTATTAGTGGCTAACGAGTCACATGCTTTGAATCTCTGCTTTGTTGAATATTGAAATGTCTATCGTTTAATATGACTTTGGAATTCAATCTGCGACTACCTTCATAGTGAATATAAATCGTATTATATGTTTTTCCGGGGTTTTTGGGAGATATTCTTGTTGGTTTGGCATTTACGGCATGGCATTTGTTCAAGTGCCTTAGATTGAACTGCACAATAAATTGTCAAGAACAAAACTGTGGTCCCAAGACAACCATTACTTTTCTATACCAGAACTGCTCAATGCAGCTTCATTAAATTGTCAACTTGCGTTAAATTCCTCGGAGAAGCAACGCCAATACACACGACGTGCCTTTACAAGTCCTCTTTATTTTACCTGTAGGAAAATATAGGTCACGGTATTCTCGATGTTCCATGTGTTTCCTCACTGTATACATATAATATTCAATTTTCTTCCGCCGAGAAAACACTTTTACGAACGACGAGCTTTCTAGTTTCAAACACAATTTCCTCCTACCTTTGAACCTTAATACCTTTCCGAACGACTTTTGTTTGCAATTCACATTTTCTATCAAACTCGGTTGTTGTAGCGTGATAAAAGTGAAGACATCTAGTTCAAATGGGGTGGGGATTTTGTTCAAGATATAGCTTCTATTGTGTAGTTTCCTTGTTTATTATGCAGAAGCCCAAAGCATTCTGTTTGAAACGTACCGAGATTGCCGGAAAATCTAATTTTCCGGTATAAACTACAGCGTTTCCGTGGTAGCCTCCAGGCCATTTCGTTCTCTCCTGGATATGCAAATTTATGTATAAAATATCATTTCAGGGAAAATGTCAAACGGCTTTGAAGCTTTTTTTTATGCTTTAATTGCCGAGTAATCTGTAATTACCGTTGATACGAGAGCTTGCCGGATTAGCACCTGAGGCTGCGTGCTGTTTGATGTGGACCGACATATAAATAAATAAAAACATGTGTTCCCAAACTTTGACTGCAAGCCGGTGTTTCAACTGTCACGTTTCGTTCCGGTAAAACAAGAACATTTTGGTTGTTTTCAAGGAATAACTAGTCACCCATCACACTAATTCAGTAAGCTTAAAAACCAACGCTCACTCTGGAAAATTTATGTCTGTACACAAATAAACAAGAAAATTGCATTTTGTGGTGCCGCTTGTCTTAGCATAGATAATTTCACCCAAAGCAAAGGGGACAGACGTTTATATTGGAAGCACCATTGTTTACGCACCTTCTCTTTATTCCTATTCTTACAATCAGTTCCACAACCGATAAAGCAATGTCATAAATTTCATTCCTGTTTTCTTAATTTGTTCCACTGGTATTCGAATAATATAATCCACCCCTGACAATATTTAGACACTTTTGGTTCTCACACTATTCCTCATGTCCCAAACGCCGATATGGCCTTCATGACATCGAGCAACCCCAATAAGACCAATAAAGTCATTCGGGGCAAGGATGCCGCTTTTGTTGCTTTGTACAGGGGCTCACCTCCACCTACATTTTCGACAATGAGCCCAAACAGTAGTTCTTGTAGAGGCCTCGACCCTTATTCCGTTTATGGTGGCAATTTCCTTTTTGAAAGCAATGGACATAGCAAACTCGTTGCTGGTTTACTTGTAGCACGGTGTGATTTTAGTGTTAGGGTAAATAACATGCAATTCCAATCTATATCTCTGACGCGTTTGTACTGATATCGACGAGTTTGATAAGGTGACGTCATCAATGCTGGTATCTGCTATATTTTTTTATCTCAATCGATGGAGGGACTTTGAAAAGCACTACTGCTACTTCCGGATAAACATTATGTGTCCAATTGTCAATGTCAGATGCTCAAGTCGCGATTAAAGATGCCTTTAGGTGTCTTAGTCTCACCTAGTGTTTCTGTAGATATCAGGTGTGCCCCTACTCTTCTTTATTCTCTAGATAAGATAAAGTAATAAGGTAGGTACGCTTCATCGCAAGGACCTTAATACCATGGGACCAGACTGCGACGCAATCGGCAGTGATTGCCACTTGAAGCTTGACAAATATTTATTGATAGAACAAATAAAAGAGGAATCGATTCTGAGAAATCTTCACATCCTATGCAGCTCACAGCTCAATCAAAATATTTTCATCGTATTCACCATTAGAGCTTCAACGTGAGCGTCACAGTTTTATATTGGTGATACTTTTATCCGACTCGTCACGGCGAGGATCGCAATGAATACGGTATTTTATTTACACTCTACACGGATGCTTTTAAATCGTGCACCTTCCGAATCCCAAATCTTACAGAAAAGTTTGTTAAGAAACTGGTAACTGCAACACCGAGCTCAGAAATCTTAAAGCCGGTAAATACTCGGGCTAGTAGCAGGTAGATAAACGCAAGTAGCACTTTCAAACAATATTTTATACAATTTTAAGGTATAAATGCCATAAACCTTTGAAATGCTAACTTATACCGCCGCTTCTGACAATCGATTTTTGGGTTTTCGAGGGGGTGTGACTTTCCCGAGACATGAGGCGCCTCACCATCCCTTACCAATTACACCTTTTTTAGGGTGCTATATGATGGGTGCCCTCTCAGTTCATCGAACCGTATCAAAATCAGTGTGGGAACACTTGGCTGCAGGGTCTTGCTTAGGAAGGACTAGACGAGACTCAGGTGCAGGTGGATTGACCAGAAGCTCCATGAATCTTGTCTTTGTCAGTTACTTCTGCACGCTGGCTTCGCACAATGCTGGAGCCACGAAGTCGCATATGGCTACTAACTTAATAAAACATTAATAATAATGTCACTGCGATTCAATAAGAGTTGATTTCACAAGAAAAGGTTACACACCTTTCCGAAATGATGAACTTCGTGAACAAGTGGTGAAATTTAATAGTTTTCATAAACATTCCATTCTACACTCTAAATCTATCATCTCTCTATGACGTTATCTTTCCATTTCGTCTTTTCAATGTGACAAAAATCTCTAGTGACAGTTGAAAACTGTTCCCTCAGAGACATTTGACCCAAGCTTACCCTAAACCTGCATCGCCCACGCCTGAGGCAAGGGCAACCCCAGGAGCATTTCGGAGTCGAGTTACTAGCTCGCTAAAATCATCTCCTCGACTTCTGGCCATTTGATACACTCATGGCGTAAGAACCCACAGAAATATGATCTGCTCTAAAAACTGGGAAAGGTATCTTTACGTGGGTGGTAGAGTCTTGAAGCATGTATAAATATTTTCCGAATCGGAATCGAGCCTTGCAGGATGCTGTCATTATTTAAGTCTGTAAAAATAAAGATGTTAATGAAAAGTCTCAATGTCACATTGCTAAGAAAACGCAATGCGATTCATAGTAAACTAATTTAAATGAATGTATGTGTTTGGTGAAGCTGGTTATAGGCCATCTGCAAATGAGCAATAGAAGCTGTAAACACATGTGTCGCTCTCTGGATAAAAGCTCTGCAAATTAATGGTGGCTTCCACTTGGCGAGAAAATGAATCTAAATACAAATCTTGATGTCGGCTTCCAGATCTATACAACAGTGTGCATTCAGTAAAAATGTGACTCGACTCGACAGACTCTTCGTCGGCTTGTCCTGGCTGCG
The DNA here is from genome assembly GCA_947568835.1 of Protonemura montana. NCBI lineage: Eukaryota > Metazoa > Arthropoda > Insecta > Plecoptera > Nemouridae > Protonemura > Protonemura montana. The sequence continues at coordinate 14,333,238 of OX387602.1, forward strand.
TAGTGCAGAAGGATAATGACGCGTCTCTTAACACCAACTTGAGGATGTTCCCAGGTCCCACACATGGCCTTCCCACTGGAGTTTCTTGGCAAGACAAGACACCCATGTCTTGGGTGGCATCTGACATGAGCCAGTCGAGCCCACACTCACATATTGCCTCGACTCCAATCAACCTGGTGTCCTGATATCTAGCACCGCAGGCGAAAAGTTGACAGATCTCAGCGATACAGGCATGCAAGCATAATATTGCAGGCTTTCATGCGGTTCACACCCATTTCTTGGGAAAATAAGCAGCGAATTAACTGAAAATAGGTTATGATTAGCATATAAAACAGGACGTTTTCATTGACAAAAGAAATTAAATTAGTATATATTTGTGTTTTCTTTTTTTTAAGAAATAATCTAAAGAGAAATCCAAGGAAATTACAGGGTTCTTCATACATCTGCAGATATGTGGCATTGTGAAACAAAAATGTATGATGATTGAGGTGAGGACCAAGACGATTTTTGGGATGAAGATGAAAAATTTAATGTCTAAAATGAAAAATAAGGACAAACAGGACAGTTACCATGGGTTACTCTTTTCAATTATCCTCCATAGGTTAGAAATAAAGTTACATAAAAAAGTGAATTTAAAAAAATGTCGGCAGATTGTTTGCAAGAAATCAACGGTATTAAATTCGTGCTAGTGGGAGACAATAAAGCAATTAAATGTTCTAATGTGCATATAGACATTTTGATGAAGATTTGCCAAAGCGGTTTAAGTCAGAAGCTAGATTACCGAGCGGCTGATACACCAAGATGTGGTAATACCACAGATACTATAGCTCATCGCCACGCACTGTTAAAAGACAGATTATAGCAGAAGCATTTGATACAATTCAAACTCATTAAAAAGAAACTAATTTATTGACATATAATAAAATATTATATCTCTTAACTTTCCTCAACCGCAAATTCTGCTGACTGCAAGCTGCAGACTCGCAAGCAAGGTGGGCGATGACCGTGACATGGGTGGAATGTTTACACAGAACTAGGGGTGAACTGCAATGTGTCATCCCCTTGGACTGGCACATGTGTTTCTTGTACGGTGTTAATGAGCGACACTTAGCAGCCAGGTCGTAAACCATGACACACTTGTCAACCGGGAGGTCTAAACATTTTCACTGGAATCTGAATCTGAATCTATCACAGATGAAGATGCAGCTGACAATCCTCTAATTTCTCTTTCATATTTTCTTCCGAGTTCTCATCAACCCGGTCTGCAGGGAGATGTAATTGATGAAAGTAATTGACGTAGATACCAAAACAGCATTGTGTCGATCTTCAGTCGTAATGTGTACATTTTCAAATGTTTTCCATAAAATGTTCACCAAATTCAAGTTGGCACTTACCCTAAGACGGCTCAAGTACCAATTGTTGGAAAGGTGATCATCTTAATTGACAATCAATCATATCACAAACTTATTCACCACACATTTTCTCACTTTCAAGTGCAGCAATGCCGTCTGTCTCTGAATCGTAAATAATACTCCCCTGTCGCATCAAAGGATATAAGTAATCCTCATTAAAGATTACAGAGTCTAGTTGCGGTCTGATACAAATTGGTGGTCACGATAACATTTCGACCGAATCGTATGTGTATATCACTGAATTGCATCTCTCTCAGTAAACAGCGCACTGGATTCATTGCTCCTCCTGCTATACCTAATGCCTTGTGATATTTTATGACATTGTTAAACTCAATTTCCAACCCCGCCCTTCTTGTGCAAGCCTAATAAAACTGCATTCAACAGTTAGTCCTCTGATAGCGGCTTATCACAAAGAATACCTCGTACAAGCAGTAGGGAGGTGCACAAGCATACGCGTCGCGCTCACCTCGGCAACAGCGACGAAGCCGCGCGACACATTTGTGAAAGAAGCCGCTATCAGTTGATGAGCAGGAATATTTGAGATAAACTCTACTTTTTTAAGAACATTTTATTCTTGCCGCGCGATGATTGTGTTTACTTTCGGTTCGGATAACTTCCGAATAACGCGAAACACCCTCCGTATGCAAACAGAGCAATGCAGATAGTAAAAAGATGATGAAGCAAAGTGGATGGGAGCTTTGTGAATTCAGTTTGTGCTTAGCCGCCACTTTTTTTGACATAACACGTAATCTCTGAAACTATTATGGTAGGTACACATAATGTGGATTGCTTTCCCCTTGAGTTAGTACTCTCATTTGAGGTGTGATTTTGAATCACGCCTAATTGTGTAACTCCCTGACAAGTGACAGGCTTGCCGCGTTGTCAAAGATATTTCAATGAATGAGTCGACATGTTTAATTGCGAAAATATGACTACGAGGAGGATGTGAAGAGGCAGGTAGGAAGTCATGATATTTGATGAACACATTTGCTTTTTAGCGAACACTCTACATTTCATGGGAAGGGCACGTATTTACTTTGTTGGTCACCTTTCATTAGAAAACTTATCATGAAATGCGTAGTTCTATTCTCGGTATTAACCTGAGAAGTCGGTGCACCCATTAGGCATTAAACGGGGTATGTTACGTTACGTGAATGAATACGTATGTCATTTTCCGGTAGCTGATTTTATTCATCCCTGGGGCACGACAATCAGAAGTTATGACACGCTTCCGTTTGTCGCCCGTTTATACATTTTTTAAAGTGCCGACCCAGGGTTAGATTAGCAGCACTTTTGGGCGCCGTCGGTCCCTTCAGAGTCATTAAAATTGATCTTTTCTCGGCCTACGGCTAGCAAACGGCCGCCATCATTTTCATTTCAATTGTTGATATCAACGCAAGCTGCCTTGCTAGAGGGTCATAATCTGACGGAGAAAGCGAGATGTAGATCGGAGAACGAATGGGAGGTCCGAAGTGAAACGGCGCACGAATCCCAGGGCTCTTTCCCGAAAGATCCACCTCCGTTGCATCGACTCGCGCACGCGCACTGGCGCTCACTGCTGCTCCTCATGGCACCTTGCCTAGTCGAGGATAAAGCTACTTTAGTTCACCCCTGGAAGTGGTCGAGGGTCGAGGCATTTCAAGTTTCTTTCGTTTTTTTTCTCTTGCTAGGGAGTTTTGTTGTTACGAGTCAGTCTTTTTGTTTTGCTCAAGATAGAAATAGATGGCAGCAGGTGTAGCATCTAGTGACCACCGCAATGGACAGCAGCATCAATTTATTCAAGGTGAGTCACCACTTCTATTTTGATTCGTTTAGGCCAAGTCACGAAATTCAGGACGGGGTCCTTGGAGATTTTCCACGTCCAGTTGGTGTCAACTAATAAAGTGTCAAGCTGTCAGCTAATTGGTGTCACTTGTCACCTGATTTTGTAAATTGAACACTGCAGTCCCTTATTTTAAAATCATTTCGTGCTCTCTAATTATGAGCAGAATATGGGGGTTGCATTTCAACAATGAATCAGTTTTGTTTTCTAAAGCCAAAAATAGATTTTAACAAACAGCGGCTAGCAGAGGGATTCTAGTGATCTTATTTTAAATGATTATCTTCCATCCACCCAGGTTCTCCGGTGACGATCAAGGAAGAGCACGCGTCCTCGCCCCTCCTCACCCCACCGCATACGCCGACGTCAGTCCAAGACGGACGCAGCGTCGCGGCGCCCGGAAGTCGCTTCCTATTCGAGGAGGACGCCCGCAGCGACTGCAGCAGCGACCTGGAACTGCAGCAACTGCACCGCGAGGCACACTTCAACGAATACCTCATGAACGCCTCCAGTGACTCAAAGCTCGCCGTGGACGTCGCACCACTCTCCTATCCCCCGTCGTACTGGATGCCGCCTCAGCCGCACCACGCCGCAGCCATGCCGTACATGCCCAACAACAACCTGGCTCCCCGAAAACAAGAGTCGTCGGCGTTCAGACCATTCTGTGCATCATCGATGGAGCGCGTCCACGACTTTTCCTTGAAGAACCCGTTTGGTGGGCGACTGCCACAAGGTCAGCTGATGATGGACGCTGCGCCCGTGCCGTATATGCATGGCTTTCCTAACGCGCCCGAGGGCTACCCCGTAGGCTTGCCAGCCATGCTGATGAACCAGTGGCTTCGGACGGCGATCTACAGCCGGGCGGCGGCGGCTGCAGCGGCGTCGGGGCGCGCTTACGGCGTTCCACCCTCGGGACCGACGATGAGGCCAACACACATCCCCGTCTCGGCGAAACTTGCGTCGGGGATCGGACGACCGGGCGGTAGCACCGGAGCTCCCAGGACCAACTCAACACGGCCCAAGAAGCAGTTTATTTGCAAATACTGCAACAGACAGTTCACCAAGTCGTACAACTTGCTAATCCACGAGCGAACACACACAGACGAACGCCCCTACTCGTGCGACATTTGTATGAAGGCGTTCAGGCGGCAAGACCATCTCAGAGATCACAGATACATTCACTCTAAAGAGAAGCCGTTTAAATGTGGCGAGTGCGGCAAAGGTTTCTGTCAGTCGAGGACGCTGGCCGTGCACAAGATCCTCCACTTGGAGGAGTCCCCGCACAAGTGCCCGGTCTGCAGCCGCAGCTTCAACCAGCGGTCCAACCTGAAGACTCATCTCCTAACACACACCGATCTCAAGCCATACAACTGTTCGGCGTGTGACAAATTGTTTAGAAGGCATTGTGATTTGAAGCGGCACGAGATGACACATTGTGACACTATGAGCCCCGAGATGGCAGCGGCGGCGGCGGCGGCTGCGGCTGCGGCTGCCCATCCGACCGACCCGGCCAGCACGTTGCTCGACCTCTCCGTGGGCTCCCAGCAGGGAAGGTCACCAACCTCTGGCACCCTCGTACCGGTGCACTCTCCCCCTCCACCCCCGCCCGTCGTGAGGAAGCCCACCGGATTCACTATTGCAGACATTATGAAGCGATAAGTGGACTCACGCCTAATATAGGCACACCGAAACTAGTATTGTTTATGAAAAGTTATCATGCTTTCAGGCAAACCACAAATGCCAATGTAATTCGATTGATAGTTATTTATTTATCTCACTTCACGATCATTTCATATTTAAAACAATCAACTTCATATTTATTGTATCAATTTTCATTTTAGTAAATTAATAAATAGAGTTAGCAGTTTTCATTTCATCATCATTGACACTTCACGGGTTATTACATGGCCAAAGATTTACGAGTTTAATTGTACTGTCAGTATATTATTACTTCTAATAAAGCATTGGACTTGAATCACTGATCGATCTCTCCATTGCACAAGTAAATATGTGTAGGTACCTGTAGCAGCGGCGACGACTAGAAACAGTATTAAAATAAACCGCCAAGCTCCTCATCTCTAGGTATAGTACCTCTTTTTTGAACTCTGAGTGTCGTTGAACGTTTTAAAAAATCGTTTACCTTTGGTATGTCTGGTAAATGGAAAATGAATTGCGTGATTGCTCTTGCACATATGGATGTAAAATATTGTAAATTGTTTATTTAAAATGTGACATAGAGACTTGTACAATACCATACCACGAAATGTTCCTTCAGCGCGAATAGTAGAAGAACCAATTATTTTATTTTGATTCGTGAATAAACAGAATGAAAAAATTATTTCTGTTTTGTTTTGTTACCTTTTCCTTTTCAATTCATAGAAACAATTTGATTTGAAGCGATCGATCAATAATTAGTATTAAAGGCCCCGATACTTCCTTGAAATCAGGAAGAGGGGGAAAATCAGTTGAGTAAGATTTTTTTCTGGTACATTTTGCTTAACAAAAAATGAAGATAGGCAGGCAGGTTTTGATATGCTAGTATTTATTTCCTTTTAACTACGACGCAGCGCAACAGTTCTCTCGGCGGCGTCCCCTCGTCACTTTTCCTGATAAGAGGGCGGGTCCCTACGATCCAAAACGAACGGTAGGAGAGAAAATAAGTTGTGAGCGATTTCCAAAAAGGTAATTAAAGGTAAGTGGGCGGTTCCGGATTGACTTGAAATGATGTAGAAACCACTTCTCTATGAAACTCGAGTAGTCTTGCTGGTTTAACGTCCTTATTCATACATTGTAAATAATTGAACGCAAGTCTAAAGATGACCTAACCTGAAATTGCCACAGATTAATAATGTGAACTTAAACAAATGTCCAAACAATAAATTAAAAATCCTCCCACTTTCATTTTTCACATCATGAAAAGTTGTAACGAATGGGCGTGAGGTTGAGCTGAGAAATGGTAATGTTCTTAATTTATTTCGAGAAAATTGTTAAAAGTGAGAGATGAGTGTTTCTGGTAGTTGTCCAGTAGCCGGCAGTCGAGTGGAGTCGGACGAGAAGATTGCTGGTTGAAGGTGTTTAAAATATGCTCCTTAATTGCGAAGAATTGCTTAATTCATTTCACTTCCACTAAGAAAAGAGGACAATTCGACCGGAAAACAGTCAGGAGAAAAAGAGAACATTTGAATTTTAGTAAAAATTTGAATTCAGCCTCACTGATCTCACTCAAGATCTCGCAGCTTGCTGGTCTTGTTATTGCCGACAATTATCTTCTGAGACATCAAAATTCAAGGAGAACATTTTGTGAACCTAGTAGCCATGCGCTTTCTGCAAAATTGAAACCAATGAGAATAAATCGCTGAATTTTCCTAGCAGAAAGAAGACCATGTGGATAATGATGATGTGGATATTGATGATGTGGATATGCGTCACAACAACAAACCAATGCAATACATACACGAAGACCAGCAAGTGGCGCTGAAATATTCAAATTCGAAATAGAAAGGCATGCTGAGAAGAATTTTCACCGTCGACACACATGTCAAGTGTGCACTTGATCACTTCATTCAAATGGGTATTACTTACAACTTTAAAGAACGTAAAATATAAAAATGAAAATGCTTGCTGTGTGGCCTAGTTTTCCCAGAACTGTGTAATCAGTGCTCAAGGCAATAACGCACTCTCGCTGATTTTTGTACCTGACGATTGTGTAAAAAATAACTTTAAATGTAAATGAATTAATACCGAGACGCTATATTTTAGAGCAAATTTAAATCGTCCGTTTATGAAGAAGGAAATCATCCACATCATGTCAACTATTCAAGCATGGAGAGAATACAAGTTTAACCGTTTTTAGAATCACGTTGGAATCATATCTCTCCAATCTCACCAACCCCCTAAAATTGTATATTTATTAACTTAAATGAAGAAAAACATTCTCACAGTACATGTATACCATTACAACCTCCTCTACCCAGTATTTAAGGGCAGAATCACGTTTTCATATAAATACTCTGAAATCACAAGCTAGCGATCTGGTTGATTTCGCCGACGGCTTGCCTCAAGCCGCTGCCGCCAGGGGACGGGCAGGTCCCTTGGGGTCGGGACAGGGGCATGTCTGGCACCGGGGCGCCCAAAGGCCCGACCCGCGGGGTCCTCTTCAACCGCACAGACGCCGCCAGTCTGACTTGCAGCGCAACACCTAACAATTACGCAACTCTACGGCCCTCCCATACAGACACAACAGCCGACTTCAACGAACGATTCATTCGATTTTGACCTCAGCTTTTTTTAACCTGAAACCGCCAATAAAGGGTCATTGGGGGCGGCGGTGGGTGTTTTCGAGGATTTGAGCGTGTACTGTGTTATTAGCTATCGGTGTAGTACTTTTAAACTGTCCTCTTTTAGGTTGAAAAGGCGTTTTCTGCGGAGAAATAGTGTGTGTTCAAATAATATGCTTTTTGTTGTGGGTGGTTGTTGATGATTTCGACAGGTAGGTAATTCAATGGTGTAGGCTGATGTCTACACGATGAGAAAGGAATGAGAGTAAATTGGAGTAATCTTTTCAATCGAACTTTCATGTGATGTGCAAAGGCGACTAGCGATGTATTATTTTACAATTGCGGGTGACCTTTGTAGTGTAATTGTATGATTTGTGATAAATATTGATCTGTGAATTATTTATTGGGAAACTTTATCAAAAAAGGCGTATTTTAAATCTCTTGCATGAAATATTTCCACGCGTTTGTTTTGCAAAGGCGGTGATTGATCGAGGAAACCATTATTATATCGTCCACATGTGGGCCATTGGTAACAACTTCGCTGCTAACCAGCAACATGTATCCAAGTGTGAAAAAAACAAGATTTTAAAAAACAGATAAAGCGACGAAAAAAATGTGTCTGCTCGTGATCAATCTAAAACCACCCGCAACTCTTTGGCGCCTATCAGGTAAAGCCGCCTGCAATTCGAAATTTGATCTCATGAGAAAAGTTTCTCGGTAAAGAAAACACATGATGCCCTACATCCAAGAAAACATATTTTCACATCGACTGGGTTGACCATGGCTCTGTGGTGGACGTTGGGTCGCTGGGAAGATTTTGACTGAAAGTATAGAGTCCCCTTGAATGCGTGCACCCTGTCGTGGCAAATTATAGCCGTGGAGCAAAAGAGCAGCAAGCCGACCGACTGGACGGTAAAGTATAGGTTGCGATGGGCTAGACAACTTAGCGCAATGATATAGGCCACGAGTCCCTAATGAATGCTGCGTGAACTAAAGTATATGGCTCGCTAACTGGCTAACTGCAATATCCACAGAAAACGCACGGTGAAGTTTACCGAAAGATAATTTTCCAATCTACAAACATGCCAAAATGCTATACTTTACTTATAAGCATAGAACGTTTTGACCTTATAAACTTAGGGAAGCTGCATATCGGAATTCCCAATTCACGGGAAGATTTTGATGGCATTTGCTCTCAGTTTCTTCGTAATACCATCGTGAGAAGGTGTTATTTCTAAAAATTACGGTATAGAGTTTTAAAAAGTATATTAGTGTCCTGCGTGGAGGCGCCGGTTTCTCTCGGAAGGGTACTTCGTGGTTAAGGATGTTACTAACTTCAGGAGTAAAAAAACCACGAAGCCAACAAACATCATGCAAGTTAGTAATTAAATGTTTTGCTTCTCAGGTTGGCGAGGCGGTATTTGGTGGCGTCATGGTTTTAGCTCCTTCGGTATTAAACGACATTAACAATTCCATCCTAGTGATTTGATTACGATGATGTCTTTGAGCTAGAGGCGACTTGATGAGAAAGAGGCGGGTATCTCCAAGGATCCCTTGCTGCAGACATTAGCAGGTCGTCATCAGGCCAACCGCTTCTCCAACTGCAGACTACTTGGCAATCAAAAGGTCATTTTAAAGAACGTTTCCCACTTCATTACTAGCGTGTGACTGCAGAAAAAACAAGTGAAAATAGCAACTGACAAAATCTTCGAATTCCTCGATAGCACATACAAAAAACTCAGGATAAATCTGCAAATTCGCGGCTAAAAGCTTTGTGTTGCTGGAAAAGGCTTTTCGGTCCGGAAGGGATGTTTCATTCCTACAAAGGGATCTTTTTTATAATTCTCTTAAAATGTTTAATCTTTTATGCAATTATTTTCAAAGCTGCCCTGAAAAATACAAAATATCGAAAAGATAAAACATATCGCGTGCATCATGTAATTATTCCAAGCAATTTTGCAATTAAACGTTACAATCCGACTAATTTATCTCGAAATAATCGCCGAATAACCACCGTCCGGCATTTATCCCTAAAAACGCGTTCGTTTCGTAAGTAGACAAAATTAGCTTGATTGAAGGTTTGCATTTGAAACACTTCAACTCAAGTCAAAGCAACGATTTATTTGTGATCGTGATTAATCATTGGATATCAGTCATCATCAATCAGACATTCGTGGAAACTAGGTAGATTCTCTCGCGTATATACATCTTATGAGAACTGGACCGGAATCATTTCTTTCTACCTGATTGCCCTTAGGAGACATTCGGCTAGTAAATCATTTTGCGCATTGCCTCCATATCGAGTCCATCCAACATCAGGCATGCCAAGCCATGGGACCCAACTTGAAGGAGCACGAACGCCAGCAAAAGCGGCAACCTTACCGTGGGGTTGTGTAACCTTCTGAACCCACTAAACACACCTACAATCACCGAAGCCACTGACCATACTACGAGATTTGTGAGGTGGAACAGATAATCACTGGTTACCGTAAGCTTTCGTTGCTGCTCGAGGCAATGACATGATTTTAAACATCAGCCATGCCAGTGAACCATTATTATTATTTCGTCCTAACCACTGTTAAATTGTGGGAGGGGGCATACAGTCCTGATTGCTTGAAATACTTATACACTCTCTTTTTGTCTTTTCCCACGATCAGTGTAGGTACACATTCGACTGTTTCATATCGTGATAATGCAATGTTGAGTCTCTGTTCACCAATCAAGAGCTGGAAAGCTTATGATTGACCTCCTGTTGTCGCTTCAATCTAGATCTTTTGCGGTACTTACTGAATGACAAAGCGTACATGCAATGTTTTTGTTTTCGATAGAAAGTTTTATGTAGGTCATTTCTGCGCCAAATTTCAATGCTATTTTATTGTTACTGTTAGTAGTCGTAACGTTAACGGACATAACCAGGTGACTGCTGGGAAGTTGGGCTACCATTTCTACCAATCATAAATTTAAATTAGGCCTGGCGTGTTAGCATTTACTTTATATTAAGAGTGTCATGATATCACAAATACAAAATGTTATCTATACATTTTGTCTGTCACTCGGTAGTTACAGCCGAATGCTATCATATTTGAAGACCATAAACACATGCCCAGTAAATAATAGTAGCATGAGCCCGCTGGCTTCCCAATCCCATCCATTGTAGCCACGAGATCAGCTGATTACATTCAACAATCGGTTGATTTTACTTTTCTTTCTCCTATTGAATATGCTACTTCTGCGTTATTTATCATCTTATTACTTTCATTAAATTTTCCTCAACACTGCTCAGAACAGTCAGACCACGCAAAGATATTGCCACGGGCCCTGGAGGTTGGTACTAAAACGCCTTTTCTGTCGATCCCCATGAATATTCAATTGAAATGATAGACGAACACACTCATTTGAATAAATAACTATATTCTACGAAATGGTATACGCAGTGGTTTATTTGTAGGGTTGACTCAAATGTAGTGCGCACACGTGCTAGATTGGCCAACCCATCTCGCTATAAAGAGATCAAAAGTGCATACAATTAGCCCATAGGATTGCTTGAATAGTTAGGAGGCAGCATGTGGCAAAATGTGACCGACCGTTTGCCAGTTTGCATACATGCGATGCCAACTGCTGAGCTTTGTGGACAGGGAGGGGGATATCGGCACCCTTGGGCGCAGAGATGTCGGGATGCTGGCTACAGCTGGTTGGTGCTGCCTCCAGTGGCTCGTGCTGCATCTGTAAAGCTTACGTCACGCCGCCCACGCTTCGGACGGACTGGAGAAATGAGGGGGAGACTCGAGATAAATGCCAATCAAGTGTGAAGGTTCGAAACAAATTTCACGCTTAGATTAAAGCGTTTTTTGGCGGACTTATTATGAAAAATTATGAATAATTATGAATAAAATTAGGCCAAAGTAATGTGCGTAATATTCAGAGACATGAAACACGTAGATCCTTGTTCTAAAGACAAGTGTGGGAACTGGGAACATAACCTACTTTGATCTTGCATTTCTGTTATTGAAGCCATCCAGTGGAGGTGCCAAGTTTAAGAAGACTATTCCGACATGGCACCTCCACTTCAAGCAGATAACCGTAATTTCGGAAATCAATAACTGAGATTCACGCCTAACGAAGACGTTCCGTTGCGTGTGCCATTAGAAGTCACGCTCATACCATCGCGGCCTCCTGCTCCCCCCCCCCCCCCCCCCCCTCCCCCCGCCCATTCTTCAAACCTCAGATTTCTTCAGAAAACCACCGACATTGCGTACATTCCTATTCAAATTGCTCCGTTTTTACTGGCTCGAGACGTGTGCTCCTTGCGCGCATGCTCGCCATGAGGCCTCTCCGTGCCGTGATCATGCACTTTTCTCACGATCGCTGGATGGCTGCATTTTCCCGCCCCATAGAGTTTTGGGCGAGGAGGAGGAGGGGGACCCTGAGGGCGTCACGCACGTAACACGGTAGTCGCGTGCCAGGCGCCCGCGACCGAGCACGAACAGTGCCGGACTCTCACGAGCGACACGAACAGATCGGCCCTAATTACGACTATGCCTCATTGATTAGGTCCATTACTTATAAGTGATCGCCGTACAATATCGATCGGTTATCGGCTTATATAAAGTTGCCTTTTATCGGATAATCTCTTCATTTTGTACGCACCGGGTTCACATGTAGATAGTGATTTCGTTTTTTTACTTCTCTTTTTTTTAATAATATTGTGACTAATTGGTCTGAGAATATCAAGCTTCTATTGCTTCTATTCCTTTTTTATATTGACCAATGAATAAGGAGCAGAGAGATAGACATGGGAAAATGCTAGCGGCAAAGTTCCATGTCCGAGTCCGACCAAGGTTCAAAAGCGAAATTTTGATAGAGTCCGATATGCACACGGTCCATAATTTTTATTTTTTTTTTATCTTAGTGTGCCACATTTTGATCGTAAAACAAGAGTGCCTGAGAATTTGCAATCAAACTGCAATAAAAATGTCGCCCAGGTCATTTACAAACGTGAATTTTGGCCCGGAATTTGATTACACGGCCCCTAGCCAGTCTACGACACCCACTATGGTTCGACACACGAATAACTTACATCAATGTCATAGCATTGCCGTTCAGAAGACAGGAGAAGGGGGCCTTTTAATTTAGAAAACTTTTAGCACAACTTAGTAGTGCAAATGTAATTTCTCAAAAAAAATATAATTTAAATACTTGTTTGCGTTAGCGTTTGCGTTTGCGTTAGAAAGAAGCACCAATGTCAAAACTCAACGTTGCCGTGGAAGCCTTCGGACAGTCGCCATGTCATCCACCTCCATAGCACGAAAACCCAGTGCAGTTAGCGGATAATAATTGCGCCAGACCTAAACGGCAATCGGCCCGGTAGAAAGATGGTAAAATCAGTGGACGAGTGGGAGGCTAGAGAGAGACGGTTGCACCCGGACATCTACTGGCACGGTACACAGCAGAGGATGGAGGATGGCGTTGTTACCGGTAAGGTACCGTGGGAACATTGGCATCTTACGAGCCTGCGCCGTGTGCCCGCGAGCGTGCCGTGAAGACTATCAAAACCCACGCCCCATAAAGAATAACCCAACAACTTAGCGGAGACAGATAAGGAGAATGAGCACGCGCTGCGCGTTGAGAGAGTGAGAGAGCTGGCTGTGTCTTGACTTCACTCGACTGTCTTGATGCGTACTGCTGAAATGAGTCTTGGAGCGGTATGGTACGTAATTGTCATTGTCTTTGTATTGCATCTTTGCATGGACGAGAAGTTTATGAAGCCCGTGAAGCCCATGAAGTCAAAGAAAGTCCTTGTTACAATTAGGGGTTAGAACAAGGATTTATTAAAAAGTATTGCTTTTTGAAATCCGTTCCCAATAACGCTGAGTTGTTAAATTTATTCCTACTGTTGGAGTTGAAGAATTAAGTTGATAGTTGATGATGTCGATTAGTAAGAGAAATAATGGTTCAGGTCTCACTCGTTCATTAACTGGGTTAACATTTTCAATTCAGCCCTAACGCGAATCGTTAAAATTGAGTTAAACGCACTTGTCAAGAGTTTTACCCTCTTTAGTATCTCGCGAGCAGTAGTGTAGTCTTGGGTATACGAGAGTACACGATGTATACCCACCTTTTATTTCAAATTTCAAACTTTTACCAGACCCCCCCCCCTACCCCTCCCCCTCTCACCAACCCACCCACCACCTCGTTGGCAGAAAATCACAGTATGCCCACATATTTTTCCAGCACTTCACCATTGCTCACGAGTCATGATGATATCGACCGGATGCCAATTGGCAAGTAAGCACCGCAATGTGAGAAGAAATGCGGCCGTTTTACTGCTATAAATTGTTCTGTGGTATGAAGGTAGTTTCTACCTTGCAAATGAACTCTGCATTGGAAATAGCTGCTGTCGAATGCAAAGCGTTTCCATCATTATTGCAGAGGTCGAAGAGTTTGTTATTTATGTAACGATAGGCAAAATTATTACCTGATATTGACCGTTTATTATTTGGATTTGCAGACACCGCTTTGGATTAAGGTGGGGTGCAGGGCATGTTCCCAAATTAATGACTTGCACTTGATTATTAGTGTGGCATTTTCTTATGGCTAGAGTTCAATAAAATTTGTAGTCATTTGCCTAACGATTTTTAAGAAGCTCTGTAGTATATCACGTACACATTTTTTTGCTCCATCCATTTCATGTGATTTTTATTTGTTTGCGTTAGTTAATTACTTATTCTGTTCAACAGGTTTGATGCGACGGATTTCAATAAAATTTTGAACATATCATTTGTGCTGACCAGGTACGCGAATTATTTATGAGCATTGCGAAATTTGCTGTCCAATAAAAACGACGTGTGTCCTGGAATGTCTTATAATTTGAGCATGTCGTGGTATAAAATAATTAAATACGCTTTCAATGCCAAGACTGTGCTAAATTTATGTCATGCATCCCTAAGTAAATAATGCCAAATAGAAGTCATATTCGACGATTCGTTTATATTAATTTCTCGCTCATAATAATCAGTCTGAAGAGAATTGCTAAATTATTTTCGTTTTTATTACGCATTAGGTAACCAAAAACTTGCAAAAAGTGAATGAAAAAAATTTGCTATTTTATAGGTAATAAACTATACCGATGATCTTCTAGGTCCTTGTATGATAATTTGTTTGTGGCTGAGAATTTCTTTCTCCTCTTTGCTGATGTTTTTAAATTTTATGGTCCTATTTCTGCAACAAATTATACTATGAATTTTTGTAAACCTACTCAATGCTACATGGTCCCGGTCTTCAACATTATTTGACGTTAATTCAGACACCATTTGACATACTAGCAATAAAATCTATTCCACGCTCATTTATTTGGCCGCATGGAAAATCAATGATTTTTATTGAAAATTGTTACCTTTTCAGATCTTCGAACGTCATGTTTCGTCGTTGAAATGGTCACCTTCCACTGTGGTCCACAATCTGTTCAAAAGTGCAACTTCTTTTAGCTATAAAATTCTCTCGAAAAAGGTGAATTTATGATCCACGATTTCAGTAGCTTCCTGAGATCCATGCAGTGTTTTCTGTCACCAATGGCCACATAATTCTCTCCCTCAAGGCTAGCTGTCTTGTAGGTACCATACTTCCCAACTAGGTGCTAAAGATAAAGTAATGTGACATGCCCGGTGTCTTGAAAATAACCTCTCTACTCGTAGAGGAAACTCCAAGCTTTGAGATTCTTAAAAGAAACTTAGCTTTGGAAGTGAATCTTCTGGGAGTGTTTGCATTATAGTAGGAGATCCGACTTGACAGAAGATTGTTATCCTGAGGAAGAGTTTTTTTCTCTCAGGATTGAATGGGTTTTGTGCTACTCATGCAGAGATGTGTCAGCTATTTTCTTGTATTTAACACTCTTATTTTCAGCCAAGAGAGAGATAATCCAAGATTAAGCTTCATCGACCAAACTTGTGACACCTTCTAAGCTAGTTTCTTTTTTTCTCCAATCAAGTTTTCTGCATGTAACATTTCATAGATACTTTCGCGTCACGTCAGATCAGTCTGTCATCTCGTCATGTTGGCGTTACTGATTCGACGATGCGTGTCTACGTTCCATCGTCCGCGCTTGGCAACATTGATGCCTCATAAAGCACCAGATATTTGCGGGCATTATTTGCATACCTACACGGAATTAAAATATTGCTTGATAGGCGTGCCGAAATTTCGAGTTAAACTGCTACAAAAAGTTGTGTACAGGTCGCAAATGATTTTTTTAAATACAATTATGTGCATGTGTGCCCGCCTTCACCCCTCCCTAGGTGTTTTAACAAGTGTAGGAGTCCAGGTTTCGTTTCAGGCCAGACATGCGTGTAAAGTGCGTACCGCTGCCGCCTCGTCACGCGTCTCTTGCGTGTGTGAGTGTGTCTGTGTGTGGGTTAGTGTGTACACGTGCAGGCATTCTGCAGGCCGACGGCCACGTGTGTTAGGTCGAAAGGGAAGGGGCAATCGTGTCAGAAGATCAAAAAAGTTACATCCCTTCAGGTCAGAAGGTCATCAGACATGTTATAGCCATTCATAAAATCTATTTTGCGGGACACTGAAAATTAAGAGTTTAAAATGTTGGATAAACCTGGTGTTACCTGATGTAAAAACAGCATTTTGCATTGTGAAAGTACGTTTTCTGAGATACCAATTATGGCGCATTGCGTTAGTAATTATATCGTAAACGCTTCTGTCACGAGAATTGTAAAGATCATGTTCAACCACCTAGTTATGTGTCTTGGGTAGACTCGTATGAGAATTCTTGCATGCTTTACGAGCTTATCCGTTTTAGCGATGGAACTCAGCTCTTGTGATTTTACGGCAGTTCTTATGTTTTCTTCCACTTTCACACATTTTTTTTCTTGTCGCGTTCTTCATAAATGTAACCATCCATCAAGATCATACAAAAAATGCGGTGCGTTCTACCACTATGATTCATACCTGCAATTTTTTATTTTAATAATTATTTAAATGATTTGAAATGTTGGTTTGATTACTCTGGTCGGCTACAAATTAGGCTTCACGTGTCCATTTATCATCAATTTAGGAACGGTTATCGATGATGATTCTCTCTAGTGGATGGGTCCCATGACTCCAGTGGCTGGTTTCAGAACAATTAACATACCGAAGAAGGGTATGCTTAGCAATCTGTGCGATCTTGAGATTCCCTCACATAACGCACTGGCTGGCTGGGATGTAATTCAAGGGTCAACTATAGGGTCTCACTTCATTCTTGCACACATACCTTCACCCACCATTTTCACAGGACACGGTGATCATCTGGCGCTACAGTCCCCTCTCGCCGGTTTCCCAATTTCATTACATCACCTAGTATTTAGAAAACGAAGTGAAAATTGTTGAAAAACAGGCGGTTGCAAGTGGACAGATTTTGCCCAACCACACGAATTTGGTCTACAGTTTTGACACTATCGTCGTTTTGAGTGTATATTGCAAAGAGGGCTTGTATTAATGTTACACTCTCTGCTGAACATGCAAGCCTGCAACAGGTGGTAACAGAAGGTTATACCCGATGGCGCTGCGGTCGTCCTTTTCAACAAGCCTCAACAATCGATAATAACGACTCAAAATATTGATATGCGTATATCAATCGTTAACTTTAACATTAATAAAGAATAATTAAGCGTAAACCAGTCTAAAATGCGAGTAATCTGCGAGAAATAACAAAATTGAATTTCTTAGCACCCAAAACGACGGTGACTCCACCTATGAGCATCCTCCATTTTCATCAATCATTTGAAGGTTATTTTTCACGAAGACGGTTTATGTATGGTTATAAGGTATCATTGAACAAGTGCTAAATAATTGAGCTGCACATGACATGATAAAATGGTAACGAAAATTGGGAATTTCTTTTGATAGAAAAGAGTGTATTTCATTTTATTGACCACCCACTCCAAGCGCGGCCTGTTACAGAGGCCACATGGAGATGAATTCTTGCAAATCTGCTTGCGCGTAATCGTGAGAAAAATAGCCTTTGAGAAGCTGTAAGGTAGGTACTAAGTTAGTGCCTTCGTTCGAAGGCCTCTGCCGTTTCTGGGTAAGAGACAGAAGAAGGCGGATTGCTCGCTAGTTGCTGGTATGGTATGCATTCCTCGTAATTATGTGCTGGGTGCACGTGCCCGAAGAACACAGACCAAACGCCGTCGCAGGACTTTATCATCGCTAAGAACATTATAGCGCAATAATAATCGAACCTAAAATAACTCGAATGATTCGATGTTTATTTATATAATAGTACCTATAGAGTTTCATAAAAGGATAAGACAATCATTCATCTTACCAGTCTAGAGGAAAATTATTATGTTGCATATCGCAGTTTCTCATGCATCTCCTACATCAGTGAATAAACTTTAGAAACAATTTTACAGTAATTGATGTTCTTGCATTATAATATTATAAAAGCAGTGTAAAGTTCTGGCAGGCTGACGAGAAACGAATACTAGCCGTTCAGACACTGGCTGGTGTTATTAAACGATATATTTTGATGTGCTCTCATGGGCATGGCGGCCTTCTTGCAATTTTCTCTTAGGAATAAGGAGTGAGCAAAGATATCTAAGCTTTATAGATAGACTTCGAGGTACACACAGAAGTGAGTGGCTGGATATAATAAAATCTAAGACTGTGGTTTTTTGGAATTTAAAAGAGCGGTGGACACGTTCTGTTTGTTTGATGAATTGAAATATTCAAACCGCTTTTAGCCGCTACGCTACTCAAAGGAATGCACTGAAATTGGTTTACCACATGGGGGCAGCAGCAGCAGCAACAGCAATTAGATTTGTGCTTCTGTTATGATGGCGATTCTTTTGTCTGATGACTAGTGAGATATTTTACGTTTGTTGAACATTTTTATGCTTTTCACTAAATGCCGAAATGAGAAAACGAGACTCGTTTTTGACATTTACGGTTTTAATGGACAAACGTAAAATTCCATTTGCTACCTTATGCGGTGCTCTTTTTAAGGGGCCATATCTTGATGAAAAATTCTGTAAGAAAAAAATATTTACAGCTTATATTAAGGCCAACCTTGCCCAAAAATGTTTCCATTTAAGCGGTCCGACAAAAAAAAAATCGTTGTCGAAAATTAATCACTATATTTTGTTCTTTGGTCATAAATGTCTTTTAGACATAGAACTCGCTGATTAATTATTACGTTTAAAAAATAATATGCGCATGAAATTAGCTTAAACCTGACTACCGGCTCCCTGCTGCCACGTGTGCTATTCGCAGCTCCAATCCACGCATATTAAATAAAAGTAAAACATCACAAAACGCTTAATGATAGAACGAAAAGAGTTTCCTATTTTCAAATGTGTATTGTAGCCTCAAAACTGGATCCATTAAACTTTTAGGGATTTATTGATATGTACGTGACAGTTGGGGGTCCTTCTCAAATAAGATTACAATCATTTTCCTCAATTAGTAATTAATCAATGCTGATGTAGCAAGTAACAGTGATCTTGTATTAGGGCAATTAAAAATCAAACAGGCAATTATTTACCACCTCCTCGTCAGATTGGGCCGAGATGTTGCTCTGGGCGCATTGCCATGGCACTTACTGGGTAATTCAGGTATATTGGCTAAATATGCCTAAGGGTCGGCACAAGCTGGTGAAATACAAGGATGCTAAATAATAGCATTTAATTTATAATTGCACCAGTTCCATGTTTATATAAGAGCTCTGAGTGCTGGACGAGCCTTTACTAATGGTGACTGGGTAATTGTCGACAATTATTAAAAAGTAGCTAGATTGTGTCAGCTTCGAGCAGGGGAGGATGATTATCATGAATTATCAAACCATATTATATCATTGTGGGTGAAAATTAATCTTCTCGAATCGCGCTGTTATTCAGTGTAAAATGCAGTCAAACATGAACAAAATCAAACTTATTAAATTACTTCTCCCGCCTGTTTTTTTAGTATAAATTTTGCACATCTCAGGTCAGTTCAGTTCTCATTCGTCTTTCAGTTCAGTGACTGGACAATAAAATGTCACTCATTCATAAAAGCCAGAAATTGATGAAAATAATTTCATAGCCGTCACCAAAGTTTATTGCACGAGAAATATACCTGTTTTGTTGTTATTATTATTATTATTATTATCCGAATCTTCAGGCTCGTCGCAGACTTGCATCTCTAATGCAGCGTGAAATTTGAAATCGTAGTCGTCTCAAAACAAAATAATTCGGTAACGTCACTAGCCAAAAACTTAAAATAAAAGTAGACAAAAAAAATCAGCCGTTATTTTATGTGCTTCCATAAATAATAATTTTCCACTTGCGTCGGCACTTCAAACAAAATTGCAAAACATATATGTACCAACTACTTGAGAATTACAATAGCATGCAATACTCACCATCGTTACTAAGAAACTATGAAAGAATGAAAGCTTATAAGAAAACGCCAAATATATGCCTATGCCCACTATTAACATAAAATACATTTATATTTATTGGGGTATAATTGGAAAAAAGTCAGAATATCTTACGCATCATTAAAAATCTCTAGTTACGTTCCGACATAGCATAGCAGATCATGCGCCCATTGTGTTATTAATATCTCATCGATTCTTTGTTTCCTTACCTAGGATGCAAATCTCGGGAGGTCTCCCGCATCATTAAGTTTGACTGAACAAGGTTAGAGGTGCTCTCAAAGGTCAATCGTCTCTCATCAATGAGCTTAAGAACTAAAAAAAAAAGCACACAGGGGTTTACGTCTTACAGAACCTCAGCACGAGACCGCCAGAAAAGCGCCTCACCTAATAAGGTATTCAACACCACGTGGCTTGGACTACAATTTGATTGGTCACTGATTGAGATTGACAGCCGCAGAGAATACGTTTAATAAGCGCGAGCTAACGCATGCGCAAACGCCGCACCGACGATCATCATAGGTAATTATTACCTGATATACAACTTTCCACAAGAACAAAAAAAAATTACTTTGAGTACCATGCTCAACGGTTTTCGAAGATTCAAGGACATTACGATCTAAGAGTTAGCAGAGATAATGATTGGGTATGTAGTTCAAGGTGTACACCTTATTTGCTAGCACGATTGTCTTTCTTAGCAGCGAGGGCGGTTGATCGAGCATCTTAGAGTGTCGAACATGTACCAGAGGAATTAGTAAAACTGACAGTATCCGCTCTAATGGGTGATATAATGACCGCAATTCATGGATACATACGTTGGAAAATATTTGTGCATAAAGCTACGCGAAAACGGAGAAACAAAAGATATAATATAATTTTGCAATGCATGCGTCCAAGTTTATTTCCATTTGGTAAGTTTTTTGGAAAACAGATATACACTGGTTTATTTTGGAAATAACTTGATAATTACAAGGGTAACAACAATTCCTACACAATAACGGAATGTGTGGAGAATCAGAATCGATCGTCTATCCGCTTCTTTTTAATGAGGTGTAACTTTATTAATCTAAACCTTAAAATGCGCTTTTGACGTTTACATTTTGTGACGAGTACGGTCGTCTTTCTAAGCGTATGTTTTTTCGGTGCTAAAACATGTGTAGGTTATGTTTTTTCTGATGAAATCTTCAGAAATAATATTCTACGCCCAATGGCCTAGAGTACCCTTGTAAGTCATTAGAAGACAGTTGATAAAGGTGGCACGAGAATGGATATGCACACACTCTATCTACCGAAGAAGTTGATGGCGGATTGCTTTGGGGAAGCCATCGGGTTCTTTCCTGCTATGGTAGATTGGCCTGTCTTGTCCACAAGAGGGGCACCCTTTGCTCGGATTTTGACAGCACCAGCTGAGTTATGAGTCAAAGCGATTAAGGGACTTGCGGACCCCCTGTTGTGCGAATACGGTAGGAGACTGGGGAGGAACCTAACAAGTAATTGGAAATTCTTTAATTTATGGAACACGCAAGAAGTCCGAAAGTAATATTTTTTTAGTCTTGATCATTACCTACTGAAGATGAGCCGTACACTCCCAGGCTGAGATAAAATTGATTGTTGGTGTTGTTTATTATCTTAAGAGCCACATTGTAGCACCGGGAAACGTTTTCTCATGGGCATGAAATTCACTTTGGAGGTTGTCAAACAAAGAAAATTTAACAAGCAATGATTCTGGTTCATATCAGTTTCCATTGTGCGAAAATATCCATGCACTACTATTCGAAAAGTGGCTGTGACTGTACAAAAAACGGGCATTCACTTATCTTGACCGATATTCAAAGAGGTTACGGGTTAAACTCGATGTGATCTTCTATTTTATAAACTATCTCTCTAGCACGAATTGGAATTAAGGAAATTTCACTTTAAATAAAATTACTTCTACCATCTCTTCTATCATCGCTCCCAGAGAAACTCATTTTCCTGAAACCTAAATGTACCTACCAGATGCATCAACCATTTTACACCGCATTCTTCTTTGAAGTATTGCTTGGCTCATCTCGGCTATTGCTTTGAAAAAATAATAACTTATATTTTATATTTTAAAGGTTTGTCCACCGTTAAAATTGATGAGGAAATATTTGACAGAAAGAAAATTAAAAATAACTATTGCTTAGAACGCCAGGAAGTCCTCGTAAGAAAAACAGAATGTTTATCATTTACTTCTTGGCATGATCTAAATGTTAGAAACGTTTATAATAAACATGTTACCTTCTCAAACCAGAGCACTCTTGAACAGAGCAGATGCAATTTAGATTGGAAGGTAGCGTTTCCTACATTTTGATATGTGCATTTTCATCATAGTTAACTACATGAGTTCTCTACCAGTTTGGACAAAACATCCTTCAAGCGATATGGTCCCTCATATCGGTGATGGACCATGGTCTTAGACCAAAAAGAGCTCAGCAATTACAGAATATATATAAAAATGACATGTAGCGTACGCATCCTTCACGAACATGGCTCCACCACTCCCACCACAATAACAGTCGGTGGAGGAGCCAGGATTAAAGCTTAAAGAAAGCTTGCTCCATGACAGACATATAAACACTCTTGAACCTAGCCTTGGGCTAGTCTTTGGCTTGTTCAATAGGTCCACATCCCACGTGTCTTCGGCAAATACATATCATACACCGTGTACGCTTATTTATCAATTAGAATGCGCTCGCTTGGTCGTTTGGCTAATCTCTGTGGATAATGGCCCGTGGAACATTAGAACTGATAGCATATCTGTTATTCACGTGCCCTGACCGGCAGAACCACAATGTGGTCGGCGGTGGTTTTGACACTAGACTGTTTTATTAGGTGTGAATGGGCTGCAAGAACAGTCCACAAATAATCCTTTATTTATAGTTAATTAGTTTTCTTGTGATCTTGCAAGTTTACCGCCTTCGGATCTCAGATGGCAACACAGCTGTTCTTGTTTGTGGGGGCGGACTGGGAATAGTCTGTCGCTTTCGCATTGAATTCTGCGGTTAGTTAGCACTTCACTTTACATTTGCAAAAATGGATGATAAACTTTTTGACAAAATGTGCTAAAGAATAGGGAAATTAACGTTAATTTAAAAAAAGAAAGAAATAAGTGTCAAATTTCTGTAATTTAGTGACTCTTGTTCAAACGATAAAAGATTTTAGTGTATTGATATTTTCAATTTCAGAAGTTATTTGGGTAACCCCTTTTAATTGTGACTGGATTGATTATGTTTAGCATACGGCCATTCACATCAGATGACACACGATCAGAATACCAAATTGCCTCCCCCCCATTTTTCACTCACGGCAACTTGCCTGCAGGCAACGGAAATAAGAATACAACTTCTTGACCAACCCAATCATTTGGCAATACTTAAAAATCAGATAGTGTTGTGCATACTAAAACTGTTCGCTATAGCCCCATCGAGACATCGACGTCCGTGCACGAGCCGATCCTATAGCAAGCCACCCCAGTCTCCACTTTATGTGCAAGCCATGTACAACCACCCACGCAACGGTGGGTGCCAGAGAGAACCTCGCCCACCCGACCTTTGACCCTGCGCGGTCGCCTGCTTGACGTTACCCTGCTTGCTCATCACTGCAGCGATGTCTCAAGATCGTCATAAACAACCGTAGATGTTCATTGCCAATTATTCTTAGTCGTGGCCACGGCATTCATTATCCATTTTACTATTGGCTGGCCGCACACCATTACACGTGGTTTATATGTTAGCCTCAATACTGAAAAAGTTATACGAATAGGCTATGAAGTGGAGGAAGGAATCCTGCTTTCTTGCTAGTTTTTAAACAGTTTCCCTCCATTTAAGAACTTTGTGCAGACCCGCAGGTTTATAAGAAAATATTTATTCAAATTTAAAGTTGCACTTTGATTAAAATTATTGGCGAGCCTCTGTGATGTAACCTAATAGCAAAATGTTATAAATAAATTTCCTGCCATATGTTTGCAAGTCTCGCGTTTTGGAAATGTTGCTGAACTTTTAATGGCGTAAATGTTAGCAGGTAAAGTGTAGACGTTAACTTGAACAAGGGTTATTTTGTTGTTGACATTCGGACATAACGCCCATAGGCTTGTTCCTATTATATCCGCATTAGCATACCTAACCTGTGATCTAAATGTATTCTTAATGTAACCTTTAATATATGCACCTTTTATTGAAAACTATAAACTGCAAAGTGGGATAAAGTGTTACAATTTAGATAATCGAGTGTAGTTTTTACAAGTGTTCTGATGTAGATGTTTTTAGCACAAATTTTACTGTACTTTTACTATGCATACCCGGATCTATGTTCCTTTTTTCTTTTGCCCCACTCGCTTCCGTACAGTAATTTCAGCGTTCTCTATGACGTCGTGTGCCAAAAGATGACAAAAGACCGGGAGAGTTCTTCAACATCATCTCCACAGAATAACCCGTCCTCGACATGCTGATCCTCGAATCCGACCCCTCACTCCTGCTGGAACCCTTTGCGAGTTGAACCATCCGACGTTCACACAAAGACTGCACAATTTCGACGGAACATTATACATACCCACCTTATATCTGCTATGAAATGAGCTGGGGTTCCATTTTGATTTATTTCAATTTGAAAACCACAGAGAAGCGTTTGATATACACACGTATGCCACATTAAATCTGATTAATCCGTAGCAAGATAATTTTATTTTGACTTTTAACACTTTTCAAATAATCGTTCGTGCACGTTTCATTTTATCCACATTAAGAGTTCTTCCAGGCGTCCTCTTGTTCTTTTGTCGAGCAAGTTTACGGCCGTCAAGCGAACAATACGGCCAATCGAACGCGAGCTCAGAACGATATGGCTGTACCGAATAATCTCTTCCATTATCAGACCAATGATTTATATTTAATAACTTCAGTTGTCCACACCTGCAGCGACAGAGGGCGGTCGAAATCAACCCTAAATCTTCGCGCGACGGCACGCAGGGCATGAGCACCACATTCTAAGATGCATTGAATTCCACCTGTCAGGATGGAATTCGTTGGTTTGATTAACCGTGTTACAGTGCGCTCTAGGATATATCTCTGGATGACTCGGCTGCAATTGCTTAGGGGCGTTTTCCCCAAAGTCCCAGGTGTAGAATATGAGCATACGGAACCTGTACATAAACGGTCTATTGCCTTACGGACACAGAAAGAAGGTTTGCATTTTTTTAAACTACTTAAAATCTTTTATAGAGGTATAAAAATCAACCTATATTTGTTTCACCTGGTCGACTTGAAAAAGATCATCAATTATCAAGGCGCAATGCCCTTGGCAATATCCGCAACTGTTCTGGCTGCAGTGGCCTCCCGTATAGGATGTCGAAATGACCACCGAAGTAAATGGTTACCGCAATAATTAAGCGAAGCAGAACCTTTGCACCCTCGCCGAATGACGAGAAGCACAACAGGTGAATGCAGCAGAGTAAGGTGCACCGTGTTTGGAAAAAATACAACCCCCATCAATAACTATAATGCAGACTGGACTTTCTCGTTGCTTCGGCATTTCCCTTACTGGACTGACGTTGAGTTTGCTGGAAGCCAAAAGAGGTGGACATCTCGAAAAGCTTCTTTTAGTTGACTCGGAGGACACGAAATTTTTTCACAAAGGATGTTGATTGTGAAGTCGGCCACACACTTCGCTAATAGCACTTTCGTTGGCTCCTGACTTTGGTAGTCTGACAAGAGCCACCCCGTATGTCCTTTGGCGCTAGCGATATGCTCCTTGTTCAGTGTCAGTAAGTGATGGATGAAGCGGGGTAGTGTTTTGTCCTGGATGTCCTGAATAGCCTGACAGTGAAATGTGCCGACAAAGTTCATGTCCAATATACACGAGTTATGTGTGTTTTTTCCTTTTGTCGCCAGAACACGAGCAACGAGGAAATTACATCCTGGGGCTAAAACTACCATTGAAATTTGACAAAAAAGCAGCGCTATTTAATAATAGTCTAAGGAAACGTAAGTTACATGAGTCACTACAAGCACTATTTTGTTTTCTAGTTAAATCTGTTTCCGTTTGCGACAATACCTCACTGGAATTTTCATGGGCTATCGATAAAATGTCTACCAATCTTTCTTTCGAGGTTTGGATGCTCGTTTCTCCTGATAGACACCTCCTCACACTGTTGGCCCATACTTCAGGAGTTTTTAAAAGTTATACGTCCATAGTGAGCCTAGAAGTTAGTTGATTGTGCACAATGGCCCTATTCAGTATTCTTCGTCTTTTAAAAAGAGTATAACATTTGTCAATGTTGAGATTAATGATATCTGGACGCTCTCGCCATGGGTCCTTGGACCATGGATGCTGTGTCTCCCCACCCAGCGAATGTCATCTCTCTCAGGAGTGTGTCTTCCCATGAGGTCGTCTCTGTTCATAGCGCACATTGTCCACCGGTAAAGAAGTCCCTGCACCCCCTACCGAGTCGGCGAGTCCTCTACGAAAATCTCACCATACAATACCGCTTGGACCTAATCATTCTTAATGCGCTTAAACAAGTTTAGCATCTTTAGTTACCTTCTGAACAATAATAAAGTGCAGGCATGACTTCCAAGTTATTTGATTTCTTGCGGATATCATTATTTTTCTTGTACTGAAGATTCTTCGGCACTCTATAAAGGATTATTTATTAATGATTAAGATATGTTCGCATTCTCCATTATCATGTCGAATATCTCAATGATAAAGTTTATAACGTAAAGCACAATTTCATCGTAAAAATATAAATAACTGTACAACTTGAAGTAATGTTCGTAATTATATCATTTATGGCAAATTGTTCTTTGCGATATTTATTGCAGAGCAGCTGCACCGCTATTTTTATGAATGAAGACCATATTTTCATTAGCAGTGCGACAGCAAATGTTAACGGCGTTGATCAACATGATCACCGTGAAAAGCGATTGCCATAAAATCGAGTGATTGTGTGCAGGATACCTGTCTGAACACTGAAACAGAATATCTTGAAACGGTTTTACGTCTTCCGTATTTTACATGCTCTAAACTAAGTCGAAACTTCCTGACATTTTAAGCACGACAATCATTTTGCAATCAAAGTTGATATTTTTTTATTTTTTTGACCTTATAGGTTATCGGTTTTGGTATTTGCCGTTTCATTTCGAAGCGCCCTCGATAAAATAACTGTAGTTGCATTGATTGATGCATTGCGGGGAGGGTGATGACATGACATTTATTTTTTTTACAAATGACAGTTACGAATCCTGCACTAAAAACCAACAGTGACTTAAAGTCACTTGAAAACCTTGAAAATGGTGGTGTGGATTTTTGAAAACGGTTTGAGCAAGTCTATTTTATTCAATTATTCAGCGTAAGGTTGTGAACATTTGTCTTCAGAGAGTAATGCTTCTTTCTGTGTCAGATACTAATTGAATACAGGATAAAGTATCGTTTTGTAGGCAGACAGCCTTGTCGCCTGATGTCGTATACCTTATTGTATAATATTATTTATTAATCTACAGAAAACCCCAGAGCGCGACACATGCACAACTCATACTTTTCTATACCACTCTTCTCCTGCATAACAGATAGAAAAAAATATATTCGTTAAAAATTCAAGAAAATGAGAGGCTACTTGTTTCAATCTGTCCAACAAATTGTAAACATAAACTACAATTTTACATTTGAAGACACATCTGAAAAATTATGCAAAACGTCGAGAATTATTCATTTTATGTAAAAATGTTAACTGTTGTAACTCCTGAGCGTTGAAGCCGTTGAACTATTTGATACGGGTAAAGACTTGATTAGGACGTCAAATACAAAGTCTGGTCCAAATCAAGGAAAACCAAAACATTTTCTTTTACTGTTTAGCCAAGTAGATTTACCGATCCAAAGTAGAAAAAAAAGACAATTGTCGAATAATTTCGTCAAAATATAAGAAACCTTTTATAAGAGGGACCTTTAAGAGATTAAAATCGCGTGGTCTCTAGCTACACATTTGGAATTTTTCCTCCATAACACCAAGAAGGTGCCAATTAAAAATCAAAAACGAAATGCCGAAAGGGCTCAAAAAAAGCGTAAAGCGTCTGGGAAATTTGGTCGTGCGGTCCACGTTATACCCAACGTCTCACAAGCATTACAATGGGCAGACAAAAAATAATAGTTAATGAATAATACGATTCAAAAGCATAACCGAGTCAAGTTGTTTGGAATTTTAAATGGCGATCTCTGGACGTCACCCCGCGGTGCTAGCAGAGGATAACAAAACGCGTCGCCAACGTGACGGAGGATCAACAATACCCGACCACAATGCGGGGCATACCTTTGTCAAGGGCCCCCGATCACCGTAGACCCAGACACCAGCTTCACGAACCCAAAACGCCGCCGTCGATAATAGACATAACCAAATCACAACCAAATCTCCACGATTGCGACTTTAATGATGTAATGACATACGATTTTGCAAGAACTTTAAACGTTTGACCACGGTTGACGACGAATGTTAAAAGTATTCGCGCCGTCGTTCCGTCAAGCATTTCAAATTCTTCGCATAATTCAGTGTCTAAACTGGCCAGATCCATGGTGTTCATTTGTTGTGCAAAGCGAACCGTTCATACTGTTGGCACGGGGCTAATAGCGCTATCATTAGAGCTGCGGGCCGAGAGGCCGAGCGGCTTGCAGGGAACCCCGTCGTTGGTGATGGACGGCGGCAACCCCCGGGGGGCCATGGGCCGCTGAACGGGACGGGACCGACGAGCGACCGCGGCGTGGCGCGGCGTAAATCTGCTGACATCTCCGGCTCCGACAGTGGCAGGAGGCCAGAGACGCGCCGCTCTGACCTATCACCGCTTCGGCATTTAACGATTTTAAATTAATTCCTTAATAAACTAAGAGTCATTGTGGTCGAGTCCAACGCGGGAAAGAATGCGTAGCCGTTGTTTTTGGTTTTTTTTTCATTGTGTTATGTACAACCGTTGATCGAGGTGATCACGTTTTTTTATGTTTAATTATCATTTTAATTTGCGGTTATGTCTGAATGAGTTATAATAATAAGTATGCCATGGAGTTGCTACCAGACAATCATTGGTGATATTTCCATTTTCCATCCTGTTTTGAGAAAAGTCCTCGAGGTCTCGCACAGCCGCGAGTAGGATGTGCCTGCACGCGTGACCAAGGAGCTGCAGATGATATTTGATAATGCCAGTTGCTGAAGTCATGATATCGTCGCTTATTTAAATATGAAAGCATTATGAATATGGATGCGTGTCGAGAAGACTTTGGTCATGTTTCCAAACCGAGATGAAATATGTCCCGAGAAATCCACACAGGAAGTGGACAATGGCACCTTGTTTCGGAGACGTCCACCGTCGAGCAAGGCACAGTTGAATATTGAAACCCCTAGCTCATGGAAAACAGCGCCGTGCGGCGTACAAACAAGTAACTTCGATGCCACGCTCTTTTTTTTAATACTACCTATCATTTCTTTTAACTGTTTAGTTCCATTAACCGGTAAGATTTAAAGCGTTGTCAACGTTAACGACAAAGACCCAGCTCTTTTACTTCAGAGACATAACTATATATTTATTATTATGCTATTTTGTATATTTAATAATTTTAATTTTCAACGAATGGTCAAGGTATACATTTCGGTCCAAAACTTGGTCACCATATAAAATTCCCGACAGTCGACCGCCTCATTTAAATGGTGTCATAAGATACAGCGCAGTTTGAAATAATTCTTGAAATGGATAATATTCCGTTTTTTATGCCTAAAGTATATGCGATACTGTAGAAATAAACGACTCGAGAAAATAAACTACGGGTTTCAGAATGGCTCTTTGTCACAGAAATGTGACATATGAACATCTGAGGAGGTAAACTTCGACCCCCTACCTTAGTTTTATAGTGTTAAGCTTCCAACAC
The DNA here is from genome assembly GCA_947568835.1 of Protonemura montana. Classification (NCBI taxonomy): domain Eukaryota; kingdom Metazoa; phylum Arthropoda; class Insecta; order Plecoptera; family Nemouridae; genus Protonemura; species Protonemura montana. The sequence continues at coordinate 14,363,070 of OX387602.1, forward strand.
ACATGGCTGAATGCTTTAAATGTTCGCTCCTGGATTTATCATATGACAGAAGGTATAGAGCTATGTAATTAGAAACAATATCATACAAAATAATAAAGAAACGAACTGACTGAAACTTTTTTGTGCCAAGAGGAGTAAAAGAATTATTATCAAGTTCCTCGCTTTATCGTTTGCTCATCGTAGATAACATATTGATCAGATAACACGTGGTAACTGTAGGTGCCACCCGATGGCTGCCATCGTCAGGCTGTCCTTTTTAGCAGGCATCTGCAATTAAATAATTACGACTCAAAATATTGATACATTTTTATCAATAACAAAGATAAATTGAATGTAAACCAGTGTCAAATACAAGAAATCTGCGAGAAATAACGAAATAAAATGTCATACTATTTTAAACGACGGTGACGCCACCTAGAAGCATGCTTCATTTTTGTCGGTAAAGCAGTCATTTGGCGCCAATTTTTGCGAACACAGTTTATCATTAGCTCTGTCCCTCTGACTATAACTATAAGCTCAATGATTTTTTTTTTTTTAATTTGAGCTAACCCTTACAATAAAATGTTGTAAATAATGTTTCACAGTTGAAACGTATTAACCCGCATTATTAATAACCATGGACGAGAAAACTCCTACCTCTATAATACACGTATACCTGTGCCTTGTAATTCGAGAATAATGAGTACAGCCAAGTAATTAACTGTAGGTGTGTGTAAGTAAGGAGCGTGTTAATCGGCGCATAACCACGTCTCTGGTCCCCGCATGGGGTACATTGTCTCAGCAGCAGCATCTCTTAGTGCGCAGGGTGCTTGTGGCTTCTTACTTCTCTGCATGGGGTGCAGATGCTTTATGCCCTTGTGTTTAAATTAGTTTAAAAACTGGAAGTTCTTTTCGGTAAGGATGAGCACTTTAGGGGGTCCATGAAGATCGTATTTGGTAGGGCATTGATTACACATCATGCCATACTGGATAGCTTTAGGTGGAGAAAAGACATAGACGAGGCCAGATGGTGGTCACGAGGTCTTCAGATTCTTGTTAGGAATGTAAGTTCAAGCTGTCTTGCTTTTCTTCACTGTCTTATAGTAAGGAGTGCGCTTTTGTTAATAGATTTTTGAAATATGTCTGTTTCTTCAAATTACCGACCAAAAACTTACAAAACTAGTGAAAATTAGTGGCAAGACGCGAGGAGAATAACAATTGTCGTCCCCTATCACTTAAGCCCAAACTCAACGTAACTCGACGTTGTTAACCGACCAAAATCCAAAAAGAAGCTCTATTTATCGTTGAAGACTACAGTTTAATATCCATAGTGCATAATTAATCTACCATTATCGCTCGATCTCGACGTCATCTTCGGCTGCTAGTAATTGATAGTGCGGAATCCTGCCGGACGCCCGTTGCCGACGATGGAGATGGGGGCACGCGGTGGCGTATGGGCAAGCAAGGGTTTGCGCCCATCGTGCCTGGGTCCCTCCTGGCAGGGAGGCGAGCCTGCCCTCCACGGGACACCGCGTGCAAACCTCAACTCCCGGGTCCTGCGGCCTGAATGCTCGCCGTGGGACGCTCGCTCGAAGACATAATCTAATAAGCACTTACTCTCAAAAAAACTATACTGTCTTACACGGAGCTATTAATTTCAATTTTCTACTCTTTTTTCTTTCGTTTGTTTGCAGTGTTTGAACGCGCACGGCCAACGTTTCGAAAGAATGATGGCTTTAGGTGGTTAGTATTTTTGACACGAAACTAAATCTATTTGAAACAATTTGCTGTCGTGTACGTCAAATTGATAAACGGTAAGGATCAATGCCGATTCGCCAATAGCTAGTTTGTGTCCGTTACAGCGTACACCATCCTTGAGATCGTTTCTCGGGTTTCCACAGATCATCCCGTTCATATGGCACGCCAATTACTGTGCTCATCTTGGTGGTCCCTTGATTCCGACGTCATTCAGCTCACTCGACCGGAACTAATATTGAATATCATACCAATGCTGTGACTTCGACATCGCTGCAGTCATGGCATTTGCCATAAGAGATGACCACGGTATATTATTTCACGTCAAATAGTTGCACTTCATGCCTGGACCACGCCGACAAATAAACCGAATTTCAAAGCATTCCATTGTTAGCTAATCAAAACCACTCTTTTCGCTAAATCACATACGGATATTTAAAGATGAAGTTGAGCGATATGACTAATTGCTGTCATTTTTTTAAAATGCGCACGCTGGTTGAAACAATGTTTGTCGTTTTTTATTGCGTGATTCTTCTAATGACATTGGAGCGATTTCTTCGGTAGTTGTTCCCGGGTATTAGTTATTAAAGCAGTAAAACAGGAATCTATCATTGCCAGTTTAAACTGTTGTTTCTTCTCGGTGGTGTTCGCCAAATTCTCGACGGGGGATCGAACCTCTTACCTTTTTTCACGAACACCCGACTGGTTTCCTCGAGTAACGATTTTCATCAATAAAAAATGGCAGCCTAACTCTAATGTTGATGGTATTTTACTTTTTTCCGAATGAAAAAGGTCATAAGGTTAACAGGCTTTCGTGACCTCTCTATTAATAAACGAAATACTTGCGAAATACTTTGCGCTGCAAGAAATAGTGGCTCGTGAAATGGCTGCAGGAGTCAGAGAGCGCTAACTAATCGACTTGACTTGAATATTAGTGAGCTTTTCGGTGGTTGTAATTACGGGTAATAATAGCTTCACATTCTCTTCTTACTGGCGTGTTTAAAATGGTATTAAAGTTCCGATGTATATTTTGAAGGACTTTACACATTAGGTTATGCAACATTTACCGCCCCTATAACGCAAGAAGAAGCGTCCGATTAAACACTGCTTCGCGAACCAAATTTGAGATGTGTTTTAGATGAGCGTATTTTTTGTTGTGTTTTATTTATTTATTTTTCCGTGGAAAAAGGCAGACCCCTATTCCTTTGAAATTCGCACTGTAAAAATGTGTCCATGAACTACAGCAGCGACTTTCAATCTTACAGCTTGTCTGGATTTTTTGTATAAATCTTTTGAGGAAAAACTTCGTAAAACTTTATTTAAAACAATCCATCGAGCCGATTGCCTTCACTAACAATACGTAGAACACCTAAGTTCAGAGACTTCGAAGGTGTCCTGAAAATTGCATCTGAATCGGTTCTGCCGTTTGGTCAGCTTAGTACTTCTTAGTAAATAAATTACGGCAAATTTTATTGAAAAAAAATATATAATTCGATTTTTTCAAGAAACGTGGCATATTTAAGATCAGAGATTTCAAGGGGGCCTGCAGATGTTATTCAAATCTGTCCAACCGCTCGGCTGGTTGAGAGTTTACAAACAAAAAAAGCATTCTGTACTTTTTCCGGGTAGTCAAATTAAGACTTCGCTTCGCTCACCACGCTCATACAGCTGGGACGCAAAGAATTCCAAAAAAATATTTGAAAATTACACAAACACATGAAAAAATGTGGAGATTGCTAAGTATACTGCAAGACCTTTAATTTATATACCCTCCGAAAGATCGAGCTAATTCTCAAATTTTCTTATAATAATTCGTGTCCTATCTCTCAACTACAGTTGCACAGCTGCACCGTTGATTGTATCTCAACGGTGCACTGTTGCACAGTTGCAGATTTGTACACTTCCATCTTCCACACCCACTGCCTTCCAATTGTAACTACACGCATTAAACTTCTCACCCTTTCCACCTAAGTTCCGAACTCATCCCATTGTACGAGGTCGCTCAACCCTCCATCGCTCATGGGAACATATGGACATCCACAAGTTGATAGAACACAATAAATATAAGTTATATCGGAGCCAAGCGCGGCCCCAGCGCGGCGTTGCGTTGCGCCTTGTGGTGCGGTACCATACTGATACCTGATTACCGGCCCAGTGGTGGCCTCTCGATAGGAGGTGTTCCGGATCCGTTGCGTACAAATCGTGATAGCCGTCGACGACGCCGACGACGCCGCCGACGCTGAAATCGCCAGCCACGATTAATTCATAAAACATCACGATTCTATAATAGCGTCTCTCCTGATTTTGATATCTGTGAAACTGAATTGAATATCTAGGAGATGAGCGCAGTTTAGTTACGCTCTCGATGAATCTTTTTCATTTAAATTTGTATGTTCAGGGATTGCCAAAAGCCGTTTGGGCAAATATATATTTTTTTTGGGGAACATTTGCTTGATTTTTGGTACCGTGATTTAAGCCGTAATATATTGATGTGCCTGACATTGACAGGTATTGCATTTACAGATGCATTGCTTGTAATAAATGTGTTTGTTTGGCAAATTGATGGATGAATATCGTAAGGTAAGCTTCTGATAAAACAAAAAATCTGTCTAGCTCGCAGTACATCCCTGATTTCAGTGGCCCCATGGGCAGCGTGTAATCCTTGTAAATGGGAGCGCACGGGGCATGAGCAGCGCCGTGGGCAGCCATGGGCAGCTGGATAGTGGCGAATAGCAGCCAACCCGACCGTCGTTGCCCGCTCTCTATCGCAGCCACATAGCCACATGGTATTAAATAGCAGTGACGGGGGGCGATCTTCAATTATAATTGCTCCCGGCCTGATATTTGTAATCGAGCCCCCATGAAGAGTTTCCTCGCATAACAGCAAGAAATCATTCCCATTCGGCATGCCCGCCATACGGTTCGATCGAGCATGCAGCTCTCCGCATGATAACATATAGAAGTCACGTGATAAAATCTCACGATCTGCTGTCTGCTAGGACCATCTTCAGATAAAATACAATCTCTCGTTTTGATAGCCGACTAATAATTGAAACACATGCGATGATGTGGATCTAATGTTTTAATGTCAGTTAGCTGAGAGATAGATCGAGTTGGTGGAATGAAATTAGGGAAGCTCTAGTTTTAGTGGTGTATCCCGTAGCGAGGAGGAATCTACATTCCTGACGGTTGAGCAGAGGCGGCTGGAGAAATTTCACCATCGTGATTTGTTATGATTGTTGAGCTGTCAACATCTGTAACGAAATAGAAGCTTGTTTTAGACATGCGCGGGAATTAATCGGAGTCGGTTTTCAAAGTTTCGTCATTTTTGTAGCGAACACTTTCAAGCGAGGGTATTTTTAATATCGGTATTTGTTGTCGGATTGAAAAATTGAAACACTTTTTGGGGATGGTATTGGTTCCGAGATCGTACACGTACTTTTAGCATCTGGCGAAAAAATGGTCACGAATTCTCTCTGAAAAAAGAACAATATTGACTGTTTACCCAACCGACCCGCATCAACCGAAATCTTGAGAGAGTTAATGCTCAAAGAAACAGAAACTGGAGGAAATACTCTCAGACCTTCTGCCAAACATTGCGGCACTTTGGGTGCAAAGCGCAAACAATTGGTGTCCACGAGGCAGCAGGTCCTCCGGTGTTAGTTGCAAAGACAAACAATGAGCCCGGTGACAATGATGTTGATCTTGTTTGTCAGGAAAGGCGTCTCGTGTTTGCGCCTGCGCCCGAGTCTGCGCGAACAGCAACTGTCTTCTTCAGTCAGCTTTTCCTTCCAGACGAGGTGTGCTCAGATGACAGTCATTGGCTGTAGCTAGACAAATATTTGCATCTCGATGGCAAATACTACAATCGGTTATTAACCGTGTGCATATCTGAACTACCCTTGCTCTATAGTCTACAAGTTAGTACGGGAAACGACTCACGGTGATTCAGAGCGACACAAAAGTATGGCACATTCTGAGTGAACGGTTTCATACATCATTCGATTTCAGTTGCGTCACTTGGCAATGTCAAAAATTCTTTGTTGGCAAGCCCATTGTTGCAAAGATTTAAAAATTGAAAAAGAACATTACACTTTTTTTAGAGATCTATCGCTATCATTCATCATATTTCTTCAACAAACATCCCAAATGTCCACTGCTTTTTCAGAAGTCCTTGCTCCTTAACCCACCATTTATTACTTTTCAATACTTATCCAAGACAGGCGAAATATTGGATAAATGAAGCTAGGAAATTAGAATCTCTTGCTCTATAGTATAGACTTGAAATTGGAAAACGATATTTTCTTGCCAAGCTAACGGCTTACCGACCGAACGCAATTACGTTGATGGATGGTCGTGATGATTTACTCATGAGTGTGCGGTGAGTTGTATTCTCACGAGAAATAGGCCCCTAAAGTCTAAGCATGCGTGTGCGCATCAGCGCGATTAGCGGCCGCCTTCTAGTACCTAGGTGAGACAGGCCGATGGTAAATTAGGTTCAGTTTGATGACGTAAAGATGAAGTGGGTCCAGCCAGGGTGACTGGCTGGTCGGATGGTCGGAGATGTCCATGCTGACGGGGTGATGGGCAATGAAGCGATGCCCGGGCAGAGAAGTGATGGTGCAGTGGCTGGTCCATGTAAAGTGAACCGTGAGAACGGCACACGAGTCCGCTCGATAACCGTGCTCATCGCGCGAACGAACGAGATCGGTTGGGGAATTGTTGCTAGTCCGACTCATTTGCGTTGTAGCGATTAAGGATTAAATGTGTTTGGTAGGAGTATGTGCACCACCTACCTACTGGATGCTGCCAATGATAAACATTGAGAGCGTGTCAAACTAAGAAATTTGGTGCGCAGCGCAAAGGACATGGGATAACAGTAATGTTAAGATTATAGGATGTGTATTTACCTGCAATACGTTTAACTGTTTATCGTATCATCACAAAATTGTGTAAAATCGGCCTCTAAAGGGAATCGTCATGTTATGCATTTGGGAAGTTCGTGAAATCTGCACGATCTTACATCTCACCCATGATTTGGTTCTGTGCTCGTTAAAAAAAACTCTTTAAGACAAATGTTTCTTGCCAAAATTCAGTTCGATGAGCATGTGAATGTGACACTTTATCGAGAATGCTGCGCCTGTTTTTCTGTCAGCTCAACTGTATCGCCGAGTGCGCATGGCGCCAGACGGAGACTTCAACGCAAGGAGATGACGAGGTGTGCCAGCTCCAAATCGTCTCCCAATGATGCGTCCAGGGTATTTACCGCGTTCCCTTCAAGTATTTTTGAAATTGCACTTCTCGTGATTTATCTCGATAAAACCAGCAGAATATGAGGATAAAATAATTAAGCCTGAGTACCGCATTGTTAGACCTGTAATGCAGCATGTAAATGTTATAGTACTTTAACATCTAAAAACTGGTTTGATGAGTGTGGAAAAATGAAGAAGATGGAAAACAGAATCAAGACGTTAGCAAAACAGAGAAAGAAGATCGCCTCTCGGGCACACGAACTCTCAAACTAACATTTGTTACATCGTTTTCCTAACAGGCGGTAAAATGAACTCCACATTGTTTTTAAGTTTAACCCTTTAGCCATTAGGATTTAGTTCTACAACGAAATAAGTCTGGTGAATCATTTTGATCGTGAGAGCGAGAAACCTGGGATATTGCAGTTAACAATGCAAATCACTGTAATTCCTTAAAAAAAAAGTACATAAAGTACTGACCGTTGGGGTTACTAGTTATTTAAGGCACAGCAGAAGCAATTTATAACAACAAAAAAACTATATTGAAAAATATGCAAACATTCAATGGAAAGTCAAGCCAAGCGCAGCCAGGCAATTGGTCGTAAACATGTAAAGATATCCAGCTTTTCTAGCTAGCAACCAAGTCCACATGCATGTCGCGTTATCCAATGCCATTGCCATTATCAAAGAGGTTTTATTATTCATTATCAGCATCCATATTGATCGCGCAGTGAATGCACTTGAGCATGTACATAATCATAGACACAGAAATGATTCTAGGTCATAAATCGACACGACACTGATCCCACATCCTAGGACTCCATCTCTCCTATGCATGTCTCTACGAAAGGCAGCATCAAGCAACGCGGCTACACGACGCAACCAGCGGGCAAGATCTCGCCAGGTACGAGGGAGATATGAAAGCGAGAGTGCGAGCGGGCAAGACAAGGATGGGGATGCTGAGACTCGTTGGACCAGTAGATGTCGGTAGTGGCTAGCATATTCTGCCGCGGTGCGGTCGGCCCCGGCTTCGGCAAATGTTCCTCAGAATCGGTTGTCTTTCCGCGCTAGAGGAAGTCTTCGGCAGCACCGTGCTCCGGCGAGCGAGCGGCTTCGAACACGTGTAAACATTTCGTTGATAACGACTACCTCTTATCAATCGACTCGAGTGCTTTTAAGGGGTGGCCATCACGTGAAATACACTAGCTTTTCCTTCGAAAATAGTGGTGCCGAAATAATCGTTGTGTATGGACGACAGTGAACTTTTTTTCTGAATATCGACACCTATTGTTGTTATTGTGAAGTGACAAGGTCTTCCCCTCCCCCCTTCCCTTCCTCCTACTATTGTTACCTTCAAGCCTCCCCCTTCCCCTAAAACGATATTCTGTGGTATCTTCCCCTCTTCATCCCCTATTATCGAATGAAAGTGCAGGATCAAGCGGAAGCAAGTTGATATCGACGAACAATGGACACGACTTTGCAACAAACGAAAACAAAGTGAGAATTCTATCTGTGATTAACCCGAGCTGTGATAAGGCTTGCGCGATTTTTTTCTGTGAGCTAATTCTTTTGAACACAAGTTATAGTTTCATCTCGATAATAAATTCTTCGTAGTAACGCATTTTACCACCGCTTCGCCATCCGAGTGAGTATTTCGAAACGCTTCCAGCAGTGGTCTGTGGCAACGAACACATTGCAGAGGGCGGAACTCTGAACGAACAGATTATTCAAATCTATTTCGAACGTTTTCCTCGCAGTGACGTCCGCCAAGAGCCAAACCGTTGGTAATCTAGGCAGCGATTACTGCGTCCTGCTTCGAGCACTTTAATCGCGACACATTTGCAGCGAGCGCCGCGGCCCCACTTGACCTAACCCCCGGCCGAACGCAATCTTCAGCGTGACGAGCTGCAAAGCACCTAATCATCGACCTGCCATATGTGGATCAACCCGGCTCATCTCCGCCAACATGTGATCGCCATTAGTCTCGTAATCTCTCAACACACACTTCACGTTAATTGCCAGCGAACTTCATTTACTCTCTGATATTAAATTAAGTAATATTCGCAATGAAGAACTTAATCACGATAAAATCGCAGAGTGTAAGCCAACAGAGTGAAGGCGTGGCGACTAACAATAATGACGTCACGTCGTCATCGGGCAAGCCGGATCTGTTAGACAGCATCTTTTTCGTTGATGCTGCATCTTCTAATAAGAATAACCAGCCGTCACAGCTAGACAAGCTCACTATGGCGATGACCGCCACGAATTCGGCTGTCACAGCAGCCGCCGCGTTGCAGGAGAACCTCCTTCAACGGTCGTTGCAGAGCGTCGCGTTGTCGCTGCAGAACACAATGATGTCCTCGTTGCAGCAAGCTGCGTTGCTGCCTATCAATTCTGCAGCGGCTGCTGCGTTCAACCTGCAGGCGCTAGAATCGTATTTAACCCTTCAAAGGCTCTCGACGTCTGTCGCGTCGACCACATCCTCGTGTAGCAACTCGAGCAACGCTTTGGGGGCTTCTCTAGACATTCTTAGACTCGCAACTGCAACTAGTTTTGGATTGCCAAAAGCCTCCTCGTCAAATGTGGAGAACAATTCGCCCGCGTCGTCTCCTGGCTCTTCGTCGTCACCCACTGACTTACATGACACTGCGGCGTCGTTGTCAGCAATAGTCAAAGACATCGAGGATGTTGAAGATGACCTCGGACTGCTAGACGATGATGACGACGATGATTTGACGCTGCCAGTAAGTTCTTCAGGGAAGGATGTTTCCAGCAATGCTAAACATTTTCCTGCGTTCCCGGGGGACTCTTCTTACCCGTCGTTGTTGATGAATGCGATGTACCATCACCAGCAAGCCGCTAGCAACATGCTGCTCGCGACGACGGCGTCCTCGACAGCGGACAGCATCGCGACGGTAACGTCATCGGCGGCGCTTTCTGCAAACACAACGTCGTCGACGTCGACGGGAAGAACGACGTCGTCAAGGCCCAAAAAGCAGTTCATCTGTAAGTTCTGCAACCGGCAGTTCACCAAGTCGTACAACCTGCTGATCCACGAGCGAACGCACACAGACGAACGCCCCTACTCTTGCGACATCTGCGGGAAGGCGTTCAGGCGGCAAGACCATCTCAGAGATCACAGGTAAATAAAAACAATAATAAATTACTTAATTATACATGTCGTATGGTCATGTATGACCGATGGTAAAACTAGCGTAGGTATTTCTCGAGAAAGGAATGCAGGGGGAGATAAAGAAATGGTGAAATATTTCGTACGTGTACTAGCATAAGAAATAATCAAGTCTCTTGGCCTACACCTACGCGTTAGAAGTTACCTATCCAATGACATGTAATTCGATGAGGATGCCTTTGCCTGCAACCTATACAGGCCAGTCGACAATGATCACCCACAAAAAAATCGTTTGTTTCCAGTCTGGCTGCTGCAGCTCTCAAACACGAAGGCTTCTCCGATTGCGGTTGACCCTTACCCATGATAAGCTCTAATTATATGCGCACAATGGTTGTAAGAATTGGTTCACTTTTATCAATGTTCATCTTACAGTTTCTGGATAAAATTTCACAGTGCGGTCCATTAGAAACTCGTCGCTGTTTGGATGCCTACTGGCAAGCGCGTGCGCTTTGCATTTAGCGAACAAACCTGCCGCTGTCCCTCACATTTTTCATGTTACCTCTGTTTTATGCGTTACACGCACGTTAATATTGTGCCAGTAGCTAAATATTATGTGGGTTTAGTAGTAATTATCATGTTCTCAAGTCTGATCTAATTTATATTTTGAATAGCCACCCTCGGGCTGAACCTGAAATTGGAAGCAGGTTTCAAATTATTATAACAGGGCTATTTTATTCTATTATACCTCCGCTTGTAGACTCACTGATTAAAGTTAGCCTCCAGGTAACAGAAGCTGGAAGATTATTATCACACTTATAACAAGCGCAATTTCATGTCAATCTGAATTCATAAAGTACATTATTATACAAATAGGCAGGTAAGCTACTACTGCTTACACAGAAAAACATAGAACCATAATGGAAAAATATTTTCTTACAATCTTCTTTGAAGATACAAGCCAATAATAGCCAGCACCTATTGTCTTGATATTTTAATTACCACCTTCACAAGATGGGGGTAATGATTAATGTGTAACACTCTTTAACACATTATATTTGGCGTTTAGATTAATTTAAACAGAGATTAACTAAATGTGCTGCACCTCGGTTTAACACGTCAGACGTTGGCGCCTGTTAATAGTGGGATGTTAAATGTTAATTACTAATTGTTATTTGTTACTCGCTGGTCAGGTAAGACGATACAGGTAGGTAGAACTATTGCAGACATTTGTGGTTACAAGAATCTTGACTTGCAGTTACTGTTTGATGACTGAGCAAAGCCACTCATCAACATTGTCTGGAAATATTCGAAACAGGGGTATACCTACACGGTTAGAAAATCAGTTATTGCCCATTTTTCTACTCTTTATTTAACGTTACCGTCAGTTTTTGTTTATGAAAATAATGTATTCTGCAGTCAAAATGTTATCGGTCATATCTTTGCTAATCACAATGAAAGTTTACGTGCGTGTTGGCAGTGATTGCTTTATCATTAACATAATTTTAGGTAAATAATGTTAGGTTTAAATAAAAAATAAAAAAAGTCAACTAAAACGATTTACGCACATATCATTTTGATAAATCCATATGAAAGCCAAAAACTTACTCTCAAAACGACACATGTAAAATAGTCTTTGTCCACCCCTGCGCGGTACATTAACACTAGAACGCTCATCAACATCTTTGCAAGGTGGGCAGGTGGGCGCAGAAATCGCGAGTGCCAATATATTTGTCATGTGACACCTTCTAGGTGGGTCTGGAACTCTCCGTAATTTAGTGGATTGAGTTACCCGAGCTTGCCTCTTAGCCAGGCTTGCAACGCTCGCCAACAATGTGTGAGCAATGTGTCTATTGTGAATTGCGGTTCAACCTGACACGAGGTCGTCTACTTACCTCAGAGAAAGACATCTAGAATTGCAACTAATTAAATTCAGTTCTGCTAAGACCAGAGCTAACTCATTACTGTACGGCTCTTTTCTAGTTACTTGGAGAGAAGTGGAACTGTGGAATAGTTGATTTATTTGTCTATGAAGGGATGGTTGTTGAAAAATAAATCAATTTGGAAATAGTTTTTCATGAAAATCTGCCCAAAAGAGTAGACAAAAAATATACATAAATACTCCTATGAGTTTCAAGGACATAATTGCATTTACCGCTGCAACAATTTTCAATTTTACGCTCATCTAAAAATATAAATAACTTTTTTATAACTTAAGAAAGGTTTAAGATAAAAAAAACAATGTCCTTTTTATATGTCTGACAGATGTGCTGTTGACAGGACTGCCTCAAATCCTAGAATCTTGAGATCTGACGACCAATGGGTGCTCTTCATGTATCATTGCGTCGGCTGCAGTGCATAGGTGCAAAGTGAAGACGCAATTACCTCTAGTAAATGCGTTTACGTGTGTGTTCGATCGCGAATGGTTACATGGCCTAGAAGAGCACATGCGTCTGCGGTCTGTGGTTTCATTGTAAGATATTATTGAACACCTCTGCACCTCTGCATCAACACCCTCTCGACTACATTGTGGTCATCATTTGTTTTCTTACGTTACACTCCGTGCAAGCTCGTTACCTGCCTACGATTCACTAACGAGAGGTAGATTCTGCACTGTACGTGAGTCAGGATTTTCATAGGTTCCAAATCTGAATTCATGGCACGCTTACCAAAATAACGAACACTTTTTAAAGACGATTTTTGTCAGTGTTATCAAAGCTTGTTTCGGTTTTTTTTATTTGAATCTAGTCGGCATGTACCTAATTTCGCAGTAATTTTACAAGCAATGTGTGGATCTATCTACCTACATGATGCATCTGTTTTATTATTATTTACTTTTTTTTTATGAAAGGTACAATTTTTCTGCATTGAAAATTAATTCTCTGGTTGGGCGCACGGTCAAGAATGCCGTGTGAGTAATCTGCAACATAACTAGTTTGCTTGTTACATCAGTTGGATGCAACCAAACGATAAAAAATAGCAGAACTGTGAGCACTTATTGCAAGACCAGTTAAATCGCATGCAAAATCAAAATATACATAATAATAGAAAATAAATGCGTGTGCGTGGACCGAACACCACATTGCAGTCTCTGTTCGAAGCTAAATTATACGCATTATGGTATCGATGCATTTTTAGTGACTGACCAGGCACGTCCACCATCACATTAGTAGAGTGCGTGATTTTTTTTTTTTTAGAATCACCTTAAAATTTACTGGCGCCGATTAAAATGGAAGCTTTTATTTTTCACGGAAACTCCCTGGTTCCTGCAGTGTTGTTGCCGTTAAATATTGATTTGATATATTGATTTTATTACTGAATATTCAATCAGAACACGTTTTATCGATGCCACAGCACGCGATTTTAGTTTATGCCAAGTGAATCTTGTAACTTTCAATGATAAACTGCATGAAACTAGAATTATCTTCAATGATTTGCAACCTCCAGACAACGAATACATTTCCAAGAGTTGAAGAACAGAAACAAGGTACTCAATAAGATTCGATCGCTTGTGGTTGATAATGTTCGCTCGAACCATCCACCTGTACCATAATATAAGATTCACTTTAGAAGGAATCTGTGTAAAAATAACTTGCACTGGAATAACAAGTTAACTGATCAGTGATAGAGTTCATTATCTTGTACATCTAGTTCAAAAGCTGGCACAAGACTGATTTTTTTGCCCACACTGCAATAAATATAGATGCCGATAAATGCAATAAAAGTAAAGCTTACAGGAGGGACCACCCTTCTCTATCGGCTTGCTTTGACTGTAGGTATCTTTATTAACCATTGCAGATAATACAACATACAAAATAGTAAATAATTTTCTTTTTTCCTTCTGCATAAAATTGTTTAAATGATCGTCGAAGACTTCACAGGACGAACCTTGTACGCAATATAAAAGCAACCTGAGACCTTTCCTTAGCGGTCACAAATAAGAGATCAAGGCTTTGAATACGAACGAAACTAATAAAATCATAAACGCTTTCTGTTTCAGGTACATCCATTCGAAAGAGAAGCCGTTCAAATGTGGCGAGTGCGGCAAAGGTTTCTGTCAGTCGAGGACGCTGGCCGTGCACAAGATCCTCCACTTGGAGGAGTCCCCGCACAAGTGCCCGGTCTGCAGCCGCAGCTTCAACCAGCGGTCCAACCTGAAGACTCATCTCCTAACACACACCGACATCAAACCGTACAACTGTTCGGCATGTGGAAAGGTCTTCCGCAGAAATTGTGATCTCCGACGCCACAGTCTAACCCATAATTTGGGCGCCTCTGCGTCTTCTGGCTCGCCGAACGGTTACGGCGAAGGTTCGGGTGTCGGCAGCCCGTCGTTGGCGGCGACGGCAGCTGCGATTGCCGGTAACATGTCTCCTCAAAGTGCGGCGATTGCGCTCAGTTCGCCAGCGTTTAGCATCGAGGCCATCATGAGTGCGTCGAGCAAATAGCAGCGATACCACACACACACAATACCATGTTACAGTGTTAAATGTAATAGCAAATACTTGTTCACTTTTATGACGTTTTTTATATATATGTATATATATATATATATATTGCAGTCGTATTCTTAAACAATAAAAATATCATCATCGACATGTCCAAGATGCCGATCTGTCATCTATCCATTACCGCGAGAACATTAAAGAACATTAATAGACGTGCATTGCACAGTCGCAAATTCATGGTGGTTCCTGCAAATGCATTCTAGACGCAAAGTCTGCTCATTTTCTGTCTATAATTGTTTTTATTCATTTATTATTCTACAATAAAGATTACAAAATGACATTTTTTTTTAAAGAAATTTAATTGCTTTTGTAGAAAATTTGCTGGGTGTGCATACATGCCTTAGCTTCTCTCCGGGATTTGAGTGAATTCCCTCAACAAGTTGGTGCCAATGCCTGAATAGAGGTCTCGCATGGCTTGAAGTGAACCGCACGTAATTAGGATGGCCGATTAGCGCTCTGGCTCCAAGAACCAGTGGAGGACCAGAGGAAATCCTGCTCTTGAGGAGCTTATCATCCTACACACCATCTCAAGTCTAAACGATTCTGTGATTGAGTACTTGCTGAAAACCTTGCTGTGTGGTCCTCAATCCATCTCGAGATGCAATAATCTCACCAAGGAAAGGTGCGAAAATGCTGAATACAAAGCAAGGATTTGACAAGTATTTTTTAGACATAAAAATAATGTCACCAACACGAGTTGTGTCAAGTTGTGTGGTCTGTACCTTAGATAACAAACCGAGATACTTTGCTAACATTCTAATGCCATGGCTATAGGTGAACATCTTTTTGTCAAGCCTACTTTATTTACAGTTTACAATGCATGTAAATGCTTGTTATAAAGTGTCGGGTGTAACATTACAGCATTCTTTCGAAGAGTGAGCCATAATACATCGACACCTTTTCCCTTTTCAAGATGGCAGCCATTGTTAATTGTAACATTAAGATGTTCACCGCCACCGCCACACAAATGGTCCATCTTTTGTCAAGAGGTCCATTGAATTGCAGTGTGAATCGAGGATCATTCATCTGAGAAGGTGCTAGAAAGAACGCGTGCCAATCATTTACCGCAGCATCAATTCTACGACAACATGTTGCTAGTTAGTTGTTACCAATTCGATGAAAGCAGGGATGAACAAACTGATAGTATCACGGGAAATTAGGCCATTTTCCAAGGAGTTTACCGAATTTTACGAAGACTAGACCTGGCTCATCTATAGTGGAAATCCAAACTTTATTATTTAGAAAATGTTTTACAAACTCTTTTCAGCTATAAACTAAAGTTTTGTTCATTTCAATAACACCACAATTGTCATAGGAAAATGGTTTCCAATCTTCATTTCAATTTTACGCTCGTAACGGAAAATCTCTACTCGATCGCTCAGGTAAGTTTTCTCTGCAGTATCTCTGATTTCTGTAACGTTAATCCAAATGTCTACAATCTAATCGGTCTAAATTTCAAACTCGAATCTTGAATATTTCCCCTCTGCAGCATATCCTACCCATAGATCGAACTGTGTTGACGCTGTTTACCCCTGTAGGTGCATTATAAAAGCAAGGGCCGACGTGTTTGCGGTAGCACTTACGGCACGGCACAGGTGTGAGTTATCAAGACGCGATACAGTCCTCTACGCTCTTTGTTAACCTCAAGAGGCTCTTAGCATGGTAAAAAGCATCTCTTTTCAACACTTAGCCCTTTATATCATTAGATATCAACTGTTGTTACGGTTACAGCTCTAAGAGGTCTATCTAATAGTTCCTTTTGTATCGAGAAATAGGCAGTTCACTTCCTTGTCCGGAGGTTTGATAGGTAGGTGTCCACCGAATACGTGCGCTCCTTTGTCTAGTTGTATAAAACCGCGATCCTTTTTATAAAATATTTCATTGACCACAAAGATGTTTATCTTTTATAAACGATGAGAGAATTTTTGAGCGCTGTTCACTACCGAATTCCACAGATTCAGATGTAAATGAAACGGCTGGTCATGTATGATTTCTTCATACACACACAAATCTCTTTCTGAGACACCGAAATCCGATTGTAACTTTGATAAAATTCCTTTTCGCCATTCTCCATTTTCTAGTGGGCAATTGGTATGCTGGAAATTTAACTCTGAAGGCTATCTTATTTGGTTGTTTCACCTTTTTACACCAACATTGTTCGGCAATGGGCATCAGTCAGTGTACAACAGCTATCAAATCTTAAAAAGGAAGAACCAGATTTGCATCATGTAGCAAAATATATATACTCTGGTGTTGAACGCTTTGTTTCTTTCTCTACCCCTGTCCCCCGTCACAGTAAAAACCACGATATTCTTGTTTCTCATTATTTTCTTTCAGTCTCCATTGGCTGTAAGCGAAATGCGTGACTCGATTCTCATTGGATGCATGTGAGTGTTTAATCGGCATTGTGGCATAACAGGCCAATAAAAATGTGCAATATTTAGGCCTAGATACGAGGCGAGATTTCTTGTGCTGATGGGTAACTGCGGGGACCAGTGCAGCTTGTCTCAGCACGTTGGGAACTGCATGATTTGAAATCGATTACTGTCATAAACTTTGAAAAAATATCATAGTAACTTATTTTCAGAATAAAATAAACGAGATTTGTGAATTGTGTTTTCTATTCACACATTAAATAAAATCTGAAGTTTAATATTATTTTCATGGTTTTTATTTACCAAAAATGTATGCAGATTACTTTATTATAATTAACTAGGATTATGTGTTAAGAAATTAATTTCTACGCAACCTTTTGAGTGACCTGCAAATTTACTTTGGGTTTCGAATAATTACCAAAGTCTCAGGAGCAAAGTCGGCTTCGCAGGAGCTTCTAGTGGTAGCTAAAACCACTGTTCGCACAGATGCAACAGAAATTAAATACAATTTCTATCAGTAGATTTCAATGGACCCTCTTCCAGCAAGAACATTTGTCTGCTTTTAATTCCTATTTAATACCAAGTTGAAGCTCTGTAATTTCGACATCGCTTCTGCTCCAACAAGTTCGCAACTGTTACACTGAATAGTTGAACTCAATTCGGGACCCCGCTAATCGGCACAGGGGTCCATACACACACATGGGGATCAAACTTGAATATCAGCAGCGCAAATGACACACACACATGAGCTCTAAAAAAATAATTAAGAACCCTCTCACTTTCACACAAAACGTGAAGGTACATCCCAGGAATCGAATGTGACGGCGTGGAAAGATGCGAAGGCATGGAGTCTCGTTGGGTTTTAATGGTTACCGCACGAGAAGAGATGCTCCCAGTGCAGGCAGTCGGATTAATGCTGACGAGGTAGTTTGTCGAAGAGGGTTGGTCATTGTTGGGTGTAGCTCGGTTTCAGAATATTAAGAGTGAATTAGAGATCGGAGGTGGTGAACTATTACACCGCTGGAGATGATGATAGCGTGGAAGGGTGGGTGGGGGGTGGAGCATTACCATCTGACTATTTCGTTCGTCATCATGCCAGGTGCTTGCTCGAATGTATTATTGTTATGAGGTGATTTCACTACACTTATATGACGGCTGAATCTTGTGTTTGAAATATCATTCTGTTAGATGTAATTGTAAAATTGTTTGCTTAGACGTCACAGGAGTTTGCCAGGTGTGTATGCGCTGATAACTGCACAGTTAAATAGAAATATAATTTTTAGTTTTACTGCAATGTTGGATTGTTTTAAAATCTCAATATTACTTGACTTGAGGAAAATCTAATTAACTGTGCTTTATAAAGTCGCTGTCATGACAATACTCCTACACACCAATTAAGTTCACAGCAATAAGTTTACTTTAGTTCAATTACACCACACATATTTTCTCAATAAAAAAACGCTCAACTGCTTAATACCACTCTTTTCAATCACGTCATATACACAAACTGCTCAAATAATTATTTCCCCATTAGAGTTCCATTGCTCCATAAAACCAACGAACAATTTCCTCTAATCTCACGCGCACCTTTCTTCCTTTTTTCGCCAAACTAAGGATTTCCCTGTCACGAGAAGACTTTGAGGCATCACGCGTTATTCGCTTCCTACCCGTGATCTTGTAGATAGATACCCCTTCTTAACAACAGGTAAACATCGTTTATTGGTTCTTAAACAAGAGCCACTTTAACACTTAAAAATTGTTCAAAGTTCTTATTTCTGTCAAATTCATTGCCATTCCTTTTCCCCTTGTGAATCCAATAAAACCCTTATCAGAGTATGCAAATGTAGGCTGTCATTCAAACAAAATCAAGCAAACCTCTGCAACACACCTTGATATTCACATCGATAAAAATATATTTGTTTATCTAATAACAAAACAAAAAGGCTGACTATTCGACGTAAACGTGCGGCCAATTTGCATACTCTACTACTACGTGTATAAATACCATATCAACCGCATATACAACCCAGTAAAGGTCTGGCGCCTTCTCCACGATCCGTATGAGTTTCCAAGTCATCACGTCGTCGCTCCCTCGGTGGGACCCTCTGTTTCTCTCTCGTCTTGCTCCTGGCGAAACGGTCCGTGGCGCATCGGCGATCCGATCGGTATTCCGTTTGATTGCGTGGGAGAATTATTCCCAACACCCACACAAAACGGGCGAAAAAAATCGGACAACACATTCCGAGTTATTTCAAGGAAATTGACCATTCAAGGAAATTGACCTGCTGGCCCATAGGAAGGGTATGCGTGCTCTGGGGCATTGTTTTTACAACATGAGTAGGTATAACTCTTTTACTACGACCCACAAGATTGATATAAATGTTGGAATTAGTTTAGCTTAGGTCTCAGTGCTTACTATGAGAAACTATTTCAGTTAACTATATGATTGCAGCTTGATCGGCTTTAAATTGCGTATTTGGTAGGTAGGTTGGTTGGTTAGTTGGTTGGTTGGTTGGTTGGTTGGTTGGTTGGTTGGTTGGTTGGTTGGTTGGTTGGTTGGTTGGTTGGTTGGTTGGTAGGTAGGTTGGTTGGTTGGTTGGTTGGTTGGTTGGTTGGTTGGTTGGTTGGTTGGTTGGTTGGTTGGTTGGTTGGTTGGTTGGTTGGTTGGTTGGTTGGTTGGTTGGTTGGTTGGTTGGTTGGTTGGTTGGTTGGTTGGTTGGTTGGTTGGTTGGTTGGTTGGTAGGTAGGTTGGTTGGTTGGTTGGTTGGTTGGTTGGTTGGTTGGTTGGTTGGTTGGTTGGTTGGTTGGTTGGTTGGTTGGTTGGTTGGTTGGTTGGTTGGTTGGTAGGTAGGATGGTTGGTTGGTTGGATGGTTGGTTGGTTGGTTAGTTGGTTTAATACTTTCATTTAATTATTGGGCTGAATGTATCACCTAACTTTGCCAGGTAGATGATATGCAAGTCCATTAAAAAAACCTTGAATTTTTTCAAAAAGAAGAGAATGTAAAGAGTGGAGCAATAGGAGAGAAATTTTGCACTGTTGTTTTCATTTAAATGTTGCGTAAACTAGTTAGTTTGCATATTTAGAGCGGGCTGTGGAGGTAGATAAAGGGGTTATAAAGTAAACGGCATTATCGGTAACATCATGGAAAATAAAATAAATATATTACAAACATTAAGCCTGAAGTGTCATTCTACCTCAGTGAATCTAAATTTGAAATAAATTGTTTTCTTTTTTATATAGATTTGCAGCTATTTGCGCATTTCCGTGCAGGTTTGCGAACGCTTCCTGAGCCTGGATGTGCTATAGCGGCCGTGCGATTGGTCGAAAGGCACGGGACCAGGAGACTTTAACGCACGGGGCGCGCTGCATCGGATATCAGGTCGGTCTTGCGTCAGGTTCGCATGCCCCAGCCAGATTGATCTTCAAGGCTGGCGACGATTGGTCACTAGCCGATCGTGATACTGAAGTATTAACCTCATCTCCGCACCTTCATATCAATCTTGTGACTTTTCAACATGAGACGTGTAATTAAATGTGAGAGAATTTTAGTGTTTTCTTAGAAAACTCAAGTCGCGAGGGCAGTCCAAAATAAGTTTTACAAATTTCCATCCCTTCCGTGCAAGGTTGGAAGACCAAGAAGAAAATAAATAGGTATACTAACATATTCCAATGCAGTAATTTTCTTTGCCAACTTCGAAAATTCAAAATAATATCAAGCATATGAGATGCAATGGTAGATTAAACTTTCGGTATCCATAGAGATGCTGAGAACGCCTGACAGAGCTTCTCAACTCTGCTATCTTATGTTACCGTGGGTACATAACGGGTAAAGTTTCTTTTTAATATACAAATTTAAGAAGCAAAAGAAATCTATTTTAGTATTCTAGAAACTTAGGTATACCTTTACCCAAAGTAATGACTTATAACACTTCAACAAAGTTTTCGTTAAAATTATACGATTACCATTTTCTCATTTATTAAATTTCTGACTGAAATTTACTAGGCACATATTATACAGCGTACACAATTCTTAATTTATTTTCGTATAAGCAAAACGGTTCCTTTTCCATCTAGTAATTATTTTTTGATATGACTTAAGCATAATGAGTTATGATAACGTGCCAATCGGTGTGCTGGGGCCCACTCAGGCGTAGATTGGAGTCTGCGTGGACCGACACCGGCCGGCATCTCCCAGCAAAGATGAGGAGACTGAGGCTGATTACGCGCCAGAGCAGCGCCTTTGCGGCTATATGCTCTCGGTGACGGCTAATACTTAATGGTGCTCAGCGGGGGTCCTGCGGCCGCTTAATGCACCACCCTAGTCATCAAGCCTCCCGGCACTGTCTGCTTTGCCCGCTCCACCGACAATCGCCGTCGTTCCAAAGTCACAATAATGGGCGCGCTTCTTCCTTGTATATCCTATATCGGGTTGGCATCGTCATCCGAAACCCATCGTTCGGCGTAAAAAAGTAGAACAGTTTTGTCATGTTTTGCTTTCTTCATTAGGGTGTATTCTCGTGGGGAAATTAGTGTAAGTATTTTAAAAGGTATCTTAGATTTGTTGATTAAAAAGAACACCAAAGTATAATATTTGATACATTTTTAGAAATGAAATAAAAAATCAAGCCAACGAGAATTCTTGGGAATTCCATAATTTTTTGTTTTTTTCGAGGAAAGCTCCTAGAGCCGGAGACACACGGCAGATTTTAAGCTTAACCCCATAAGCTGGTAAAGTTGTTATCACCTTGGTAACTACCTTTGAAGATCTGGAAACACCGTCTGTAACTGGCTGATCATCTTCTTCTTTGTGGATCTGACCCCTGGAAGTGTTGAACGTCTTTCCTCCAGGCTGCATATCTCAAAGAAAGCTGTTGCTTGTTCATTATTATTTACTATGTTTTATTAAAGTATCTGTTTTCTTGGTGTGTTACGAGATTGGAAATTGGCAATTATCATCAGTAGCCAAGTGTAAAATATTGGCTCAGTTGAAATGGTCCTCTATTCATGCTCTAATAGCTGAAATCGCCGTAAGCGGGGGACTCGTGCATTTTGGTCATCTACAAAGTAGTAAATGTACTTTATGATGTAGTTGTGTTAGTCAGGCTTTTTTCTTGTTTCCAAATGTGCCTCGAATATCTGTGTAAGAAATTAGTTTACACGAGCTGGGTTTGACTGTTATATCATTTCTTGGTAGGAGTTCTTTCATGGGACGCACAGGGAAAGTGTAGATGTGGTTATGGAACCGTTTTGTAAATATTTACCGGGCTGAAATTGCCATAACTTACTTCCAAAGGAGCGCTAGCCGGATAAATTGTAATGCTTAACCCGAAAGATATGATAAGCCACGTAAAGATTATCCCACAGTTGGATCTCTGGCAGATTGGTACTGCTCCTCTCCGTTCTCACGATAGCAGAAGTAATTGGTTCCATTAGTTTGGCTCTTAGAGGCAGTTACACCGAGAAGGGTTTAATCCTGGGCAGCAATGACATTGATACATGCCGTTGTAATGGTTTATCAATACCCGGCATGTCCCGACCACACAAACCTATAATCATCCCAAAAATAAAATACCTACTCCTTTGATAGCGGTAATTTGATAGTAATTTTTTCTTTATCTTTTTATACTTTGTTCACGATTTACTTATCTACGAAAAACGGGATCTTGCACATTCGATATGATCGAGAGCAATGTCGGAAGGGTTCACTTGGGGGAAGCCATTTCATTTCCGGTAATCCTTTGATTAGACTCGTTCACTTAGCGTAGGGTGCTTGTTTTGTGAAGGTTTGCCAGCAATGGTAGCTTTTGCTCCCTTGAAGGTTTCCGTCACCGCAAATAGAGTTGGGACTTTCAATTACAAACCTGATCTTCTAATCTCTCACCCAATATTGGTATTGCCAAAAAAATGTCACAGACAAACCTCCTTTCCTAGAATGTTTAACTTACCACAAAATTATTGACTAAACTTCCGCTGTCAATGGTAAATACCTATAATAAAGCGTCCGTCTATCGTCTTTGATGTTAGATTACTGTGTTTGGAGATGGGGCAGAACACTTCCTCGTAAATTCGGTGCCATGCGGACACTGGTGACATCCTGCACAGATTTAGTTAGGGGCGTCGCCGCTCGACGACGCCGCCGCTGCCGCCGCCGCCGCAGGGCGTTGTCGTAGCGCATTGAGGAGCGGTGAACGCTCGAAAAGACGTGGCTGTACCCATGCACATGAAAGCTGTAATTTTAACTTTTTGAATATAATACTGCCAGGCTATGTCGCTCTGTCATTCGTGAATGCCGACCATCCATCAGCGCTCTTCAATACCAGAATACAAAGCCATACACACAGCAACATGATTTTTTTTCACCAGATTCTTGAACGAGAATGACACCGTGTCACATTGTCAATTGTCGCGAACAATAGACGGCGCATCGTATGATAGATCCAGCAATATATCGTAGTAATTTACAGCTTTGAGTTACGTAGGTAATAACACACAAAGTGTAGTGTGGTACCGATGGTAGTATAATGTATTGTTGGGTCTCTCGTCTCATGTCTTTAATATGTGAATTAAATTAGGAATTCTTAAACTCCTATTAGATGGCAAGAATATAAGGCTTCATGGCTCATAAAGAAAATTTACTTGCTTATATGCTAGGGCCAAATTGTCGGTCGGTGGATTAATAAAGCCTTATGAATGGAAGTGTCCATTCATTGTTTTATAAATTCAGATAGAGACGTTGTATACTCTTAGAGAAAAAAAAAAACTGGTCGTAGTTTTTTTGTCACGGATAAAAAATAGTGCGTCGGATTGTTTGTATAAATAACCATGATGTCAACATTTCCATTCTTCAAGCCGAACGCCATCCTCTGCAGAATCAGAACCACTTCGGTTATGTCTTTGTCGTCTCAGCTTTATGCCAGAGAAACCACCTGGAATTCATTGAAGCTTTCCAAGTGGTCCACCAAAGGCCAACTGTTCTGATAGCGACTATCAGTTAGGTGAGATAGCGCGTTTCAGAGGGCGGATGGCCCTAGATGAGTGCGGGGTCCGACTTAATGGGCCCCCGAGGAACGCGCTGGAATGCGATCTGAGGCCGGGGCCGGGGACGGAGCCGCACAATGGTCGTGTGCTCAGCGGGTGACTCCTCGATGACAACCACACTACGCGACAGCATCAGGGCCGCCAGCGCCAGGGGGCAGGGGAGGCAGGGGGTGGAAGGGGGGGGGGGGGCACACGAGAGCGACGCGACGCTACAAGAGAGATTGGGGCGGGTCCGATCGCGACAGGCGACATGCCACACGACAACAGAACACTAACAACAAAAAAACAAACTGAACAACATGGATGAAAAAGATCTTGGTACGGTAATTAATTTGAAAATCGGTGACGGAGACTCGAAACCCTTTCGGAAAAAAGGCATTCGATACTGTGTAGAGTGTGTGTGTGCCATAGTTCACGTAGATATTGTTACTGATGAATCAGATTAACATAGTTGAATACATTATGCGTGCAAGAAATTAAAACAGATAGGTAGGTAAGCAGGCTGAAACCGGATGGAAGATATGTTTAGTGAATCCATGTTCATGCTGATACCAATCAACGTGTCTTACGAGAAAGCTCAATTTCTTTCAATCACAAAACCTACAGCTGAAACGTGAATATTTTGTACAATCATTGGCGCGAGGACCTCCCAGTAAAAATTAAATACAATAAGATGAAAAAAAAAACTGTTCACTTTTCGAGACAAGGATCGATTGATTGAATAAAGAAAAAATATTTTCATCGATGACTTTCCGATCACAATTCACATGCCTGTCAATATTATTGGTGCGGATGCCTCGGGGGGGTTTAGTTGACGTAATTAATTCATTGTAGCATCTCATGGTCACGCACTTGGAGGCACTTCATCGAAGAGGCACCTAATATTGGTCGGTATTCTCTGCCACGGTGTGTTCTGCGGGCTCCGGATTTCAACGCTGGATAGAGCGACCAACTAGCGACACTCGCTGATGCACGGCGCGCCTGGAGACTCCAACGCAAGAGCAGGCGGCACCTTCCAAGACTCCGGTGGACTTACATTCATCCTATGATTTAGACTTCACTTTGTGATAGCTATTATCAATTCCATGTCTTCACACAAAACATGTTTTCTTTCTTTTAATCGGCAACTTTCTTGTACATGCAAGTTATGACTGAGCATATAGGAAGGACTCTTTTCATCTCAAAGAGATACGTGCATACATTTTTTGGCTGTGATCTATGATTATAAATGTGTTGAGTATATATGTACTCGAAATACGTTGGTGGTCATCATGCACCCACGTCTTCGAGTCCTCTCGTTCGTTAACAAGTAAACCCAATGTTTCTTAATGTCAGTGATCGATCTCAGCAGCTTAGCTCTGTCATCGAGCACCAGCGCTGTCGTCCTCGTAGCGATGTGATAATCACGGCTGGCGTCGTCCCCGTCTCGATAGAAGACTCGACTTGCCAGAAGGGCAATGCTAAGAAAGAGACCCAGGGGTCACACACACATTTGCTTTTAATGAGACAACAATCAATCAAAATTAATGACATGGTCACACGAGCCTTAACTGTGTATCTTCAAAGGAAATTATGCTCACAGTGACAATTCAATGAGCATTGGTTTCATTTTGCCAAATGTTTTTCGCTTGTTTTCTGATTTGAAAACGTTTCGCGCCGCTTTCCGAGGAACACTACCAAAAAACAATTGGGTGTCAACAAATATGCGAATAGTTATAGCGTCGTTAGCACCATTTTCTCTTCAGACACCGCGTGAATTACACACAAAATAGCACTTTGGTCTGCCAATCAATTACCTATAAACACTCCCAAACTCTCGTGCATTTCGCTTAATAAATCACTGTTAATTATAAACGCGGTATGAAAAGTGTGCTCCGTAATCGAATTCGCGGCATGTCTCGGCATGATACGTTGCCATGCCAAGACATGCAACGATTCCTATTTTAATCGGCATTTATTAATACAAAGATAGTCTTGCTCGGCGAACTAATCGATTAGCAATAATTCACGATAGCGAGACTTTCGAATGCGTATAACCTCGAGGTCTATTACCCCCCCGTCCCCCCCTCAAACACACATATGGTGGCCCCTCGCTAGACTCATCGACTTGCATACTGATGCCAATTTTATAGGCTCAGGGGTATGAAAATTTAGTAAAAACGTCTTTCTATGTACTCAGTGATCCTATGTGCTAATTATTGTCTGGTGCTGGTAGTGAAACATTGTGGGCAGTCAAGCAAGAAACATAAAAATCTAACTAGCTCCAAGAATGGCTAAAGATATAAAACTTGCACAGCGTTTGCAAGGTTTCAATGAGCTAGGCTTTAGGCTCCAAAAATCAAGTGGGCCTATTTTTTTCATTACTTTGGCATCCCTGGCTGGCTGAATGCAAGATTTTTGAGATGTGGGTGGTGGGTGGTTCCACCACCTGCAATGTGGACAAGTTGGTGACGTCATGTAGAGAGTGAGAAAGAAGAGAATGGACGGAACAGTATTGAGACATGTTCGTTTTTCGTACCGTAAATCAAAATGTTTCACATCTTCGTTTATTGTCAACCCCTGCCGCGTGTATTATGAAAAGTGGCATGCATCGCAACGATATATATATAGTACATCAATTAAAGAATATCATTCGGGCAAGAGTTGGCTCCCACAACCCATTTTTGGAAAGGGTCAATATTTTTTTCGTTTATTTTACAGCAGCCTATGTTCCGGTTACATAAGTCTTTCAAGTTAATTTCTATCAATCGTAGCCTATTATTGCTTTTATGGCAAGTCCCTCTATGCCTGATCCATGTTTAAAAGCTACTGATGCACAATTCACTGCACTGCTATCAATATAATATCTATATAAATAATTGTTATTGTTTAGAGACCTCTCGATCAATAGGTGTATAAACTGTGTAAGGTACCTTACTTGTTTTGACGCTTGTGCTGGACGAACACAGAGAGTATAAATTATGAATATTTTCTAAAAGAACATCTAAAGTATCCATGGCCACACGCTGCCTTACATGATATTGTCACCATTATCATCAAAATATGTGCACATTTCAGCTACCAAGGTAGTATTTTCACTCCTACTGAAATGAGAAATCAAACACCTACCTACAAACTGTTTTATACACAACTGTAAACAAAATGTTACTGGTTTTGAAGACCGACTCGTTTTTCATTGAATCACTGCAATGACATTTTCGTAAATCTTATAACAATTAGCTGTATGGCTTTAAAATCACATCCATACGGCCTGAAAAATCATGAAATTTCCCTCAACTTTGAATGAATGGATTTTAGGGTTTATAGGCGCGTCAATCTATTGGTCATTTTGCGACCACAACCACAAACTCAACTTTTCTATAATTTTCCAACGTCTCTAAAAATTCCCTTTCTCAACATCTCTTTTCATAGCGCCATCCACATTTCTCTTGGGCCATCAAATCTTCCATCCTGTTACAAACACGACATGATTATTTCGTCGAGACTGGAAATGCGCCTTGTGCCATGGACAAGCGTTAGGAATCTTTATGAAGCCTCCCACACCAACCACACTACCCCATGCTGACTTGTCTGTTGTCACTCCCGTCTCCTTCTCCCGTCTTCTCAGCCGACTTCACCTCTAGGTGAAGTTTGTTGAGATTTGTTGAGATGCCCTATGCTTGGTCTTTGAGACGTCTGCAGTCACAACACATCCTAGCTGATAGCTGCTTTGGACTCTGACAATGGAGCACACGATTGCGGTAACCAATTGAAGAAGAATCAAAGTTAGTCACTCCATGCGTCTTCATCAACGAAAACAACGCTTTGGGAACTGGGAAGGCAGCGGATGTATTGTCTTCGGATGGTGGTATGACATCTTTGGCTTCCCACTGTCAAAACTCTAAAAGACATAATGATCCATCAAAAAATTAATATACATGCGATACCGAATAGGTATATTGTAAAGGTAAACATATGTTTCTGTTTTTCTGGTTTGTGACGTTCCGGTTAAAATTTGTACGACTTAAAAAATGATCAGCGGATTAATTTCTCATCACATCCCGAGAATGTTGCTCATTTTTTCAGCTATGATCAGTGAGTTCATGTCAACGTGATTTTTATCTCAGACAGACAGAATTTTTAAGTTTTAACGAATCTTCCCAAGCAGCCGAAATATTAATTAAAACTCATCTCGGCGCTTTTCATCACCACGATATCGAGACGCAGTTTATGGTCTCCGTCAGCACCTCCAATTTGATTGAAAGATCGCACACCGAGTCAACGAGAAACGACCGGAGAATCTGGTCCGGGTTCGGACGTCTCACCCAACGGACATAGATCAAGGAACGGCGGTATAACGTTCGATGGTTGCCCGATCCAAGATCTTGTAATTCTAGACACCCTGAACGGGCTCAATCAGATAAACTCATCACAAGGAAACATGGACCACAGGCCGATTGTATCTGCAGTCTTGAGACAAATAGACTGAGTTTAATGTGAACCTGGAAAGATAGAGACACTTCCAAAGGTGGCTTTTTGTTTTACCGTCACAGTTTTACCGTCACCCAAGGATTCGGTTACGTTACCTTAGTTTACGCCTTCATTTGGATTATTTCGAGTGAAAAAAAAAGCAAACATACTATTTTTGCGCTAGACAAGAATATCTTTATCAACGCATCTTGCATTACACGACGATTCTTTTGCGATTTCATCTTCTCTGTCATACCTATATACCTTATCCCTTGTAGGTAAGTAACTAAACGAAGGTGTGCAATCACTTAAAGATTACGGATCTGCCAGACGTTACTGGACAGTAATTAATTATTTCATCCAATCGTAAATTAGATGCTATGTTTATTCCTAAAAACTTCCCTTTCAAGCAATAAATAACTGGGAGTGCATCGGTGACTTTTATACGACCTGACCTGCAGTTGTGCCACCCACTCGGACTAGCCCGTGGTCATTCTTATTCGTTTCACCAGTAATGCCACACTAAGATGAATGGCTACTTTAGCGAGCAGATATCGCGAGATGTTTATCACATAGTTGAATTGAATTAGTGTCCTTCTTGCCTAGTCGACGACCACGTCACAGCACGACGCGTTCTTTCGAAACTGATTTTCAGGCAAAAGACCATTGCAATGACGTAGAATTTGAAGATCATGAGAAAACTTTGCACGAGCACCCTCGGAACCATTGGAACCCTACCCGGATCTTATAGAACTCAGTTTTACCTCAATCAGCTAACTTATATGACGAATTAAAATTTTGGGAGCACGTGAGAAATATTAGCGAACCCAAATCTAGAATTTCAGCCATCTGGGCCGCTTTACCTCTTATCGGTTCGAAGTTTTCCCCAACTTTGGCCCGGCGTCCAAACATTCTACCTCGAAAAGGCTAGCGGGGGTTTCAATAGCATTTAACGATGTCGTGACTTAGTATTCAAATTTCCTTCCCGTCGATCCTATTTCGGAGCAGAAGATATCACAGAACCGCGTCTCGTGTAGATCTACCAATTCGAAGCTGTTGAGGAATGCGATTGCTTGCGGTGTGTTGAGGTAGCCCCGGCTGCGACCGGCGTCTTCGAGACAGCATCATGTGTGGACCTGTTGGTACCTTACCGGCACATGCATCGGGCTCCGGGCTCTGGGTACGGGCGACCAGGGCACGTGTGTGCCCGCAAACAGGTGATGTAAACACGTGATCTATGGGCCATCGAGAGCAGGCCCGAGCAACCTCGCAGTCTCCACTCTTGCCAACAGCCTCCACACCCAGAACATGCATGACAAACAACACTCTTCGGGCAAATGCGGACCGTCGGAGCACAACCTGGCGGGACAACGCAGCGCGAGCTTGTACACAACTTTTTGACATTCCTGTCAGGACGTTAATCAATGAGAATTTGTTGGTTTTTTTTTTAAGTAATCCTTGACTAAAACGGCGATCTAAATATGCAGTTCAAATAAGAGTTGCCAGTCCTGAATTATTTATGCTTGAAACATGATATGGCTGCAGTTCTTCATGCTTGTTGCTTGTATTAGCGCTGTATAAACGACAGGCATTATATGATTTTTCACTTTCATTTGTACATTTTAATTGCTTTTTGGTACTATCCTTTTGACGTCAGGCCATAATAATAATAAAAGAAGCTGAATTCTTAGTCTTCCACAATTTTATCACCTGTAGTAAATAATTTGCCTATACGTTCGCGGCCGCTTGTCATCCTCAACCTTTTGGCCTAAGGACAGTGGCAAGAAGTAAAAATCCGATTTATCTTCCTCCTTTTTATGGGCACACTCAAGTTTTATTTTTACTGCACCCCCTGTATGACATGTGCGACAGATTGGCGTAGGGACCTGTGTGTCAGTCAGCCAACCAACTATCCAACGCTCGCGTCGGGCTGCATTGTGCAAGTCTATATAGGCACCGCACCGGCACGGGCTTGGATTGAACCTTCACCGACGCAGCGCTCGGCTTGACAAGGCCTATACGAAGAAAAACGTAGGTACTGGTATCATAAAGCGATGCCGCTCTTTGCTCTGCCAACTTACCTACTATTTTATTGATTCAATTTATTAACGGACACATCAAATGAATTTTATGTATCGCAGCTAGGTACTTTACTCATTTCAGAGACGGACTAATTGCACTGCCACTTTCTCGTCGCGTTTTTTGTCAAAGGCCTTGCGACAATGGTTCAATGCACACATTGCTGCGCTGGTGAGCAAATACCGCGTTGTTCGATTCGTCAAAACCGTTTCGTCTCCAGGTAATGACTAATAAGAAATTCACATTTTAATCGAACATTCCAGCAAAGATTTCGTGCCGGTGCCACAAATCGCTTTCTCAACTCGATTGTAAGATGTTTGAGTGGGCCACTGACTTTTCGATGGTCATCATCGTGGGAACTGAAGGAGCTAAGATGTTGGTTATATTGACAACATGTAAGCCGATTACAGATTCGAATTGACAACCGAACTCCTCCTCATGTTTCTATCTAAATCCCTCCAAACATTTACACTAAATGGTCCTATCAAGTCATCAAGTGCAGCAACCCACAAAGCGCCAAGCTGTGTTACGTTTCGAGTTTTGACTTTACTCAAAATCCTCACCGCCAGATTAACACCACGACTAAATCAAAATCTATCAACATGAGCATCATCTAAATGCAACAACATTAATGCGGTAACAACTTTACAAGGCGCACTAACACCCGCATATATATATATACGTTCCAACTTTTCCCATCGATATAACAATCTAAGAACACTCTTCGGCAAAAAGCGATACCATCTGAGGTTACCTTTCCCGAGGCCCGTCAGGTTTTAGTGAGTGTATCAAAAATAGGTTGGATCTATATTTGAGAGGTTCCCATGCAGCACACATGGCTACTGCTGTCACCTGTTGAACGTTTGTGACAGAAACAAGACAGGCAGGTGATCATCGCAGAAATGATCGGTGGTCGAGAGAAAATCGAGCAGCGTCTATCAAAACTGGCACGACGGTGATCCTGTGAGACATCATGGTCAATGAGTGCACAGCGCACGGTGCCCACTCTTGTCATGAACCTGCTGCGAATATCGTCTGGTGCACATGGAGGTACATACGGGTTAAACGTTGCGGATTTATTTTCAGCTTTGATGTGCATTGCTCCATGATCGTGCTCATTGGTCAACGTATTATTGGCTGTAGATATATAATTTTTATTGGTGCTATGCAGTTCTCTTCCAATCGTGTGTTACTGCCGATCCATGATCGTGATTTCTGTATTAGTTCTGTAAGGATTTAACTGTCCGCGTTTCAAAAATTACACGTTATAAAACCGATTAATATTTCTTTAGTTAACTGACCGACGGATATTTTTTTGTGTGTTAGACTCGCTTGGAGTCTTCTGTATGAGGTGGTTGTAAAAACGCTTCGTTCATCTGACGCTGTCATCAGTAGTATGTTTTCAACTGCTGTCAACATTAACATCGTTACGCCACCAACCATCATCTTGGTACGCCACGGAATCAAAATGTTTCAAAACCACAGATTGCATTCAGATATAATAGATTGGACTAATCTAATAAACGGCGTCCCATGGCGCGAATACAAAGTGGACGTAGACCCCCATTGTTTTGAAGAACCCCCCTCTGTCCACGTGGTATTTCCAATGGGTAGCCAGCAGACGTGGCGCGACGCCCCAGCGCCATGCGCCGAGTCCGGCTAATCAGGAACGCGTGCTCGGACTAATTAGCTCCTCCCGAAATACGATTTATTCACGGCTGCCCAGTTCGAGGGTTCACACTTTCCGGTAAATGCTAGAGAACGTAACGCTCGATTCAGAAGATCGTGGAACAGATCACAACCTGTGGACTGAGTCCGTCACAGCGTGAAGTTTATGTGCTGTGAGAGTGCGTGAGATGTGCTTTTGAGTAATGATGGGTTGACAGATGAGGCATCGGAGAAGACTCCTGCCTACAAGCTTGTGTGATGGGAATTTCAATGCGCGGTAACGCTAGGAAAAAACACAATTTCAATATGTTAGTTCCTTATAGGGGCTTCTGTTAAGGATTAGATTTTCAATTATAATCAGTCAGAAAAATATGCAGCTTCAGTGAGTCTGTCGATGGAGCGTGACAAAAATTTATCATCAGTTGCAAGTTGTTTTATTTTATTAATTTGTACCACTGAGTTGATGATCTAATTTTGAATATGTCCTCGCAGTTTCTGCTATTCAATGAGATTATATTTTCAAATTACCTTTAGAAAAATAATTCCGGTCGATTCAACAGAAAATAAGTAGTCGGAAAATCGTAAGTCTCCTAGCCAATCTAAAATAAAATGTTCAGGACTCGGGAGTTAAATGTTCACGATTGGATAACTCTCGCTGTGATAATCCTTGGTCTAATTGTGTCCGTACTTGAACGCGACACCTTTCGAATGCGTATCAGATCGTTTCACACTTGGCTTCTTTACATAATAAGGACGAAAAGATAAGCCGTGCGGGATTCCTTTGCGCTTGGGAGCATCAAATTAGGGACAGTCTGTCGACTGTTCTGGTGGCATTTGTTAGGACAAGCCGTCAAAGGTGTATTAAACTCCACACAGGCTAGATATTTTGCCAAGTGAAACCCCGCATTGCGTGTGGTCTTAGAAAATATCCAGCTGGAAAATGTATGTACCGTCCAACTGCATAATGGGTGAACAAGAAATAATTTGGTCAGACGAATTGTTAATTGCCCAGTTTATGGTATGGCATTTGTATTGGTATGGTTAATAGGTATGTTATTGCATAGTTTATGTTTTACGTAATGGTCAGAGGTAAAAGAAATAAGAGGTGAATGAATTTTCACCTTCCGACAACATTTTTACCAAACAAGGAGTTTAATCTTCCACCATGGGAGTGAGTGAGCTTTTTAAAATCCATTGATTAAAATATGCTATTACTAGTATCGCACCTTTCAAGGGGTTATCTATAAAAAAAAAACGATCGTTAAGCCACAATTGGTGTTTGGTCATAACAATTCTACAATTTGCATTAAATTCGTAAGCAGTAAAAAAACTAAGACGATTTTTCTATGCGATAACTATGTCTTATGCAATGTGATGCAGACCACTGCGTCCTCTAACCAAAGCCCAACCATCAATTGTGCATTACGCCGCACACCATGCACTTGCAGTCGCTCGAGTACGAACGTCTTGTTCTCATGTCTCCTTGTAAGAGAGTCGTCGCTCATTGTGCCTGATGGTAACATCTCAAAGAGGACCGCGACGGGCGACTGTCTCGAGGAAACCACCCAAGACCACGCTCGTCGCCGGAGCAGTCGTCTTTGGAATAGTGGTCGTTCGTTGTCACACCCTTTCACGTGAAACTAACTAGTTCCGAATGGTTCCCGCACAGTTCCAATGCAGACACTCAGACTGTTTTCAACAAACGGAGCAAAAACCAATTTTATTTGGCTCTAAAAAAGTTAATGTCAAATTAATGTCGCTTACTAACCCGATTATTGCTTGATTTGTGGTGTTCAACGACGCACTGTTTTGACAACGGGCCCTGCGGTACTGGTCTAATGGCGTCGATGAATGAGTGGATGATGATGATAATGAACTTAACCTAGCCTAGAAGGAAGGAGGGCACGTAGCCTACTCCTGTCGAAGAGCACCAAGGGGACCACCGGCTTAACGTCCCTTCCGAAGGAAGGTACAACTTGCACATCAGGATTCCACAAACCCATGCTGTCGAGAGGTTGATAAGCAAGGCGAATAAAGTTGCTGTACCAACTTTCATCCCTCCAACCTCTCTCCCGAACAGAACTGGTCACGTGTATGATGGTCACCCATACAATACCTGACTCAGCACAGTATTACTTAACTTCGGTGATCTAACGAGAACCGGTGTTTCCAACACACCAAACCGTTCGGTTTCCGATTATTACTGACGCTAGAAAACAAGAGTCGGCACTAAGATTTCTGTTAACTGTGATCATCGCATCTGCCTTAATTGAAATTTGTAATTGTTAAAATTATAAAATGTTAAACGAAAGTGTTAATGACGCTTGTTTACTTTCTACAAATTGACGATTCCGATTTGTCCGCCCTTATACCCTTTATCTCACGTAGCGCCACGTGCACCTGGACATTAGGGAAATGTTGATTTAGTCAATAATTATAAACAAGCCACGAATTGTTGCGTAGGTGGACTTCTGTGTGAGTTGTGCTGTGGCTGAGACGTTTCTTTCTTGAAACCACGCAGTGAATCAATCGTCCCGCGTATGGTGCTGAAGGAAGACGTAGAAAGTGCAGGACACCCAGAGGAGCAATAACAGTCAACGAACAACGCTTTGCAGAGCAGAGAGTTGGCCATCAACTAAAGGCAAATGGCGATCACCCACCGGTCTAACGGGAAAATGAAAATGTATCAAGCATGCTCAAATCTTGATAGACACTCATGTTAACTTTAATGTATTTATATTATCAACAATGTTCGTGTGAGCCTCACGCTTCCATGATCATCAAATGTTTTAATAGTTTTAAGGTTAAAGTGTACGGTTTTATGTCATTTTTAGCTTCATTTGTATCTACAGCTTTTTTGTCACTTCTGAAAATACATTTTCATAGTTTTTCTTTAAGCTCGAGCTTCTTTAAAACTTTCAGACCTCTTAGATCTCAAACTTAACACATCTTTTGCCGTTAAGTTGCATTCTAATCCCAATGCAAATTCCACATTGCGCTGATAATCAATAATTCCTGTAGCCGTATTGTACACTGAGTGATACTGAATGCCAAGTGACCGCTGGCTTAGCAACTGGACGAGGTCGACGACGTTAAACCTTCTCGAGCCATATCCCGAGGCTCGGGTCCAGAGAGTCAACACTATGACCGTGATATCTTCCTCTGCGGGTCGTCGCACCTCCTTCTGTTATGTCAACCCAAGAAGTGTCAACCCCACACCTAGCAGACCACAAACGACGTTGAAACTGTACACTATTAACAGAGACTCCAGTTTTACGGCAATAGTTAAATCAACGTTACTCAATAGATTAGCTAGAATAGAAGCTCGACTATGCAATGGGATATATGGTAAAAGCAATAAAGGTCCTATGACTTCTCGATCATTATCAGTATTTTAACAGCTAAAAAAAAGTCTGACCAACCTTAGAACAGAAAAGAGAGATAGAAAATCCAGTAATGGCCACCCACGTGTTTAATTCCCTTGTCTTAAATTAGTTAAGATGGTTTTTTTGTTCCACCTGCGTTGTCAGATTGGTATTACCAGTATGTGTAAGTGAGACGGCAAAGTGTTGGGCAATCTCAGTTTCAAAACTACATGGGGCAAAGGTTTAAATTAAGTATGTGATGTGATAAAATAAAATAAAATATGGTGGCTAATGAACGGAGTCTTTTATTCGAGGGGGTACATGTGGATTGGACAGCCGTTTGAGGAAGTATGTTACATCTCAGCTGATCCACTCTGTGCCCGGCTGTAGCTGAGGTGCACTTTCTTATGACCGCCAAGATTTAATTGGTGTCTGTTGTCTCCGTGGGGCGTGAACAGAACTTATTCAATGTGTCGAAGAATGCTGTATCGAATTTAAATCTCTCCAATGATGAAGTGCTCAGGCAGGTCGATAGTGTCAGATAGAACGATATCGGAAATAAAATCATGATTTCTTTAGACAAAAAATGAAATGGTTCAATAATAGACCTAACCATTCATACAAACGTAATTCAATTTGAGTTATTTGCTAGCTCACGGTGATTTTTCAAAAAAAAATCTTATGCATGGAATGTGGAATGGTTATATGATAAATGTATTCGGTATGCCTAATATTTCCATTATCATTATGACTATGCGATGAATTAGTATTTTGCACTCTGAATAGATGGCACGCTTGTCGATCATTCTTGTTATGCCCTTTTGTTGAGCTAGCTTTTCATTGATAGGTAATTGTTTTGAAAACTCGATCACAGGTTGTGTTCACTTAGTGAACAATCGTCTACGCAGTCGCAGACCTCTGGCTCGCGTCAAAAGAATCAACTCTGGAGAGCGTTAATTAACAATGGTGGTCATTGGACAAAACAGTGATAGACGCTGCATAGGTTTTATTATATACCTAATAAATGACTTAATAAATAGGGCTTTAGGCCAGACAAAGATGGGGTGAGAAAGATCAACCCAGAGCCAGAGGGTTAACTTTCTAGGAAATGAAATTAAGCAATAAATATGAACACGCATTAAAAAGAGCTACTCAGCACACAATTGGAACAAGCGTATTTTTTTTTATATTTATGCTTTCAAGACAACTTTTACTGTTCCTGTGTCCTCACAAAGAATCCGACAATTGTAAGATTTCTCAAACGAAAGCACCGATTCTGGTAGTGCATTGAATGCACCGCACAACTCGATAACTTTGAGTTGACCCACAGATATGTTTGACTCATCTCTTGCTGTTAGTCATTATCATGCCAGATGACATACTATATTTTCATGAAGACAAGAAAATTAAGTTCGACGCAAACTACTAGGTGCTCAAAACGCATAACTATAATGCGTAGCTAAGAATCCTCTGCGATTACCTCCTATCACCACAAGCATTGCGGCATGTGCGTATGTTCTTGCGGGGAGGACTAAAAAGCACCGCGCGTATACCGCATGCTTGTGGTTTCTGCTTCCTTTTCTCTTTACTACCCTACGGATGGACGTTCGTCTCTTTATTTTACAGCATCGTTTCGAACAGACGGTGCTCAAGCGCCGTTTGTTTAATTAAGTCACTAATAGTTACCGGCTATAGAACTCTTCGATAACCTTTTCAGTTTACAGATAAAAGACGGCTGTAAAATCTTGAGGTATAGAGAGGCAATAATTGGACATGCCACTATTTGGATAAGTCAGAACGTGTGCACAGTCGAGCCGCGGTACGGTTGAACTATATTGAGGTTGATGTTTATTGTTTCATTGGGAAAATATGGCTGCTATAAATGGTTAAATAGAAAACTAGTAATGAGAATTCGTTGGCGCCGAAACCATCGTAGCTAAACTAGTGTTGCTTTCTTAGACGAGCACATTAGAAGAAATTCAGAGAAAAAATTCTAATGAGATAGTCGAGATCTTCAATTATTCGATCATTCAAATTCGAGATTAAAACGTGAGTTTTTGGAATTAATTGGTAAATATCATGTTCTGTGCTTTAAGAACACTACGAATATATTCCTTTGCAAAAAGTCTGCAATAATATTAAACATTTCTTTAAAATGTTTCTTGCTTGATAAGAAATCGAGAGTTTTGAAGCTGAATAATTCCGTTGAACCGAATTTGAATAAATAATGGTCAAATTCACAACATTTTTATACTTGCTTGGGAAGAAAATAGAGCTGTCTAGAGGGTCACCAATTTAGGAAATCATTCACAAGAAACTTTACTAAGAGTCCAAACACAAGTCTCGAGCATGTATAATTTTCTAATCTTTCACCGATAGGCTTGCTATGCCTATCGATATAAACTCATCGTTTCGTTTCTTTGCCACAATCGAAGGGCCGTTCATAACGCACACACACGCACTGACAACGTATTGACGACGTATTGAAATGCTCACCGATCTTGGTGGCCCTCTGCCATGGGGATATCCGTGTCTATGAGGTGTTAATTAGCGAGCACAGATCTCAACCATTGATGCACAGCCTGGACACGGAACACTTCACATTCTGATGAATTGCCAAGTAATGAGTCGCATTATTAATCAGTTACTACTTCATTAATTTTCTATAAAGACACCGACTAACGGTAGACTCCTCTTGATTGATGAACCAACCTTTAGCCAATTGGTACATTTCAAGAGAAAGAAAGCGCAATGTGTATAAAATTCCAGTGTCAATCAAACGTTGTATTGCTCGATTCCGTTATCATCAAAATCTATTTGCCAATTTCATTATTTTACATGACAGGAAAAATACACATCTTTATTCCGTACTCCGCTTGCAAACAGATTGTTTCTAAAAGTGATGAAGTTTTAAGCATGGTGTTGTTTGGATCAAATTTTGGGTATTTTTAATTTAAAGCCGACAAAAAATTTTTTTGGCCACAATAAACAGCTTATCCTTGCATCCTTCGGTAAGGGTTCCTTTCTCGAATAATATCCTCGGAAGAACCATCTTGACTCTCCTCGGAAAGCGTAAGCGTCGGGTCGCTTCGCTAGGAGCAAGAGACGAGGATGTTAGGGCAACTTGTTGCAGCATCGACGGGGAAAAACATCATGCAGTGACATTGGAAAATCACAGTGAAACTCGTGGAAATCTCGGGAAATCCCAATCATTGTACTGACAGTGTGCAATTGACAGAAAACCTCTTACATTATGATTGCGATAACCGAAAAAACTATAATGATATGCATCGTCCAACTAAATAGTACTGCCCTGGTGCCCTTTGGGTATAACCAACGACGTCAATGAGGTTTTAGACAAAAAAAAAACATACAAGAAAATTGTTTATTTTTCGTGAAATTGTTGTTTGATGCTGGTGGTATTTAGGGAACGATATTATCATTGTCGGCTGGACATAGCCATGCGTTTCTGTAAACTAATAGTGTAATTTAGACGTTCATGAGATTTATTTTGATTATATTTTTAGCTCCACCTCGTTATAATTAGCCGTAACATGCAGTAATTTATCAAAGTTGTACGCAGAGCAAGGATCACCTTCACGCAGATACAACCACGGTATACACAGGTACGTATCTCACAAAGTTTCGTTTACCTTAAATAATTACATAGACAATGGCGATACATTATCATAGACAACACTTTATTATTAATATGCGATTGTTTTGATTTAACCCAAACGTCCATTCGATAATTTTTCTTTTCATTTTTAAATATATGTTTAATTATGATTAACTTACCAGTAATAATTAAAGAACAAATATACAAATATGTATACCAAGTTAAAGATATCTAGATATGACCCCATAATTACACCGTGGAATCTAAACTTACCCACAACTCATTAGGCGGTTGGCACATATCTCATCTATATGCAAAGGAATGTGCCCATGTCATTACCCACAGATAGTGCCCTTTGACCCTTGGAAGGCAACAATATTACCCCTAATGACCCCCAAAATACCTACTGGAAAATTAGTTACAACTCAACTTAGCTCACTAAGCATTGTGTATCAGTATATGGTATCGTTATTTCCTTTCAATGTTTTAAACTTTAGCGAAAATGCTAACTGCAAAATCTTTGAGATGGAATGAAATCTTCCCTAAGAGTTACATGGCGTTTTTAACCGAGCATGCACGTCGAATGAGAAAGGTAAGAAGATTGATATTCGTTTATCAAAACACAGTTATTCTGGACGTTTAGAATATTTCGATTTTTCGTTTATTATTTTTTTTTTATTCATGGCATATTCAGGTAGAATAGGTTAGTAGTTTCTGTGCTGCTAATGATATTTTAAAATCCATTTTAAAACACCAGGTAACAGAATTCCGACATTTTCAATGCAAGTACAATGTACATTGATCGACTAGATATTTGTGAAACAAAACATTACTAGCCAAGAGTTGAGAAACAACCCAGACAGTACGGGACGTCGACATACCCGACGTTAGCGTTGCAATTGGAGGTAAACTTGTTTGAATCTTGTGCCCTAAGTATCAAAAATGCACTGCCTTGTCAACTGTAGTTCTGGTTTATTTTGTATCCCTTAAAGGAACGTAGATAGGTATAGTAAATCAAGGGAGATTTGGTCTCCACCAAATCGGGCATTATTAGGGCGTTGTTAGGACATTAAATAGGGTTAATTTTGAATTAGATGTTTTAATTTAGTGGTGTCTTAGTTGTTCTTTGGTTCATACTTTTAATGCCTGCACGGTGGGTGCTACAAATGGATTAGATTTAAATAGCCCCTATGTGGCTAGTAATTTTAACAAGACAGACTTATAATATTAGCTTCTTAGCTATGTTTTCTTAAAAAAAAATGTGCAAAGAAACGCCGAACCATTTTTTCTTGGAAAACGAACCGTTCACTCTGTTCTCGCTGTGAACTCAAAAATGTGAAAGTTTATATTGCTGACTCTTTGATGCGCTCTGCGACAGTTGTCCAGTTAGTTTTAACCACATACACCTCCTAGCCGAATCGACACGAACAATGCCTCAACAATCGATCACTTCAGTCGTAAATCTTCATTTAGCTGCTGTTTTCCACAACATTGGGACAACTGTGACCAAAAATTGAAGTTTTCACAATGTGAATTGCCATAATAAACCCGGAACAGGGTGTATTAGCGCGAGATTTCAGAATACATTTTAGGTCAGTTACCTCGTGATATATTGTGTCCACTTCTCCGGACACAATGGTAGTGATGGGTCAACAACCCTGTTGGCAGGGAAAGCCAGTGAACCCTAATCCGCGCACAGAAACTTCCGGCAATACAAACACGACCATCGATGGCTGGGAGCACAAAGAAGATGAATAGACCGACCATAGGGCGCGAATCCAATTGTATTTATAGGTGTCCACAAGACAATGTATCTATAGGAAAGGTTTGGTCAGTTTCAAAACTTGTAAACTTTTTGGACTGATATTTTTATTACTTTTCGAAATCGTGGGAAGGAAATCCAAAATCAACTCGCAGCAGTAAATAAACAGGAGAAATTCGTGGCCGACGATTTTGAGTTCAAGAACCTAGTACAATTGAGCAAAGAGGTCTCATTTTTCCACTTTCCGGTTAAGTATTCCGCTTTATTCTGTGTGAATAATCTCTTGAGTTACAAAGGACTTCGCACAAACCCCTCGAGAAGGGGGGAACGGATTTAGTAAGATCATAATATTTTTTCTATTAGTTTACTGCCGTGCTCATTAGTTAGGGTAAGCACCACCATACCATAACGGTCTACTTGATTGCTGCTCTGTACTTGTTTATATTACGCTAAGATGACACATTCAGTTATCCTCCTAGAACATCCCAGAGCGTTTGATTACTATTTGTTAATCCAAGTGGGGAGACAATGAGTAAACGCAATTTGCTTTTATTCTACGCTAAGCATGCGGAAAGAAGTCGAGTGTATGCACCACATACAAAGAGATAACCTGCAGCAAGCAATTATTGTTATCAATACGATAATTGTACTCACCTACAAGGCTGCCTGGTACCGAGCGGTAGGTGCAATTCCACGACTACATTACTCCCTGCTGCTTGTTGACAATCACAATGCACTTGTTGATACCAGTTCAGCCACTCGATGTTATTAACAACGACATTGTTCGAGATAGAGCTGCAAACAATACACGACCCTTATCACTGAAAAGCTGCACACGTTCTTGTACTCTCTTCAGCGAGCGAATACACTTTTTAGCAAGTATGCCACCGGTCAGTTTGGGGTGACATGCGGGCCAACTGTCATTTTAAAAAACACTACTAATTCTCTCCGGTGATTTAAGAAATGTTTCTTATTCTCTAACGCTGTGTCGTAGCAAGATGTTTTGTTTTCTGAGATATTATAAGCTTTTTTTACCATCTTGAACAATTTTGGGAACTATTTTGAAGATAAAATAATTATTTTGAAATCTCGCCACTGAAATAACAACAAAAATTACATTCATAAGTTGGTAGCAATGCTGGGGAGCAATCCCTGGCCACACTGTGAAACAATCGACGTTTGTTTGAATTTCGGTTGGCGTAACTCTGCAAAGTGCAACTGTCGTTAACAAAAGTACCAAT
Organism: Protonemura montana; assembly: GCA_947568835.1. Taxonomy (NCBI): domain Eukaryota; kingdom Metazoa; phylum Arthropoda; class Insecta; order Plecoptera; family Nemouridae; genus Protonemura; species Protonemura montana. The sequence goes on from OX387602.1 coordinate 14,405,286, forward strand.
TTCAAACTCGTTAGAATCCGTTTTTCTTCACCTGAGAAGGCTGTGAGTGTGTTGCTGAAATGACGGTTATAGCACGTGCTCTTGCCCTGATTCAAAATTTAGAATTGGTTTTAAACGGTGGGTAATATTGATTTGAATGTCGTAGACAATTTTGCGTTATTACCACGTTTCGTATTTAAAGTGCATCTAGCTAGCATGCACAGATGACCTTGAACGAACATTTGAAATAATATTACATACCCAAACCTCATTGAGGATGACACTACTATAATGTCGACCAAATTTTCTACATATTGTAAATAGCACTACCTCATCAACTGTATAATTACTCACATACACAACAAAATATTAACCCCAAGGACCAGATTTTCAAAGTATAGTGCTTCTCACTTCCTCGCTGACTCGATTAAACCTGTCATTTACAAATGGGACATAAACTCTTGTTATTTTTACCATGTGTAACGTTGAGTATGGTTATGCGGAGAATTAAAATGTCCAGTGAGTAGGCGATGCCGTGATCCTTTTGATTTTCGGCTTCGTTGTCTTAATGCAAGATTGATTGTTTGATTTAATACCTCGTCACATGACGGTGCACGTGGATCAAATAAGCTCATAAGAAAATAGATGCTGATCATCGTATTTTCCAGATGTAGTTGTCTTACCGGAGCACCTTCGGCTCCACCTGCAGCCGCTTCTGCCCATATTTAATTGCTATTGATTTAAGCCTCATATTAAAAGACTCCTTTCAAAGAGACCGTAAAGAAGTTGCTTATTAATTAAGCCAGCTAATGAAACCAGCATGAGAGTAAGTGTAACATGGTTTTGCTCCAACAAGCTCTGCAGCAAGTCGAAGCCACGCTGCGTCGATTTCTTTCGATACTAATCGAAAACCCATTCGGTAGTGGCTTCCTAATATCTTCGAGTTATCCAATAGATTCGTTTAAAATGATTAAGCTGAATCACGGGCTGGCGGATGTGTACCTTGGGCAGCCAACACACACGTAGAGACCTGTAATTATCTTTCACGAGGGTGCTGTGGAATCAGAACTTAGAGGCCGCGCCTGCTTGCATCGTTTAAAACGTAATCGTAACTTAATACGAGGCTAAGATTCCCGCTGCTACAGAAGATGACCGTTTGGCGGCTGCGGCGACGACGTCGGCGCCGACGTTCCTGCTAAGGTTTGCTCTTCAGGTAGCCAACAAAGGGCAATCATTTTATTAAACAGTAATCTAGGGTTTGCTTAAGACATAATTGGCCTCGATTATTTTCATTTCTTTCAGTCGCCAGGCCGGGAGAAATAATTAAAAGAGTCTGCAGTGCCATGCCCAACATATCAAACCAAAGCTTTTGTTTTTCTAACGTGGTCCTAAAATACAATTAAATAACATTGAAAATGAGTCTGGATCCAATTTAAAAGCGTTTAACTCAATAAAAACCAGGTACTTTAGAAATAAGCTTGATAAGAGTAAGAATTGGTATGAATTTAAATCCTCGATCACTAATGTTTTAGATTTCTAAGGATTGTACTGACAAATTAAAATGGAATGCAGGTACACATTTAAAATACCCACATCCTATTACTAAAACAAACAGCTAGCTGCAAGTCGTGTTCGACATTTAAGAGTCTATGAGTAATTTCTGTGAAGCGCTCTCTCTGCAAGGAGGCACGTAATTTCACGGGAGTCGATGCCGACGCCACCGCTGAAGCATGAATCAAAAGCCCGGCAAAACCTCCTCAGTTTGTGGTCACCGATCTTACTCTTATAATTAACAGGAGACGTATGATTTCATTCATCTCCCACGAAAACGTAGGGTCGAGTCAGGGATATACTATTCTGGTTATACACACCAAGATATACCTTTACCCTATACGCCTCTGTCGTAACTGCCGAATTCGTTTATTATAGAGTCGAGAATTACCTGTGGCCACTCATAGTGTTGTTTTCAACATTGCGGATACAACAAATAACACGGGGTTCTCATGGAAAAAAATAGCATCCCTATGGCTTTAGAATCCTCGCACGAGGGTCTGCTCGTAAAAGAGACGGTATATATTGGTGTGTTTTATTTTGCTTGGACGAGTTTGGGGCTCAAGTGCCATCAAAATTGAAATAAGCATACAACGGCAACAAAAAATATACGCCACAGCGTTGAGTTCTTAAAAATTGGCGTCCAAATATGCGGTCTAAATCTATACACGCCGACAATTGAGGCAATATTGTTTAGAGCCACTTTACCACCGATCCTGTCCGAAGCTAGCAATTAACCGAAATTAACCGCCGACAAGTCCAGCAGAAATCTATCCTAGGTATCCATGAAGAGTCGACCGTAATCATCGATCGCGCCAATGTGGTCTTGTATACCGAGGATTTACTAAAACCGCATTGCTTTTGCTTAACTTTGCTACTATAATTTTAGTTTTTAACCACCATTAAAAAGCGTGGAAATTGCACTGGGTTTAGGAAAAACTCAATCATAGTTGTGTAAAAAGCTCTCGCTAACTATATAGCTGTCATTGTGGCAAGATTAGTAGGGCAGCTATAAAATACAGGAAGCTCACCTGGGTTGGAGGAAGCGTTTCAAAGTGTACCGCAAGAATAGGTACTGAAAATGAAACAATTATTTCGGAAATAGTTATTAACTTAATTGCTTTCTTAGAGATATTGCGAAGGTCGGATGCGCGAATTACACGGAGGGTGTTATTATAAGTAAACCAGAAGATAATTATAGGATTTTGGTAAGTAGTACTGTACCTACATTTTTGGTTTTCTTTGAAACATTTGTATTTATGATGACACATTTATAGGTAGTCTATCAAACCGGAAAATAAATAATGAACTTTCTTTGTCTTAGAAGATTGAACATGTGGTAAAATATATTTATAGCTATAACTCACAAGCATTCAATACTCAATAGACATTCTAAAAAATGTATTTGTTATTTCTCTCAAATCTCAAGTCAGAAACCAAACGCATTGCACGAGCAGTCAGTGTGCATGGCTATTATTTTTGACAAAACAAACCCCACAATGCTTTATAGCCACGAAATCTACACATCACACTTCACAAAATTCAACCGGTACGTTTTTCATGAAAATGTATCTAGCGTCGCCCAAAACCTATTATAGAATACTTTGGTCGGTCGGTATAACAATAGGTGGAGATGATTGTTGCATTCAATATCTATGTGAGTGTAGTTATTAAAATGGGCGTATGGGGGCGAATCGTCGAACATAGTCGATCACGACGACGAGTCGCTGGGACGCATGTTCCCGGTCTCTTCTCGGCCGGGCGTTGTCGCCAAAATTGACCTCGTCTTGACCTGCCGCAGAGAAACCTCCTCACTCCTGCCAGCCAGCCACCTTGCCTGCATCAACTCTCGCGATGGTGATTCGAATGTTTCACGGATACACCATGTGACAATCGCTCGAATACTTAACATTTTTACAAGATGGCCGATCGCAATCATGACGCCTCGATGGACAATGGGACGGTGTCATCTTGATCTGTGGTAATTGTTACCTTTGGCTCACGGTGACAATCGTAAGTATAGCCTGTGGACCTTTGACATGACATGGAAATCACGGATTACTGTGTCGAGAAAATTTGCTTATTATGTCGTGATCCTGAACGTTCAAGCCTTTCAGTTATAATTACTGATTCGTCTGTCTTATTAACGATGGCATTTAACATTTGAGGTGATTGCTTGTGGATGTGATCGGTGAAAATAAAACGATGTAATCCTGGCGAGCAGAGGATGCTTGCATGCAGCTTTGAGACGCTCAGAGGATCGCGTTGACCAAGGTGAGTGCCGTTTCGGGCGATACATCAGGTGTCGCGATCCCTGGGATAGCACTCCTTGATGTCTACCCACATACAGCTCGACAATAAAGCCAAAAATCAAAGGTAGTGCGCGAAGTAGTCGCACCGAGCCTCTGTGCATTTTATTTGTAGGTAGCAAGATTCGAGCTAAATGGGCATGATCAACTTAAATAATAGAAATAAATAATAACACAATATATTTCTTTGGAAAATCAGGAGTCACAAACACAAGTAATCTATTCAGACACAAATTATTCGTGAATTGTGTTCTTATAATATATGAACGAGTTAAATTGTCTAGCCACGTGATTTCTGACACAATTTCATCATTGTATAACATTTTATTCGGTCCAAATCTCTGAACTATTATGTCAAACAATGTATCGTGAATCATTTTCATGAGATTCATTAACATTGTGAAGCAGCCAGAATAAGCTGTCCAGCTCTAGACTTCTTATACGTAATGTTATAAAGGTAAAGTTATAGGTCGGCGCATATTGAATGCTGTTTTACGAAGGTCTAAGGAGGTCTAAGGAGGTACAGACATCGTTATGCTTCAGTTTGCAGTCGTCGCCACGGGGCTCTGTGGGGCGCTACGAAGTAACAACGTCTATACTTTCACTCGGTGGTCTTCCTATGGTCCAGTCACCATGGCACGGTCCAGACGGTTTGTCTTGTACCCGAAGAAATGTGGGTCGTGGGAAATCTTGGCCAAGATGACCCTTAAAGTTTGAATCGATTACTGGGAGTCGATGTGTGGCATATGGTGCCATGCATAGAGGTGGTTAACGGGCGTGTTTGGCGGCTGGCTACCCACAAGAAACATTTACGAAACTGCTTGCGATTAGAAATGGTGCGAATATCTTTTGAAACCACTGGTATGTGTAGGTGTCTGATGATGGAGCCGGGAAGGTTGAGTATTATTCTATTCTGTCATCATCTCGTTCTTATATAGAGTTTGTGATGACGTGACATGGAGAAATAAAGTACGAAAGAAATATTGTACAGAGATTGAGAATAAGATGGTATAGAAGGATGGATTCTAATGGGGCGAACATTTTAATTTAGGATATCTCTATGATGACATGATTTTAAAGATAAGAGGTCAAAAATATAAGTACATTTTTAACTTCATCACTCCTAAATTCTTGATCGGTTCCCTTAAATTCTCACCCTGAGTGAAGACATCAATTTTCAGCTCAACTAGATTCGACTCGTGGAAAGTCTCCTTTCACACCTTGGATTTCCTTGCTTTCTGAGGAAAATTTCCCAAACATCTGACCGGTTTTCAGTCGTCCACTTCGAGCCCGAGGCGTGGGTCAGTCGTTTCATGTGCCGTGACACAAGCGGCCAGCCTCTGCCCATGAATATGGACTCATAGGCCACATTAAGTGACCAACGATAGCTGGTGACTACAACCGCTCCAGGTGGTTACGGTCATTTTATTGTTTGGTCAGTTATTCGTGCCTCTAACAATATTACTCATATAAAAATATAACATATCATTTATAGTGAAAGTTCATTCATAGATCCATGATATTGTTGGGCGGATGTTAATACGAGTGGGTGGATAGACGAAATTGGTAGGATATACTACGTCTTGAATGAGTTGAACTTGAGGAAAGCGTGCCTTGCCCTTTCCCATACCCTTTTGGCATTGACTTTTCAGTTCTGCATCTACTTTCATCGTGGCTGAATTACTTTCATTTCATTGCTATCGAGAGTGCGATAGTTTTCTGCACTCATATGCACAGATACTTTTGTGTTATTTTCCCAATTTTAGAATATCTGGATATGATACTACTGAGCTACAGTGACAATGCTAATTAATTGTGGGGGAGAATATGATTTAAATGAAGCTATGAACATTTTGAGACAAATTTGACTTTTTGGTATGGTTTACTGAGCAAAAAACAATGCACACCGACATATTTCTGAAGCAAATCTTGATGAAGAAATTTTCAAAAATCCTGTCAGCAAGAACATCAGCATACCTATTTCCGATTATCAATTTACTGTCTTAACATCCAAAATCATTCATTATATATATATTTAAATGCCCACCATGGTTATGCACACATCCCATTCTTGCGGTACATGCGACTATCTAGGAGGCATGAGCTGTCTCTCCGATCAATCTATGACTTGTCATGAATTCCTTCTGAGGCCAGCAGCGAACTAATGCGAGTGAGGCTGCACCACCACACTATTGTCAGTCAATCGATGAACTATGGGGGTCTCGGCCAGGAGGAGTTGGTACAAGCCAAAGGCCAACCTTTCAATAATTCTTCCCGCTAAATGTATTAACTCGATTTTTATTTCTAAGAAATCAATTCTGTTCAGTTGATATGCTGTACCATTTGTAAATCTTAATGTTGTGAAATATGTCAAGTGATCTGACATTTATTGTTTAACAATAAGTATAATGTTAAGTTACTTGTACAATGGCATCATTCTTTAAAATTATTAAGGATCAAGGATTATAGTTTGGGATTATATAATTATCGGAAATGATTGTCCAGATGAAATTTTTTTTAAGGCGTACTGACCCTAAACTGAACTCCTGACTTACTCCTGACTTATTCCTAAGTCCTCACTAATATGAAACAGAATTTTGGATTCTATGACGTTTGTCTCCTTGATTAAAAACATATATGTTGATAGCATTTTATTAAATTAACCTTTTGATAGTTTTTTTTTTTTTTATAATATTATTTATTTTTGTTACTCATGCTCTTAGAAAATACATGGTTATTGATATCAAAATAAGCAAATAAAAGCATTAAAAATTAACAAATAAATACTATAATTTAAATAAGAGTCACACCAATGAGTTACATCGCTTTTTGAAAACGGAATATGGGAAGCAAGAAAATGTTTGCTTATGAATTTCCAAACTAGATAATTGCTTGAAAAGAAGATAAAAAAAACACTTAGTGAAGCATAAAGTAACAAAGAAACGGGTAAAACGTGACTTTCTTTATTCTGTTTCTTATGAAAGCTATTGAAAAGTAAGAAAACGCTTAAGAAAGGTATAAAGCAAAACGTAAGTGAAAATTCATGGCATCTAAAATAAATAAACTTCTCCTGAAGACGTATCCTCAAACGAACATACAGTAGCAAATAAACTATATTTTTATTTTATTTACAATAAAGGTAGTATAGTATTATCATAAAATTTAAATCGGTCATCTCTAACGGGCTGTTGGCAAACAGATTAAAATCTAATAAACAGTATGCTAACCACACTTTTGCTCTTTAATATTGCTGGTGCTTGTAAAACATTTTTTAGACTAGAATTAATATTGTTTTTGTTGTATGCATTAAGGTAAGCTCTGAATCGATATCAATTTTATAGTGAATTTAAAATTCTCAATTACGTATATAAAAATTCTCGATCACATTTTCTTAGTCTAGTTTACACGACCAGAATTTTACGTTCTACATATGTACAAAATAAACAATATATAATCTCTTATTTTAAAGTAATTACTGTTAACTGCACGAAAAGAATCAGCTACGGCTAGAGGCATTGCAGTTAATGAAAAGCGAGATTTCAAACGACACTTCTAAATAAAATGTACAGTAATTTTTTTTAATAGGCTGGCATTTTGCTGCAAAATCATATGCGTACACAAAACATGTCATAAATTATAAATCGCATCTGCTAAAGAATCAATGTTAATAAGAATGAACGATAGAACCTACTAGGCATATACTGTAAAAGCAAATAGGAGTTATTGGAGAAATGTATATTGATACCGTCGGCCACTTGCTTTGTCACAATTATTGTTTATGAACTGGCTGCGGTGTATATTGTCTGGGGTTGTCTTATGTATCACGAGGATATGCAGTGAAATGTATATAGGTGTTCCTTCGATGAAATAATGAACCCCTTGTTCATAGCTTGATCTGTCACACTTTCAGTTATTGTTGAGGAATCGTTATGAAACATACTAGAGACGATGAATACGGCGAACTTATCACACGAACGACGGACGATTGCTGATTTCTGGGGGGTTTTTTTTCACGGGTTTGGTCCAACTTCTTGAAGAACTTATAAATGTGGATGCAGCACGTTATGATTCACATGTTTGATGGCGAGAAATTCTTTTCAAAACAGAATGCAATAAGATTGTATTGTCTTTGAGTTCTAATATCTGTAGGTAAACGCGTTACTGTCGTCTCTGCAGGTGTTGTGAATTGGCCTGAAACAATATTTCAATACAATTAGTCTTTTTTCTGCTGATTAGCGCAGAGGATGTGTAGCAGGAAATATTTACAATCACAGTTAATAAGAATTCCACCTTGTTATGGATAAGTGATTAAAATTAGAAGAGCCAAGCACTGAAAATGATCACTAGCTTTCTTCATTTATGTTAGAGGACTCGTATCCAATAGAAAAGAGGACGAAAAGGTGAGAATATTTTTATAAATTACCATAGTAATGAGGAACCAATATATATTATTTGCGATATAACCCGTTGTATGTGCACATAAAACCAATTAAACTCTATTGAAATTTCATTGTTTCTCTATTTACTCTTAAATATGAGCATATCTGTTTCAAAGCAAGTGTTTTAATTCTTTATATGGGATGTTTTTTTTTGAGAATGAAGTATCTGGACCAATAGTGAAGCTCGTGCATGTCTTATGTAAGCGAATGTAAAGAATTAGCAATTGAGAATCGGATGAATCGGATGAGAGAACGTGTTGTTGAATGTTTGGATTCAATGTTGGCTTACATCGGTTATTGTTTAGGGGTGTGAGCGTGTCGAAGGGCTGCTGTCGTCTCACGCGAATCACCGCCACCCACATCTATGGGGGACAGAAGAATTCAATTCACCAAAGATCTAGATTAGCATGTACCAAAATTATTAATATTATTAGAATTATCAGAGAAAATACCCAATTGTTGTCATTTGCTAACATAGCTGCATTCGAATTTATAATATAGGCACAGATATAGGTACCGCATTTTGTGAAAGAAAAATCTACAGAAGTGTACTTATTATATACCTAAAATGAGATGTCAACTCAAAGTGATGGCTAACCATTTAAAATTGAACGGTGAATAACAGGCGTGGATTAGTTTAACCAAAGTTTAAATCTCTTGTCAGAATTTAGATAATCTGATTCAGTTATGAGTACTAAACCAAGGAATCTATCTCACAATGTTTGAATAAATACTTGTAGCGCTTCCAGTACTACACCGCGAGTACAACATACTTCAATGGTTTAATTGTAGTAGAAAATTTAGATGAACTTCAATCTACCAATTTTTTCACTGGGGGTAGGTTATATATATTACTACTGATATTTTAAATATGTTTAAATCACTTGTGACACGTTTTTCAATTGTCGTGAGATTTTTAAAAATTATTTTCGCAAATTTGAGTCGAACTAATCGTGAAGAAAAATAAGCACATGCAAAGTAACGACCAGTTCATATCTTGCAGGTTTATTTACAATAGTGATGTCCAAATTAGCAACAAATTTAGAAATAAAAATAAGAAAATTGCTCTTAATTAAAATAAGAAAATTGCTCTTGCCGCAACAACGTACCTGTGCTGTTTAAGGTTGTCCTGTCTTTTAAACGTCTTCCCGCACGTTTCGCACGTGAAGGTGACGTCGTCTTTGTGCGTGCGCTCGTGAATCATCAGATTGTACGGCTTGGTAAAGCGACGCTGACAGTACTTGCAGATAAACTCGCATTTTGCGCGCATTTTTCGGCGAAACTCGCGACGGTCGTCCGTCTCAATCGGCATTATCGCGAACATCGTAATGAGGTGGAATGGCGGCAGCAGGGGACACAAAACGAGTAAATGACGACACTCCGTAGACGCGAAGCACACGACAGACGAAAATGTTCTTGCAGATGATAACCCGTTTTGTGATCAATTCGATTTAGGAAACACCTCTTAGCGCAGACAAACCAGCGATGAAATACCGTAACGGTTTTTTTTTTTAAATAAGCTCTGAAAAATATTTAAACCATTTGACCGTTTTTCGTTCCGCGAGAAAATCTCGTGTGTGAGTACGTGATGGTCGAACTCTATAAGTTGATTGATTCGAGAGTAAATGTCGCCGGAGCAGTGAGCGCTGTGAGACTTCAACTACAGGTGAGCGCGGTGGCTGCGGATGAAACTGGTACGTCACAGTTCTGCTCGTAGGACGCAGACGACGATGGCTCGCGAGATGAACGTCAAACTGCGGACAAGAGTGAAAGCAATGAGACAACGGAGCAGCAAAGATGACAGTCGTGACGCTATTATGCAGTGTGCCGTGCTGGTGCCATTGCTGAAAAAAAATTACTCGCACAAGACAAAGAGGTTGTTTTTTTGGTGGGAGAGGAGGTGGGAAGACTCATGCCGGGTCCTACAATGACGAAAGGGTGGATATCTTTGACTTTATTTCACCTTCGCTTCGATTTAAATATCCTAATTAGCTTTTGTAGAAAGTTTATTTTCTTTTCGAATGAATTGTCACCTTGTGAGTTGTAGCCATGTGGTTTCCATTAAACAATTCAGCAAATAAAAGGCATGTGCTATGATTCTGAACGATAAGCTCCGGTTTAGTGCAGACACGATTGTCCCACGGCGATCGTTTTTATAGAATGGACCAATTTTACGTTTATAATACACCTATAATAATGACAAGTTAAGTGCTGGGAGTCAGTCAAGGAAAGAGATGGATCTGTAAAGTCTTCTATAGCATTATATGAGGAGTAAGGGAGTGAGGGAGTGAGACCCGTGAGAATGCTTTCACAATTCGACACAACTAAACCGATACTGAAATGTGTATTGTGTTTGGTGGAGGTGCCGCAAATTATTTTCATCACACTAGGATGGGTGTCGTGTAAATTTTTCTTGTCAGTTTTCTATTATGATTTTTTCCAAACGTGTCATAACATTATTTCTGCCTTGAAGAAGCCGTAAAAGTCGAAAGATATCCTTTTCGTTATTTGTGCGTCTCTGGATGATTATGATGCGCTGTGACGACTTGTAACTGACAACTGTAATCACCTCCGAAGAATATAGAATGTGTGCGGGGCATGTTATTGCCGATAAAACACCGATGGCATAGGTGGAGGTACACAATAGATTTCAAATTAAATTCAAACTAATTTATCTCTAGCCGGGAAACGAGTCTATTGTCGCGCCAAACCTTCACTTCAAGCAATTCAAGGGTATTCATTTGCCAGCAATATTGCAAGGGACAGCAATATCTACGATATTACTGATATTACTATACTTTTGCCACACAATCCATGACATGCTAAGAATAATTAGCATGACATTGAATATCAGTTAAGAATGACGCACATACGTGATATTTTTAGCTAAGTACATATTTTAATGGTTGCGTGGCACCGACATTTGCACCAATGGCGGGGTCGTACGGTGAGTTTAAGATGAGCATATGTTCGTATAATGTTTCACATATGCGAACATTGTTGCAGACTTTCATTTTTAACTCGTTTTCCGAAACAAGTTGTCGTAGATGACGTATTCAAATTAAAAGTATCGCATCGCTGGTTAATTATCTGGACAAAGGAAAGAGTTGAGAAATCGGTGATTACGGCACGCGAATGAGCATTTAGGTAATGGGTTTTTCATGGCCTTTTGGATCAGCTAATAATTGTCCTGGAAATTTATGTGGCCGACAAGGTTTCAAAATCCGAATCCATGGACAGCAGGTATATATAGGTATATAGCATGTAGTTTTTTTTTATGTTTCAACAGCTACTATTCTACATTCTTAGGTCTTAAATGTCTTTATGGACGACAGACCTGACTTCCTGAATTTTGTTTTGTAGCTGACTACTTGCTTTTTAATATTTTCGTATTATTTTATGTTCAAACCTGTTGTTAAAAATGAATTAGTTACAGGGAGATATGTAACAGAACTATAAAGGTCCTGAGCTTCGAATGACTATAATTTAATATTTACACATTTGGGCTCGTTGGATGTTATATGTTTCAGGTAGCACTTGAGAAACGTTAATGTATTTTTAATCCAAAAATTCATTTCGTTTGAATTGTATTTACGGTAATCACGATGATGAGAGACACTACGATCTCGAAGAAGTCCCACAATAATGACAACGTTTAAAAATTTTAAGAAAACATAACCTCTACCTATAACTATATCATAAACAGGTTGAAAATGTTTCGGCGTTTTTTCAGGGTAGCCAAATGTTGGCTTTACCCCAGCAAACAAAAACGATAATGATAATTGATTGTGCAAAGAACGTCAAACTTATAGTTTTAAGACATTAAAACTTAAAACAGACGCATCATGTAGATAGCCAGGTCTGTCAGAGAATTGTACCCCCTAAAGCATTTTGTGAGTCCCAACTATGAGCCCCCCACTGATCGAATTGTTACCCCGCGCCCATTCTCGATATGATTAATGAACTTTCGAAGACTTCACGAGTAAAAAGATAGATGCTGAAAATATTTATCACCAGGTGGGATGATGACTGATTTGAACGTGGTAATTGCGTTTCTATGAGTGTGTCTTTCGGACTGCCCAATCGTCTGGGGTGAAACAAGAAGAGGTGGGAATTTCACTGAGGTAGCTTGGAACGTATGTCTAATCTGTGGAGGGGCCATGCCCCCCACGGAGAGCATGGTTCTGCTGTCTCCGCAAGAAATGGTAGGTCTGCGGTATATCGTTAGCTCGCCAAGGAAAGCATGAGTGAAATTAAATTCCATTTGAAAATATGCGATGAAATACACATTTCTTATGATTACTTTTTCCTGGGTATCATCTATAACGCTAGTTTGTTGAAGAGAAAGGAGATGCATTAAATATGATAATACAAAAATGCCTTGACCAGAAAATGGTATCATAGGTTTGCGGCATTGTGACTGTTCTGTTCAAAAGTGAGCAACAGTATAGACCCGCTTTGAGTTATCCTAAAGCCGGTTTCTTGCCGACGTTTTCATATTAAGTCTTGCCCTCTTTGAGTGAATATCAAATCGCGGCGTTTGCTACTTTGTGTATCAGTCTTAGATTTATAAAGTTTATCATAGCCCACCACTACCCAGCTGTTGGGTAGAAGAGAAAAACCGATGTTTAGCTTCGTTACTCGCACATCTATCTAAACTATGCACCACAAGAAATATTTGATTTCTGGCGTCTACACATTCTTTGCTTTTAAACGGTCCGTTCCATCGACAAGGGTGAATTCCATGAACCTATCGGCTTGGGAACGTTTTCTGTTTTAATTGGTTCCTCAGCATCGAGAGTGCCTCGACACGCATGCATGGCTCGAGCGAGCGCGCACTCGCGCATCGAACTCACCAATACTAAAACCGATTCTTTGTCTTCCAGGCGTGTGCCTCACAAAGCGGCTTACTAATTAAGACGCCAAGGAGCAGCGATGAATAATTTAGGCCTGTTTAATCTGCTAGAAATTAGAACACATAAACAGACTTGTCATCCACGTTGCGTGTCCTCTTCGTGCGCCTACGCGCACCGCTCGCAGAGCTCACACCTCTTTGGCGTGCCTGAGCACGAAACCAGTAGCCGGTTTTCAAATCAAATAAGAACAAAAAAACGTATTCGTAAGTTCACATCGGACTATTTATACAAGCTACGTTTATAAAGACAGATGCGCTACGATTGGTTGCGTCAAAGTATTCGTGATGCAAGAGGTTTAGATGATTGGTAGGTATAGCAGTTGGTAGGTGGTTTAACCAGTAGCCAGAAAAATAATTGAAAGGGTTTAGCTACTGGTCTAACCGGAACCAATGGAAACAAAAGAGATACCGGCGTATCAGCCTGCAGCTACTGTGCTGAGGAGGAGGAGTTGCCTTCTTTGATTTCATTTTATATTCACCCTACCACATCTTTCCACTCTTTTATTGGTTGTTGCAAATGCTCTTATGAAGATACTAACGGCCTCTGGTTTTCTTTAGAAGGTGGTGCCAACAATTTTTCTTTGATACTTTCGTTTGAGCCTCTTTTGCACATAATCTTATGTAGTGTTCTCAAGTTTTCTTCGATACGAGTCATGTGGTTTTTATTTTGCATGTTTGTTATTTAGCTTGCTCGTGCGTTTAGGTCTAGACGATAATGGTAATGGAAATGGGGATGGGGATGGGTGAGGAATACATTCTATTTTCATATAAAATTAATTTCTATCGATTTCTGGTAAGTTTTGACTGAGTGTGTTAAAGCATAACGACGCAAGATGAAGTTTTCACAAATTTTAATCAAGCCCCTGAATTATTGGGGAGTCGAAAATATATCGAATGTGCAATTGTGTGAATACCATTGGTTCATGGATCAGAACACTAGGCTAATATTTGCACTGCATGCTGCAGAAAGTGAATAAGAAAAGTGTTAAGGCAAACAATAGAAAGTATCGCCTCATTTCACGAGATGCGGCCGGCACAGAATTTGGTCAACTTTGCACTGAACACACACATGGACAACATGCGCACATCTTTAAGACGATACTCTAATCCTTTCCTCCTTGTTCTTCAACCGTAGCAAAACAACAAACAAAAGCCCTATCTATTGCAAAATTATGTTGACAGAGCGTGTTACAGAGCTACGCATCCTAGATTTGCGAAAAATGTCTAGTTTCTACCACGAAAACACATGCCAGTCTTCATTTCATTGTCTAACCCCTTCACATCTCCTCAAAGTCGAAAAAAGCAATTATATTAAGTGCTAAGGAATTCGCGTGTGCGCGCCTGCAACGTTCTACATACCTCCGATGTTTACCCTTTTTGTTTGAATACCTTCTTTCTTCATCCGCCAATTTACGACGGTGTTTCGTTTCAGCTGCAACGCCGAAAGATTACTTTAAAACTGCCGCCCCATAAAACTTACACTTCCAGCCAACAGAAACGTTGCCGCTATTTACCGCGCTCAGCTTCTAAATGAACCGCAAAATAATAAAGCAATGTCCGTTCTGACATCTGATCTACATCATGCGATAACGCACCAACGCCTCTCGGTGGCGATACGCAATGCGGCTGCTGGTCATCGATGAAATCACGTCCCTATCATGTTTCTGTCGAGCGTGTGTGATTGTATTGCACTCTGCGTCTGCCCTACCTTGCTGGTCGCCACGGTTCATGGCGGGAGCCAGGGATAAAATGTAAAAGTGGCCGTGCCGCGGTCGGGGACTGCCCACGTGCTCGCGTTGACAGTTCGTCTCATGGTGCAACTGAAAGATCCTATCGCGTCCAATGTAGGATTGGAATGAATCGTAGTGCGTATAGAAGAAACCTGCTTACTGGCTACTTTTAAATTCACACAAATCGAAAGTTAGGCCTAAATATTTTTTATGAATGACTTGAAATTTATGTCACCGGTGAGAAAAGCAGAATAAGTTGTTGTGTGTCTGATAGGGAAAAACAAACACTTGTTTGTTCAGACAAAAAATCCGATTCTTAGGAAAATGGTATCATCTTAGAGTCACCATCGTCGTAACATCTCAAAAATATATCGTCTTAAGTTTAAAAATCCTTTGAAACACGCGATAATTTATTACAGAATCGTCCTTACCGTTTTATGTCTTGTTGCAGCCAATTCGACAATACATGCACAACACTTTGTCTACAAATAAGGCACACGAAAAGGCGAAAAGTACGTCTCTACTATTTAAATAAATTGTTCGTATCAATATCATAGTCGAACGAAGCATATAACGCAACTGACATGCCAAGCAATTCTTTTAGAAAGTTATTCACATGTGAGTAGAAGCTAGAAGCAAGAAGACCCGCGGAAGGTGTCTACCACTTACCCTTCAGCAGAAAGCGGCTGCCGGTGTTGCTTTCAGAACCAGGATCTATCTGACGCCAGTGTACTTCAGTGTACTCTTTCTTTGCTTCTGCAGCGCGAGCTCTTGGAGGAGTGGAGATCTACTGGGACACTTTGCTGCTGGCTCCAGCTTCTGGTACAACCTTTCCACAGCCTCCTCCTAGCTCTAGCCGACGACCAACTCCTCATCCACCTTCTTCACCTGACAACGGTTTCTCTGTCGAAAGCGTTCGTTTGCCGCCGCAGTCCGTCTCACTCCTGCCGGCCGCTAAGCGTGGGAAATGCACAGTAGTTGGTTAGAAAGAGTCCTTCCTCTACATCTCTTCTCCATCCTCCGAAGAGAATGGACCACTACCGGGCGGAGACAAACGCTGGAGGCCACGCCCACGTGAAGCTTAATGATTGGCCGATTGAATAATCGTGGTGGAGGTAAAAAACGTAAAAGAACTACTCTTCGATAGGCAATTATAATTGGTCGTGATGGGATTGTTGTTGAGTAACAATGCTGCTCAATATGGGAAAATTCACATCCAACAGAAGTTTCAGGGCCCCGAGGGAAAACTCCTTGCCGGTACCTACGTGCAAGCTTGAACGCGAACGATTTTCGTATGGGGGCGCACCATATATTTTATTATAGGTTTACAATAAACTTTGCGGCTTGGGATAGAATAAGAGATCCGCTCGTTTAAATAATATACTCCTTTTTTATCTTGGTAGTTACTTATAATGTTATATCTTTGTTGTTTCTTTGGGCACATCCATCAAGTTCCACAGTGGGAACCAAAACGTTCTGGTCGCTTCTTCATTTGGCTCTGGGCAATACGTGAACTTAGCTGACAGGTGAAATGGGATAACTACGGTCAGGATAGGAAGAGTTTTGTTTGAACTAATCCGGGCTTGCTGGCTGGAATGATACGAGATTTTGCATCCGAATCAGTCGATGATTCCAGACAAACCAGCATTACTTTGGCTCTCAAAATGTCTCTGAGATGCGCGGCATAGAACAATCACGACCGGACTTTTTAATGTCCGTGCTCCAAGGAACCAAATATTTCGACATTTATGAAAAACACGGTCCTGTAGGTACACGCCAAGCGATCAATATGTGATTTTATTCCGCCACCCCGCCTTGCATTGTTGTATGGCACTTCCGACGCCACGAAACCGCGCGGTCCACTCTAGTCCCTTGTTCGAAACGTCAAAAATATACGCACTCAAGTTTACGATTCTTTGTCTTTCGAATCTTTCGCCTACGTAATTATGTGGTAACGTTTGCATCGATTTTGATTCATCGCGCTGATGTGTACTATAAAGCTTGTCTTAAACATAAACGCTCATCAATTTAAATGAATCATTGAGCGAAGAAGACGACTCATTATCATATTCATTGACTACGAATTTGCATGATTCATGCATTGATTCGCTTGCTGACACACACCTTGAAGCCAATTGTGTTCAAGGAATCACCAAAATACTGCACACGTTTAAAATTATGATACATTACAAACATAAACGTACTGTGCGTGCATTACATTGTTATAAGCAAGCCCGCAAAATGTTTATCAAAAAGACAATATCTAAATCTTCTTGGGTGTTTGGGCTTAGTACAACTTTTTTTTTTTTTTTTAGGTATGCCTAACACGACTGTTGTTTTTTCTGGGCCTGTCACATTCATGCATTGCACTATGCTAGGTAATAAATGAAATTGTACTGTAAATTTGGAAGCATGAAGTACCCACGACCTAAAAGAAATGCTTAAAAATAAGCTTGACAGCTAATCTACAATCGCCACCATGCATAAAATGAGCATCAAAAGCAGAGAATGTCTTTAATCATGTTTATCTGAATAAAAGCTTTGTAATATTAACACAGCTTTGATGACAATATCACAAAGGCATTCTCCATGGGGAGTTTAACAACCATGGGCTTGCTGTGTGGTAGCCCACCCAACTTTCGGAAGACCGCGCGCGAGGACAGTCCGAGATATGTCACTCCAACACCCTAGCCATGTTCATTTATAGGTCTAAGGGGTCTCTGCGTTTACGTCTTGACATGTCCCATGCGCCTGTGGACCTCTCTGTCTCTCTCTTTCTCTCTTGGGCACCTCTGAGTGATTCCTTCAGGTGATACCGAAGTAGATACCACCAGGCTAGGGCGGATGCAGCAGCCATAAAACACAACCATAATAAATAAAGGACACGAAACTACGTGTGACATTCGACAGGCTTGCTGCTAAAAGTATCGAGATAATGGACTACCTCAGGTTGTGGACTGTCTATTAAATTAAGTATCACTAAATCGGGGACCTGATATTGTCGCGCCAAGGTAGGGTTTGTTATACAGTGAAACAATGTTAATGAAATCACGACGTGGGAGATGGTTACTAGAATTCCAGGTACCATATTGGAAGCAGAGATGATTGGGAAGATATTGTTGTAGCTTAGGTGAAACCCAATCAGGATAAAGAAAACTGTTTTGTTTTTCGCAAATATACGGCAGAGATTTCTGAAAATTAGATTAATTTTCATTTCAATTTCCACAGTGCACGTTTGATTGTTTTCTGCTTTGTAAAAACTAAAAAGAGGCGGCAACGAAATTCATCTTCACATCAATTGACCTCTTCTTGGGTAAGATAACGATAATCTACCGAATGAAGAAAATGAAATTTGATTTAACCAAATGTCAACTACTAGTAAAAAAGAATGTAACCTCCTCCACAATTCGTCCTGCTTTGTGACACAACTAGTTTTGTGTGCGAAATGTATACCTGTGATCTTGGATTAGGCATACAGTTGATATTAAATATGTACAATAAACACTAGAAGAAGCTGGTAGACACTACTAGATACTTATAGACTACTAGACACTACTAGAATAAACACTAGGAGAAGTTTCATTTATATTCAATACATTTACACATGAATTACACATGGTTACACATGAATTTTGAGATTCCACTTTTAAAACTATTTCTTAAGTTCCATTCCGGTCTCACCATGCACTGCGACACAATCTGTTGTTTTGCCACACGAATGCCTATTGCTCTATCTATAATAAAATGTCAATTTCTCGGTACCTTTGAGTCTTTACAGAGAAACATATCGGTAAATATTGCACTGACATAATACATGTGCAGAAAAATCGCACGTTCATTTGTTTGCCGTCAGTGAGTATGTTCTTTGTAAAACATTGCAATGCCAATTGTCAACGTCTAGCCTCGCGTCTCTGTTTGCTCACTTGCAAAAACCTCTTCACTAGATTATAGGGATGTGTTTAACTTTCGTTAAAGCTCGTCGCTCTCTTATTGACAATGAAGGTGTGCACATGATTAGACCTTTGTCTTTACACAAGGGCGTCCTCCGAAGACGGTTTCCGTTTCCGGTGAAAGATGTCCTTTGTCGTCAATTTGTTGGCAGTGCTGTGAAAAAATCAATGCAGCATGACATCCACGGCATTGCTCTAATGCCCAAAGTATATACGCGCGGTGCTGCAAGAATTTGTTTGCCATCGTGGTGGTGGATGCAAGCAAAATAAATAGAGTCCCTTGAAGATCAGGATGTGATCATTTTCATCGTTTCCAGACCATATGGGCTATTTATTGCAATGGAATAGCTATTATTTTATAGTTATTTTGAAATATTAATGTATCTTTCTTAATTGTATTAAAGAAGAGGGATTTTTTGATATAAAAAATCTACACAAATCAAGATGCTCTACTTATCACAAGCGGAAAAAAGCAGGCTATTGCTTAGCAGGAATTGCGTATATGATCCAGCGGATATGGATCGAAACATATTCAGAGTCAATTAATCATTTGCGCCAAGAAAATGCGTAAATGATTCAGCGAATCCGGATTCACAGAAGCTCAGAGTCGATGTATCATGTACGCCAAAAAAATGCGTAGTGATTCCGCGGATCTGGAATCAAACAAACTCAGAGTCGATTAATCACATGCGCCAGGAAAATGCGCAAGTGATCCATCGGATATGAGTTCAAACAAATTCAGAGTTTATGGATCAAATGCGCCAAAAATATGCACAAACGAACCAGAGGGTAACGCAGAGTCAATGAATAACATGCGCCACAATGTTTCGCCATTGTCTCAGTAAATCTGCACCATGACATTTGCAGGGTGAATTAAACAACGGTGCCAACACAATTTGATGAACAATGAATTTGCAGCATTGGCATACCCGCAGAGCCACCGAATGTAGTCGAAGTGAATGTCAGAAAATGCATTTCTAAGTGTGCAATCATTCAGAGAATCTTCTGCATAAGATTCAAAAAAATCCTAAACAACCTTTTGATCTCCCTGCTGACTTGTAAGAGAGATGTGCGATTACAGTTTAAAACTAAATTAAAAGGGTATTTTTAATTGCATCTGCATATGAGTGGTATCGAAATGTCCCTCAGGCCATCATGGGCAATAACTTAATCCCATAGCGCAATGCAGGAAAGATTTCTTCCCATTGCACATGCTTGCATGCAGCAACGCACTGCTGATGGCTGTGCTGGGTGATTGGCCCCATATGCATTCGCGCCCACCCGCCAATTATTTGTTGACTGCCATCAGCAATTTGACCTCGTCTCATGACCCCATAGGGGCGGAGGATAATAGTGTTTAGCGCCATTATTGTATGGAGATGTCGCTCTTTTCGTGTCTTGCATTCGTAATATCGACTGCGATAGATGAGCACGTCTGAAATTCATATAAGAATGAAGTTACAGGTATTATACATATTATTAAACAAAGGAGACAATGAATCTGCTCGTGGTACCGACGTGGCATGACATCGCCTTTGAAATCAGAAAAGAAGTGCACAAAGATTATGTTTCGATGTCACGATTATACTTATATGTATCTTGAGCTGTATCTTAGCGCTGTCGAAACGTTTTTGGGAGAATTTTGAAAGTGGTAGACATGTTAAGATATCGAGTTAGACGGTTGTTTCCATTGACGGTGGCCTCGACGGTCAAATTTGGGCATTCATAACGTCTTGTCAACGTATTTCATTCGTAATCGCTCTTATCTCCAATCAAATTTCGCCAAATTCTAGATGAGTGGCTCCAAAATAAGTTAGATTGTTGCGTTGCGTCTTGGCAAGCGTACAGAATCGCATATATAATTTTATCAGACGCCATTTATAAGCATGCATTATAACGAATGCCTCAGTCTAATATCATAACGGAGCAAGTCTATTCCTCGTACGGTGTAAAGGCATTGCACGTGAAACATCTCCAAGCACGCCTACCTATATTGTCGTAGACCAATAGGATAGAAAGATTCGAGTAACCGCCTTTTTAATTCGATTCTTCGACCTCCTCGCGAGCTGATAATCCCGCACCCATATAAGCAGCACCTCGGCAATCGGGGAGTCACATGGGAACAGCGTGGGAACCCCTTCCAGGCGAACAGGCAGCCGCCGCCGTCGCCGCCGTCGCCATAGAAGAGAACACCCACTAATTTAGTTATGCGCAATATGCCGAACAATATGCTTGGTTGAGAGACGCGTTAAGATAAAATTCTTATAAGGTATTATGTTTCATAACTCACTGATTTTTTTTTATCGATGCATCAGGATGATTGGATATGGAATATTTCAATTTTGCTCCGCTACAAGCTACTAAAATATCTACAATTAATTTCTATGCTTTGTGCCTATACCATGGCTCAACTCTTCAGTTCTTTGTGACACTGAAAGGCAGGCGGTATTATTTATTTGCAATGCAATTTAGAAGAATGTTTGTATTTCGTTGCGTTCCTTGGATCCTAGAAGTTATATGCAATTATTTTTTGTATATTCCGTATTCCAAAACATTTTTGATAATTTCCAGAGAGATTGACTGAATTTCACATGTATTAGAAATAAATCATGTGCAGTAATTTGGTTGCTGTCCCTTAAGTCCAAATGCAATAACGGGGGCCCAGATGGCTTTAAAATTGGTGGCTCTAATAAAATAAAGAAATATCTAGTAAGTAGTTATATATAATTAAAAGTTAAAACTTTAGGCTAGAATGGAGACACATCCAATTTGTTACTTCCAGCAATGTTGTTTAACCTCGGGTGATCCAACTCCAAACTTCCATAACTTGCGAACCATCGTCACCAAGGCACAGGTAGCATCAACGTTTTTCGGGAGCCGGAAGAGGGAACGTCGCCAAAAAAATCTGCTCATAAATATTATAACGTTGTATTTCGGGAATATGGAGAGACAGAGACTAAATTTGTAAAATGCCTGGCTTGTAGATATGTCTACAACAATTGTTTCAAACAAGAGAACAAGGGAATATTTTTGTCCTGAATGAATATAACTCTGGCACACTAACAAAGTATTCAATTCCAAAAAAAAATCTTGTAAAACTGCACTTGCAGTTTGCATAACGATAATTCTCGGTTAAATTTTTTGGGGGAATATAAGTCCCGGAGGTAACCCTCCCCTCTTAAAAGTTGAACGTGCTAACTATAAGTCTAACCATGGACGGTCTAACTATGCCTGAATGGAGGCTGACACGCGTAATATTTTAGTAAATTCCATGACTCCCACGGGGCGCTGGATTGAAATTTGGCCACTATAGCTTATGTATTCCTAAATTTTCCCCCTAAATACCAAATAGCCTAAATTACTTTTTAGCCCTGTTTATAGCGGTCGCTTTCAGCGAGGTTAAATGTAAGTAAATATAGGTGTTACTTTGGCAGTTAGGGGAACATTTTCGAAAAAAAAAATTTGGACACCAAATTTGGATCTAATATTAAACACTCGACTGTCGTATTGCGAAAATCCCATCTTTTATCCTCAAAAGACAACATTATCTCTTTACAATTATAGGTACCTATACCTACTGCTCTTTGTATTTAATTTAAAAATATATTTAATTACTTTACGTAAGAAGTTGCTGGAACGATGGTAGAGCATATTGTCAAGAAAACGCTTTGAATGGTATTCTATCGCCACCCACTATCAACAAGTAACCTTTCTTCGAGATTTTCAATCTCAAATCACCAATTGGGGATTTGTTAGTACAAATTTGAATACCAGCTGTATGATACGTGAGGAGGTTTTTGGCAATCTCATCTCAACTGTAGGCTATTTCTGTCAATTTAAGCGATGTTATCGTGGTGTTAATTTAATATGTAGGCAGTGCCACCGGTGCCATTATTTAGGCTTTAGCTTTACTCCCTGCGTATTTGCAAAAGCCACCAAACACGACCGAAGTTAAACAACACAGCGTTGGGCCAGGAATTTGATGAGTGACTACTCAAATCGTTTGATCAACAACTTGACTAGCCTTGCTTATCAACCTCTTGATAACACGCTTTGATGGAGAAAATCCCGTTGGTTTTGATGGATAGTCCTTATAGGAAGATTGGTACCTAGGTGCTCTTTGACACAAGTACCTACTCTACGATATGTCAGCATCGGATCTCCTCTTCTCTCTTCGAAGCTAGGTTAGATTTATCATCATACTCATAACTGGCTCAAAAATGACTTATACTCATACATGGCATCATCATACTCATCATCACCAGTTCATTCCCTGACGCAATTAGAAAAGTGCTACATGTACTGTTGTCCACACATCTAAATAAATTCTTGGTTTACAGGCCACAATTAGGTATGGGTAGGTATTAACCAGTGATGTATTCGTAAAATTTTTAGTGGGGGTACGCAAAAATGACCTAATATTTGTGTCGGTTGGGCGGGGGAGGGGGGGGGGGGGGGGGGGAGGAGGAGACCCAAGGTGAATGCACCGAAAGAGTGGGAAATAGGGGGCTTTGGGCGCAGCTCTAAGTGCATTTTTATTCTAAGGTTTTTTTGGAGTCAGTCTACGAGTTTACGATGAAATTGGGCTTGGAATGACCCAAACCAAATTTTGGTTTTTTAAGAGGAGCAAGGCCCCAAAGGGAACGCAAATCCACTTGCTTCCTCTTCTGCATCTTGAATTGAACCAACTCGTCCAGTGCGGCTCGTATGTTGCAATTAGGTTATTGTTTGTATTTTTGTCTTTCCTGCGAATTCTTGTTATTTGAAGTGGGCTTGCTTCTGAGAGCTTGCACCACCGTGCGACGCCGCGAAAGCGGCTACCGACTTCCCTACGTGATAATAGTAATACGGTTCTAACTAACCCCTTTGTTGTGAGTCGCGACGCCGACATAATTCCAGTCTACCTACTCTTAGTACGTTCGCATACAGTGTCATTCTTGCTAGGTCTATTTTTAAGTAAGTGAATTATTAGGAATGAAACCCTTAACTGGAATATTTTCGTCTTGAAAATAAAGAGGTGCACGATATTTCGAATAATCATAATTTAATACTGGGTTCCCGTGCGTTCACCTGCGTTCCCTCAAAAATGCAAAGTGGGGGTACGGCCAAAAATAAAATTAATAGTGGGTGGACTGCGTACACCCACGTGTATTGACCAATACATCACTGGTATTAACTCAGTTTCAGCATTTTTATCAGCACCTGGGAGTGCAATTCAACAACTTAAACCTTGCTGTCTCCTCAAAAGAGCGTAAATAACAAGTAAACTAGCATCAGGCAGTCTGCTAAGTGGGTAAAACACTGGTTCTCATAGCAATAAAAAAAGTTAAAAAGTTTCGACTTCTGACAAGGAATCTGATAGGGACTAAAGGTTGGGTTTCTTTTTCTCTACCCATTGATAAGAACCATTTTAATTGCCAATTTTTCATTCCAGTCTGTTATCAGTCAGATAATTTCCATCACCAAATCAGTCATTCAAAAACATGATTACGTTATTAGGTGCAACATTAACCCATTACCGCCCATCGTACGCGCTTGTGTACACCCGTTAGAAGTGTGATTTAGTTTATTCTTCTTATGAAATGAATAGATTATTTTGAAACAATATGGTAGTATTGAACTGTAAAAGTTTGGATATTTTTTTTCTTTTATGTCACTTTGCTTAATCTGTCATAATCAATAACATTTAAACATAATTTTAGCATGTAGTTTTATCTTGGGCGTTAATGGGTTAAACAGTGGAGATATATAATCAACAATGATCACCTGAATAAAAATTGTTAGCAACAATGAGAAGAGAACAGATAAAAAGTCTTAACAGCGTGCCCAGTAGACATGACTTCCGGACTCCAGACGTGGAAATAATCTGCTTTGCTGATTATTGAACAAATATTCACTGTATTTCAAGCAAAAATCCCATATATGGTATGTGTTGCTTTACAACAACAACAAAAAGGATATAAACGCCCCTTTATTAAAAAGGAGAGGAAAACTTTATACTGAAAATTAATTAAAATAAGAATGTAGAAAAAAATGTACGAAATTTGCCAGAGAGGGGCGACAAGGATAGCGGGTTTATCGGCACAGAGTGGCATCAATTTGAGTTAGCCAAGGCAACATCAGCTTGATCTTGCGGCGATAGCTCGGATCTGCGGCGACTGGATTACGTTCAAAATACACCGTTTCTAACTTCTTATTCTCAGTCAGAACCTCCAGATTACTCCAATCGTCTACCAAGTTGTCGTTCATCTGAAAATTGAGACGGACCTTGTCAGTTCTCCATCTTAGACATTGAACGCATGTAGCTCTCCGACCTGGATAGGAGTGAACAATGAATGACAGTTTGTAATGAAAAAGTATCAAGCCAATTTTGAGGACTGGTAATTTAACGTGAATAGAAACATTTAAAGTATATTCTTTTTCTGCTGCTTGTGTCAAAAATGGTTCATTTTTATGAAACCAGGGCGACAGGAGAAGAAGTGGAAACTTATCTCACAAATGTGAATTCATGCTCCCTATCTGCCTCCTGCCAAAATTACTAATCCAGCTTATGTGCTCTCATAGATATTTTCTAAGACTTTGCACTGAACTGATAAGCAGGAGATAAGCAGTATTCAGTGGTATAGGCACACAAAGTCCAGGGTAGGCATGTCAATTTTGTAATTTTGATAAAATCACCCATTTTTATCTGACTGACCATAGAAAAGCAAGATTAGTGACATTTAAAGCAGGTCATATCTTCTAGACTTTTCAACAGAATTGCTGTCAGCTTGGATTTAGAAAGATACTAACAAATGATTGCAAGTTTAGATAGAGGCAATGTAACCACACTGGTGGTCTTCTTTTCCTATTGGACTAATTAAATGATATCTACCACATTTATCGTTTGTTCTTCACTCGACAGAAATTAAAATAATTGTAGCAGATGAATGATGAAACATACCCAGAACTCCTCCAGCAGCGTCAAGTGCTTGATGTTGTCTATCCTGCGTATCTTATTAATCGATAGATCAAGAGTGGTCAGTTTGGTTTGCGCTGATAATCCTTCGATGGCCTCCAATCCATTTTCTGATATGTAGAGCTGATCCAAAGATGTCAATGGTTCTAAGTTTTCGATCTTTAGTAGTCGATTGTTCTAGGAGAAAGCAGAGAATATGAGTCACTTAATCCAATGATGTGTCTATTATGTATTTCAACTTTTTCTTTATTCAAACTTATTGTCTGGATTTCTACCTGTAAACTCAAAATCTCCAGGCCCGAGAGTGAATCCAAGTTTTCTATCTGGGTGATCTTGTTCTTGCCAAGATACAAGCTTTTCAAGCTGCTCAGGCCCTCCAGGTTCTCAATTTTCTGGCAAAATAGGTTATTTTGAGATCAACAGTTAAGTTACGAGAAAATTAGGTGCTTGTAAGTTAATCACATTCATTAGTATTGTCTGTAAGCAGGAACCTACCCTGATTTTATTATCTCCTAGTTCAAGGTATGACAACTTCTTTAGGTGACCAAGATTTTCTATCTTTGTTATTTTGTTTGAGCAGAGGAACAATTTTTCTAGATTTGCAAGTTGGTCTAGACCTTTTATTTCCTTCAGCCTGTTGAAAGAAACATCTAGAATTCTGGAACAAAGCAAAATTGTTAAAAATGTAATAATAAAATTACACCATATTCTATGCACAAGAGCCAAGACTCACTCAAGATTAACGAGACATTCGAGATTTTCAATGCAAGTTATCTGGTTGTCGTAGAGTTCAAGTTCCCGGAGATTGGTTAATGTATTCAAGTTCTCAATCTTCTTTATTTGATTCCACCTCATGTACAGCCGTTCAAGCTTCATTAGCGGCTCCAAGTTTTCGAGTCGTGAAATGCGTTGGTGGTTCATTTCTAGCTCCTGCAGAAAAGTAAGTTTTAAGATCATTACTTGATGGTACTAGAACGTAATCAATCTGAAGTAAGGAAGTTAGTTCCCTAGAACGTGCAGTACGGCAGGCAATGATTTAGTAAATTATTTTAATTCTGTATCCAATAATAAAGAAAAAAGAAATGCTTGGAATCCCCTACCTCAACTTCGGTGTCAATAATAATAATCTCTCCGCTAGAAGGTTCATCACCATTGTCGCCTGCAACAAAATGTTTCTTCCATTTAGCTATTTTGTGCCTACATACAGCTGCAAAAATTCTTCACTGGATTGAAACTGTCTTTAAAAATGTGATATTCACTATTTAAGTAAAATGAAGCAAGTGTAGAGTGGCAAATGCAAGATTAATTTACCTATTTGGGCAGGTATCGGGTTTATGACCGCATGTTGAACTTCCGCTGTCGAAGGCTGATCACTTGGGGCATCCCCACCTGAAATAATAATCACATCATTAATATTGCAGACTACCTAGTCACATTACCCGTGCTGCATAAACTGATGTCCAAAATGGGAAGGCATTCTGGGATCCCATCATGTGCACAATGCCATGACACCAACTTTTTGTAATTATTAGTTTGAAGTTTACTTTATAAAAATAATACTATCACATCCTAACTATCCTAGTTACTAAATGAACATTTACATCACCTTCAATCATTGGTTCAGGTTGAAAATCCGCCATTCTTAGCTATGAAATAAAAGAAGCGTTGTAAATTTCGGCTAGTTGAAATTCCGCAGCCCACTACTGATTTCCAGCAACAAAGGGATGTTTCCAGATGCTTCTACCGAAAAAAACCAACCCTAGTTCACTGACCTAACCTAACCTGTTATTCACAACGCAGCTGTCACCTGAAAGAGGCAATGCTACCTGTAGATGTGTTACTTTCGTGTAGCACGATCTTGAACGCACATGGCAATGCGCAGTATGACGTATGGGCGTCGGGCGTCGGTCGTGGGGGGAGGCGTCGCAGGACGGACGTCTGTCGACGACGCCGCCGCCGTCTACCATTCATACGCAGTGGGTTAGGAAGTGTAATCTCATTGGTAAGTTTTTTAGATTCAGGAAGGATCATTCAGGTGGTTTTGTTTAGAGGTGATTCTGTGACTCACCTAACCTCCAATCGCTTTAAATTGCAGGAAAGAAAAATTGTGTTTGAATTTTTCAAACTTCAACAGGGAAAACTATTTAGAAATGAACTGTCGAAATAGCATATGGTGGAAAGGGACCTACGTCGATTAGTTAAATGGTGAACATCCTATTTTTGCATAACCAATAATTGCAATGGAAGAGCTTCTCCTACAAATTGTTCGGGAGGCGTCTGGTTCTAAACTCTCAAACATAAGAAAATCAGCTCAAGAAGCTCATGGTAAGAATGAACCGTAACAGCTGCTACTTAGCCAGATAGTATTTTCTCTTGGTTGCTACAATTTTATCCATGCACATTTTTGTAGCAGAAATTGTAGGTTTAGTAGGTGATTTGATTTTCTATCGGCCACCTGATTCCACTATACCCACCGTTGTACTCTACTCTAATGTGTGCTTTAATAAATTGATAGAAATCTTTCACTTTTTCTTTTCTATGCAGATTTTCTTCAAAACCAACAATGCTTGCTTCGAGATCCTGCTCACGAATTGAGATCCAAATGTCTGTATGTGTTGCAACTTGCTTTGGAAACAAAGAAAAGTAAATTCATTGCATTCGGACTCTCTGGTCTTCATGTGAGTTACTTAGTACAGCGTAAATAAGCAAAAATATCAAATCATTTTTCATATGAACTTCATGACCATCTGATCTTGTTAACTGCTTTTGTAGAAACTGCTTCGAGATGACCGTTTCCAGTCCAACCTGGAGCCAGAAGATGACTCCTTATGGCTTCCTTCTCAACTTTTGCATGCCATGAGCTCAATCTTAACCCAGTCAGACGACACACAAGTTGACATGTTGAAGGTACCTTGAGACATACATACTTCTCTTTTCACTTTTTCCTCTAATTAAATTGTGTTCTAAGGTAATTCTTTTTCTTGGCCTGGTACTCCCAATTTAAAGTACTCTAATTTATACTATCTAAAGTCAGGGAATTGAATAAACTAACAACTTATTTTTAACATTCTTGTTTAGGTGGTTCTTAACGTCGCATGCAGTAACTACTGGACAATGAATGGACGGATCATAATCCAAACACTAACGCTATGTAGCGAAGCGCACGAAACGGGAAACCAAGCTATTCGATCAGCGGCTCAGGCAGCTGCCAGTCAGACGTTGCGTTCTTTTTGCAACTTCCTTGAGGAGGAATCCCAAGAAGTTCACAAGGAAGACATGTTGGGAGCTGTTACTGGAGTTGCCTGCTTTAACGAGGCAATTCCAATACTACAGTTCATTTGCAGTAAAATGGACGAAGCTCAGGTGTAAGTGAAGTCAGATTTATTTCATAAATGAGCATGGTCAAAGACTGAATAATTGCAAATTTTTCAGTATTTTATTTGTTATTTTTGCTTAAGTTGGTTTAGAAGTAAGTGTGCATGTTCACATAATTTGCCTACCATAATTTCATTTCTATCATTGCAATTCTGTAAGTATTATTTTGCCATTATTTACTACAACAACTAAATTTAATATTGGAATAAAAAGGATTTTATAAATGTAAAGATTAAAACTACAACCACAATTTAGCACTTTATTTATTTATTGTTTATTGATCACTGATCAGCAACGGAGGCAAATCCACAAGTTTGATATCATAAAATTAGAACAATTCAGGGACATTACCAACAGAACATGACATAAAACATAAAAACAGAAAACATTTAACATGGTTAAAATTTTACATAGAAACAAGAACGTTTAAAAACATGACTATTTACAAAAGTAAGCTCAAATTAAGACGTAACACGCAACGAGAGACTGCAGTAGGTAATTGATATATTTACAAGTTTTCATGGGCAGCTGTTGTCAAGCCAGGAATTGTAAGTCATGAAAGAGTCTAAATGTATGTCGATGTCAGGGCAGGTAGTTTTAATGCTATTGTAGTAGTCATTAGCCTTTTGATGCACCCTTGCTTGTGGATATCAATCCTACTCTCTGGCGGCCTGAAAGGATGGTTATTTCGAGTTTGCCTGGATGGTATTGCGAAGCAGATTTTAGATAGCAGTCTCGGGGTGTCAATATTGTTGTTGAGAAGTAGAAATGTGAGGTCGGTCAGCTCCTTACGCTGTGAGAGAGTGGGTAGGTTAAGTTTGCTGCAAGTCTGTGAGTAGTCAATGGAGTGATGTTCTATCTGGGCTTTGTAATTAATCCATGTGACGAAACGTTGTTGCAGTCAACTACGCAGATATGTGTCTTGTGGTGTGGGTTTCAAATCACTGATGCACAGTCAACTAATGGTCGTAAGGTGGAGATAAAGATAAGTCTGTTAGTTGAGATCGAGCAGTCAGGAAGGCAGTGTCGTTTCAGGAAACCTAGCATTCTGGAGGATTTGCTAGTTATGATGGAAATGTGTGGAAATGCAAGACATGCAAGGCCTATTACAAAAACTGAGCAGTCACTAGCTTCAATCCCTTCAAAGCAGCAGAATCTTCCTAAAAGTCTACATCCTCTTACTTTTCTAAAGTATCCTTTGTGAACAAAGTGCAATTAATGGTTTTTCCCATACCAGGCACATCCAATGTGTTTATTTTTCAGTGGCGGTCGCTGTGGCAACAACGTGGTGTTCTTACTCGAGTGCCTTCACACGCTGGTGTCGAGCCTTCCGCAGCAGATTCACAGCAACAAGCACTTCACGGCGTTCTTGTGGCAAAAGTTCTGTCCGGCGCTCATTGCATTCCTGGGCTCCCCACGCGTTGACAAGAATATCGTGTCTCGCGATCGAGCGGAGGGCGAGGTAGGCCGAGGCTCAGGCTGCTTAGCAACAGCCCCTAGCTTCAACAGCCATGAAGCCAAGACTGTGTATAGGTAAGAGTTGTACTCTTCTATAAATACTTGCTTATCCTTACAACTAGATCCCTAGTTACTAGATCTAGTAACTTATGCCAATAGGCCAAGAGGCTGGTTATTGATTATATTCACAATAGTAGTTTATTTTTATTAGCTTAAAGCCATTTTGTCTTTTGCACACATTTTCAGATAAAGATAATAAGAAAGTATGACCTTTATAAGTTCCTTAGCCATTCTAGGGTTTTCTGCTTACATTTTCTGACACTTTTAAATTTTTATGAAGAAGTATATAGAGAGGGAGTGCAACTTACCAGAGAAGAAAATTTGCGTCGAGTGGTGGACTTGTTAAGACATTTTTTGAGAACTTTATAGAAATCCCGAGAATTCATTAGTTTTGGCGTGTGACAAAGACAAAGGCAATTCAACTGCTTGTTGAGTTGGAACCACACCATCCCTTATCCCACCCTGCAAAGCTGGAGTCTATCTGAACAGATAGCTCAGTTGGTAGAGTACCCAACCGGTAATTGGGAGATCCCAAGTTTATTTCCCAACTCGGTTGTACATTTTCCCACCTTAGCACCTCTTCCAAGTTGATTTTTATCATATGGTGCTTTTGACAAAAATCTGTGGAAAAATCTGTCATAACCTGTGTCGTAAATGTGTCTATATTTGCAATCCGAGCTAACTTAAGCCCTCGTGGCTGGTGGTTGCAGTATTGGAATCCAGCTAGTGCGGTTGGTGGGCTGCGTAGGACCTCTCCGACCTGTACTAGAATCAGTGTTCCATCGAATGCTGCTCTACCCGCCCCCACAGCATCGCTTGGAGGCATTACGCTCCCTCAGAGAGGTTAGCGAACGTAATTACTGAATATTTCGAGCTTTCAAGGCACATGATTGGTGTGTATCTTATTTGCAATAATTATCATGTTGTGAACGGTTTTCAGTTGTTAAACAGCCCGAGCCGAATTGTGGACTTTGCTGGACCAATTTTACTTGAAGATGAGAAAGGAGCACATCAAAGTGACATGTCCCTTATGCGACTGTAAGTATTTTTTTAGAAGTATAATTATTTTTGGATTAAAATTAATTTGCAATTCAGATAATATCTGTGATAATATGTTATAATTTATAATACTTACACAAGCAATGTTGGATACAGCATGTGTATTATACACATATATATACAGCATTATGTATCCATTGGATACATAATGTGATTTCATCTAAATACATCAACGAATTTGACGTCAAATTGGAGTTATTCGAGTTTGACAGGTTGTGACATGGTATAGTGTCACTAGATTCAGAGTGACTGTGAGTATTCACAGCCTCATGGTTCTACTCCTTGGAAATTCGTCATTCTCATCAAATACACTAAAATCGTCTCAAAAAGTCAAAGTCCAAGTAGCTCAATGGGTTAGAGCAACACCCGCGATAGGTTGAGATCGGAGTTCGAGTCTGCGTTTGGGGATCAATTTTTTAGACGGTTATAGTGTTGATAATAATAATATATTCATTATATTTTTGAATGATAAGACTTCGAGATAAAAGACAAATTAAATTAAAACTTAATATTGAGATGCATTTTAAACTTAAACAGCTGATTGTTACTCTTACTTCCTTTTCAGCATAATGGACTCAATCGAGGAATGCAGCCAGTGCGGAGATTCGGCAGTGAGCAGCGCCAGTGTTTCGTGCATTGTTGCCATGCTGAGTTCACTGGAGCAACTTTGCCTCGGCAAGGGGATATCACATTCTTACATTGAATGTATCAACAGCCTTTACCCAGAACTGGACCAGTGCGATTATCAAGGTTTGCAGCTTAAATGAGGATTTTTCAATTAAGTGTAATTACCAAGTAAATACAATTTGAGAGTGAGTACTAGCAAATTTTTCCTATTTTATTCCAGGTCCTCTCACATATCAGTCAATGCTGCGCCTTCCAAAGCCTTATCGTGATTCCATTGAGCAAGAGCTGCTTGCCCGGCGAAATGCGGCCCTAGTAGGGGTAAGCGGCGAAGACAGCGACAGCAGTGGTATTGAGCAAGGTACACATGTAAAAATATTCAGTGGTTCATTTTTAAATAAAAAGGTGGGTGGACGCTTGACGATCTTCTTTTTTGTGTATGGTGGGGTGCGTATGGGGGGGGGGGGGGAGGTAGTCTTCCTGTTTTCTGTAAGTAAATAGTGGGATCATTGGTTGATAGTTGTGGTTTATTGTCGGTAAAAAGATTTTGTGTAACTAAAATGAGACTTACTCGAAGAGGACGTAACAATCCTACATGAATTTGAATCCAACAAATTTTATTTGTTTCAGTAAAATACTTGTAATTACCCTCCAATTTGTGAAAATTTCTTAATAAATGAGAGGCAAACAGTACAAGTGACTGACAAGGTTTTTTAGACAACAAGGCACATTCCGGAAGGACAAAGGAGAGGAAATGGTAATTCACGGGAGGATTGTGCGCGTGGGTTACCTCGGTCAACTTAAATTTCCTTGCTAGTGCCATTGTTTCCTCCTAGAAATTAATTGTTGGAAAGATCGATCAACTAACGTTGCTTACCTCTGCTCGTACGAGGAGTTGGGGTATTCCAAGGCAATCCTGCCAACATCTTTTGACCAAAACATTAGCCCGAAACAACAGGATCAAAAGGAATTCTGTCCAATTTATAAATCGCAAGTTTGTACAAGATAAAATGGTGTATCGTCCGCTCTCTGAGTAAATTAGAACAGTGCATTGATAAGACGAAATTAAAATAAAAGACATTTCGAAAATAATTAGGTGGGTGGACGGCGCCTTCACTGACATAGTGAGGCAAAACAAATTTCCATGATATCATGGCATTGGTCTTGGTTGTTGGTTTGCATACCACAAGGCGGAGTTTGGTAATTTTTATAGAAGTAACCACATAAGAAGTGCACACATCTTACCAGATAACTGAATGTGCTGTACCAAGAAATTACACAGCTGATTAGTTTAAAGACAAGCCTTAGAAAAGTAGGCCTTTACCACTTTCCAAGTAAATCGGCACTTTCCCACCATTACATACATTCGGTGTTAACAAGCTCGCGTGTGATTTCGATCCTGCTAGGCGAGCGTCCACGATCTGCCTGTAGCAGCAATGGTTCAGGTGCAACAGAAGGCCCTGAAGAAGGCTTCAGCAATGACCAGGTGCTGGATGACCAGCTGC
Organism: Protonemura montana; assembly: GCA_947568835.1. NCBI lineage: Eukaryota > Metazoa > Arthropoda > Insecta > Plecoptera > Nemouridae > Protonemura > Protonemura montana. Next base: position 14,439,198 of record OX387602.1, read on the forward strand.
TAGAGGACGCAGAGAGACAGCGTGAAGAGCTGGAGACACTGCGGCTGCAGAAGCTCCCACGTACATTGCACGATACCACAGAGCCGGTAAGAACACTGACGGCCATTTTTATAACGATTGAAACGCAGGCTGGATCCATAATCCTGATGACTGTTATTTATCAATTTCATTCTTGCTATGTGGTGGTGGATTTCTAACTTGTTGATTTTTTCCATGTAATACAATTTCCACAAGGTAAAACTAATGTTTGATATCGCTTTGCAGATGGGAGAACTGTATGTTGATGTTGAACGCCAAAACGCACGGCACTTTGCGCAAACATTATTCAAACTGGTTCCTTCGCTCTTATCCCTGCGGAGTTCGATCGAGGTTGACGAAGCGTTGCAAGAGTTTGCCTCGCGTTACTGCCAAGACCTGGCCACTCAGCAACAACACCAAACTGCTGACAGCTTGGGGATCAGTTTGACCCATCAGCTTGCACTCATTAGCATTATCAATGCAGATGGCATTTATTTGGCCACTTACTCGTCATTGCTGCTGAATTTGAAGCTAATCAAGACAGGATTTTATCAGCAAGACATCAAACAAGTGCCGCTAACTGAGGTTAGTAACGAAATACACTTATTATTTCTAGCAGTGTGGTTTTTTCCTCTGCTTGTTCATGTGCTTTATGTAACATAGAATAAACATTGTGATGTTGAAACAAAAACTATTTGAAATGGGTTTTGAATGCTAAGTAAAGGACAACTAAATTTTGCGACGTTTTGTAACATGTACTAGTTACTTCTTCTAGGGTAAGGGTCAGGGTAAGGGTAAACGTAATGAATAAGGAAATTTTGATTGTATCACATGAACGTTTGGACAACCTCGAAAAATTGGCATTTTTTCCATACACATAATTGGTTAGTTAGTAAAAACGCCAATTTGTTCGAGATTTTATTTCAGAGAATACCAAATACATTAGTTTTTGAGTTATTGACCCTGATTATTTTATTTAGATGCATTTAGGATACTTGAACACGGTAATTGTTAAAAAATTGTATGTGGTTCTTCAGTTATCGGAAAATTGTCAGGACTGCTCTTCTTACCCTTGAAGAAGTAACCAGTACATGTTACGAAATGTTGGGAAATTTAGTAGTCCTTTACTTAGCATTCAAAACCCATTTCAAATAGTTTTTGTTAAAACTAGTGCTAAGGCTAAATCAAGTAGACATGAGTCTAAAAACCATCATTGTGTAGTTGACTTTATCTAATATTTACAAGTTTATTTTGTTCATAACACTTTGTCTTGCATAACTAGTTATATAAGCGTAACTATCACTTCATCAAATACACTAAAAATTAAAACATAAATAAATATACTCAGAGAAACACAGATGGCCTTTTCTTAATAGGTATTAAAAAAATTAATGCTTGATTTTTTATATCTCCATAAGGAATAATTTTTAAATTTGCTCTAGAATTAATTACCTGACAGTACAATATTTGTGCTAGGCCCTGCTAGCTGGGAGTAGGATCTGTTCTGTTTGTGTTCTTCTGCTTGCACCTAATTCCTCCAAAAATAAACATCTTCACTCAAAACTTATAATCGGTCAATACCAAGAAAGATATGACGTCTAACCCATGCATATACCATACTAACATCGTTCCGCTTCGTGACTTGTGACCCATTGCAGAGTGAGTTTGTGGAAGAGGTGCACGGGAGTGGGGTATTGGTCTACCTGTCTGACACTTGGCTTTCCGAGCTCTATCAGCAAGTGCTGGCTGCTAGCTTGCTGGAGCAGTGCGGGTATCAATCTAACTCCACTGCTAACTACGCCCTCATTAACCTCCTCTCAGGTACATAACACATTAACCAATTTACACGACATTCACTGATAAATTCACATATGATGGCACTTATTAATGGAAACAAATGGATATGGAAACTTTTTTTTTTTCTTAACTTCTATCACACCAGTATTATGTTTTCTTTGTAACTTTATTATTAATAAATGGAATGATAGAGGTCTTTGGAATCCTAAAATCAGACCTGTGCTAAGAAGACTTTTTCTGATTATGCAATTATAACTATACCAAAGAATCCAATTTAAACCTATTAAGTAGTTTAATCACCACAACAAGCTCTAGAACATGTGTCAGAACAAGCGTCACAACAAGAATAAGTCTTACTGTCCCTCTATTTCGGCACAGACCTCGATGGTCTGGGCAGCTGTCAGCAGGGCGGTCAGTTGCTGTCGGACTGCCAGCGACTGGAGCGAGCCAAGACGCAAACCGACACAAGCCCTGAGGTAGACGCGGGCGTAAAGCTGTCCCGTCGAGTCTTGAGTTGCTGCTGGGGCTCGATGCTTCGTGTCTTGTCTGTCTGGCTCGGAGAAGCCAACGCTCAGCTGGGTCTTGGCACAAGCCTTGCTTTTCTGCTGGGTTCGGAACTTGCAAGGGAGGAGCACCGCAGGGCCAGGGACTGTATCGTGGCCTGTCTAGAAGGTAAGCTTCTTTGCAGTGGACGGTTCAGGGAGTTATTAGTTCATAGTACTCACAAATATTTCCAAGTGCAAAATATCAATATTTGTAACTCACCTCAATGTTTTGAAAATAATGGGCATAATAGAATACCACTTTACTGCCTGTTGACCCCAGGAAACCAAAAGTTTCCTTGTTTTGAGGATGGGTTACATGTGAAGCAATTATGCTTTTTATGTCACATCAAGAAAATCCCTTTTGCTTGGCAAATGGTAACTGTACCTGATGCACATCTCATTGAAAAAACTATAGAACTGATTGGCCCTGTTGTTTCCAGGGCTGCACAAGACGGCAACACTGAGCAACGTGCTGGGTCTACAGAGCCGCTGCGGCAGCATCTTTGCGCTGCTGGCTGGTGCCTCGTGCCCACCTGATGACGCTGGGGCGGGTGGGAGAGGCGTTATGCGTCTACTCCAGAGGCCCCAGCGCCTGCACACATCGCATGCGCTCAGCATGGACGTCATACTGGCGCGTGGGCTGGAGCTGGGCAGTTACAGCACCGATTGCTGGCCTCATGTTTTCAGGTGACTGGCAATTGTTGGAGGAAATACTAGGAAATGTTCTTGTTTAGATATTAGACTCTGTTGGCTTTACTTTGCTCCAGGGTCCTCCTTTGAATCATAGTTTTATTACGGTTATTAGTATTCATTTATTAGTTTGCACTTACCCACATGCAGTCATATCATGTTTTAACAATCAATTAATCATAGCCATCTAGGTCAAAGATACGCAAGTCAGAAAAAATAGAAGCAGGGTATATAGTAAACTATTTTCCCTAAAGAGATTTTGTAAGTTGTGTTGAAAACACCATGTCGGATATCTCTGTTTAGATGCTGCATGTACGTGAGTAAACTGGAGCATGGATTCTTCAGCCAATCTCAAAACAGAAGTCTTGGACCAAAACCTCAAAAGCTAGCTTCTGGAAACCAGGGAAATGACAAGACATCAACCTCGGAGAGACTCAATTTGACATTCAACCCTCAAGATGACGACGATACTTGGTAAGACTATATCAATATACATTATCAATATATTATTTATTCTCTTGATGTTTTTATGATGATGTTGGAAAATACTCACTGACAATCAAAGAACAGTGTCAGCCCATTTTAAAAAGTGCACACCCAAAAAGAAATATACCCTTTACTTTTCAAGAGGAAATACACAAATTCTAAAAAATCCCGACAAACATTTGTAAATAAACTATGTACCACAATATGTATCCATGATAGGTATGAATTCCATTTAAAAGTGTTAGCAGATTTAAATAATATTTTGTGTCTATTGACTGCAGCATCGACGTGTACAGCTTCCTCTCAGCGCCGAGTATCCCCATTGCAACCGCCAGCACGATTCGTGACCTGATCCAAGAGAGCAATGCAGACATCACATCCCATGGCATTTTGAACCAACAATATGCAGCGCAAGTGAGCTGTGCATTGTCGCAGCTGGTGGACAGAATGTTCGAAGACGCAGCACTCAAGCTGAACCTAAAAGCACTCAACAGCTTTCTTCGGGCATTGTGCAAGAGTTCCAAGGAACAGCTGTTCAAGGGCGAGCAAAGCTTGAGAGGGGGGAAACGAAGGTGGTGGAAGAAAGCCCAGCCTGACAGTCCATCACATCCAGGAGGTTTGTTTGCTTGTCATGAGTTTTAATCACACCTATAAAAGTTGATTAGTGTACATTTTGTACACAAATCTAAAATTGGGATTGGTTTCCCTTTATTTCAGTTGGAAAAAAGTTTAATTAATTTCTTGTGGATAGGCAGACGAGAAAAGAAGGAAACCCAACTTACCAAGGTAGAAATAGTTGATTGCGATACATTATTGCAACAAAATATTTTTGAGCATAGACAACCTACGTAATAGCTTACTTTTGAGCCTGGTTTCTTGTTTTAATATAGCCACACAACCTCTTCAGTCATGCATTAGTCTGGCTGGGCTGGGATTTAAAAAGCGAGGAGATACGGAAAAAGTAGACCCCTTGTGGTTGTGCTTCTATCACAGTATTTGTCTGAAATAGTTGTGGAAAATAACTGTAATCACAACGAAATAAACCAGTCACCAGGTTAAACCCGGGACCTTCCGAAGCTGAATAGATACTCGCACTCTGCCACTGGGTTATGTTCCCCATGCTTATCTCCCCCTGTTTTCAGCAGGCGACGGCTGGTTACTGTTGCACCGGGTAGGCGACGTGATGCTTAAGTGCGTGCACAGCGGTCGCCCTCTGGTGCACATCATGCGAGCGTGGGCCGTTGTTGGCCCCCACCTCATGGAGGCTGCCTGTCACAAGGAGCGAACCGTGTCAAAGAAAGCTGTCGTCTGCATCCACGACATTGTCACCGCACTTCTCAACGAGCAGGCCGAGCTGCCGCACTTTCACTTCAATGAGGCCCTCTTCAAGCCGTTTGAAAATCTGCTTTGTCTTGAGTTGTGCGATGCTGATGTTCAAGATCAGGTGAGAGAGACGTTTTGCTTTCCTAGCTTTGAAGGCTTAACTTCACCGGGGTATCCTTGTTTCCTCTACAACTACTTAATTTTCTTTTTTTTTTTTGATCCTAGATAATTATTAAAACGTAAATGATAATTTTGGTCTTCAACCCATTAATGCCCAAGAGAAAACTACATGCAAAAATTATGTTTAAGTGTTATTAATTATGAAATATTGATCAAATTAACATAAGAAAAAAAAATTGAAAAAATATCTCAAACTTTTACAGTTCAATAATACCATATAGTTTTATAATAATCATAGAAAGAATACACCAAATCACGCTTCGACCAGGTGTTCCCAAGCGTGTACTGTGGGCAGTCACGGGTTAATGCTGCTGGTACATGCCCATTGATTCATGCCGGAGGTCGAAAATATAATGGATGGAGTAGTTATTAGAAAAATTATTTATTTTATATTATCTACTAAAAAGGGTTGATTTATAGGTAAATAATTACAAATTTAGAAATCTAGATAGTATAAGTTGCATTGTCTTGCTCCTCTGGGCAGTAGCTGACTTCTTGGAACATTGTGCTACAGATTGTGAGTTGCATCTGTGAGTTTGTGGAGGCGAACCGTTCTGACATCCGATCGGGTTGGCGCCCCCTGTTTGGGGCGCTGCGGGTGGTGAAACTGTCAACTAGTCATCAGACGGTGGAAGGGAGTGGACACTTGCAAGCGCTGCTAGATGTATTCGAGTTCTTTCTCGCCACCGACAAGCCTCTCGTCTTCTCAAATGCAGCCGTTGACTGCATTCTGTGCCTTCTTAAGTATGTTCAAGGCCCAAGCTCAGGTAAATACACTTTACGTTGACGAGAAATGAAATAAAGTTTATCTTTGATAATTATCAATATTTGCTTTATTCCTCTGCTCTTTCAGATAATGGTGAATCATGTGAACCGGTCAAAGCGGCCAGTACAGTATCACTCAATCTGTGTTTAGCGGCATTGAAGTTTCTCGGCAAGAGTTGTGAGATACTGGCATTCATGTACGACATGCCTGCTTGTCCGCTATTTCACACAGCTCACAGGTAAAAAATCTGTCTGCCATCTTCCACACAATACCTTATCCATTCTGTTTGCCTCTTTTGTAAGATTTTAACTCCAATCACCTCTTGATTCACAGAATCCAGCTAAACAATTCCCCGCAGCTTATCGACTCTGTAATCCCAAACTTGGAGGTTACCGAGTTTGAGCCGATGGAAGCCAGTGCGGGCGACGAAGTGTCGTACGCAGTGCTTACAGTGGCAGTCAGCAGCGACGCCACCCTGGAGACGATGGACCGTCCCAGCGGTGTGCTACGCGTGTGGTTCATGTTGCTAGAGGGACTCGCAAGCGCGGCGATGGCGTCCCAGCAGCCACATGCACTCGATGCATTGTTCCAACTACTCAGAGACCTGCTGCATGCTCCAGGTACGGAGCTCTGTATTTGGTTCCGTTGATTCATTGTGCTCTTCTAGCGGGTGTTTAACTGTAACTGCAAGTATCACTCTTAGTCTTTACTTGAAACTTGTGTTTGATATTCCAGTCTATCATGCATGCACTTAAAAAGAAATGGTAGCCCAAGGAATGCATCAGTTGTCACGGTACTTTAAGTTTTGTTTTAGTGAATTATAAGGAAATGGAAAGTACTGTGAATAAATTGAATAATATATATTTTGTTTCTTGATTAATTAGGTGTCCTTGGGAGTGGTTTTATTACAAAAATGACTTAAATTGCTTTTTCTTTCATTGGTGGAATGCCTTCAGAGAGTGACTAATTCCAATCATCCATCCCCTCTACCTGTAGGCCCCGAGTTTGGCATCTATTCAGTGAACCACCTGCTGCTGCCGATGCTGCAGAGCTGGCTGCGTAAGTCGGCCTGCGCTGCTCGCGGCTGGGACAGCTTTGCGCCCAACTTCAAGCAATGTTGCGGTCTGACCACGGATCTAGTGGTCTTCTACTTGGCCGAGCTGCGGACCTCCCACCAGCCGGGACTTACGCTCATGCTCAAGCAGTTACTGCTGGTCATGATGGAATGCATCGTACAGCCCACAGAGAGCATCGCTCGCTTAGGTTGCGCTTGCATCAGGTAAGCTTCGTTTCAGTGGAGGGTAAGGCTAAATCCAGAATATCCCATCTAAATTTTATTAATAAAGACCACTTTTACCCAAAATATATTTTATTTTATTCTTGTACAACTTATATACTTGCTTCAAATTTCAAATTGAGATTTTTGTTTGGGCTGGATTCATAAAAACAGGTTAAACAAAGCTACATTTATGACACAATTGAAATGTAGATGTTGTTGCTCAATACAACCTATGAACCAGAGTAGGTTTATTAATCATGATGATTGGCTAATTAATGCCTAACTTTTCCCTACTTTCAATATAGAACATATCCATCCCTACACCAAAATGCCCCAGCCAGAATGGTAACAACTCAAGGCCTTGCTATCTAAGCTTGCTCTGGTTGCAGACATGTGCTGCTGAGTAGTGGCCGACAGCTAAGCGACGAGCAGTGGCACGTAGCTGCTGTAGCACTGCATCGCGCTTGTCGCATCACGCTCTGCCCACTGCGCCAGCTGGTCACCGTGTTCCGCCGAGGCTCACACAGCTTCTACGGTGACGTCGGGCAGGTGAAAGTGGCTGCGAGGCGTGACTGCACCGTGAGAGAGAGCGAACGACTTAAGCAACTAGCGCAGCAGGTGGGCACTTTATGATTCATGCTTGATCAAACCATAGTAACAAGTTTTGTCTTTCTGTACATTTAAAAGATGGTTTTAATTAAAACCAAAGTGATAGATGATAATTTGTTGGTGGATTAGTGAAGGAGTTATCACGTACTTCAGGGATGTAGTCCAGTAGTTCATTTGAAAAATCCATCCTCTTTAATTTACAATTGCACAATTTTTGGTAGGTGCTAATGGCACTTGTAAGCAAGCTTACACTTTAGAGAAAAGACTTACACCTCATTTTCATATCCCCAGGTGTTCCTTCTGGAAGGGCAGCGTGACCTGACGGCGGCGGAATCTAGCGGTGTATTGGACGAAGATGCCGAGGAACGGAGCTACATCTTCTTGGTGTACCCCCCTAATACGCAGGATGCACAAGACTCTCAGGACGCATTTGTAGTGCGCGTGCCCTTCCGTAACCTTGTGGTCGGCCTGCTGGCTCATCAGATGCTGCTGCAGACGGTGGCCAGCCTGCTGCTGCAAGGCACTCCTCATGTCATTCCCAGGTAGGGTGCCACACCTCCAATAAACCACATCTTCCACTTGTGATCAAGCTCTCCAGGTCTGCAATTTTATTTTTCAAGTTTGCCCCGATTAGCATGTGTAGCATGTATAGTAATAAGTCCACATCTTATTGGTCCTGACTCCCGCTTTATCCAAAGCTTTTCTTTGATCCTTAACTGGAAGGTCAAACTTGGAAATCAAATTAGTACCAGAAGTCTGGCATACCACACTTCTTTGTCTTTATTCTTATGCTTAAAAATTATGAGGAGACAGATGTGTAAACAGTACTAATGATTTCCACCAGTCAAGACATAAAATTCATGATGTTTAATTTTCCAGCTTGGCGAACGTGCTTCTGCAGAGTCCAGCGCCGACCCCATCAGACGAATCACGAAGACTTCCCGGGGCAGACGACCACAAGCTTGCAGGTCTCATGGGTCACATGTCTCGAGACCACATTCAAACACTGCTGTTTTGTCTTGATACCTCGTACGAGCAAGCCATCGAGTTCGACTCGCGGCCTGGCCTCAAGTTTCTTGTGCAAAAAGTAGCCGGACTGGAACGAGCCGCCAACCTTTATCGACAAGCAGGGGCGGCGTGGACCATGAAAGTCGTGGCACTTTTTGAGTTGTGTTTGCATGAAACACTTCAGAACAAGGTTACTCTTAAGAAAGTCAAGCTAATGCTGGAGGAAAATATTGATTCACCTACCAAAATTGCAATACAAGAAGAAAACCTATCGGATATGGTTGTATTTGTGAAGCAGCTACGGTCTAGTTTCGATCAATTGTGTGATACATATGTTGACATTGTTTTGGATAAAGATGGACAGCATTCGGCAGTCGATCGAATCGCAGATCAACCGATATTCTTCCTTGTAGCGCAGCCAGATGACTTTCCAGAAATCAATCGCAAAGAAACCTTGTCACCAAGAGAGAAAAATGTTCTTCCAATGCAAGCTAATAACAAAGTAGAAGACGAAACTAGACCGCCCAAACCAGACAGCAAAGATGAAAAAGAATCATCCCCAACGAAAGCTCTTCCCAAAGATTCAGCCGAGAATTCATCCGACGAAACAGAAAACGAAAATCCTGATTCAATGGACGCCAAAAGCATTACTCCATTTCAGCTTGCCGATTTCAACAGTCAGCTTTCTGACTCAGATGACGAGGGAGAAGTTGATTCTGTTTATAAGGTCGCTTGTGAGAAGGATATTGAATGTTTGATGGATGAGTACAAGCGACACAAACTGACGCGGTCCATGCCACAGCCACCAGGCCTGTGGGAAAAGCGGAGAAATCCTTTCTTGGCAAAACCGCCAGGAAATGATTGTTGCACAGACCCGGTCATACCAGCAGAAATCGAGCAGCAAAGACGCAGTAGCCTAGTGAGGGTAAGTCATATAGACTAACACTTGGGGAACTTTAAGGAACTTTAAGTTATTCACTTGGTTTGCACATTCAGAGTTATCAACCTATTTGTATAGATGAGTTAAAAATGGAACTTGACTCTACTGCATGCTTGTTTATCCATTTACAGCAGAATAAAGAATGAAATCAAACTTCTAGTGTAATAGAAATATCTTTACTATCCAAATGTTTTGTACAAAGATGTTTTCATGTCACGGCATTAGTGTTGTCCTAAACCATTTTACATCTTTCAGATCTATAGCCCCAAATCATTAAATACATTTCTTCATTTTCAATAACAACTTTAATTCCTAGCACAAACTTTCTTTTGCAGGACAGCGAAGCCCACCGCAAGGTCTGGTCTGAAATGCTCGGCTCCGTTTTCGACCTACTGACTCAACTGGGTGACGCCCACTTCACGACGCTGCTCCCGATCATGTTCCACGGCGTGCGAAGGCTGACAGCCCACGCCACTGATCCAGGACTCAAGCAAGCTGTCGCTGAGTTCTTCCATCGCGTTGCACTGCTTTATGGCTTCAGCCCGGAATAACTGGCAAGCAAAGCGTGAGTTTTGTAATACAATAACCACAGAGCATTTCGTAATCTCAGAGTCGAGAGGGCCGGGACTGAAACACGAATTTTAACACGTATGACGGATGGATTTTGAACGATTGAGTTTGAATTGGTTTGGGAAGGAAATGGATGTCTCTCATTCTCTCCCAAAAACTGACTCCATAGACAAACCTTGGATGCATCCATTGCTCTTAGATCTGATTAAAGCGTACATCCAGGTAACATAAAAACTTCCTAACAATTTCTTGCTTGCTTAGTCCATGTTCATGCCAATCCAATACAAATTAAACTTTTCAGTTTTGGATTACTTTAAAGTTTTGATGTCAATCTTCAAGCTACATGGTCAGTTATCCCAGTGAAAAGTTGTGCAGTTCATGGAAGCCTTGGTGCAACCCAAAGGTGTTGAAAGCAAACAACTGTAATGTACAACTGTAACAGCATCGCAAAGATTGCAAGACTGGTAATCCATTTCCACAGCACTTCCTTTGTTCATGCTTCTAATTGAAATTGAAGACAAGTATGAACAAGGATTTCAAACCGGTTTTTCAGATACTTTTTACCACCTTCTTTGAAGGTGACGGCAACATAACCAAAGTCACAAAAATACGATTTTGTGCGAGCTTAAAGCTCAGAATATACAAGGAAAGTGAGGAATAGGAACGAATCAGACAATGAAGTAAATGTTGTTGTTCCAAGGAAAGAACGACGTTTTTTTGAAGATTTTGAATATTTCAGAATGCCAACAACGCTGGTTGATTCATTCCTTGGAATGATAACTTTTACTTTGGTAAGCTGCACATATTTCCTTCTCATTTCCAAGCATACTTGGACAGATAATAATGAAATTATGGCTATTAAATATTTTTATTCTAGTCAGAAGGTACTTATCTTTACCTACCACATGTGCAGTTATTCCAGCGTAGACTTAGCACTTTGACTCTACCTGTTTCGATAGGAGTTTGTGTGTGTAGCTGTTTTGCCTTCCGTGAGATTATTTCTCTAGGAAATGAATTTCATTCAGCATACAATATTCAGTTAGGTACAGAAATAGCTGCCTATATTCTATATTTATATAGGCTTAAATAGCTTTTATCATTAGATGAAATTATTGTTAAATATAACATGAATAAAATGCAAGTATTTACTGGAAGCGACACTATAATTGGACCTCTTCTTACCTTCCAAACATTTCCTGTGAGCAGAGAACATCACTTGCAATTTTTTCATCATCTATGGTTAGATTTTTATTTCTAAGGTCCAATAATGCTACAAACAATGCACGTCAACACATAAAATTATGGCAGCTAACAATTGTTAGCTCATTTTTGTTTTCCATGGCAGCACTACTTAAGTTGTAGCTTTATGTAAACCTTGTTTCAAAGACAAATACTAAACATCTTGCTGATCTTTGGTGTCACTGAGAATGGGTGACAAAGAGCAGATCAAATCGGCATATGCCACTAGTCACATAGACCACAATATATCTCTACATCTCTACTGTGACCACACGAGACCTGCTCACCCCACAACATCCATCATGTGCAAAATAGGTAGGTTTGCACAGAGATGGATTCTAGACTAGCAAATACATTTGATGCTTTGAGCCACTGAGTTGTGTTAGAGCTTTAGCAATTGGCTTGTCTTTTGGGCAGGTCCTTCAACTAAATCCCCTGAAATTATGATGCAAATGATGGAGGAAGGCATGCGGATTTCAAAAATCCGATGCGGAGAGAGTGGAGAGGATCGCGGCGTAAAAGAGGAGCTGATTAAAAACCTACGGCAGGCTGTTGACATGGTTGGAAAGAAGCGGAATATGCTTTTCCCGTTCTGTATTGCTTTCGAAACCCGGGGGCCTGAAGTTCGTCTGGGATCCTTAGAGGTTAGAGAATCGTAACAGGTATGGAAAAATGCTCTAGTATGTACTTTGACGTTGGTTCCAAAACCAATGTATCTTGTTCATAGGATGATACATCTCTGGAACTCAAGACTGGAGAACAAGTCACTTTAACAACAAACAAAGATTATGAGAACAAAGGATCTGCCGAAATACTTTTTGTAAATTATCCTAAACTGACCCATGATATGGAACCTTCATTTTTCATTTTCATCAGCTATGGATTTGTCAAGCTAACTGTTTTGGAGGTAAGGTATACTTATGTTCTTATGTTTGTATTAATGTTAATCTAAATTTCAATCGGTCACTTCACAATCTGAATAACATTTCAGGTAGGTGTTGATGACATAGTGTGCAAAATAGATTGTGGGGGAATAATCAAGAGTTTTGACATATTGAACTTGCCTTCAAACAACATTGAATTGCCAACTCTCTCTGAAGTTGACATAGAAGACATTAAGTTTGCTGCAGAACAAAAGCTGGACATTCTTCTTGTCTCGTATACCAGAAAAGATGAAAATATTCGTCAGATCAGAGAGATACTAGGTTTGTTTTCCTTATCCTTGCTTATTTCAACTTATTTAATATCTGGTTTAATTCACTATATATTTGTCTCTCTTTTCAGGAGACCATGCACAAAAGATGCTTATTATAGCCTGTATTGAAGACCAACAAGGAATAGACAACGCAGACGAAATAATCGCTGAAGCTGACGGCATATTTATAGCACGTGGTAACCTGGCTATCAACTTAAATCAAGAGAAACTCTTCCTGGCACAGAAAATACTAGCAGGGAAATGTCAAAGGGTATGATGCTCTTGTAACTCAAGCTACATATGTAGTCAAGATTGTGTCCTAACCACCACCCAACTTCCAGCTAGTTTATCATATTTCAACAATTCCCCTGTGGCCTGTAGAAAGTCATTAAAAATTAAATACATGCTGCCAATGATCAAAAGATTGGCCCTTTATGACATGGGTTCTGAATGAATATTGTAACCATACTGAAAGAAGCCATGTGAAAAAAAAATCCTAACTTACCTCTGTCCAAAAAAAAAGATTTTTCTTTTTCAGGCTGGAAAGCCGGTGGTGACTGGGACGCAGATGTTGATATCAATGCTCCACAGTGTGCATGCCAGCTCTGCAGAAATTTCTACCATTGCCAATGCCATCTGGGAAGGGGTTGACTGTTTGGTCCTGAATGATGAGACTCACCACGGTAGCAATCCTCTCGAGTGCTTGAAAGTCATGGTAATTAGACAAACTAGATAAATTTGCAAACTGTTTTGAAAAAGATGCCAAAATCACAACGCCATGACCACCTTCATCATAAGTTCTAAAATATACAAAATATTAATGTTGTTATTCAAGTGTAGAGTCCTGTAAAAGTCCTGTAACTAAACGTATTCACTAGTCCATCCTTGGTCCAAAGCTTCATGGAGAGTCATCTGAGGCAAATTATTAGTATCAAGTATACCCTAAAAGTATGTTCGTACATCTTCGAAACAGTCCACTTTTTTAGGCAAGCGTCTGCCGCGAAGCTGAGAGTACTGTTTGGCAGAAACAAATTTTCAGTGAAATCTACAACCAAGCATTACCTCCAGTGGATCCCATCACTGCAATTTCCATCTCGGCTGTGAAATGCTCGATGAAGATACGGGCATCTGCCATCCTTGTCACTACATCAACCGGACATTCAGCGGTTTGGCTCTCACGGTTTTGTCCGGTCTGTCCAATCATTGCCATTACTCGGGTTGGATACATTGCTCGGACACTGCAGATTTACAAGAAAATCTATCCCTTGCATTATCTGTGTAAGTTTTGTCTGGGTTAGCAATTACTTAACTAATTGGTTAGCTTGTCTGAAACATTGCTTAACATTTTTAATTGGCAATGGCAAAATAATAGTTTCCTAACTCCTGTGCCAAAGTAAACAGATAATTTTTAGTGAGTTTGAATAAAGGCAATGCACATGTCTTTTAGTTTAATCTGTGTCTCTCATGCAGCCTCTCCACTGACTGACTGGCACATGGACGTAGATGCCCGTCTGCAGTTTGGGGTGACTTATGGGAAAATAATGGGCTTCATTCAGCCCGAAGACCCAGTCATCCTAGTCTCGGGTTGGCGACCCGGCTCAGGAAACATCAACTCGATCAGACTGATTTACGCAAGTGGAGAAAGTACGAGGCCGAAGAAGGAGCGGAAACCAGATGTTGAGGAGCCTGTCTTTGCTTCGGGCACCTCCGACGGAGAGTCGGTATCCCCGTCTGATGACTTGTCAGTACCTGTTTCATTGGGGTTTAACTCTGATCAGTGACCATATAACCATGACTAATTTAAGTACAACCATGTGGACAATTTTGTAAAATAAAATTGAGTACCTTTTGTTGACCATCAAATACTAAAATTTATCAGTTGACAAATGTGTAAATATCAAGAACGATTTAGCTGCTGAGAATAACTACCTGGCATGCAGGATCAATAATATTGTATTATTAGGAAAATAATCAATTCTGTGGACTACCCAATGAATTTCCCTCTAATCGATATATTTGGCTGAGCAAATTGGCACAAAGGCTTGCCTGAATATGTTAAGTAAGTAATGAAGCAAGCATATTTGAACTAATTTTATTTCCTACTTTGTTTTACATGGCATGAATTAGGAGACTTACCATTATTATTTTAGACATTCCCTAGTGGACACATTAGTGAATAGGAAACCGTTCTACTATTAATGCTAACAATAATACCTGCATCACCACGATTTGACATCAAGTTCAATTCTCCCTCGTAGCATTATCACGAGAGACTGAGCAGCACACTGCTTAATTAAGAAGACACCTAAAACGCTGATTGAATTGCTGTGAAATTTGTAGATTTCTGTAGGTTGTACACACGTATTAAATATATCAAATTCGATTTACCATATAGTTTAAAGAATAGAATAAATCTTTGAGATTATTTATTGATATAAGCCAACGACTTTAATTGATATTTTTCGTGATGTATATATTTTATATTTCTATTCTTCTGTTCTTTCGCACATGCAAACGAAAGTTTAAAGCATGACGCGGCGATGGGCCACCATCCTCGCTTCCTGGGGCTGTGATGCTAACAGCCTTGCCAGCATGGGCTCGTCCCACCGATCCAGCTGCAAGAGAGAGTAGCATCTAGTTACTTTCTGGTTGGGTTTAACTACCAATATTTTATTTGAATATCAAAACAATTGTCTTATTAAATAGATTTAATTGCACGTTGCATGTTGCTGATTGCATTTTCCCTAACACCGAGAAGAGTCACAAACTGCGGCAGTAGATACGAAATCTTTAAAGCTGACTCCAGAAGAGAAAAATGTCTCAGAATTTAACAAATGAGGAATTCATGGATGTTAAAATGTAAGCAATCTAAAACCAGGAGTGTTGTATACAAATGCACTTCACTCGCCTGTCTCTTCTTGGCAACCATGAAGCGCTTGTCCTGCACAAATCCTCCCCACTGGCCAGCCCTCTTTTGGTCGTAGTGCTGGTAATCAGGGTAGTATCCTGCCACCGAACGCTTCATGCTGGGGTAGGAGTCGACCAGTCCGTTGTAGCGGTAAGGTTGAGCGGGGTATTGCCTGTACTGGTTGGCAAGGTCTTGGTATTGGTAGTGGCTCGGTGCCACTGGAGCCTCCATCCATTCGTCTGGACAAAGAAAAAATAAAGAGTAGAGCAGATACATACTTTTTTAGATTTTTGTGAGAATCCTTGTTTTACTCACCCTTAACTATTCCACAATAACTCTTTCATTCTCGGCATGGGTTGTTTTTACTTTTTTGCAAAGACCCTGCAAAGTTCTAGTAAGTAATTCCCTAAAGTACTTTTCGGTCCTATCATTGAGTTTATTGGTATAGTTCGCTTAAAAATGTTTCCCAGTTAGTGCTGCGGGCTTCAAGGATCTAGATGTACAGTTTTTTCTGACCTTCAACAATAGTTTAATATGAACACCATTCAGATCAAAGTTTTTGTTGATTTAAAAATCCTATTATCTGAACGTAAATAGATCAATTAGATCAATTATAAATCGAATTGTAATCAATTGGAAACCTACCGCCTGACCTTGAAGCAAGTACACATTAAGCTAGTTGTCCTTTCTATGTCAGAAAGGAATATTGAGGTCATACCTATACTATAGCGCTGTGTAAAAATACGAAATATAACTTCAGTACATAAACTTCAATGCGCCAACATAGGTTGTGTGTGCAGGCAGGAGTTAACAACGTTTTTAGCAAAGTGTCGAAACAAAAGTGAAGTGCACCCAGTCGCTTAGTAATTGAGCTCGGCGAGGGTTATATAGCCAGTATCGATAACCTTCAATTCAAGTTCGTGGTAAGCTGTGCATGTCTTTAAAGTTTATCTCTTCGTCACATTTCTGCCTCAACCCTCGTCCAAGATCGGTTAATTTACTTTCCATTCAATGCCCAATGGTAAGAGATGACAAGAAAAAGGTTCATTGGTGAAGTGAACGAGTAGAAAATGTTGACAACTCACTATTAGCACCTTCATCGTCCTCTTCTTCGCCTTCAGCGACGTAATTATTTTCTTCCTGTCTTTCATAGCCGTAACTCGGGGTTCCCCACTCAGCACTGAGGGAAAAAGAACGCGTTCAAAATATCTCGTGCGTAGACTAAAGTACTGAACTAAGAAGCAAAATTTAAGAGCAAAGTTCCCTATAAGAACATGGAAGAGTTTTATACAAATTGTCCATGTTGGATTTTGTGTAAAGAGGTTCTTCTCGCGAAAGTGCCATCTGTAAATTATTAATCAGATGTTATCGTTAAGTTTCTCACCCATTCTTGTAGTTGGAGTATCCATTCTTTTGCGCTTGCCAGAGAGAGATCAACGCCAATAGGGACTCGGGATCGAGCTCCAAATCTCTCTTCAGTCGAGACCCGGTATCCACCGGCGCGTAACGAACGCTGAAATGTAATATAGGGTAAACGGATGGGATGAGAGTTAAGAGTGTAAAATTACAAAAATGGCAAAAAACCTAGATGGAGCACTCAAAATCTGATCCATTTTTTAGCCTATGCCCCCATATCAGAGCATGGTTTGAAAAAGGTATGTTGATCAACAACATAGATAACCCATCTGTACTATAGCAGTGCCGTTTTTGTGCAGAATTTTGGTTGTAGAGGTCGACAACCCCATTCCCTAATTAAACACGAAGTCGCCATATTCCTATACATACCTGCGCTGGGAAGGGCGTTCTTCGCGACGGGCATCTCCACCCCCGTAGTATCTGTACTCGTTGACTGTAGTGGCTGGATAAAAAACGCGCACACACGCACAGTTTTAGGAAATTTATTCTGTCGTGTGAAGATGCAGATTGAGGTTCAAAAGCTTTACATTGGAAACGCACACTGTTGTAATTGTATAGGTTTGTTACGAGTTTCGGGAGCGGTACGCGTCGTCGATCGGCGAAAGCTCAACCGTGCACAAATGGGGAGAGGAGATATTGGGTAGTATTTAGGGAAATTTGCGAAAGTTTCGTGCAAATCAGTACTTGATTCTTGATGTCCATACTTGATTAAATTGCGCTTCTACTTCCAAGAAACCTGACAGAAACACGCATACTTCCTTGGTTGCAGGCCGTAAATATCAAATTGTCATGGGATGCATCCCAAATTGTCATCCCAAATAGTCCACATAGTTACCAGGATCTCCATAGATGTCAGTCTTGAGCAGCGAGTTCTCCGCCTGCTTCTCCAGGGCCTCCTTGCCGACCCCGTACTGGTAGCCCTTCTCGTACTGAGCGACGGTTTTCCCGTGTCCGGCCTCCGCGGCCTCTACCTCCTTGCGGATGTCCTTAAGGAGGTCGGGGTTGCTCAGGACGTGCGCAGACAGCCGTCGGGGCAAGGACTTCTGCTCAGGGGCGTCATCATCGACGTCTGGAGCGCCGGCGTCGGCAGATGGGATCGTGGGCAGAGGTTCCTCCTGTTGAGGGGCGGCTACAAGGAAAAGCGAGGGATGAAAAACGGTTTGATAAACGGAGGAAAAATGTTTGTTTGTTAAGAAAGTCTAGCAACGCATTACATTAACACAAGAAATCGATAGGCTTATTCACTAAATACCTCCAACAAAAGGTATGGAAATCCAGATGTGTGTCGGATTCTAGCCGACCTAACGCAAAATAGTCGGTTTTTAACTTTTTTTCTTCACTTTATTGCTTGGCTATAAAGCCGATAAGTTTTTCACGACCAAATTGCAGTTTATTCTCAGGTCATAAACAAGAAAATATCATGGGATAATTAAAAGTTCCTTTGATAAGAGGTAACAAGGCTAACTACTTTGAGTACAGGTGAATGTTTGTGAACATTGGTGAATAATGGTGAATTGATTAAATATTGGTGAAATATTGGTAAATACTGATGAAAGTAGTAAGTTTAGTGACAGTCTCAAGCCACAGTTCAATTTGTTAGAAATATTCGAGTGAAACGTGGCATCACTTTTGTTTCGCTCTAGTCACGCAATTTTGTCTCCAGGGATTGAGTAGTTTACAGCATGCCACTGCCAACGCAACACAAATCCAATTACACTTTACAGGCTGGGACATCGGAAACCGAGAGTGGAGTGCACACACGATAGGAGGAAAGAAATGTCTCAATTTACAACAAAAAAAATGTATACCCATGTACAATAGTTGAAGATGTAATGCACTTAGGCAGTTTTCTAATTTGCGTTGGCTAGGGTGAGAGTATATCCGAGTGGTAGATGTGATAGCTAGATGTAGATGTGATGTAGATGAATTGTTGAGAGAGTGCGACAGCATCCAAAAAAAAATTTCACCGAGAACAGTGTATCTACTTGTTGCTTGAAATTGTAGAAAAATAGCCATCCAGTGAATCAAAGATTTGCACACTTGTCCTTGCGTCCAAGATGTGGTTTTAGGATAGCACATACACAGTAGAAGTCCAAATAATTCCTAGCCAGCGTTGGCCAAAATGCGTTTTTTTTTTCAATTTATTTATTATTAAAAGTGCTAAAAACGTCCAGGAAAAACCCCGAGAAGAGTTATGCAGCGCGCTAAATATAGCCCTAAAGGATATATTTGAATGCCACCCTTCAACTCTGCCGAGTGTCAACACACCTCTCTTTTGCATGACGGGCTGGAAGTGAAGTTCGGCATCCAACGGCTTGTTTTGTTGGTTTCCGGCCAGAAGTACCTCCTCGGATCTCTTCGCTGTAATCCAATCACACGTCCGATTCCCGTCAACAACACCCATTCACAGATTCAAAGGAAACACTTTGATAACTTCGATGATATCACTTTGTTGGAATTATAATTGGTTTTGAGAAGCTCAGACAGATGTTCTCAGCATCTCCATGGCTATCAAACTTTGAATCTACCATTGGATCTCATCTGCTTGAGAGTATATTTTTTTATTTTCAAAATTTGCAATGAAAATTAGAAAGTAGAAAAATGTGAGTATAGGTGTAGATGAATTTTGGCCGAGAAATGTTTGCTGCTTATTATTGAACATCTTGTATTTGTCTTATGGTATCTTGGGTACGGATCCAGCGAATTACCGGCCCATCGCCCTTAATTTGTCATCACCGTCTAGACGCAACCCGAAGAGCAAACTCAGTTCCACCGGGTATCCTGATTATTTATATGCTATCATGCGGATGGAAATAGAAATAATTTCAAATCTTCCAAACCCGAGTCAAACCTACTTGCTTTCACAATTTATTCATAGTAATGTTCATACTCATAACACTAGAAGTAATAGCAATATTTTTATTGATAGACCAAACTCTAAATTTAAAGAAAACTCGATCTATGTTAAAGGAATTAGGATATTTAATCGATTACCATTAGAAATAAGACAATGTGAAACAGTCAAGAGTTTTAGACGTAACTGCTGTAAATTTATCAAAGAAGAAAAACTAGTTCCTAGAAAAAATGAGGTAACCCTATACTGGGATATTTTGCACTCTTAATTGTAAGAAATTATTATTTACTGTTGTGCTTTTAACTATGTATCTTAGAGAAAAAATAGCAATTTTGCTAATAAATAAAGATTACTACTACTAACTGAAGTCAATGAAAACAAATTCGTAGACCAGCTCACAAGCAACGCAGCCCACAGAGCAATGACGGCGCCTCCACGGATGTCGAATGATTTCCTGATAATGATAACTGAGTGATAAGTATCTAATTCGTTGCCACATTGAGAAAACTAGCAAGGAATTTTAAAACGTCGCACTACACCGCCTAAACTTGCAATTGCAACTCTTAATACATGAAATTGTTGTTTATTTTTAACAAAATATCAGCGGTGGGATTGCAGGCCGCATAACAAACATGGCACCTCCACGCGGATGTTGGGCACATTTTACTTGATTTTGCAACAACAGTTCTAATGTTTTCTTGTTTTTTTGTTATTTCTTGAAGTGTAATTGGAGTTTGTGTAAAATGAAATTGATTCAGTAAAAACCCGAGCAAAAATTAAGCCATGACATAGTTCGCACTCGAGATGGAAAATGATTAAAAATTGCAAGACTTAGACGTAGACGTTCACATTAAAGCCAGAACGTTTACAAAAAAAGCGTTTCATGCATATTTCAAATCGTGAGCAGGAAAATGTTAAGCTTGTCACCTGCCACTTTAAGTGTATGAGGAAAACAGCTCATAGATTAAGTGTCAAACGAGAGGGTGTGCTTTTGCCGGGCTCGGAGCCGTCTGACACCCAAGGCTCACAACCAATCACGGCGCTGGCAATCGATTCGCAAAGCTGCTACTGCCGACAGGGACGCCGCTTCCACTTGTTGCAATTTGCGCGGCGTCGGCGTCGATGGCACTCGCGGGCTAAGAATAGCTTTCGCGTGGGAGTCAGGTCGCGCGTGGGACTTGCATTGATGCCATGGTAACGGCACAGTGGTATCGACGTGATTCGCGACCGAAATCAAACTTCGCTTCGGCGATTAGCAAGATGGCAAAACTTGTGTTCACTATACCGATCTATATAGGTATAGACTGAATGACTTTCCCAAAAAGCGAAGAAGCATTCGCTTAAGTTTGTAGGGTGTTCCTTGCAAATTGCAATATTTTCCTCTCATTTCTTGCAAATAATACCATTTTTCTTAGATACTTTGTAGCGAAATAGCGTAGAATAAACGGCTTCGAGGTACAGAAAGAGATCCGTTTCTATTACGTGAATGAATCGGGATTTGGCCCAAATTTCTCAAACATGGCGTTTTTTTCGCGTTTCCAAGTAATATTTTCGCATTTATGAAGCAAAACATTTTCTTCTAAGAGACTAGAACCAACAAAACCTTGTTAAACATTTTTGTTTTATTATTATAAGATAATAAAAGTATAGAAAATATTGAAAATAAAAGTAAATAAAAGGAACTTATTCTGGCGATGGCACTCTTACTCTATGTATGTCCAGCTGCCTTTTGTAACTATAATTTTCTTGCAAAGTGTCCCAAAAAGAAATTATGCTGTTGCGAAAGGTTAGGGCCACTCATAATCGTTAAAATTAATTATAATTCATTTGATATGAATTAATTTACATAATCGACTCGATAAACTCTGCTGGCGCCGCACATATATAACTGCACACCGGTGAACCGCAAATTTCAATGCAACCAGACACAGGTTATTGGGTAACAAAGCATCACTCAGGAGAAGTGACATTCAAATTTACCCACCGTTGTATCGCGTAGTGACAGGTGTCTGGCACAGATTTCCAATCAGGGGTGAATTTGTTTCTGGTGATTGACGTTTTATTAACACAGTGATAAGAGATTATTAGTGCTAAGCACCATTTCCTAACCGATCATAATTCGCGGCTGTTTGACAACTCAATCATAGAGGCATGTTCCCTTGGCAGAAAAAGTATGAATTTAACCAGTGATGTATTCGTAAAATTTTTAGTGGGGGTACGCAAAAATGACCCATTTTTTTTTTGTCGGCGGGCGGGGTGGGTGGGTGGGTGGGTGGGTGGGTGGGGGGGGGGGGGGGGGGGGGGGAGGAGACCCAAGGCGAATGCACCGAAAGAGTGGAAAATAGGGGGCTTCGGGCGCAGCTCCAAGTGAATTTTTATTCTAAGGTTTCTTTTGGAGTCAATCTACGAGTTTACGATGAAATTGGGCTTGGAATGACATGGTCAGAACTGCATTTTTAATTACGTAATGATTTTGAGAAAATTAAATTAATGCCGCCCTCTCATGTCTACACCTTCCCACATTGTTGCAACTTGCAGTCTTTAAATTTGGTGGGGATTCGGGAATTTGGTAAAAGAAAGTCAATCATTTTAATCGGATACTGGTTTTAATTTTTGTTGAAACTACCCATAGATACGCGCGTACTTTCGCGTTGAGGAGATTATATCAGTTTCCACAATGACTCTTTTTCATTAAGCTCCTTGCTGCTGCGTGATGCGACGTTGGTGGTGTCTTCAACTTCTCCCAAACCAAATTTTGGTTTTTTAGGAGGAGCAAGGCCCCAAAGGGAATGCAAATCCACTTGCTTCCTCTTCTGCATCTTGAATTGAACTAACTCGTCCAGTGTGGCTCGTATGTGGCATTTTGGTTACTGTTTGTATTTTTGTCTTTCCTGCGAATTCTTATTATTTGAAGCGGGCTTGCTTCTGAGAGCTTGCACCGCCGTGCGACGGCGCGAAAGCGGCTACCGACTTCCCTAAGTGATAACAGTAATATGGTTCTAACTAACCCCTTTGTTGCAAGTCGCGACGCCGACATAATTCCAGTCTACCCACTCTAAGTACGTTCGCAAACAGTGGCATTCTTGCTAGGTCTATTTTTAAGTAAGTGGTTTATTAGAAATAAAACCCTTAACTGGGATATTTTCGCCTTGAAAATAAAGAAGTGCAGGATATTTCGAATAATCATAATTTAATACTGCTTTCCCGTGCGTTCACCTGCGTTCCCTCAAAAGTTTAAAGTGGGGGTACGGCCAAAAATAAAATTAATAGTGGGTGGACTGCGTACACCCGCGTGCATTGACCAATACATCACTGAATTTAACCGAAATCAGTTAGAAACCGGAGTGGAATTTTATCGAAGACATTTTCTTCGCAAATAACGGAGCTGTAAAGTCGGAAGGAAAACGACAACTCTGCCGATTTATAAATCGTATCAAAACTCAGAGAAAATGAAATTTCCTCTCAGGCATCTCAGATCGTGTTTACTTTAGAGTTGGGAAAATATACCCTAATGAGCATCCTTTACTGTACCTTAAGGTTATACATAAGCCACCAAGGGGTGGATCATGAAGTAATAATACATCTTGAAACATTCATGTCAAGGGAAATGGAAAGGCAACTCTGCAATTAAGGAAAATCATGAAACCACGTCGAGATTTTGAAGATGCCTGGAAAAGCTTCCGCCTATGCCGTGAGGCTTATAAACACCAACAATTCTCATCAAATACATTAAAGTCGCCTCTAAGTTTTAGTAAACCTACGTCAGGTATCCAGCATCCCTGTAGGTTGGCATCGAAGGATTTAAGAAGCACTCACAATAATCAACGAATGTTTATTATCGCTGTGCCGCGCGAGAACGCCTTAGGGCGCCTCAGTTATTCGAACGGCAAGGTGTTTTTAGGCATGGTGGTGGGGGTGGGGGGTAAAGTATACATGTACCTCACCTAATAAGCATGCTAAATCATAAGTTCAAAAAGCCAGTTTTCAAATAACAATATTTTCATAATTATTTCCTTTTTCTAAACTTGTATATACTCTGAATAATTGTACTGATTACTCTACTTCTTTTGTGACAGGGGCCCGGTCTATGAACACTCTATTTCCCGGGGCGTTGCCTTCCGAGTCAATCCGGCTACAGGATTTCAAAATTTTGTAAATGTGACCTCTCTATTCTAGACGATGTGCGTTACAATTTACAGATTTGTTTTCTTTCAGTGTTTGTTTCTTGGAGCTTCGTCAGGTCAGCTGAACCACAAAAGACACGTTTCAATTTTACCTAATTCTCCGTTATCCCTATTATATAACTCCCCCCCCCCCCCCCCCCCCCCCCCCCACTCAGAGGGCCTTAATGGGCACCCTGTCCACTCCTATGAAGGTCTCACAGCCGACCAGACAAGTGGGTACACTTGAGTCAGGTGTCCTCACCCTTAGTGTGTGCGGACTGAGATTCGGACAGCAGCGAGCTTGGCAGGCCAGAAGTGACGGCGAGGGTCGCGATTAGTGCGAGGGTTACCTCGAGCAATCTTGCCATCACGGGTCAGGTTTGCAGATCTGTAAACAATGTTAGGTAGATAATGCTGAACCACCTGCGATATTAGATGATGCCTTACACGTAGATAAGGATTATGACTCGTTAATGGGGTTGATAAACTATCAGAATCTGGGGTGATTATCTGTGTTGGGTTTGTTTGCAATATCATTTTATTGGTATTGTTTTAAGTGTGTAAGGTAACGAAGTTTCGCAATAAGGCATTATAATAACTTTAAAATGAAAGTTTACCCTGGTTTTCACCAGATCCGTTTGAAAAATACAACATTTGTATGCCAGTTCGTATTCCGCCTTGTATTTACTACTTTTACCTCACTCCAATTTACTTTTACCTCAGTTCTATCAAAATTCACATTCGAACTCTAGAATTGAGCATAAAATAGAATATTATACATCCGGATCTTGCGCATTCTAGACTAGAGATTTATACTTAACGGCTTTCTGCGAGGAAAAGCACGTTTTCAGGGTTGTCACACGCCCCGGTTTAATTCTCGTCTACCGTGTAACACGCAGGGGACCGATAATGACGGATGCGAGGATACGTGACCCAAATATGAAGAGCCAAATCCTCGACCGCGACCTGTCTTGAATTTAAATAAGTTACTCATATAAAGAGCATTTAATCCCTGGTGAAGGCCTGCCTGTTGCTATACTGAACACCCTTGAGCATGCAATCGATATTTCTGTGCATGCAAGGAAACATTAAAATTATTAAAATTCTCGAGAAACTTTATTTCGGTAATTTTGCACACAAAGATCTTTCAGGAAGGGTGTTTAATAATCTTCGCTTAACTGTTTATGCGGCGAGAAATATTTAAAACTGGATCAATTATAGAAAAATTTTTCCCTGTATTTGTATCTGTAACCATAATCTACCTCACTACACGTTATGAACCACCTGTAACACGTAATAATGTCGTGGTATAAGGTAAGCAAACGTCTTAGTAAATTACTGGAAAATGTGACGCTAGGTGAAATGTAGGGGAACGAATGGAGACGGTCGTGGGCAGGACAGCGAAGAACTGGAGTGTCTTAGAGAGGTTACCTGAGTTTTCCGCCGTGGGTATGATTAGCTGCGTCTCCGGTGGGCAACTGAACGGGGTCGATCGGCCGCGGCGCTCGTTTCACGGAATCTGCCGCCCACTGTTGGGCACCCAGTGCGCTTGTCCATGGCGGTCACTTTGTCGACTCCCGTGCACTCCCGGGGTGTTGATGAGCGACAGATAAGGGGATGGGATGGGGGGTGGGTTAGGGTAACCCGGCGGCATTTACAGTTTTTTCGAAGCGTATTTGAGTTTGGTTTTTGTTTTGAGTGCTAAAAAGGCGAAAATCCGAAGAGAAAGTTATTTTGTACAGAAGACGACAAATTGATGAGAGATTTAAAAAGTTATGTTTAAAACAAAAACACTTGTCTGGAATTACTAGTCTCATCAGAAGGTACATTATTATTAGCTGTTATTATTTATTCCGGATTCAGATTATAACGACTCCTCTCCTCTGATAGGCCCAATGACCATTTACTTGGCTATAAATGGGTCGAAAACATTATCATAATAAATCTGACCTCGTTTCTCAGAAGAAATTGTTTTTCAACAAACCAACTAAGAAACCTCTCACAAATTATGGCCGAGTGTTTAAGAGCATTTTTTATTTTGGCGTTCAAAATGGGTGAAATCCACGAACATCCATCCGAAAATCACAAAAGGTTTTACGAGTTACGACTTACGACATGGATTTCAGGCGCTTTTTCTAGGTCTCTCGAAAATTATTGTTGACAGCCCGAAAGTGTCGTTGGGTGGACATACCAACAGTTGAGCCACATAACAATTCACGTGCCTCTGTTACTTTATCTGTTATTATATTTAGTAAGCAACCTCACAGCTGAGGTTTATTTGGAAACCTAATGTATGGGTTACATTTTCATACCGAAATTGGGTGATACCTCTCAACAGAAATTGAACCCTAACGAAACTTTCCCAGCCAGCACGCACTCCCGCAACACCAAGGATTCTTGTTAAACTAGTGCTATTGATCTTATCTGAGGATTAACTGAGAAGATTAAAACGATTCTAGTTTTAATAAAAACAGAAAAATCCTTGCTTGGTTTTCAATTATTTCAGGCGATTCGCAGTGGTACAGAAGTTTGGTCAATCAATTGACACTACCTTCCTATCCTGGATGGATTTTTTAAATTGAAGTTAATACTCTCCTGTTATTATTAAAAGGAAAATCTAATTACACGATCCTAGAAGTTCAGTACACATACACTAATAAGATGCTCACACCACATTATAATTGCAGCCTTAAAAATTGAAGGTATTTAGGAAGTAATGGAAAGTGGTAATACGGTGTGATGCAGTTAGTACTTAGATATTGATAGAAGGGACATGCCACCCTGCATACAGATTTAGAGGAAATTCTTTGTAAAAAAATGTTTTTATTGTTATTGCAATAAAATATGCCTGATAATGGAAGGCAAGTCACTTTTTGGCTGTAAAATGTTGACACATTATTTAGGTAGGTATATGTAGATACCTAGTCAAGTTTTATAAAATGATTGCAAGGCAAACATTAAAATTAAAAAATTTGTATAAAAAATATAAAAGAGACATTTTAAGACTTAAGTTTAGTAAAATATTTTATTATTTCTAGATCACAACCCTGGAGTCTGATATCCTTTAAAGTTTTATTGACTTCGCTTGAGCCTTCTACGATGGCTATTTTGTAAACAAAAAGTCTCTCATTCAGCGCTGAAGCGATGGTTTGCAAATAGAGAAGAAGTCCTTTGTCGTTGTAGACGTGAGAGACGACCTTATCGAATGATGAAAGCAAGTGGCCCGAGTACGCTGGCCCGAAAAGTAGTTTGCTCTCAATGTCGAGAGTCGTAACATTATTCTGCAACAATACAACTTTGTGAATAAAAAATTAACCAATATTTTATAAAGCTCAAAAAATTTTCTTAAAATGGTTACAGCAATTTTTCTAGAGATATGCTGTACAGAATTAAAATAAATCAATGAACTATTGATTGGCATTGGATAATTCCTACCCCACTTATGGACAACTACAGATAAATACCGTTGGAGTTGTTTAATACTAAGTTCTGAAATATTTCAGTATTTAGTTCCTAGGAAAATTGAGCAGGTTCAGCCCCAAATTGTATCAGTGAATGAAATAAAATCAAACGGTATGTAGCTTGTTAGACTAGAATCCAGATACAATCATGTCTTTCTTTTTCTTTTTCGTCTGTATTCTCCAATGTTTTAGAGACTTGTAGCTCTCTTCGTGTTTCAGATATTTTTGCTTCATGTGATGTTGAGAATTTCAGCAGATTTAAACTATCCACTAGACTTCTCTCCACATTACCTCTCACAAGCTAAACAATGACTTACAGTCACTATTCTAGAATATTCAAATGCTCATAGAAGCAGGAGAACGGAATGTTGGGAGTATACAAACCAATCTATATATTAGGACGATGTGCAATATAAGAACATCTGGCCACCTTGGAAGGAGCTGGTGCAGATTATAGATGTTTTAGTCTTGAGACTAAATAAGTGTACGGCTCAGCGTCCCAAGACAAAAATCAGTTCGCTTGGACCTAAAATGCATCTAAATAGGATAAATAGTGCAGAGTGAAATAGATACCTTGTCCTTTGAGTTTATCATGTCATGGATGGACAATCTTTCCGGTATGCATAGCCCTATCAGCTGGTAGTTTGTAATGTGAGATGATACCAGTATACCACAGTGCCACCTAAAAAATATTTCACACATTTTATTATTAGAAACACTAAAAACCTCTCAAAAGTTGGTACCCAAACAGAAAATCAACACAATATGACACAAAATTTACAAAATATGTAACTGCTGACTAATAATAAGTAATAACTAAAAAATCTAAACAAAATTAGCCCAAACAATTTGTGGGGCCTTCTTATACTTCTCATAAATTTAAAAAATAGATGTGAAGAACCCAGTATTTTTCAACCTACACAAGTTTTCTCAGTGGGTATTGTTCAGTTGCAGGGATCAAAATGCTCAAAGCAGATATTAGACGAGATACTTTTTTACTCATTGCTTCGCTGCCAAAAATCACCAGGGTTCGGCCACTCATCAGCGAATACATCACGTGAGTTGCAACCTTGTCAAACGATCGGCAGAATTTCAGCAGTCGACGGTCTAGTCGGAAAAAATTAAAATTTGTTCAAATCTGCGATTCAGACAATTTTTAGTCAACAATAATCATAAAACATAACTTGTATACATTTTAAACTTTTAGAAAACTTTTAGAAAAAACCCAAATAAATGTATTTACAAGAAAAAAATAAAAATAAATAGCAATCCCTTTTTTGTAAAGAAAATTTCTACAGAAAGTAAACCTAAAAAAAAATATATTATGGTTGAATAAAAAATGCAAAATGACTTACTAGAATACGAGTTCTGATTTTCATGCCAGTCCCAAATGCAAGTTCGATCAACAGGATCATCAATTTCACTTTCACTGTCATCAGTTTGGAATGTTTCAGAAATATCTAGAAAACTTTCACAGTCACTTGACTGGTCAAAATCTACTGGCAATTCGCTCAAAGATTCTGGGGCAGAATGATAGCTTCCGCTTGCCGTTGCTTCATTAGCACTACACAGCTGCAATAGGTACAAAAATTGTTAGCAAGAATATCAAAACGAGCAATCAGTACTAGTGTGCATTGTTGTATGCTGGAGATGGAGAGTGATGGTACCAGATAAAATGTTGCTCTTGCCTGCTTTAACTAATTGTATTTTAGTGAGAGATTGAGACAATCATACGCTCAATGAAATATGCTATGTACAGTTACGAGAGAGAAGGAAAAGAAAGTTCTTACTACGCATGCCACCAGAGAGAATGTGTGGGATATGACTAATGGCTGTAGAAAAAAGATCTCTGGTACTTTTCGGCACTGCAATCCTAAAATTTATGTTCTGAACTTTGTTTCCCTGATGCTTCCTGCAAAGATTTTTGAAGTTGTCAGTTTTCACAGCCCAAATAGACTCCCCTTACTAGAGCAACAGGGCTCTGTATTAGCCAAGCCGACAGTATCCCATAAAAGCAACAAATATGGTATTTCAATCTATGTAATTAATACACTTACCATTTGATTCACGGAGTACAGATCGCTGCTCACATTATCGTGAATGTACACTTCCAAAGGCTGAGTCACAGCAGCCAAAAGATTAAGATAGTCATTGTTAGTAACAGCAGAGGTTACCATTGATTCAATCTAGGTAGACAAAAAATTTGTATTTTACCCATACATAAAGAAAAAACTCACATGTGCCCAAAATGTTCTGGTTGATTTCCCAAAAAATTCAGTTAACAGTGATAAGCTCCAGATTGACCTGTGTAGAAAGCATAAAAATCAGACTTACTTGATCAGCACTGTTCTGCTCGGAAGCAAAGAGCGTAAGTAGATTGACTAGTTTAGAATCCGATTCAACCTGAAGTATTGACAGTAAACTCCAAATTGTACATGACAGAGCCCACGGACACAGGGCAGGAAAACTCTTCAAACAAGATTCTTCCAGGTTAGTCTCTTTACTGCTGTCCATTTCAAATCTGACATGAGTGAGAAATGAGGCTACTTGTTGAATATTCTGTTCTGACACTACCAGTCCTTCTTTCCAGATGTCTATTGTTTGTTTTATTTGTTTGTCATCCTGTAGGCAAAAATAGGTGTTTAAACATTAGCCGCCGAATATAAGACGAAGGAATGAGGGGGAGGGGGGATCAGCTGGCTGGCTGTTGTGTCTTGTCCATCGGGTTTATTTGCAGGTTAATGTAGACCGCAAAAATTTTCATTAGTTTAATTTACCAAGAATTTTACCAAAAATGGAATCAAAGCGAAAAACCGAAGATTCTACTAAAAATTCCGATATCAAGAAATCTAAGAGGCAGAAGCCGGTAACTGTTTGCATGAATGATAAACTCTTGCTTCAAAGCACAAGGCATGCAATGTCGACTACATGGAAACAATCTGCAAACGATTCGGTAAAGGACAGCAAAACCGTTGAAGATGCTGTTGTATTCCTAAAACCATACAAACTATGCAATGTTAAGAATTTCATATCTGATGTGGGCTTTCTACAAGAGTTGAGAGAGGAACTGTTCGATTTGGAATTAACAGTCAAGTGTAACGACCTCTACCAATATCAGCAGTCTGCCGATCTGTCAACAATAAACTCCCCCGAAGTTGACAAATTGAAAGACTTTATGCAGACCCAATGTAAAGACTGGCTGCAAGAAGTTACAGGAAAGCAGTTGACAGAAAAGATAACATTAAACTTCTCGTCATACTCGCACACCGATTACTTGTTGTGCCATGACGACCAAACAGATGATCGCCTTTTTGCATTTGTTCTTTATCTTGGAAGCAAAAACTGGACAGACGAAAATGGTGGGCAGTTACAGCTTTTTGATTCTGATGAGAACAATCAACCCGGCAAGGTAGTGCAATCTATCATACCGGAATATAATTCATTTGTGTTCTTTGAAGTTACAAGCACATCATTCCACCAAGTAGCGGAGGTTTTGACTGCCGACCGAACTCGACTTTCCATCAATGGATGGTTTCATGGAGTGCCAAACCCTCTTGGTTCAGCATTCATCGAGTCACAACCAGTTTACTTTACACCTAACATCATGCCAGACTTCTCTGGTAATCAATTGTTAAATGAAGGATACATGGATTCTGAGACATTGAGCAGTATGTCCACCCATTTTGAAGAAGAAAGTGAGATTCTTTTAACAGACTTTCTACTACCTGACCAGTACATGAGCATTGCCCTAGCACTACAAAATGAGGATATTACGTGGATCAACCGTGGACCTGCCAATCGAAGAAATTACAAAATTGCAAAAGAAGATTCTCTTCCTAGCTCAGTTCAGCAGCTTCTCACCTTTTTAAAATCAGAGGAAATGTTTGAAATTTTACACAATTTAACTAACTTAGACTTATGCACAAAAAAAACTTGTGTTTCAACTACGAAGCCAACAAGTTCATCTCACAAAGGCGTTAGCATTGGGCCTAGATGTGCAGTGGAAGTACAATGTTGGGAGCCTGGATGCTATACAATGGTACACGACAACGACAATACTCTTAAGGAGCAGGCGCTGGACTTGACCCTCTACTTCAATGCTGAATCAGTTGAATCTTATCACGGAGGATCAATATCATACATTGCAAGAGATGACGATGAAGAATTGTTGACTGTTTTGCCTCAAGGAAATTCACTAGCACTAACATTCAGAGACACCGAGACGCTTCGATTTGTAAAATACATTAATAGCAGATTAGATGAAAGTGATTTGTTTCATACTATTTCAGTTACTTATTTTGAATAGTACCTTTATCAATATATGTCAACTTACCAGTAATGGTTCAACGGAATGAAGTAAATGTTTGTATTCTGAGTATTGGTGAACTAGCGAATCCATATCAATGTCTTTCAATGAAGATTTTTCATCATTGCTGAGAACAAATCCATCAATTTCTTTCTGTAAATTAGAACATTTTTAATGAAATAAATCAATGTACAGAACAAATAGACCGATTTTCCATTCTAGCAAGTAGAAATGTTTTCATACTTTTTTGTAAGAAAAGTATTTTTCTTGAGATACTTTTACAGCCTGCAAAACCTTTAATATCTCCCCCATGAACCAGTGGCAGTTATCATGCTTCATAATTTGAGTAACCTGAAAAAAATATAAACTCATGACGAAGAGTTTTTCTACATAGTAGGTATTGGAAATAGCTGCTAAAAGAAAGGTATCTAAAGGGCAAGTTGCAAATTAATTTTATTTTGCATTTGGCTGGACTAGCCCCTCAATGTTCCTACACTGTAGCTGTTATAAACATTTGTGATAAGACTTTGTAACAACTCGGTGTAATTGATTTAAGTAAAGAAAAATTATTTATGGAAATATGCATGGTGTTAACAACATACTCTTAGGAACATTGCTCGAAATAAGTCGAAGTTTCTTTGTAGTTTGCCGTACTCTGTACTTATGTATGCAATACAGATTGGGCGAACCCAGCCTCTAGCTTGTAAGTCGTGCAGCATCGTGTAATGAATATATGCATGTAAGCCTGCTTCTGACATCAATACTTGCACATCTTCACATGGCTGGAAATGCCCGCTAGAAGAAACAAATTCATGTAAAGCACTCAACATCACTACGACTGAGAAAAGTGAAATAAAATATAATAATTTGAAAACAATAATGTGTGTCTTTAAAAATGGTAATGCAGATACCAAACTCTCTATTGAGCTCTGATAATTCCATATTAAACAGCAGATTGGACAGCAGATTTATTTGACATTTGAAATTGGCAGATTGGTACCATTTGGTACAAAATAAAAACTTATGCATTGTATTTGATATTTGATATTTGATATTTATTTACATCTTACGATTGTACATGGTATTGCACGTTGGTAAGGAACTATTCTAGGTACAATTCTATTATTTTAATATATAATATGATGAATATAGTAATAAGCTAGGAACAATAACAATGTTAAGAATAATGTATAATTTAAGATTGACTTTAGTTAGAAATTATTTTTCTGAATCTTGCAATCGTTACTCCTTTGGCTCTGTGCTCTGCCTTCTGCCTTATAAGCGTCGACTAGAGGCCATTAACGTTTCGCGCGAGATATCTTCAACAACTTTCCTAAACCAATTTTGGATCACAAACCATTTCAAAATATAGGTACCTATAGGGAAATATCTTACCTAGGATTAGCTTGGTAATCTACAGACATTATTTTCATGATAAAATTATCAATGTCCACATCTTTATCGCAAGATATTCGTAAAGGAACAGTTAAAATAGGAATGGGACCTGTTACTTCCGAAAATTCCGCTATGACAACAAAGTCTTCTCTTACAAAGGTGCATTGTGCCTGAAAAGATCAAAACACATACTTATTGACCGTAATCTATGTTAAACAAATAATACAATTTGGAGCAGGACTATATTTGCAACCTATACGCAGGTAAACAAGAGGTGAACCTAAATTCATTATACTTGTTTAAAATTGATTACCTGAGTAGTAAAACTGCTACCTTCTGTAGCACTGTGTAGGTTACAAGTGTTTCCGTCATCAAGACTGATGAGAACATTGCTGCCAGTGTCAACGTTGCTGTCTTCGGAAAATGCTTGAAAGCCGAAGGCAGCGGCGTCGCCATATATTGCACTAGCAGCCATCAGTCACACAATTTGATGTTCAAAGCAAGAGAAATCTGCAGTATCATAGTAAACAAACTGCCACTTTTAGTATACTCACAAATAAATCATCTCTCAATCTAAGGCTTTGCATTTAAAAGGTGAACAAGCTGTCATAACCATTACATAACCTATGATTTGATGGGCGGACCCAAGGCGGACCACATTGGGCCCCGAATCGAGCTTTAAATCCTATCAGGGCGAAAACAACTAAATTTGAAAATTTTCGGGAAATGACTTGTAGGCAGTCAGTCTTCTGACGGTCTTTGCTTCTGACTATCTATGTTAAAACTTTGAAGAAAAAAAAACTTAAAAAAAAAAAAAAAAGAAAAAAACTTTTTTTTTGGTAGAAATCATAACTTGTTTCTGCAAAGAATGCACCCAGAATTCCATAACCAACAATAACAAATAGGAAAATTAATTATAAAGGGTGAGAATCAACTTCATAATTACTTACAACACACAATACCTAAACCCTCTTTCTCACATTTAAATATGTTTTGGCCATTTGGTTTTTGTACCTCAAACATTAAAAGCAATTCTCGATATATTTTGTTATGGAAAAGGTTTATTTTTTTTGCCAGAGAATCTGATAACAAATTATTTGCATTGTAAGTGTTTGCTAAAATGTACAGTGCAATCACATAGCTATTGTTTAAGAACATATTTGAACAAGATCTAAGTGATTGCAACAACCAATAAAATTGGGAAATAACAGCTGGCCTGCACCAGGGTGGGTTAGAAACCAGCTCGATAATATCATGCTCTGTCATGCACCAACTCCGAGCAAGCCCAAACGTTATTATTACATCAGTGTATTCATTTGTTTTTCAATTACAAGCTGTTATTTGAGCAACGAACACCAGGAGTGACCTGAGAGCGAGAAACTCCATTCGCAAGTTTAACTAGGGTAAAGACATATTCCTAGTAAAAACATAAAGACACCCCCCCCCCCCCCCCCCTGGTGCACACAGGGGCAGCCAGTCAAGTTTGCCACATATTTTAATTCTTCTCTTCAACAATGGCTTTTTGACGTGGATGAACAAATGGAACTGATCCAGGAGCAGAGTGTGCTCGAACATTGACTTCCTTCCGTTTGCGAGCAAGGACCATTTCTCGGTGTTGGTTCTTTGCATTGAAAATGTGTTTCGGCACATGTCGGTACTTGTCGATTCTCCTGACTTGTGGATGAGCTGCATACTTCTCCCTCAGAGCAGCACTATAGTTCTTTGCAGCTTCCTCACGTGGCATGAGCTGAAACATCATGTCACGGACAATGTCTTGTGTTATTAAGATTTGGTTTGGTCCTTGGGTAGCTCCAAATTTTAAGTATATTAATTAACAAAATAAAAAAAATACACCACAAATGTTGTGTGTGGTTACTGTGTTGGCTACGTTACAAAGAACAAAGTTGTCAAGTACAAAATAGACGGTAATAACTTTTGTAATAGCATTCTATGCATTGGTATTATGTACCACTTGCATGCAAAATTTGAAGATTTTTCAAAAACGAATGATTTTTCCTTACATTACATAACTTTTTTAACTTTACAGTAACTGTGCAGGCTCAACTGTCCTGCTTTTCAGGGATTCACAGTGAAAATATGTTCACACTTGTTGCACTAGTTATTTGATTATCGTTACTGTCTTAGATAATTACCACTCCGAGCTTTTCTGACGCTTGTGCCTTCCAAATTCGGATGTTCATTTCATTGGAACCACACAATACATATTTGTTGTCCATGGACCAGAGCACGCAAGATATCCGCTGCATACGTTTTGTGTGGTAGACTTCCCTTGAGGCGGCCTGTAGTCCACACAAGAGGAAGTTAACCCGGAGGCAATAGTACATATTTAGTATTTACTCAGTCCACACAAGAAACATTGTATGAGCATGCTATGTTGGAATGTTAAGCATTTTTGGGCAACACACGTAGTGTGTGAAACGTTAGTGAAAAGAGACTGACAGTTGTGTACCTTGTTCGCGCCAAAGATGCGTATGGTTTTGTCATATGCTCCTGAAACAAATTCTTTTCCAGTTGGCGCATAGTCAACATCAATAACTGCTGATGTGTGGTTTTGATGCACGATGGTTGCCTTTTGTAAGCTTCTCATGTCGAAAGTGTACAGGCTATAAAATAAATGAAACACAGCTAGTCACTTGAAAGTTGACATAATACTGGATCAAACAAACTGAGAGACTTTTACATTCAAACAACTTTTAGAAGTAGAAATATATGAAAATTAACAAAGGGATCCGAACCGAAGTCAGCAACGGTTCCGGAGGAAGATTGTGTAAAAATGTTTTATGAATTTGTCACGCATTAACTTGTAACTTTCTATGGTTATAACATTAGGTTTCAAATGGGTTGAACAATAAAAAAATGAGATATCTTGTTTGATATCTTCACACAATCGACCCTCGGTGGTTTATTTGTTAAAATATTGGATCTAGATTTGGTTTCTGTTCTGAGACTAAATAATAGGGGTTTGGTTCAAGTCTGGTTCCAGAACGTGTTAAATTCCAGTTCCAGTTCTGGTTCTTGAAAATTATGAATTTATGTTCCGGTTGTGATTCCGAGATCAATATTTCGGTTTGAATATGAAAGACAATTTCTGGAAAAAAGTACTTCTTTTTCTACCTATGTGTTCAGATCTATATACCTATATAATATTATAATAAATATCCAATCATCCTATATGATTAATGCAGAATACATAATTCAAATAACAATTATAAAATATTGAAATCTACCATAGAATCTACCATTCTTTTCTATTAGGGTTATTGGAACCTTTATCGAAACAATTGTAAAGTAACAATATTTCTGATCTAAATTACGGACGTGATTCCGATTACATGTAAAATTATCATTCTTTCTGGTTCCAGTTCGAGTCTCTGAATTAAAGGAAACATACTTGTAATCTTCACTAGCACACGTGAAATTAAAAGCTTCCATTGGATTCCAGCAGAGTTTGTTCATCTGCATGGTTGTGATGAGCTTTCTGATCGGTCCGGAGTTCCGGGTGTCGTAGATAATTATGCTGTTATCGCTGGCACATGTGGCTAGACAGAGAAAAAATACAATAGTGTAATTTTTTACACCTTAAGTTACTAACATACTCTGACCCAAAATAAACTGTTCACTTGTAATAGAGTTAGAAACATGGCAGTGGCTGAGTGGTCATTTGTAAGATTTCTCAGAAGTGAGCTTCTGAGCCAATGAAGAGTCGAGTAAGTTTTGAAATGTCACCTACTTGAGTGTACAAGATGGAGATATTATGTGAACAGATTACTTTGAACTTTCTCACACTGAATTAAGCATGTTATTGCAATTATGCATGAAAAGAATTACGACAGTGAAGATGAAGAAATAAGTGTTCTTTTGATCTATTATTGTAGACATTTCAACTATTTAGTGTATGCTAACCTCAAATTATACAGTGTTTTAGAACCAAATCCATGTAGTATATTCTCGTTTATTTTAATCTACGACAATATATAAGAATTGAGGATACATTAGCGGACCATGATTCCAAAGAATAATTGTCAAGATTCAAGTAGCATGTAAATCATATTGACTCTCACTGTCGTTTTTTAAAATACCTCTAGCTTACCTCAAAATAATTCTTGGAACCAGTTCCAGCCATTCTACAGTAATCTACTCTTCTCTACTCCAGAGAGATACCACTAAACAAAGCCAATCAGGTGAATCTCAAAAACAAATCGTGATTCGTGCTAGACATTTTTTTTTATAAACTTACCAAGTATGTTTGTCTGAACTGGGTTGTATGAAATGGTGTGCATTGTATCAACTCCCCACTGGTACGAGCTGATAGGTTCATTACGTGTCTCGTCCCAGATTTGGCACTTATCACCACACGTTGCGAATATGGGGTCTTTCTGATTGTGACTCACTCCTGTCAATGATGTCTATGAAATGAGAAAGACAAAAATGTCACAACAAATTATTACGTTGCAAAATATCTATATTAAAATGAAATTCCAAAGAGACAATATAAAGAATTGTTTATTTCACATTAAAATAAACAGGTATGTTAAGAAAGTAGAAGCCATTAAAAAAGACATGTGAACAAATTCAGCTCAAAAATGAACTAGGACCATTCTTACCTTGCTGATAATTGTGTTGGTGGGTTCTACTAGATCTCCAGAATCGGGGCAGGCGGTATCCCACGTTTTCACAGTTTTGTCGTATCCGACAGACAGGAATTGATTACCACTTGCAAAGAAAGAAAGTCCCTTCACCATTCCGTCATGTGCTTGGAAATGTAGCATGCACTTTCGATTCGCTACGTCCCATAAACGGATCTTAAATAAAAATGGTACCAATTAGCACATTACAATCTTCGAGAGTTGTATTAATTTAAAAATTATGCTAGGTATAAATGGGACTTCTGACCTCTCCATCAACGCTGCCACTGACGAGAGTAGAGAGCCGATCAGGATGCTTCCCCATACACGTCAAGGCATCCCGATGACCCTCGAAGCTTGCGAGAAATGGTTTGGCAAATACTCGGTCTAGTTTGGCAGCATTCAGGGCCCTGGCATATTCTCGCGATGATTCAAATGGATGTAAATCTGGGTCATAGTTGCGGGGAACTGAAAAAATCAAAAGCCCAACCTTTACAATTAGTAATCTAGAAGATAAAATCAAGCAAGTTCCAAAAAATCCAAAATTGGCCAAAATGTACTCCTTGAAAATTTCTCAAAAGACCACCATGGGCATCAAGACCCCAAGTAAAAACATCAAGTCTGGCACTGATGTAATTTCATTTCATTTCATTTCATTTTATTTTCTTCCATAATTGGTTACACAAAATAACATTTGGAAAGTCAGGTACATAATAACATAATCTACATAGAGTGTATAAGTTACTCTTTATGTTCTAAAAAGGTGTCAACCGAATAAAAACAATTTTTTAATAAATAATCCTTCAGTGCGTTTTTAAAAGCCAGGCCATCTTTACATTTGATCGATCCTGGTAATCTGTTAAAAAATTTGGCGCCCATTTCTGTTGGTCCTCTAGACCATTTGTCTATTTTATGCATGTTTTGCCTGATGTCCTTTTTATTTCTAAGATAATGATCGTGCACATCGTCAATGGTTTGTATATTGCTACAATTGTCAATGAGATATATAATTGTGCTATACATATATAGACACGGCAAAGTTAAAATTTCCAGTTTTTTAAAAAACGTAACGCACGAGTCCTTATAATAAAATTCCGCACATGGATCCCCGAGCCTTTATCATTATTCTAACCGCTCGCTTCTGTAATTTGAAAAGCCTTTTCGTGTGGGGAGACCACCCCCAAAGTGCTATGCCGTATCCGAGAATTGCTTGGATATGGGAGAAATAAACCACTCTTACTAGGCTTAGCGATATGACATCCATTAATTTTTTTATAAGAAAACAATTGCTTGCAATCTTTTTACATACCATGTTGATGTGACTTTTCCAGTTTAGTTCTTTGTCTATCATTATCCCCAGCAGTTTAGTTTCAGCTCCTTCCACAATACTTCTGTTATTCATCCAGATAAGCGTGCTACTTTCCTCTTTTTGATTTGCCTTAAATCTTATTACAACTGTTTTTTCATGGTTCAGAAATAGATTGTTCTTGCGGGCCCACTTCTCAATTTGAGAGACCGCTGAATTTGTTTCCATACATAATTTGTCGGAATTAGAGGATTTAATCAGGTGGGTAGTGTCGTCCGCGAAGAGTGTTAGTTTGCCTTCTGTAATTTCGGTGGGTAGATCATTGGTGAACAGTGAAAACATTAAAGGAGCAATAACCGAGCCTTGCGGAAGTCCAACGTTGATTGTTAGTTCATTTGAGAGATAGTCATTACCCTCTCGTCTGATGTTCACAACTTGTTTGCGATCTTTTAAATACGACCTAATCCAGGCATTCGCAACGCCAGTAATACCAACGTTTTCCAATTTTTGTAGTAAAAGATTGTGATCTACCGTGTCGAAAGCTTTCATAAAATCGTAAAAAACTCCCGAGACATGTAGATTTTTCTCCCGCGATTCTAATACTGCCTCAATAAAGCTAGCTATAGCTGTTGTCGTAGATTTCCCCTTTTGGAACCCATGCTGGTTATTATTTAAAATATCGTGCTTTTTTATAAACTTTAAAATCCTATCACAGAAAGCTTTTTCGAAGATTTTCGAGAATACCGATAAAATAGCAATTGGTCTATAATTATTTATACTTTTACGGTCTCCTTTTTTATACAAGGGTAATATTTTTGCGGTCTTCAACGCTCCTGGAAAACTACCGCGACAGAAGGATTCATTTATAATGTGTGATAATGGGCCTGCGATGAATATAGACACTTCTTTCAATATATTTCCTGGAATGCCATCGGTCCCCGCTGACCGTTTCTTGCCCACAACATCTATTAAAGTTAGTACTTCTTCGACTGAAATTGGCCTAAGAAAAATGGATGAGTATTCTCTACGTAATAAGTGTTTTTCCATCCCTATTTGAGATTTGGCGCCCAGCAGCTGTG
Organism: Protonemura montana; assembly: GCA_947568835.1. Classification (NCBI taxonomy): domain Eukaryota; kingdom Metazoa; phylum Arthropoda; class Insecta; order Plecoptera; family Nemouridae; genus Protonemura; species Protonemura montana. Next base: position 14,479,377 of record OX387602.1, read on the forward strand.
AGGTTACGTTGACGAAGTAACTGTTAAACTCATTTGCGGTTTCTATCGGAGGTACAACAGTGTTAGTTATAGGATTTTCTAATTGGATATCCTGAACTGATATCTTGGTCCTATTAGAGTTATCTTTGATTATTTTCCAGCCTATCTTTGCTTTATTTTTAGATTTTTTTATGATATCATCATTTCGCTCTCTTTTTGCCAAATTTATTTCATGGCGATACGGTCCCAAAAGCGAGTTGTATTTTCCCCATAAATCTACATCGTTATGTATTCTGTATTTTGCATACGCCTGTGATACTTTTTTACCCATTTCTCGTAATCGAGGTGTATACCAACTCCCCTTTTTCGCGTCCTGACATGAGTTTACTTTTATTTTCTTGATTGGAAACGATTTATTAAAAGTTAACAAAAAGATGCGCATGAATTCGATAAACATATCGTCAACAGATTTTTTTGTGTTAATCGATTCCCACCTAACTCGGCTCATATCCGCTTTAAACCGATCAACGTTCGAGCTACTTATTATCCTTTTTGTGACAAAGCGGCTTGGTACCTGCTTCTCGGTAGTGTTAATTGCTAGAGATTGGAAATGGTGATCGGATAACCCCAAATCAATTACTTCCGTGCAATCAGGGCTAGTGTTTGAGAATATATTGTCAATGCAAGTGCTGCTGGTTCGTGATATTCTTGTCGCCTCGTCAATGTGTTTCGTTATGTCATGTGCCGCGAACAGATCCAATATTGATGTTACGTCTTTCCGATTAATTTTGAAGTTCAGATTAAAGTCCCCACAGATTAATATCTTAGTTCTAAGTGATGACAGTTTATAGAGTATTGTGTCCATTTTATCCAGAAACATTTTCAGGTCACTACCAGGAGACCGATAAACACAGATTATGGTTATTTTCCCCATTGGTTTGCTCTCGTATTCAATTGTCGTGGCCTCAAATACCTTTTCTACATTTAGGTAATCGAAAGTCTGTTTTGGTGTCACTTTTGCACCTTTCTTAGCGTAGATAATAGCACCTCCGTTTTTAAACATTTTCCTACAGTAAGCATTTACAAGACTATATCCTTCTAAGGTCACACTGTCTAATTCCTGGTCCGTTATCCAGTGCTCAGTTAGACAAAGTATATCTGGCATAAGCGGTAATAATGCAACTTCCAACTGTCCTATTTTATTTCTTAAACATTGAATATTACCATGGATTAATAAAAATCTAATTTTTTTGTCACCTTCGTTAATTTTTCTCTTCTCTGTGACGTGCATTCGCTTCCTTGAAGTTTCTTCGTTTTTTGAAACGAAGTTTTTTGAAATGTTTCGAAACGATATTTAAAAAACTGTGGAAACGTATACGAAGTAACAAATTTTGTAGAAATATACCAAGTCACAGGTGTATTAGACTTATAAAAAAAAAAAACATTTTTCGCTGAGATACAAAGACCAATAGATGGCTGGCACCACTTGTTTTCTGATAATGCCCACAAGCATTTTAGCTACACACCTACTAAACGTATCGTCCTGTGAGTGACTCATATTGCCTCCGAGTTTAACAAAGAATCCAAAAATTACACTGCGGTACTTTCAGTGACAATCATTTATTAACAGTATGGTGGTTAACTCATAATTACCCCTAAAATTCATCTTAGCCTGGTAAGACTGGAGTTTTAGAGTTAAGAACCACCGCGGCATCCAAAACAAATGAAGAATTTCAATAAGATTCTCAGGAGTGGATGGGGCTTGAAAAACTATAAAAACATGTGAAGGGCAAGCTCAACTGCTAGAAAATGTGAGGTTAAGGCAATATTGTAGGAGACGGGACATCGAAAATTAATACCTTTGTGTATATCTCTAGTTGTTTCACGAAGATAATCTTCTGGATTTCTTGACAGAGCTTTCACCTTCATTTTTGGAATGCGATTTCGTCCTTCGTACCGTTAAAACACAAGAGAAGAACTCTCAACTCGTGGCCTTTTCCAGAAAATCAACACATCGAGTTTAAAAATGGCGGAGTCCTTGCAGGCGCATTCCTTTGTTCAAACAGCTGTGATTTGATTTGAGAGATCTGACAGATGACAGGAGTGGATGTAGATTTAGCACATTTAGCATTAAAGGTTAAAATTTTCAGTTTACCTGTACATTTATCTGCGGGTTTTCGTACCAATAAAATTGTATATAAATCTTAATTGGAACCATTTTCATGGCTGCCAAAGAATATAGTATCATTGAATACTATGCAGAGCATGAGGGTTACCGATGTGGGTATTGTAAGTCCAGCGATTCAAATTATAGCCATGGTAAGTTTGTAGATGTTAAACAATTAAAGGAAGAAACCATCTGAATAAAGTCTCTGCGCACATTGCCCTGTACTGAATAAGCTTAAAATGAACTATTCTGTCGGCATCATCTCGTCTGCAAGCGCATCACTGTAGGGATTTGTAATCACTTGTCGTAAAATTTAGGACGTCCCTGTGACAGTCAACAAAAGTGGCAGAATAATACAGTAACTACCTACCATGTTCCTAGTTATCGAATAAGCATGAAAATTTTGCAGACATTGTAGAAGTTCTAGTAACTGTTGGTTATTGCTCTACTTGGGGTTCCTACTATTATTAGACTTTGTTACAGGAATGTGGGCTCACAGTCTGACAGTAGAAGATTACCAAGACTTGATCGATCGGGGCTGGAGACGAAGTGGACGCTATTGTTATAAACCTACAATGCATGTCACGTGCTGTCCAATGTACACAATTAAATGTGAAGCTTTGGATTTGAAAGTTACTAAATCACAGAAGAAAGTATTAAAAAGAGTAAACCGGTATCTGGCATTTGGGGACAGTAAAGCAAATGATGTCCAATCAGTTGGAAGTGACTCTGTCACCTCTGAAAGTGAGGCCTGTGGTGGACCAGACATTGTAGATAATCCAGAGCTTCATCCCAAAGCTTTGAAAAATACTGAAAAGACGTTAGTTTCAGAGAAAACAATTTCCATGCATCCTTCGTTGCTAGAAAAAGTTGGCCTTGGTAAGTTGGACCACATGAACTGGCAAACAAAAATCAAAATGTTTGGTCTAGCAGAGGTATTTTACTCTACTAAGTGAATAATTTCTTTATAGTAAAAATACTTACATGTATCTTTTGTCTACTCCAGGATATTTGGACGGGATGATATCAGATTCATTAAATAAAATCTCAACTTTAGCTGCAAATGCCATATCTCCGATACTGGAAGCTGAGTCATTAAGCAAGAGTGATTCATTAAATAAGAAATGCAGGCCAGGTATTTAACCACACCTAGACATCATTGTGGAGACCTATCAAGAAACAAACCCCAGTCTCTAAGATACGAAGTCTTAAATTGGAAGCCACCCTCAGTTCACCTATTCATGTGGCTTTCTGTAATGATCTTAAATGATTGATTAAAAAACTATAGTTTGCCATTTTTAGCCACAACTCATAACTAAGTTATCATTGTAAAGTGCAGGCTTCATATTTTGTGGCCTCTTTGAATAGAAAATAAGTTGATCTAGACAAAATTGTTGGAATCAATATTTAAAACTACCTATTTGATATTGAGTTTTCATGTGGGCATAGGATAGAACATTTAACTATCTAGAAGAACATTCATGACTTACTAAATGCTCTGTGGTAGGCTTGCATGCCTCATCTGCATGTCCAGCTTGCAGTTCTACATCAAAGTCCTCTGCATATCTAAAGATTTTCTGTCTTAACTAGTTTAACTGGTCATTGAATCAACATCCTGCATTGTTTTTTGGTTTCCTCTAGGTGTGGGTCCTGACGAATCAAGACCTCCATCTAAAAAGGCAAAGTTTCTACGAATGGAACGAAAACATCAGAAGTTAGTAAAAAAGGGTATGAGCAAACAGGAAGTCGAGTCCTTGCTGAGCAAGAGTAAAAATGATGGAAATAAAGACAGGTCTTTGGACGAACTTATAAGTGAGAGTTTATCAGTCAACCCAGTTCATAAACTCGAGGTGAGTTCCTGAAAGCAAGGTGATTATTAGTTACAGTTTCAGCAAAAATGTATTTGCAAAATTGATTTACATACCTACTTAAGTGTTCTTTGCTTTTGCTTTAAATGCTTTTCTTTCTGTGCTGTGTAGTTCATGTCCCAACATTTATGTTTCCTTGTTTTTACTTTGACAGAAATAAACACACAGGTTCACATGGGTATCTAATCGTGTCTATATAGTTAAAAAAGCGACATTCTTGGACTTTAAATTGCACTTTTAATATGCCTAGATGAAATGAGATGAATAAGCAAATTTATTTTAGCGCGATATCCATTATTGATCGATCCGTCTTTATCTGGCAAAGAAACAAAACATTTTGTAAAATGATTATCAAACTGAGTAAAGTAACACGATGTTTATCATTTCCTTTATTCATGTCTAAAGAACAGTATGATAAACAAATGCCATAATTTATCAACTCTAATGACTTTTAAAGAGTTTCATCGAACAATGAACATATGCTGAAACAGGGAGTTGTTGTTCATATAGGTGCGTCTGATTCGATCCCAACCTGCCAGCCGCGAGGTTGAAGAAAGTGCTGAAGAGGAGTTTGAACTCTATCGCAAATATCAGATGGCAGTGCATGGGGACAGCTCTGACAAATGCACACCCCGCCAATACACACGTTTTCTTGTTAATTCCCCGATTAAGGTAACGGCTGGCACTTCGGCCAAGCCACAGCGTTGCATTCCTCAGCCGGCTTAAACATCTGCCCAGACCAGCCAAGACACTCGTTTGTTTTGTGATCAGATGCTTCGGATTGCTAGGAAATTAGATCTCTTGAAAGTTTTCATGTGTTATTGACTGACTTCCATGATTTGGCACTAAGTTATCGCAAAATTCAGATAGTGGAACAACGTGGCTTTGAAATTCTTGTTCTACAATGTTGCAAAATTATCACCAGAATAAAATGGTATTTAATTTGTGTACTCCAAACGATTTAATTCCTTTTGTTTGTTTTGTAACTTGTCATGTTAAACGTTATATATTCTGTAACGCAACCAGTGTTTGTAACCATTGGCCCGGGTAAAAGTAGCAAACTATCAAGCGGACAGATTTCTTTGTAAAATCTCTAGGAAATTGTGTATTCCGATGAGTTACGCGAGTTAATTTGTTTTTCTAGACATGCCTTGTGTCGGCTGGCTCGGTCCAGTTCAATCGCTCTCTGGCCGAGAGTCGTGCGCTCTTTGCTAAATACCAGATCACAATTCATCGTGAAAAGCCTGACGAATGCAACGCTGAGGCTTTCTACGAGTTCCTTGTAGTCACACCTCTAGCGATTGAGGTATTGTAGCCAAGTCCTTTTTGTATTGGCTGTTGTTCTGACAAATATCAAAGCAGATCATGACCCATGGTTGTTATAATTTAAAATTCTTGACAAAGTATTAAAGTTATCTTCATTCAAAATGCTTTAACCGTCTCTTTAGCCTGGCACTTTGCTTACATGATTTAGTCCCATATAAAGGGTGTACTTAAAAAATGAAAGTATTCTACAATGCCAAGAAGTGAGTCACTTGAAAAAGAATATTTAATTTAAATGTGAATTTTACACTATACAAATGTGACGGGGTTCGTTTACGTTCCAATTTTTTCAATTTCAATTTCAATGCAAGCTATCTATGTTATTAAATTTCAGCAAATCTCGAAATCTGTAGCTGTACCTACAGCTAGTATCACAGCTGTAGCTGTATCTGTAGCTGAAATCTGTACACAATAAAAATATAATACCTATTTTATATGCAGGGTCAAAATACAAGTGGCGGACCGCCCCAAGGTTACGGCTCTTTTCATCAGCAGTACAGGCTAGACGGGCGCCTGATTGCAGTTGGCGTAATCGACATCTTGCCGAAGTGTGTTTCATCCGTCTACTTTTACTACGACCCTGACTTTGGCCACCTTTCACTCGGCACTTACGCTTCCCTGCGGTATGTATAACAACCACCTCCTGCACTTTGTAGTCAACGATAATGTGAAAACAACTATTATAAATAAATAATTATTGCTTTTCAATCAATAGCTAAGCATTGCAATCACTACTATGCCATTTTCAGTACAACTGAAAATTATCAATTTTCAGTTCCACATGACCATGACCCTATACTGGAAGTAACCTCGGTTTCAGCGACCAAGTTTTTGATAATTGAACCGTGGTATTTTTTCCAGGGAGTTGGCACTGACGCGGTCGCTCCACCAGTACGCTCCCAACCTCCAGTTCTACTACATGGGATTCTACATACACACCTGCCCTAAGATGCGATACAAAGCATCATACTGCCCATCCTACCTCCTTTGCCCCGAGACTTACACATGGAATCCCATCGGTCCTAGTTTGGAAAAGTTAGAAACGAGCAAATACTCGCGGCTAGATGACGATCTGACAGCCACTGATGCCAGCTCTAATATCTCAATTGATAATGTGAGTATGTGTTTTGTTTGTCTTTAAAAACCTCTGTTGAAAACTTTGTGTTTGTTAGCTGTAGCTATTATTTCGGCTTGCCTTTTGAGTTGACGTTAATTGGTTAAAGAGTTTGTAGAGCAATTTGGTTGCCATTTTTTGTTAAGACTGTTTAACATTAGAACTGTGGTAATGCTGTACAACCAATGAAAGTACTGGTGCATTTCAATATTCAATGCTTTGGTAGGAACTTTTCTGGAAGTAATGCTATGTGATTGCGACATTCCTAGGTGTTGGTACTCTCAAATCAACGTGCAATGCCATACCATATCTACAAACTGATGGAACGAGATGCAAATGATGCGGAAGAAGTTGCGCAATACGCAGCGCTAGTAGGAATGAAATGTGCTAGCAGAATACTCCTGATTCGTTAGTCAGGTTTGAAGTCAGGTTGAAGTCAGACTTTGAAAATTTTACAAACCAATATTTGATAATAATCTATTATAGTAGAGTTGGTCCAGCAGATTTGTGTAAGCAAAGTTTTTCAATATCATTACCATGACAAAACAATTTTGGGCAGTTTCAGAACAAACCTATAATAACCAAAACTTTGCCTAGTTTGAAATGAAATTATGCTTTGTGTTTTTTGTGGGATCAATGCATTGCTTTGCTTTAAATTTACTTATGATACTTAAAATGAAACAAATATATATGCTGTTTTTTCTGATTGAAATATACTGTGCTGGGTGATTCATGAAAAATACTAAATCAAGAAAAATACTTATCAGGCACTGCCAATTTTGCATGCCATGGTCTCTCTGATTGCTGAGGGATACCATTTTGGAGCTTTGTATTTTGCTCCATGAACCATAATCATTCGACTGATCCTCCCCATATCTAGAACTAGTGAATTGTGATCGAGAGTGTTATGACAAGTGCAATTAATTGTTTAAAATTTAAATATAGGTACAATCATCAAAGCAATATTAAAATCTGGTGAAAATCATTTTTACCAGAGTCCTTCTTTTCCAATTTCTGCTCTCTGCTCTTAAACATAACTTAATAAGACAAGATCAATTGAATACCTTCAGGTAAACAGTTTTTAGATAGGTATTCTTCTCTCTGCCATACTGTTGACGGCAATACGTGTGTTTTGATTGAATTATGCAAATTCTTTAAAAGAATAATAAACACCTCTTGTTGAATCTAGATTTTTGTCTGCAAATTTCCTTTCCTTAAAAGAAACTTAGCTGAGAAACTTGATGCACATTTTCGTCTCAAACCACATTTGCCTTTTATTGGCAGGGAATGCTGTTAGTATATTCCACTAGTGAATGGACAGTTGAAAAATGTAGGCACCTTACCCACCTAGATAAAGATATTAATTAATTATAAATAATCAGAGCTAACAATCTGCCACTCATCTTTAAGGTCATACATGTACAGTTATGCTATCTAAAAAAGGACCCTCATCAATGATGAGTATAAAATTAAATATTAAAGTGAAAGTACATGTTACCTGACACAATAATGGAAACTGCCAAGATGAGTCCTTGAGCGCAATATTGACGATGTCTGACTCGTGTAGCATGGCCATTTCTTATGACAACAACGTGCAACAAGTGCTTTTTGACAACTGTACTCTGATCAATGTGCATTCCCACCAAAGATAGGTTATCAGTTCACATTTTAAAGCAGTGCTCGCACTTAGGTGATCAAGTTTTGGTTTCTGAAACTCCATTCAGTTCCAATTAATTTGATCTGCGTGAATAATTGGTAACATCACTGAACACCTCAAGACAGCAATTATGGGGGACGACATTGATGGAAATCTTATTTTGGCTCAAGCCCTCAAAGATCAGGTTTGAATTTCTTCTCACATCATTTACGCAGGCACCCACAGATTTTTTTTAAATTTTCAGTACGTTTTTGGTTCTCTTAAGTGACATGAGTGTGACATGAGATATTGTTTTGCTTGCAGGGAGTGGAGTATGTCTTTGGCATTGTCGGAATTCCGGTGATAGAGCTAAGTATGGCGATGCAGCAAGTTGGTCTCCACTACGTTGGCATGCGTAACGAGCAAGCAGCGTGCTATGCTGCTCAAGCTATAGGATACCTGACGCGGAAACCTGCGGTGTGTCTTGTTGTTTCCGGCCCTGGCTTGTTGCACGTTGTTGCCGGAATGGCCAATGCGCAGGTCAACTGCTGGTTGGTGAAAATTGATCTATATTGGTCTAATTCTTTATGATATGCAAAAACTTTCTTACTTCCATTGTGTATTTTTACTTCTAGTCTAACAGGTATATTTCTCTATATTTATAGACTCATATTCAATAGGTGTCGAAATATATAGTTATCTTACTTACTACTCACAAGTACTCTTGCTTCAGCTCGTCTCTCACTTTCTTCACTTAGTGAATGTCACGAAGATGATTGAAGTAACTTACCTGCTCTAGTTGACTGGGCTGACTTGCTTGCCTTACTGCCGAGGGCAAAATATCAAAATATCCTCTAGAAATATTAATCTTCTAAATCTTCTAATCACTCGTACATGATTTTCAGGCCGCTTATTGTGGTTGGCGGGTCGTGCCCGCAGGACCACGAGGGCTTGGGCGGCTTCCAGGAATGCCCGCAGGTGGAGTATGCTCGACCGTACTGCAAGTACAGCGCCCGCCCTCCTAGCCCTGCACTGATTCCATTGCACGTAGAGAAGGCTGTGAGGTACGCCACGTATGGGCGCCCAGGTCAGTAGTCCTCGCAAAGGGGTGCCATAGAATTAAAAACATTAGTTCTGATAGAAGCCGATCTCTTACGAGAGGCAGCGCATTTGCTGCTGCTCGAAGTTGAGACGAAATCAACCTGGTCAACGTGCGGGGTTTGTGCCTGCTAGATGCCCGGCCGTGGTTTCTACCAGCTCCCAGCTGGAAGTCCAACCTATTCTATCGCTGTCTGTTCACCCGGTGGAATCAAGGGGGCAGTCATTCATAAGCAATCTGCTTCTACCTAATCTTCCAAATTTGATGATGTACCAGTACATTTTGGTTGGCTGATTGTTTTGGGTTTTTGGCACATGTGGATGTTATTTATAATCTGGCCAATACCTGTCCCCAATTCTACAGTCCAGTCTTGCCATACATAGGCATAGCAAACAATAGCAAACTCATGAGTACACTGCAATGAATTCATATTCCTGTTGCAAAAAATCAACCCGTTTTTTTTCTTAAAAAATACTACAATTGACTCTGGTAAAATGAATAGGTTGTTTTAATTTTTAACTTTTCTGCTTGTTTACTGTTCTTCTGATGTATAGTTGTATAAAATTAAAATGGGCCAAGGTCTTACTTGTGCTGCACATTTGAACAAACCTTTCCCAACTGAACTCTGCGAATCAGATTCGGCTTGCTAGGCTATGTGCTGAGCTCTGGCTTGTTTAAGGTGCATGCTACTTGGACATGCCAGGCAACATGTTGCTGCAACGAATTCCTGAGGAACGTGTAGCAATTGTCAAGAGCCTGTCCGATCCTCCATGTGCGTGGCCCGACCCCAAGAGCATCGAGGAAGCCGCCAACCTTCTCATGGCCGCCAAACGGCCACTCGTCATCGTCGGCAAAGGTGCTTTCTCAATGCAGCAATTCAGTTGGACTAATTATTTGGACTAGCCAAATGGACGGTTTCCTAAATATTCCTATCAGCAGACAAGATCAAGAACAACAGTCTGGTTACTTGATAATCGTGGATTGTGACAAAAGACATAATTTCTGAAATGTTACTCAACTATAATTGGGTAATACCGGGGGTAAATTTGTACCAGAAAGTACCACAACAATGATCTGATTTCTTTTCAAAACATCACATTGTTTGCACTATAAGATGTAGGTATTTGACAAAAGTTTCAGCATTATGCTAGATTCAAATTCCTGATGCACAAAGAAATCTGATCTGATTGCTGCGTCAACAGGTGCGGCATACAGCCGTGCGGAAAAGGAGATCCGCGCGCTGATAGCGAGCACGTCGTTGCCATTCCTTCCGACGCCGATGGGCAAGGGAGTCGTACCGGACACGGACGTGAATTGCGTGGCGCCCGCGCGGACGACCGCACTGCAGTTTGCTGACACTGTTGTGTTGCTTGGAGCCAGGCTCAACTGGATGCTGCACTTTGGACGTGCGCCTCGATTCGACCCCAACGTCAACGTTATTCAGGTCAGGACGGTTGATAAAGGATGGGAAGCTTTCTCTTGCTAATTTCAGGGCCTACTACTTAAAAAATTTTTTCCTGCACACGGTTAAATTTTATGGCAATGCTACCGAAAGTCTTGTGCATTCTTTTGTTACCTAATGCACTCTTCCCCATAAATAGTCCAAATAGTACCTTAGCTAGCATGATAAAGTACCATACATTCTGTTGTGACAGGTGGACATATGCCCAGAAGAGTTCCACAACAGTATCCCATCAAAGGTTGCGATCCATGCTGACATCGGTGTGGTGGCTGCACAGCTGCAGCAGGCACTGACGCAGAAGCGCTGGAGCCTTCCGAAGAGCAGTCCGTGGTGGAAGCAGCTCGTTGAGAAGTGCAACAAGAACAAGGAGACTGTGGGCGTACGTATGCAGAAATTGGTGCTGAGTTTTGCCGGGAAAGAAATGTCTAAAAATATTTCATGACCCTTTTCTTTGTTTGTATGCAGAAAATGGCATTGAATTTGAGCACACCATTGAACTACTATGCTGTTTTTCACCACATTCAAGATCTTATTCCTAAAGGTAACTTGTACTTGTACCTACATTAGGACTTTTATTTAATAATTTGTTTTTTAATTGTGATGCTGAATGTGAACTCAATTTGAAAATCTTTTAAATTCTCAGATTGCTTGATCGTAAGCGAGGGGGCAAACACAATGGACATTGGCCGGACCATGCTCCTCAACAACTTCCCCAGGCATCGGCTTGATGCAGGTAGGCAACAGTGGTACTAAAAGGTCATCAGCTTTTAAACAGACTATGACTAACGCTAGGTGGCATTCAGGCACTTTCGGAACGATGGGCGTGGGACTAGGATTTGCGACTGCTGCCGCACTATGGTGCCGACAATATGCACCGGAGAAGAGAGTACTCTGCGTTGAAGGCGACTCTGCATTCGGCTTTTCAGGAATGGAGGTGGAGACGCTGTTTAGGTATGTGCATTAGTCAATGTTGTCAAATCTTGTGGATACCAATATTTGTCAACAGTTGTTTTTAAACAAATGATATTATAATATTATATTCTTTTAAAATCTAGGTACAAGCTGCCAGTGATTATAGTTATTGTGAATAACAATGGTATCTATGGTGGATTCGACAAGGAGACTTTCAAAGACATCCAAAGTGCTGGAGCAACCACTCAAGTGTAAGTACCAAACAAGGTGACCTCTCCGCAAAGATGTTAAATCTTCTTTTGGTGTGTTGGTAGTCTTAATTTGGTGTGATGCCTTTGCATCATTCATACGGGATGAACCACATTTTTCATGTTCATATAAAAACATGCAAAAGCAATGACTGAAAAAAATTTGTAATCATGAGGAGCAGTTCCACATTTTTAAACCACTGTCATCTTCAGTCCAGTTTACTGCATAATTTGTGGAAGCTGCTGTATTATAGTTGGTTGGTGCTATGTTCCAGGACCCCACCTTCCTCCCTGTGTGTTGACACCCACTACGAGAACATGTTGCAACTTGCAAACGAGAAGGGCCACTTCTGCAGGACAATTCCAGAGGTTCAGGAGGCCATCAAAAAATGCCTTCTAGTCAAAGATCGGCCTAGCATTATCAACGTGATGATTAATCCTTCGGCTGACAGGAAACCACAGAATTTTGCTTGGCTGACGGAATCAAAATTGTAAAAAAACTCGTGGTTATTTGTGCTGAAGCACAAACAAAGTTATCTCATAAAGTTCATGCTTTTTTGACGTTGGAATGCAAATACATTGATTAGTTTCTTAAGATTTGTTATGTGTCAAAAGGCATACATATTGGTAGGTGATGGTCTGTGATGCTAAATGAAAAATAAAAATGTTATTTTATTTTTTGTTAAAATTTTCTTTGCCATGAATTATTACCACGATGCTTATTGCATAGAGAATCTCACAACTTTTCGGACTCGTTTGCTCCATAATGACAGAATATTTCTAAGCATTCCATCTTTGCTTGTCGTAAATATTTACATTTTTTCCACAGGAATCAAAGACATGTTTTCCGAAATAATGGTTTTTATTTTATTGGTGGCTTACACGTGACTCCATACAAAAGGGCTTGGGAAAGTTAGAATTAAACTACCAAGAGGTGATAAATATTTTTGAGTGTACATATGTTTATGAGCATTTATGATTCAACTTCAGTTCATCAGCTTTCAGAATTATCTGGTATTGAACTGGGCATCACCATTTTAAGTGCTTTGGATGACTGTGCTGCCTGTGAAATAATAATATTACGTTCAAATAAAACATTAGGCAACTACGACATCAATAGAGATCAGTCAGATTAAATCTTAACGTGGTAATACAGTGGTATACCGCTGCAAGGCACATAGAGCAAGACCATGGAATTCAATGGTTTCATTGGTCAAGGATTTATTTGTACGTACCTCCATCAGTGCCTTGGTCAAAAGTCCGCTCTGAGGATTAGTGAACTTCCTGATTTTGTCAATTTCTTCAATACTGTGAAATTGAAAGAATTACACAAATAAATTTAAAAGTTTGCTCTAATTTTGGCTTCATTGGGTTAACCTTCACCCCTCACACGGTTCAATCAAAATGTAGGTAAAGATTAGTAAAAGAGTTTGATAAAGGTTGCATTGGAGGGTTCTAGCCATTTCGTAGGAAAGTGAGCTCACAGATCGAAAACACAACATTAAGAAGTTTTGTAGAACTTTTTGATATATGGGGTTGAACAAACAATTGGAGTAATCTATTCTGTATTCTATGACTGCAGTAATTTGTTGGTTGTCTGTAGTTGGTTATAAGTAGTTTTAAACAAGCCTCCAATTTGAACTGTTTTACTTGCTAGGGCCAGAGACTCCAGGGCATTCTTAGGATGAATTCATTATGATTGGAAAATCGGCATCCTATAGATAAAAGACATATATTATTTTTATTACATTTTTTCGGATGTTTCATTCATTAAGTACAATTCTTCTTGAATCTTCTTACTCAACATCTCGGGGTCTTGCACTTTTTCTTCAGAATTTATTGTAACAATCGAAGACATGATTTAAATGGTTACGTCACGGATATAACACGAATTTTACTCAACGATAATTTACTTGGGTTTTGTGGATCAAAGACTTTGTCTTCGTTGTAGATTTTTGTATGACATTGACATTCAGCATGCAGGTCAATTGCAGGTTATCTACCGGTTGCTCGCTTGCTCACTGCGCTGCGAGTAGATAAGTATGTAAGTAGATAAGTATGCTATAATATGGATAAATACGAGGTATAAGAGTGACACAATTGCTTGAACTGGAAAAAGGTCGAAATAGGATGTAACAGTAACTAACACAGAAGTCTATCCTCAAGCAGGTCCGCGCCAATAGTTGGCAAGGACTCTGTTCACAGCGTGGACTGGTGGTAAAATCAGCAAGCACCAATTATCTCAGCAATAATGGCGGTGATTGCCTTGTGTTGACATACTGGTAGTGCCAGTGTTTTTTATTAAATTAATAAAATGTAAATGTGGGTATATGTGATGGTGAAAGCAACACATGGCTTGCAAAGAAGGAACAGTACTACCTCAACTCTTTGTGGAAGAAATCGATTACGATGAAATTGTCAAACTAGAGGTGGGTACCTATGTAATACCCTGTGATCTAGGCCTGCCTTTGCCTATTTTGCTGTAGAACAGCAGCAAGACTGATCTACAATTTACCCTGTGATTTTGTAATAAATCTCTACCCAAGAAATTGTTAAATGGTTGCATTTTTTCCAGGTTGTTGGAAAAGGTTCGTTCGGTGTTGTGTGGAAAGGTAAATGGCGCGATACATTTGTTGCTGTCAAGCACATCGATTCTGAAGCAGAGAGGAAAGCATTTACAGTAGAAGTTCGGCAACTTTCAAGAGTCAGCCATCCGAATATAGTTAAATTATATGGCGCCTGCACGCAAAACCCTGTGTGTTTGGTTATGGAATATGCCGAGGGTGGATCACTGTACAACGGTAAGAACTAGTTTTAATAGATATCAACATAAACATTTATACGAACTAAATTCAAAGGTATAAAGTAATATTTGTCCACCGTCTTTTATTTGAATGCAACTTGTGACAGTACTTAACTACTGTTGTATTATTGTATACTTTATTAGGCTTTATTGGGCTCTTTTACTTCAAAGGATTAGGTTAGTAAACTTATCATAATAAACTTATCGTAAGCACAGTGTTGGTGTTAAAAGTTCCTTACAACTCACAGAATTGAATTTTGAAATGCTGAAAACAGCACACTACCATACAATACTTTGATATGCGATATTATTTAATTTTCAGTGCTTCATTGCCGCCCGCAGCCCAAATACTCAGCAGGGCATGCAATGAGTTGGGCCCTTCAGTGTGCCCACGGAGTTGCCTACCTGCACAGCATGACACCGAAAGCGTTGATTCACCGTGATCTAAAACCTCCAAACTTGTTGCTCATAACTGGTGGTAAAGTGCTCAAGATTTGTGACTTTGGGACTGCTTGTGATAAGAAGACTTACATGACAAATAACAAAGGCAGTGCAGCATGGATGGCTCCTGAAGTGTTTGAAGGTAATCTTTCACTGAGTTTCTTCTTGCACCACTTAGCTTCTCAATGATAAATGAGTGGTCAGTTTTTCACTTCACTTAATTCGACAATCAAATTTGAATGCAATTAATTGTGCAAAATCCAGACCTGATAATCTTAAAAAGCTCTTAAATAAAACCATTTCAATCTTCACTCCCAATGCACTGTGACTCATAGATTGATATTAAGAACATTTAAAATTACCATGTGGTATATTGAGACAGAATTGCATTACCTGCTAAACCTGATTAAAAATTATATTTCTAAGGTTTTGACATAAGACAGAACAGTTGAGTAATATGTGAGGCTTCTTAATCATTGTAAACTTGCTGGAAATACTGCTCTACTTTATCAAGAGCCATTATTTTGCAGGCTCCAACTACACGGAGAAATGCGACGTGTTCAGCTGGGGAATAATCCTGTGGGAAGTGCTGAGCCGTTGCAAGCCCTTCGACGACGTGGGTGGCCCTGCGTTCCGCATCATGTGGGCCGTTCACAAGGGCGAGCGCCCACCGCTGATCGAGGGCTGTCCACCTCCTCTCGAGCAGCTAATGACCAGGTATGGAAGCAGATGATGTGGTATTAATGCTTGAGGACTCGGACTTGAATTTCTTATGTAATGTATACATAAGCAACTGTGTGAAGGATAAAAAGTAACTTTGTTTTTAACTTAACTTAATCTCTATCTTAGTATTCATAATTTTGATTTCTTAATTTTTAAGCAAGAACCCTTTAAGAAATCCTTTTTTCCTCCACAGCAGCAAAAAAAAACTTTTATTCCATTACCACCTGGGTTTTTTTTCTTTTGGCTCTTTTTCTCCTCATTGACGTCTTGTGCTGGCTCGACACCTGCCTTCAATGTGTGACTCAATGATGGTGATAAACAAGAACAGATGCACAGTTCTCTTTTCTTGGTTGTCTCACTCTATTGCTACTGCCTCTACACTGTCTTTGCTTGTCAACTCAATGAATTCTCCCTCTTTGGTATCTTCAGAGATTGGCAGAAAACAGTGGACCCCATTTGGCATAAAATGGCACTTCCTTACCTTCACTCCCCTATAAACCAGAAAACTTCCAAATCTGCGCCATGTCTGCCATTTTTTATAACTTGCCTTGACCTGCTCTTTCCTCTCTCAGAAGCTCTCGTCTTGCACGCTTCAGAATTCTGACATAGCCAGGATGTGGCGATACTGCCCTGGGTAAAGATGCGTTTTAGCAATGTTTTGGAGGAAGATCTCTAAATTGCCAGACATAACCAGAACACTTCTACCACTAGTCCTTCCACTGTTCTAGACTGCTAACTCTCACAATGCATGTTTCCATTTCAGTTGCTGGCACAAGAATCCAAGCCAGCGGCCAGCCATGGACGAAGTGGTCCGGATCATGACGCTTCTCTTTCCTTTCTTCGAAGGCCAAGACGAGCCGGTTCAGTATTCCTCGGGGGAATCGTCGTTAGGTAATATCAATCCCTATAACAATTCCTTAATATCTGCGTAAAATTTTTGATCTTTATCAAGTTATCCTCATAAACACTTGGAGCAAACAACTATGCATTTGAGACCCATATACCTGTAGAGTAAAAATAAAAAGATAGGTTACAAACACATACTGTTTGTACATAGATTTCTAACGGAAGCTCAGTGTTACTTAACCCAAACAAAATATCTTTGAAGACCCCAGTCTTATAAGCATTGAATTTGACAATGCAAAAATTGCGTTTTAATTTTATTATTAGGAACACTACTACCCTCTCAAAAATTGTTACCCAAACGTGGACACAAACCCCGCTTGCCATCTATCGCGGCTGTTGCTCTAACCCATCGAGCTACTTGGACACATTGCAAGTGCATTGCAAGCATTTGTAATTTAAATCAGATTTCACATAATCTTTTTAATTAATCCACGTTTGGCTAAATGCAAATGAGATACTCAATATTTCCAACTTCAGCAGATATTGGCCATCAATGGTATTCAAACCTTTATCAGTTAAATTATTTTCTTAGGAAGAATTTGTAGCCAAACGTTTACCTATGTTTAGCCCCATACTCACCTCCATTGGTATGTGTCTCTTGAAGACATCTAGTTGTTCATGAAGTGATGAACTGGAATTAAAATCTGTAAGTGATGTGGCTCCTTACTACTGACAAACAGACCTTTTCTATAAAAAACAAATGGGGACTTTATGCATACAAAAACCATATAAATTCCTTTTCAATTCACCCTCTGTTAGCTTCAATAATTTTTCTTGTGACTTAATGACAAATATTTAAATTTATAGCAAATAAATGATTTTAAACAGTGGCGGTGTTTCAGCACCACCGCTAAGCTATTTCTATATTGCTACGTATGTCAAACACTCGCCACCGCTGATTACATTTAACATTTTGTTCACAGGTAGCGAAATTCCTGATGAAGATTTCTCACTAGAAACATATGACTCACAACAAGAGATGAGTGATTATTTAGATACCTCCAGTAAGTAAACAATTTATTATGGTTTTTAGACTCATGTCTATTTTATCTAACCTTAGCACTAGTTATGCCAGTTACTTCATCAAGGCTGATAGCAGTTGTGACATTTCTCTGATAACAAAAGAACCCTAAAAATTCTCAAATCACAACTGAGGCAAAGGAAATTATTGATTGTACCACACCATGCTAAAATAAGAGAGTTCATCCCTTTGCCATTTTAAAACAAGAACTGTAGGGAAGTCTCTTCAGCAATCCCATTAAGCAGCACAATTCACCTCAATTCCAGGAACAGAAGTTTTTCCGAGCGACAACGGCAACTGCTTGCCGCCCCGGCTTCCATTGTTTGCGCCTGCGTCAATGCTCCCGCCGCTAGCAATCGACGTGGATCCGACGGCGTGGGACATCCCGCCGCCTGATCTCAACGGCAGCGACGGAGAGTGGGAGCCCGAAGACCATCCCACACTGAACGGCTCGTTTCTGCCGCACATGGAGTTCCGAAAGACGGCCGGCCTCGACAAAATGGTGGCCAGTGGGACCGCAGAGGAGATCGGTAAGTTACGCTTGGCTTTGATTTTTTGAAAATGTATGGCTACCAACTAGTGGTGTTTGACCATTCTGTAATGACCCTGCCAGCTTTGAGTTTGGGAGGCTTGTACAGTGTACCTACTGATCTGCCTCCCAGCCAGCCATTACAACTGAGTTCATGGCCCCAGTTGTACATTGTTAAACCAACACTGCTAGAGTCCAGCCCGTGAGAGAAGATACCAGCCGAAGGACGGCCCCTCAGCATGGCTTCCAACTTATAAATGGAATTTCAGTTATGTTTTCAGAGGTGGGATTTCAATATAATTATTATATCTGCAAAATAGCTTTTTCCCACGATTGTAATAAGTGGCAGAAAAATTCTTATAAAAGCTCGAAAAACAAAACATCCTGCCACAACAAAAGCTTTAGAGCAAATGGCAAATGCGGACATTAGCGGAGATGTTATAAATGCCAGTGTTTCCTACCTGCTTCTAAGTATCTTCTTGCACATTTTTATTGAGGTTGACCACTTTCAGTCTGTAATTGGACTAGTTGATCGCTGCATTTGTACTCTGTCAGCTGATTTTGAGTAATTCTAAGATTATTTACGGAGACAAACACTTGAAATAAAGACATACTTATTAGTATATAACATACTATAGAAAATGTCTTAGTTCTGCAGGTAAACGTTATCTGATATTTGCCGCAGATACTTGACTTACGAATAATATCTGGTTATAAATCATCTACAATCTTTAGCAGAGACCCAAGGTTGTGACAACCTGTGTGATAGTAGCAGAGACGTTGATGAAGAAAAAGTTTTGTCTAAATGATTCTTATGGTTTCGCGTTGTCGGCTGCTTCTTTATGCAGTTGTGATGCAGGCTTGCAGTTGTGAAAAATGACTTGGTGAAGAGTGAAATGAATTTTTATGATCGAGATTGTAGAGTGACAGAGGTTGGCTTAGTACAAAAATGTCTTAAATGTGTGGAGATGGGGGTTACAGTCCAGAAGAAAAAGGTTTAATGTCGAGTATTTGCAAAATTAAGTATTTCAGACAAAATTTGTGGGTAGTATAACAAATTATGCTTTCTCTTTATTTCAATGTCTATGCAATTCTTCAGAGAAATTTTTCTAAATTTTTTCTTGAGGTAATTTCTTGGGGTTGCCGTATAATCCCAAGTCCTGAGCACTTGCTGTTTGCCCATGACATGAAAGTGTGGTACCAAATCATGACAAAGATTACTTTCTAAAGAGCAAAGAAAGCACACATCTTTAAGTTTTCTAGCCCCACCCACCTCCCCCCATAATGTGTTGTTTTCCACTGTGTTGGTCTAACTCGTGAGGTTCAAGCGAATTACTCTGGGACCTCAGGATAAATAGACAGTATAATGGAGAATTTTCTAAATGTACAGTGAATTCTTATTGAAAAAAAACAACCGGCAGACCGGTGAATCGTGTCTTGAGGACCGAAGTCAACTGCTGAGAGTTGCAGCCCTATCTCTGCTCTCTTCCACCAACCCTTGTTAACAGTCCAGGTAACTCGCTGTGTTGGTTGGAAACATCACAAACTGCTGCTCCGATTTACCTTTGCTCAGGACACCTACCACAGCATTTTTTTTTCAGTAAAATTTGTCAGTTAATTTATTGACCAATCAAAATTTACCATATTTCTTAGAATTTTCACTTATTTTTCAGACCCACAAGTTAATAATTTTTTCTCACAAATACATATCTTACTTAAACGAAGCATGTATGCAATTTTTTTCCCCATGCATCTTTTCGTTATCTTCTTATTCACATATTTGTGAAAAAGTTAAGTGGACTTTTCAGTGTATTTTTTATATTTTATTTTTCATGCTATAGATTTCTTTAAATAAATGTTCTTATAATATTTGTTGATCCACTCTTGTTCTGCTATTTGTATCAAATAGCCGTAACTTTTATTTAACCCCCAACAAGAAGCTTCTCTTGTCAATAACCCAACTGAAATTGAGTTTGCAAAGCACTAGTTAACAGCATTCGATATTCACAAACTCAGAAGGAGAATGAAGTAACTGCAGGAAAAAAATTAATTTGGTAGCCCCAAGGATATGCAGACCCGCGTGCATAAGTGATGGTGATTTGCAGTTAGGAAATCATATAATCCAACCAGAGTGTTGATAAAATTCTAATTGCAACTTCTTAAATACAGTTCACCCCCTGGCCACGTCCCACTTTAATCAGATTGTGACGTTTTTTTACATCAACTCAATAAAATAAAAAAAAAATTGATAAGACAACTTGGAGCAGCATCTGCCATCAGCTTGAAACACACATGTGTTGGAAAAACCATTCAACTAGTTAAGAGAAAAGTATTGTGTGTTTAAGAACAGTGCATTAAAAGACACCTAGCATTGCATAAAGAAAGTTGAGCATTTGGATTGGCAGATGCAGCTGCCAGATCACAAATGCTAGACAAGAACTATCCAGTTTGTTATTAAATTTAAACTTAAACTCTTTTGGACAAATGCCAGCTTCATCTACTGCTACTGCTGCACCAAGGAACTGATTTCCTTCTACATGGGAGGAAATGGTACCATAAAAAGAGCAGTTCTAATTTTAGAAATAGAACAGTCTGCCAGTGAGTCGCGTTTAGTCCAAGCACAAGTACTAGCGTATAATGGATTCAAAGCAGGATTTTTTTCTGAGAAATAACTCAATCAGACTCAAAAATGTTAGTTGAACATTTTGATAGTAATAAATGGTCATAATTAATGCATATTTAATATTTTAATCAACAAAAGTAATAATTACTGAATGGAATGGCATTATTTAATTTTAAATTAAACTGTTAAATTTAGCTGCCTCACAGGCTTGCAATGCACTAAATCAGTGGAGCATGTTGCCTGCCGCACATTTTGGCTCCTATTTTTGCGTTGTTGTTCGGTTGGCATTCCCGAACCTGCCCCTTCGCATTGTCGAGTTGAACCTACCGACTAGGTTAGTCACTCAGCACGTTCCTTTCACACTCAGTCACACCGCTATAGAGGGGGATATTGTCCTCTTAGCGAATGTGACAACTAGACCAGTGACTCATTCAAACAGAGTCGATCAGAAATAACTCTAGCTGAGAGGCTGCTGAGAAGGAAGGGGTAATTTATTCTGTTGTGGTGGTGACTGTTTATTTGAATCGTAGGCCTTGCGGGCCATGATTTGATCAGACAGCATGGCTACCTAACTGTTAGCATGCTCAGTATTGAGATATGAGCCAAGCACATCGCACGCATGAGTAAGTAGTCTAATAAAGGGGGATTTTATTGCGGCAAATTAATTATGCGATGAGACAATTTTTTGTTTTGATTATCAAGTGCAAGCATATCCCTGGTCACAAGTTTTACTACTTAATTTTTTGTCTTTCAATTGCAATGTGTTTGTGTTTACTCTCAGTTCAGTGTTTGTTGGTTTAAGAACTTTCTATCGGTTCTGGCTTCGGATTGAGTACGTAGGATTAAAACTTTTGTGTTTCTTGGCAGGCTTGGAGCAACCAATACTGTTTCTAGTGACTGATTTGCCTTCCTGCTGTTGGCTCTAGCCAACACGTCAGATCAAGGATTGTTGGGTCTGAGACGGGTGTTTGTATTTCACCAGGATTCCTAACAATAATGAAGTCGAACAACAGCTTCCTCTTAACGTTGCCAGGGTCTTGTCATTTAAGTCAAATTAGATTTTAGCATCCTGATGCCTTGTGGTTCTTTTTTTTTTTTTTTACTTCCATTTCTTATTTTCCAACATAATTATAAACAGAAAAATTAAAATGTAAAAAATATATATAAATTCTTGAATAGTCCATTCCAACAAATGAAATTTTATAGCCAAGCATTTAACATTTTATCACTGAGCAACCTAATTTCCACACTATAGGATAAATACATTTAATTTTGTCGTTGGTGCCATACTTGCCAAACTTTTCTTATCCTTGTTGATGCCACATTTAACATTGTTGAAATTTCAGCCAAGTGTTGTGTTTGTAAGGTTAAAAATAATGCTTAGAGACGGCTGGTTTTACCTTTCAAACAACTTACCTTTTAAAATCAATTTGATAAGTGCTCTTCACCCATTTATGATCTGTGGCCCATTGTTACTTGCTAGTGCATCTTGCTTTGAAAGAAATCCTTTGCTCTAAGTCCTAAAGCAAACTATGTAACCATCAAAATTACTTAGCATAATTTATGGTGCTTTTGCTTGATTATTGGGGTTTAATAATTCACTGTTTTGACAACTGTCCCTGCGGCACTGGTCTAATGGTGTCATTGAATGAGCGGATGATTATGAGGATGATAATGAACCTAACCTAGCTTAGAAGGGAGAAGGGGAACCCGGTGCCTTACTCCTGCCGAAGAGCACCAAAGGGACCACCGGCTTAAAGTCCCCTCCGAAGGACGGTATAACGCAAACAGTAGGATTCCTCCACAAGTTGCTATATTAACTTATCCCTCCAACCTGCCTCCCAAACAGAACTGGGCTCGTGTATGGTGGTCACCCAAACAATACCAGACTCTGCGCAGTATTGCTTAATTTCGGTGATCTCACGAGAACCGGCGTTTCCAACACACCAGACCGTTCGGTTATGCTGCTTTTAATCAAACACTCAACTTGTATAATGCATTTTTTAAATTTTTTTATCAATTATCTGATTCTTTACACAATAAATAAATGGCCCATTTAATTTGACCACTATTTAGAAATAGCCTTTTATTATTTGCCCAAGGGCTAGTAAAAACATTCTAGTGGAAATTACCAAAAAACCACACTTGATGCAGGAACCAATAGATATTCATTATTTTGTGTCAATTGGAGTGCAGCCAAGGTCTGTGATAGCTATTCTTCCTGTGTTGTTACTAAACAGTATGGCACTAGCTAGCCAGCTGAAGTATGATGAAAACGCATGTCGGTTCTCCCAGGTTTGCCTGACTCAGATGAGTATTTCTGTCACTTTATAACACTCTTAACCTCATATCCTGTGATGCAGAATACTTTTTTTTACAAAATAACATTATCTTTTTTTTGCAATCTGTCTGACCTAAAAGTAAGAAAACCCACAAGAAAATATTTGAAGTAGCTGTTGCTATTTATGTACCATGGTTTTTTGCAACTGTCACTGAGTGCAGTAGTGCAGCAAATGCAGTTGTGTACAATTGTTTATTGTGGTATACATAGTGGTCCAACTGTGGTTTGAAAAGTAAGTGCATCAACATCAGTAGGTTATTGGTCATTCATGTATTTAGCGAAAAATAACAAAGTAATCAATTAGATAAAGTGTATTCTGAAACAATCACTTGAAAGGTAATGTTTATTCGTGAACAGTTATACCTATATGGATCAGAGCTCCAAGGAGCCAGCTTGATCTGCTACACTTGGTATTTTCACTGAACTGGGGTTAGACTAATTTTAGTCATTTCATGGCATGCTGACTCATACTCTCTGTACTCCAAAGCTATAGTGGAAATAACCACAGCTGTGGACCATACGTACCCCATGCATTCTTTAAGAAACCCCCACATATTTTGAGGAAACAAGATTGAAAAAAGTTGATCAGAATCAAAATTTGTAATGTATAAACATATTGTTTATTACCCCAATAAATCTATTTGGGGGTCTGGGGTTGTTACTATTTTGGTTTATTTTTAACCATAAGTAGAAGAGTTTTTTGATAATGTATTTCCACAACTATTTTGTAACAGTCATGCTAGCTGCACTCAAGATCAGCATAACATTGGTTGAATATGCAAAGAGCATGTGACTAAGGCCTTGGACACAGATGGATTGACGTAGAAACATTCACCTGGAGTCACCCCAGCCCAGATGCATGCTAGAGAATCCTCTTTTTCTCTGTGAGAAATGTGCTAGAGATTTTCGTTGCTCTGGTGTGCTGCCTTGGTTTGCTTGTTATCCAGTTTTAGCCTGTGACTCAGACGATCCCAATATAACGTAGTGGTTTTGTGACTACTCAGTTCAGTGGCTTCCGTGGCCAAAGCGACATGTGTGACTGTGACACCGTTCATTGCAGCTGGATGATAGTCAGTAAGTTTATACATGTCTACAGTATATGTTTAAAATGTGAAGGAATTAATTCCAAGTCTTGATTGAAATTATAATAAACACACTGTGTCTTCTTTATTTGAAAGCAAGTTAGTTTTGAGAGACAAAAGCTTTTAAGTATCAAGAAAATTCTTCAAAGCAGTTTTGTATGTTTAGATTTACTGCTTGTTTTTGGACTTAATTTATACGATTTATGATGCACATTTATATCAATGGGTAGTATGATATTCCACACTGATAAAGACACACATCTGTTTTAGACTAGACATGCTATTTTTTTGATTTAGGCAATTAATCAGTTGCAGTTATCAAATTATTGGGCACTAAATACTAGAATTTTACGTTGTTCCTGGTTCTTAATTGGTATTTTGTTTTGTCGTACTATGACATTCATACAATTTAAAAGGAAGATATGACACGTAAATATCAATCATTGTCACTTAATAATCATCACTTCGTTCCAACTTACTGTAAGCGTAAAAAAATGCAACACAGATGTTTTTTTAAATATCCATCTGGGTCATTCAATGTCAAATCAGCTGACCAAAAAACCGTCACCTCTCAGTATTCGACCAAAGTTGGTACGATGGTGACCACATTATTTCTATTGCTAAAATATTTTTTCGTTTGTCTCTGAGTCAAATGGTTCGCCCGGTACGGCCCGGAAACGGAGGGACGGCACTGAATTTTGGGGTTCACGCGCCGCTTTACTTTCTCGAATTACGTCGGCTGTAGTAAAGATAGATTAATGAAAAAAAAACTACTTAAAAATTATTGCATTTTTTTTCATTTTGTTTCGTTTATTAAAAAATTAAATGCTCCCTTTCCCTTTCCAATTTTTATTTTTCTTCCCCTATTATCTTTCAAAGTGATATTTTTATTTTCTTGAAAAAAATCTATTTAATAGCTATACGTATAATCTCCATTTTCTGAAAGCTTCAGAGTGGGACAGCGAGAGAATTTTGAGATAAAAATTAAAAAGTATCGCCGTGTGTAAAAAAATCGCATGTGTTTACGAGTATATTGGTTAGTCCACACAAAATCAACACGGCACTAAACCTGAACGACATTTATGTGAAATAATAGTATGGTTACGCATAAAGTAAGCTAAGGACAGAATAATACAAATGTTTTCAAAATGTTGTCCCGCACCGTCCATGCCCGGAACTCCAAGTCCAAACTCGAAGTCCAAACTTAAGCACTTTTTAGTGTTTTGATACGCCCCTTCCGTCACGTTTGGGCTTCTAGCTCACGACTCGTCAGAGATAACAAAAAAATAAATAACAAATAGAATACTGAGAAAATTTCAGTGAAAACTGTGATAAAAAAAAGAAAATATAAAAACTACCCTTAATGTACAAACATCCCCTAAATTGAAAGAAAATCAATTTACCCTGCTTTAAACTTAACGAAAATTCAACGAGACATCACCAAAGAACTAATTAAACTAATCTGCAAGTTTCGTGATGGAGTTCGCGAAAGTTTTTGAGATATTTATTTTTCTCGATTTCGGAATCGAATAGGATTTCGGACTCTTAAAAACTGGCGCGTTTTTTCTTTCAATTTAGGGGATGTTTGTACATTAAGGGTAGTTTATATAATTTTACGAATTTTTTTCTACTACCTCCCTGAAATTTTCTCAGCTTTCTATTGGTTATTTTATTTTTTTGTTATCTCGAACGAGTTGTGAGCTAGAATCCCTAACGTGGCGGGAGCGTATCAAAACACTGAAAAGTGCTAAAGTTTGGACTGCTACTGCGCATGAACGGTGCGGGACAATATTTTGAAAACATTTGTGTTAATCTGTTAAAAGCTTCTTTATGCGTTAGCATACTTTTATATCACTTAAAACTTGGTCAGGTTTAGGGCTGTGTTGATTTTGTGTGGAATAACCCATATACTCATTAACTTTTATCTCAAAATTCCCTCACTGTCCCACTCTGAAACTTTCGGGAAATGGAGTTTTTTTTTCAAGCAAATAAAAATACTGCTGTGAAAAATAATAGGGGTAGAAAAAATAAAAAGGGGGAATGGGAGGATTTTTAATTTGTTTAAGAAACAAAATTTATATTTTATGAAAAAAAAATTCAATTTATTTCTAATACGTTTTTTTTTCATTAATCTATCTTAACTACGATGCAATTTGAGAAAGAAAAGCGGCGCAAGCACTCCAAAATTCAGTGCCGTCCCGCTGTTTCCGGGCCGTACCGGTCAATCCATTTAACTCAGAGGCAAACAAAAAAATATGTCAGCAATAGAAATAATGTGGTCACCATCATACCAAGTTTGGTCAAATACTGAGAGGTGACGGTCAATTTTCCAAAAAAATGTGTTGAATTGACATGTAATGACCCGTGTGTGTGTGTAGGGGTTAATTTATTATTTATTCGGTTATTAGAAGTAATTAACAATAAAAAAGTATTTACTAGATAATAATAACCTAACCTGAAGAATGAGGCAAGATCTAAGGATCACTTAACAATGCTATTGTGGTTCTTGTACTTCTACCTCTAAGCTACTACTTCCTAAGAAAATGCTGGGATTATTTCTGGCATTCCAAGAACAAGTCCAGGGACTTCTCTGATATAATCAGGTTGTGGTACACCTCTGGCAGTTGGCACATTTCAACAAACGGACCACAGCTCTGGTCAGCTGCAGGTGTAGGAAGTGAAAATGTGTGGCTTTAAATACGTTTGAAAAATGCATTACAATATTTTCATATCAAAGCCCCTGTTTGACACTTGTGCATTGGTATTTTTTAAACAAAATAGTGTCCAGTTTTTTGGTGCTTGGATAGCGCAACAGTAAGAGCTGCTGCTCCCTCCTTCAGCCAACTGGCTTCTGGTGATTAAACAATAAACAGGCGCTAAAATCGCTACTTCTTCACGAGTTAGATAAAAGACAAACAAACAATGAGATTCTCTTTTATAGGAAAGCCCCATAGCAGGTATATTCACAGATGGGTCTTGGTTGTAAAGATGAAGTGAAATAAATAATTTACATCAATAATGTATGTTCCCTACATTCAGGGGTTGATTTTAATTTTTGAGGTCAGCCCAGAAGCAAAGATGTCACATGTGAAATGCCTTTCTTGCCTTGCCCAATCCACATTGAAATGGAAGTGTCCGTGAGATAACCACAACAAACACTAAATTAGTAATGCGAAAATTTAATGTTGCAGCTAAAATATTACTGTAATATTTCATACCAATCTTGTTTGCTTTGAGCGATCTTGTACATTATCTTACAAATAGCCAAGATTCTGAAGTGTTGTAAAACTGAACAGCAACAACAACAATTTGAAGGCAATTTATTAGTCTGTCTCTTGATTTAAAAAAGCTCCTGGACCTTGGTGCAGTTGCTCCCGATACACTGAAACTTTTTTACTCATTCTGAAATAAACATCCCAACAAATTGAACATAAGTGAACAAAGTAATCTCTATAAATATTACATTCCAAACAACTGGTTTATAGATTATGCAAGGGTTTTCCTTTTCGGCAATCAACTTCTCCCCAAACAACTGAAAATCCCTCTAAATTCTCTTAGTAAAGAAAAATATTAAGGATCTATACTCACTTTTCCATTCAATTGGACTTAACTCACAATCTCTACAAATCCATTTTCTGTGAAAAACTTTTAAAACTTTTTCGTTATTAGGTTGGCATCTTCGTGGCCTGCATAGTTAAAAACCGTTGCCAGTCATTCGACTCGTGACTTTTATTTATAATTTATTGAAAAGAGTATGGATTTTTAAACATCAAATTAAACATAAGACAAGCTCTTTAACTATGCATATGTTTGTAACTATAACCAACGTAAATGCTCGGAGTAAAAAGAAGCAATTAACAAGTGCTTGTTGTCGCTATTGTTACAGGCAGCAGCAGTGGGCGTGAAGACCTGGACAATGTGTACCTCATGCTCGACCCTCAGCTGCACCCCATCACGCCAGACACGACGTGCCAGCAGTCGGTGCAGATCTTCGAGGAGCACAAGATGCTGGCGCAGGAGTACCTCAAGGTGCAGACGCAGATTGCATACCTTTCGCGGACCATGGATCAGCTGGCCGAGCGACTCAGCGAGGCCGAGGGCATAAGCCAGCTGGGCCAGGAAGATTCCGAGCGACACAATGAAGAGCTAAGGAAGCTTGAGAATGAAAAGGTAGCAACAATTATACATCTGTATTTTTTTCTTCAGATTTATATAATTACGAACAGGGTGAATCAGTTTTAGTCTCCAACTGAAGAGAAAATCTATGAGATGACAGACAAATCCAAAATTTTATTAACTCTGTGCGAAACTTTCGTATTCAGCCCTAGAACTTGGCAGGAGTGTTTAAAGAATAGTTGAATTTGGGAATGAACAAACCTAATTAGGGCTAAAACTACTTGGGTCACTTGCATAAAGTTTTGAGTATAAGCTGTGTGGAATCTCATTGCTGTTTAAGTTATTTCAAAGGCAGGCTTTACTAAGAGATCATTTTTTTTTATTACGCTACTACCCTCCCAAAAATTGATACCCAAACGGGTACTCGAACTTCGATCTACACCTAATGTGGGTGTTGCTCTAACCCATTGAGCTACTGGACACATAATTTTTAGAGGATTTTAGTGCATTTGATGAGAAGTATGGATCTCCAAGGATCTCCAATGTTTGAGAGGGTAGTAGCGTTTCTAATAATAAAAAAACCGCGTGCATTGCAAGCGAGTGTAATTTAAATCAGATTTCACATAATAAAAATTGTCATATTTCTTATTTTATGGAATGGCTTGGAGTGATGCAGTGATGGGTATATTATCCTAAAAATTGCAATTCTAGGCACATTAACTATAATAAGTCTTAAACAAAACATAAAAGTAAACTAGGGAAACTAGGGCAAATGCAATAGCTCCACAGCTTTTTCCCTGCAGAAAAATAAAATTAAAACCGTGTTAAAGTAAAGATCACGACAAATAAACAACAAAACTCTTTTAATGAAAGTTTAGGGAATGAAAACAGATAAAACTTTTCAAAATTGTGGATTGGATTTTTTTTCTCTTGTTCACATTGAACAAGAGCCAGATTTTTTTTCTCAAAGTGCCCCTGGTCGCCTCATTATATATATTTTTTATGCTATTTTATTATTTTATTTTATTTTACTTGCTATAGAAACAATTCATCATCAATTTCAAACGATCAATGTGTCTGCCTTTGTATCTCTGATTAAAGTTTGTGAACATTTTTGTTCGTCTTGATTGGCTAGGAAACCTGTCGACCGATTATATTGAACAGTGTAAGGGTTCCATGAAGAGAACCCAAAAAGATATCTAGACAATGTTATCATGATCAGAGCTGTTACTTGGCCTAAACACACCAAAAAATACATCCACAGTGGCTTGAACACAGTGGCAGTGAAATTGAAAATTTAGCTTGGCATGCTACGCTCATCAAAACTGCATTGTAATGAATACCATCTTTTCTGCTGTCACTGATAAAAACCCAATTCTGGACACACGTTAGTTTTTCAGAATATTTTTTGGCACCATTTCTTGGTCCTCTTCTGCTCACAATACATTGGGATGGAGCAACATGAACAGGCATTTTGGGACTGTAAAAATAATACTATTAACACTAATAATAATACAAAATACATGTAATCTGAGAGATTTACTATCCTAATGTAAGCTAACTGGCACAGATTTAGAATACACACAATTTGTCCCCAATGCCCATTCTTATTCTGAATCCTACTGACCTCTGTTTTTTGTTTCCGTCTCCAGGACAGTTTGTTGGCATTACACCGCAACTTGAAGCTTCAGCTAGAGTTGATCCGTGGCCATCGACAACAACACAGCAACAATGGGGGAGGTGACGACGGCTGGGTGGTCGTTCATCCTCCGCACTTAACGTAGCGTCAGGGGTGCAACCAGTTAGCGACCAACTAAAGACTTGCGGTGTGCTCGCTGCGTAGCTCGTGCCAACTTGTGCCCCAGGCCTAGCGTCTAGTCACGTACTATCACCAATGGGCACCACCGAATATTGATCTTATTTCTCGTTTCTTTTATATCGAACAGAATGCACTATGCTTCACTGTTGACAGAGAATTGTGTTTTCTTTTGACGTAGTGGAATTAGTCAAGTAAATTTTTTTTTTTCATTAGAGGAATCAAAACTTTTCAGTCTAAAACTTGAATATTTTTTTGATACACGTACCTTTGTTGCAAGAACATGTGGTTATTAAGTTAAGTCCTAGCCTTCAGTGATTTTATGGACATTAATTTATAAAAAAAGAGGTGCATATTAAAGACACCCTAGGGTAAACCTGTACTGTGACTCTTCTGTCATGACAGCTGAAAAATGTGTAGTCTTCATGATGAATGCAAAATACACAAAAATAAAATATTGTATAATGCTTAGTTGTAATGTATAAAGTGATATAACTAAACTTAATAATCTTTGGATTTACTGCCTCGTTAGGAAGGCATACCTGTTCAACAATCACTGGATGACAAACTTGACGATACAGATTTTCCACCAAAAATGAATGACAACTCACCTTTCATAGTCATGCATTACGAGTAAAGCTGTGAAGTAAAAAGACAAACTTACCGGAATTTTGAAGCCGGAAGTTTGAGTCGCAAAAAAAAACAATGTAAACATTTTGTCACTTGTCTTTGTCTGTAAGTCAACTTGGTACCAATACTCGGAACGTTACAGCGATTTGACCATGAACCATTCACAAGTTAAACTGTATGGAACGTCACAGTATCGTTTCGAGTACACATACCCTGAACTGATTTTTGGTTTGAGTTTTGTCAGTGAAAGCATAAAATTTACTATGGAATAATATTAATTTATGTAACAAACATGTTAAACCTTGTTTCGAACAAAATTTTGCATGCAGAAGCTGTAATTTCATTAAAATTATACCTGCTTTGTATCATAGACCATCACATTGAATGTGTATTCCATATTGATTGTATCGTACAAGTAAACGGAAGAATGTTTGAGTAAGAAAATTCAGGATGTTTTTCTTTAATAGTTTGAATTCATTTTTCATTTGGGTTGGCAAATATTTTGAATGGATTAATTTCTGCGTTAATGAACTTAAGAGTCAATATTCTGTCAAACCATGTTAATCCTCTTTTATTTTTCCATCTTTCTAGTACCTTTTTATTTTGTAGCCTTTGGGTATTTCATCTCTCATTGTTGTCAATACAATGGGTTTGTCTCTTTTAGTCGAGTCTTGTTTTGTACCCTTGCTGCTTTTTAGTTTCTCAGATTTGCCTCTACCAATCTTTGAGCTTGTTCTGCTTGGTCTTCTCAACTTGCCGGCTCTAACGTTGGAGTTGGATCTAACTAATTTTGTGCGTGCGTCCACTGCCCGTGAAAATCTAACTCTGGACTGGGATTGCATCTTTGCACCTTTACCGCTTGTTTGCTTTATAATCGAATTCATTCTTCCAAATGCAATGCTGCTATTTGCTTTTGCCACAGATACATAATTTTCATTGAAATAATCCATTCGATAAATCGCCTCTTCTAGTAGGTCATATACATCCCAGTTTTTCTCTTCGGCAGCAATATTCATTGGAGTTATGCCGTTATGTGAAGCTGCTTTTGGATTTGCACCCATGGTGAGCAGGAACCTTGTCATTTCGATGTTGTTATAGAATGCACAGCTATGCAGAGGTGTTTTATAGGTCAATGGGTTTCCGAGGTTGACACGACCGCCGTACCTAATCTGGAATAAAAGTATAAATAAAAGTTAGTTAACAATTCTTTGTTATCTTTGATGGATGAACAGTGCAAAGACTCGATTTGGCAACCCGGAAATTTTTGTTTTCTATGTTTATTTGCTTTAACTGCTAAATAGCACGACTGATTAGAATACCATTTATTGAATCTATATAACTTTAGGACACAAAAGTATGCTCTGCAAATTTCGTTAAAATCAGAGCAGGCTGGAGCGCGAACAAAAATGCGAAAGAAAAAAAACACGGGTGATTTTTTCTAGGAAAGTGAAATTGAAGATTTCGCTCGCCACGCTCATCTGTAAAGCCGTGGCTTCAGTGGTATACCATTCGTATCATTGAGACAAGCAAGGCTATCGAACGGGGGTGGTGACATAAACACAGCTAGACACCCAGCGAGTAGAATGGAAGAAGAGGACCGAGGAATGGAATGGAATGGAATAGGAAAACTATTGTGACAAATAATCGCGTTTTTGTTTACCTCTTCATTGCATTCTCTTAAATTGAAAATAAAATCAAAATGGTAAGCATGGGATCACGGTGGGGAGGGGGAATAATTTGCTCACCATCTACGTTTACATCGTTCTCTAATTCACAAATATTTTGGTTTTGCAAGGTATTGTTAATTATATTAGGTATTCGATATTAATAAATTAGCCAACCCAAATGAGACCGTATAAACCCTGTAAGGTAGGCAACCTAGGTTACGCATGTGTGTATCGCATAGCTGCAGCAATCCCGACTCGGCTAAAATCGTCTAAAACCTGACATCGAAACTGCCTTTTAGTAGCAGGCGCTCAGCCGACAAAAGAGTATCGCCCAAACACGCTGCATCGCAGTGTACGTGACGTCACACACCACGTGCTCGATCGATCCCTCCCTCATGTATCAATCGACTGAAGCTCGGTTTCCATTGGCTGACCGGTTTTTAACGGCCATCGAAGTGATAAGAGCAATGGCGGACCCATCGATATAAACGAATAAGTTGATTCGATGACACTTTTGATTTCTCGTACTCAGCGATGGCATTTGGTTTGATACCGTAGAGAAAAAGGATTTACTTATCTATAATGAGAATTCTAGACCAAAACTACTTTGATTTTCGACTGTCGTCGGTCTCAAAATTAAATTACGTAGTTGTGTTCGGGTCTAGCGGTTTAGTTCCGGCTTTGCGAAGCAAGAACGCTCTTGGTTGGGAACACTGCTACTCTTATTTTATGTAAATGACCTTTCTGAAAGTCCCCGAAGAAAAACTGATCTTATTTGCAGATAATACCACTGCTATTTTAACGGAAGATAAGCTAGACGATCTCGACAAGGGTATTAAAAATCGAATAAGCAAGCTCCACGATTGGTTCTTAATGTATTTTATTATTTACTGATATTATGATATTTTACTTTGTTGACGAACTTGAGTTGATTATTATTGATAATTATTTATTGACATTCTTTTGACTCCCTACGCATCGCTCATCAACAAGTCAGTTAGCTTTTACCTGCGTTGTGCCAATGATTTCATCTCTTTTTGCTAGAAGTGTTAATAATTAACCTTATTTAAAACCATGATTTCGCGATCGACTATTTTCATGTAGGTACCAGACTATGTGGGAAATTGGCTGGAAATGGTTTAAATATTGTAGATTGTTTGTGAGTTCGACTAAACGCGACATTATTAATTATTAAGAATTTAATAATTATTTAATACATTTAATTCTCAATTCAAAATTTCGAATTAATTTTAACAAAGACTGGCTAGCTCAAACGGGGCCAAACAACTAAATAAAAATACAGACTTACTTTCTATCAGTTGTCTCTTGGCATATGTTCTAATTTTCGCAATATTTTGTGAAGATTTGACACATATTTAATAATTTTTGCACTCGAAGAAAGATTTTAGAAATATTTGACATAAATCGTTCGATATTTTCCTTCATTTGCATGTGTTTGTTCTGATTTTTGATTGATTATTTGACATGATATTATCATATCATATATTTTTATCATTATCATTATCATTATCATTATTATTATAACATTATATTTTATTATAGGACGTAGGTTATGAGTCAACTCACAGCTCTGTGACTTAATAAAAACATTGGTCAACAGGTATTTTGCTTGAAAATTGCCAGTTTTATATTCCTTGATATTCTTTGTAGGGTGTAATACAGTTTTATATCTAAACATGTGTTTTGTTTTGTTTATAGAATTGCTTTTGAGTTCATTTTTATATCGCTGAAATTGTTTCTTGTATTGTGTGAGTGCGTGTTTCTGATGCCTCGTCAGTATGATTGTTGTCTATGGCGAATAAAAAGCAACATTAGCAACGTAAGAAGTCCGAATCTTTCAAATAGTTCAGTCGTACTCTTACATGAACATTTTATACCAGTTTGTTATATGGCATAGTGTTATGGGGCCACTCTGTACAAATAAGTAAACTACTTGTTTTACAAAAAAGGGCATTGAAATACTTAGCCAATGCTACCTATGACCCTACAGATCCTGGTGTATATTACAAAGACTCAACTATACCGCTCTTCAAAAAATTTGACATATTGCCATTACCCTGTTTGTATGTATATTGTATAGTTTTATATGTAATTAATAATAAGAATATGACAAAAGAGAGTGAATGTAATCATGCATATGAAGTGCGTTGTAAAAAGAAACTATTCGATCTAATGAACGATCGATTTGTTAAAGGGCCTTTCGCAAATGGTGTCAAAATATTTAATAAATTACCATATGAGGTCAAGAGTAAACGAAGAGAAAAAGACTTCAGCAAGTTATTACGTACATTTTTAATGGGCCATTGTTTTTACTCACTGAATGAATTTTATAAATGTGACTAATGTAACCATACACTATTTATACTAGAATGACGTTCTAATGTTGAAAAACCAATTTGGAATAAAAAGAATTATTATTATTATTATTATTATTATTATTATTATTATTATTATTATTATTATTATTACATGTGACAGATGTCGGCTCGTAGCTTGCCTTCGCCATGCATTAAAGTGTTTTTATTTCTAGAGTGAATTGGTGGGCAGCACTCTTTGATCTTCCCCACAGAATGATTCCGTGTTGTATTCTGGATTGTATTTCAGCAACTTGTAATTCAGCACCACTTGCCGTCAAGACTAACAGATTCAACCGGGTCTAGTATGGAGAGTAAAACGCGCGGTTGTTTTCAATTCGGCAGCTTGGATCATTAAGCAAGTATGTACACGGTAGTTACCGACTGATCACTGATTTACCGACCTTTCATTAATTGCTCAATCACTACTCGATGTCTCAACAGAATTCTCTGGGGTAACGCAATGCACTTAACACGAGTTCCCATTCAGCCATACTTAGTTAAGGACTAGACCCTGGGTGTCGCATGTTGAGTAACCGGAGTTTGATCGGCGCTCCTTGTCGATTGAACTCTGAAGGGTTCGCATTTTCGCGTTAGATCGTGGCAACCATTTTTGGGAGGCTGAGTGCGATCAACAGCTCTGTTGTTGTGGATGGCCGGGTCTTAGCCTACGGGCGAATCCTTGTCTCTCTAATACCTTGGGATGTGGTGAGGGTGGTGACTTGGTATATGGTGACATTCGTGTGTTTAATGTTATCTGTGTGTTATGTGAAAATGTATTATATTTGTTTATGTATGTTTGTATTGTGTAAATACTTTGTTATTATTAATTTGTTTTATAACCTGTAATGTTCATGTCATTTATGTTTTGTACTAAAATAGTTTCACGTTACTGCACTAGCTTTTAAATGTTCTTAAAAGCAAGTGCTTCGTAACGCAAGTTATGTTGCGTTGGAGATTAATGTAGATTATTTTGTACTTAATGTTTGATCACATTCTTACTGTAAAAATGTTGCCATGTTGTAATAGATTATGTTTGTTTCTGCAATGTTTGCTGCAATTCAATGCATGTTTGTTTCGGTAAAATCGGTTCATTGCATATTTGTTGAAATTTTTACAAACCGTAGTCATGGAATTGTCTAGAAACTACGAAAAGGTTTAATAAAATCCCAAAATGTTTCGTTGTCATGGAAAATATATCTGCAAATTGCTACAACAATGTATCTGTACTCCATAACCTCCTAAACGCTAATTTTCGAAAATTTAAAAACTGTTTAACCGATTTTGCTGAAAATCACAATCGGTCTAAGTTGAGAACACAAAAATGTGCCCTGCAAATTTGGTCCAAATCGGTGCTGACGTTTGGACGCTAGAGCGCAATACGCACATAGAGCGCACACACATACACACAAAAAATAAAACAAACACGCACAAGTGATTTTTTCTGGGTAAATGAAATTATAAATTTCACTCCGCTCGCTTCGCTCATCAACTATTGTTGTTGTACCACCAAAAGTATTGTATATTTTTCTACCAACCTTAGCTAATATGAAAACTCATCACAATAAAGCTATTTTAAAATTTTTAAGATGGTTCTTGGTTTCGTTTACTTTTTATTTAGAATATTCTGGAAAAATTTTGTGCATTTTTGCTGTTTCTAGGATTGTAGGATTACTAGTATAATATAATTATAGTTATGGTTCCAAAGTGATCACGTACTATAGCTACGCTTATCTACCGCGCAACACAAATTGCATTCGCAAAGCCCTAGTTTCTACATTAAAAAAATGTCTTAACAACATGGATCAAAGTGAGTATGTTTATTCAAAACCAAAATGTGCATCACTGTCGGGTTTTGAACTCTGACCCTCTGCTCTTGAAGCGAAGATTTAGCCGCCTGGCCACTGTGCAATAGCTGTTTACTCCGGTTTATTTTGTGCCTATAAATTGGTATGTGACAATGCCAGCCTGCGATACCTGAGCGAGTAGTATCCGGTTACCGATCGATGTCCAATTTTAATTGATCAAGTTCGTTTGATACCCAACAGATTGCGCTAACGATAACTCAACTAATTTCGCAGTCTCAACTCGACTGCGGGTTCGGTGATACTTGTTATGTCACCTGAGGACGAGTGATCCTCTCGAAACATTGGCTGGCTCACCACCAGTCGGGCCCTGTCGTCTTGATCTGTTAAGTCGGATCTTGGCAAATAGAGGGAGTTTCTTTTTTGGAATGGCCGACAGCTACTTGTCCGTCTCGCTGGAGGCAAGGGCAAGGGCAAGGTCTAACGCACGCATGCGTCGTATGTGAATTGCTTGCGATTCAAACCGTGAGCCTAAGCATGATGCACTGTATTATGAACAGACCCCCGCGGGCGTGTCGCTGCCATCTTCATCACCTGTACTGAAATTTACTAAATTAAACTAAAAAATAAATTTACTTTTTTATGGAATGTCCTTGGATGGCATTGCGACGCCGACGACGACGCCACCTGGTAGCCAGGCTGGAACTAACCCATCCTGGACAAAATTTTTTTCCTGATCTGGAGAATGCATACTGATTTAAAAAAAAAAAAACTGGCGAGGACGCGGATCGAACGCAAGACCTTATGGTCATGATTCCATCACTCTGTCCGCAGGACTACTCAAGTCGCTCTGAAAGTATGTTGTTTTTTGGGAATGATAAACTGTTGAACCGTGAAAACAGCGGCAAAAAAATCCGAACAAATCTCAACCTTTACATCGATGATTTTCAATCAAAAAATATTTTGATCAGTATAATATTATTAGCTTCAATGTCGACCATCATCGAAAATCATAAAGATTATTTTCAGAGTCTTGTTCAGGTTACTCATCCATGCGCCATGGATTCAACACAACCATGCGTCCAAATAAAGCACGGAATTTGCAACGGACTTCGAACCAGTCGCATTAGTCGACTCATCTGAGCCGCACTACACACGTGATTCGAATATTGCCGCCTCCGCCCGCGGCGAAGCACATTACTGCGCTTCATCACACAGGCCAGGCCCGCATGGAGAGAAACGCCGCCGGGCCTCCATGACATCACATTGGAATATTGGATCGGGTTGTAGTGCTTTAGTTTGATATTTTTGTTGCAATCAGCGCTACCTGTTGGCAGAATCTGTTATTTACTCTGGACAGCATCTTAGTTCAATCATTCTATACCAGAGAGACTCGAGCTTGGCGCAGCCAAAACTTTACCTGGCCGGGAATCTAACGCGAGGCATCTACTTTCTAAGCAAGCACGTTAACCACAGAGCCACAGTAGAACTATATGATACCTATACTATATAACTACATGATGTCAATAGATGCAGAATTACATAAGGAGGCTAATGCAATCGATCTGTTTTCTGCTTTGCAACCGAATAGTAATGATGGATTCAGGTTAACTAGGGCTTCGCGAACGCAATTTTGCGTTGCGTGGTACATGAGCGTAGCGATAGTTGTAGACGGTAAAAACAAAATAATTACATCTTAAGTTCAAACTGCACTACACAGAGACAAAACAGAAGGCCGTGCCGTAGTCACGTGTTCTCTGTAGAACCCTAATTCACGGTTGTCCAGCAGATGGTTGGATTCGTTTATCCTAGAAACAGCAAAAATGCAAAACATTTTGCCTTTGGATTCCAAATAAAAAGTAAACTAAACCAAGAACGGTCTTAAAAACTGTAACATATCTTTATTTTGATGTGTTTTGCATGAAAAGATTGGTACTAAAATATAAAATCCCTTTGGCGGTACAACCCATCAAAGTTTACCCAAAATCTGAAATTTTTTGTAAATTTTCAATAGTTTAAAAACTATTCTTCCGATTTGCTGCAAAATCAAACTCGGTCTAGGTTGAGAAATGTGCCCTGCAAATTTGGTCCAAATTGGTGCAGGCGTTTTGACGCTAGAGCGTGAACAAACACGCACACAAAAAAATAAAGTGAAAAAATAAAATAAATAAATACAACATATTGTGTATCCATATTATATTGTACGTTGCTTGTACATTATCTGTACAAATTACAATTGCAATTACAATCACAATTACAATTACAATTTGAGCACTCTTCCGAAAACCTGAACAAAAATAAGTTATGTTCATGCTTTTTATTATTATGAACACTATAACCGTCTCAAAAATGTATGCCCAAACGGGGACTCGAGACGGTTATAGTGACTTGAGACTGTTGAGGAGGTTATAATGTGCATAGTAATAAAATACCCCGCGCATTGGAAGCGTTTGCAATTTAAATAAGAGTTTATCTAAATACAACGCATCCAACGTCAAATTGGAGTTATTCGAGTTTGACAGGTTGTGACGTGATATAGCGCCACTAGAATCAGAGTAACTGTGAGTATTCACAGCCTCCTGGTTCTACTCCTTGGAGAACTGTCATTCTCATCAAATACACTAGAATTGTCTCAAGAAGCCAGTGTCCAAGTAGCTCAATGGGTTAGAGCAACACCCGCGATAGGTGGAGATCGGGACTCGAGTCCCCGTTTGGACATCAATTTTTGAGACCGCGCATTTCAAGCGTTTGCAATTTAAATAAGTTTTCAACTAAATGTTTATGCCACTTACCAGCATGTGAACAACCTCATTTTGAATGTCGGGGTCCAGGTCGAAAATGCAGTTTTCGATAATGGCATTACCTCGTGGACCTCGTAAATTAGGAAGGGCACCGTTGCGAAGTAGGAATCGAGATTGATCCGGATCGTTCACCTCGATCATCGCAATATACAACGGCATATTCCCAAAATCATCTGGCTGGTTCACCTAATAAAACAAAGAAGCTCAGAATTGTATAGAATCACTTATCACTTAACAGGAGATTACAGAAAAAGATGCAATTTGTCAGCAATTTTGAATTTTAAATGTGTAATTTTGTTGTGTGGGTAATGGGTTGGAGCAACACCCGCGATAGGTGGAGATCGGGGTTCGAGTTCCCGTTTGGGCATCAATTTTTGAGACGGTTTTAGTGTTGATAGTAATATAAGTAGTTGTTCGTTACTTAGCATTCAAAACCCAATTGAAATATTTTTTGTCAAAACTAGTGCTAAGGAAAGTTAAAGTATGGGTAAGTATTATATGAGTCTAAACACCATAATAAGGAAAACCATTGACCTATCCCTATTCTATGCAACTAGTTTGTACTTTCGGTTATAAGATAAAGGTGATTGACAGTCCTTGTGATCACTTGTGTACTGGGCAGACTATTATGATTGCTCACGTCAGCGCCATGTCTCACGAGAAGCGTTGTCATCGGCAAATTGCAAGCCCTGATCGAATTGAGCAGCGGCGTTTTTCCGAACGTATCACCGATGTTGGGGTCGGCATGATGACGAAGCAGCATTTTCGTGGCCTAAAAACCGTTTGGAAGAGATGCTAGAGGAAATAAGAGGAAAATATTCTGAATTTAAACAGAGTCCTGATTTATTCTGAGTAGGAAAATAACGTAAAAAATGTTTTCTAATCTGATGAGCTTAACTGGGGAACCCAGTCCATGATTTAAGTGTTAGTTGCAAGGTGTACTTGCACTTAGGAATCCGTACGTAGCCGCAGCCCAAATAGGTGTGCGGCCAAATGTGCCAATTGCGTTTGGCTTGATACCCGGTTGGGTGACTAGAAAGTGAACCATTCTCCGTTGACCGGCTTCAGCGGCGACGAAAAGCGGGGTGACACCATCATCTTTGTGACAGTTGATGTCCGCACCATTCAGGACACAGGTGTAAGCCGCGTCTACGTTGCCTGCTCTGGCGGCCACCATGAGTGCCACTTCAATTGGCAACAGTACCCTTGGCTCTATAATGTCCTCTTGAGTGTAATACACGGTTTTCCGACGTCTTGCACCAGTGTCACTTTTAGTTTTTGCAGGTTGCATATTTTTAGTATATGGTAATACAAATCAGGTCGGATTTTTTTTTTTTACTTGTTGCTGGGCAATTTTAGTTGATTATTAGGGGCACAGCTCCTGCGCACATCGAACGCCATGGTGCTTCTCCCCTAGACCCCCAAGTGTATTGGGTGGGGAGTCACACCTCCTGAAATCAGTATTGTAAATGTACAATTAAATTTAGACAGTTAAGTTGACTGTGATTATTTGGGTGTAAAACGGGTAGGAAAAGTGTACTTTATACTTTTGAAACATTAAAAATGAACCACACAGTTTTTTGATGGGTCATCTTGAAAACCATGCAGCTACACAATCCACGATGCAAACAGAAATAAAATATCTTTTGAGGGTCGACATCATACCAATCGCAAAAGCTGGCTTGCACACTGCAAGGCAACCAATAAACTGCAACCATGCTCAAAGCAACCAGTAAATTAGCTTAGATTTAAATACAAAGATCAGTTCTAACGTGTGATGAAAACTCACTCGGTTATTTTTCTTCAGTAAACTTGACCTTTATTCCTTTTTCCTGGCGCCTGACCGCTAGATACACCCGCTGCACATGTCTGTACGATGGCGGCCTACCCATCGGCACACAGAAATACGATATTAAATCGAGAGACGATTTTGTTTTATTTGGGCCAAAATTATATTGATTCATTTGGGAGTATAATCAACGTAAAGTTAAAAAAAAAAAGTGGTAAACACAAATAAAAAAATCATTAGGAATGAATTTTGATTCATAATTTTATATTCGTTGAACGGCAAAAAATATTACCATGAAATCCCAGGTTCCAAAATACATTGAATAGCAGCCATAGTTTGAATCAAGTACTATGCATTTTTCGTTGACGCTGGCAAGTATATAATAATATATTTGCAACAAAAGGACAGTGCTGTAACATGGACTTGTTGTGACAGGTTCCTCATTTGAATCAGGATGAACCTGTTTAATCCTGATCGCGTTACACAGAATTGACTCCCGCGTGTGTATCACAGATTTCAGAGCAGCTAAGAAGAGAGAATGTCATGTGATATTATGGTGAAAGAAAATGAAGGACGAGGCATGGAACCGTTTTTTTTTAACAAACCAGAAAATTATAGCGGTAGCATTACAAACAATATGGTAGGGTGTGAAATAGTGGCCGGGTCACTAATCAAAACGTACAAAAAATTGCACATTTGATAATCTCGTTATTTCTATTTTTAATGAGTGAATCATAACTTAGATTTCTGTCATAATTAGCCAACGAAGGCAATTTATGGCGATTTCTCACATGATCGCTGAATGCACCCCCCATGATGCCTCCGATTCTTCACACTCACTATAGCAGTGTTAGGTGAAATCATTCACCCGCTGCTTTGTACAGGCAGTTGTCATCTCCTGTTCTAAGCTTCATGTAATAGATGTTATCTCTTTATCATCTCGCCATCTTCACACCGATCACGTGGCAAGCTTCAGAATTAAATCATAATTAAATCATCAATCAGCAGTTAATTTAGGTAGTTACAAAGAATAGGTACGCTTGTAGGGCCAAGGGCGCAATTCATCTTTATCACTGTAATCAAGCTCCCTGCAGAGTGGTATTCTCGTCGCTGTTCAGAACATACTAACTAGTGAGCTTTGTCAGATGCTACAAGAGGCTTTCATGAATGACTGTGAAATCGAATGTCACATATTCATAGCTAATAAATGTGATATTTCCACAATGAATGATGCTCAAACTCATGTTGAACATATTGTATGACTTCTTTCGCCGCCTAATTAACGTTTTATCAACATAGTCTCCAATCAATTGTCATACACAGAGATATCTTATTACTCTGATCATGTGCCATCAATTGTCTTGAAGTCAGCTCATCTTAGGAAAGATTTCGTCATTTTGTGCATAAATAATAATGATTTAGCTTTTGACGACCTGGTTTATTGCATTGGAAACTAGCAAGCTGATGTGCAGCTTGTCTGTGGTTACTTGTTTAACGACATGGCACTCTTCTTTATTAGCTTTCTAGCTGGACCGTACGGGAGACACACCTCTCAACACGTTGCTAAATCGTGTGTGATAGATTAACACTTTCCAGGCACAATGCAGTTGAAAGGCACGAGAAGTCACTCAACAATCGTTATGAAGGAAATACTGAGGAACATCACATTAAATTGGATTGGAGAAAATTACATCATCGTAAAAAGTTGTAAAAACATTATTTTTCATTGTCACAAGTCACAACCCTTTATTTATACACCTATAATAGGACATCGAAAATAGCCTATAACTTTATAACAGACATCTTAAAAGAATAATTTTCTGAGATTTGTAAGTAGGAATGCAAACGTTTACTTT
Source organism: Protonemura montana (assembly GCA_947568835.1). Lineage (NCBI taxonomy): Eukaryota > Metazoa > Arthropoda > Insecta > Plecoptera > Nemouridae > Protonemura > Protonemura montana. The sequence continues at coordinate 14,522,509 of OX387602.1, forward strand.
TGCACTGTAATAAAATGCAGGTATGTACACAATTATTTGTGAATATAGTCCAGACAACGGGCAGCCGAATGCTATAAACACAACCCTGTCCGAAAAGACCAATCTCAATATGGCCTCCAAACAGAAGGATCTGCTTGTTGTCTTTCATACCTTGATATCACAACATCACTTTGCGCCTGTTGCTGAAGCGAATCGTCATTAATCTGCTGTTGGTTATTGCCATGTACAATTCCAATCTCCAAACCTCGAGCACCAATAGTGAGGTTAGGGTTTCCACCCGCGACTATTGTGGCTACATCGTCTGGGTAGTGCAAACCTTCTATTGTCTTATTACTATTGAGATCATTGCTATTTCCTGAACTATGAAGATGTAAATGTATTTGATTCTGGTTGACGGTCGAATAAAGATGAGGATAGAGCACCATGGTCGGCGCTGGGGGCGTCAGATATGGAGATTGTGGTGTTGACGAGGTAGCACTTGACGGCGTGTTGGAGGTGGTGGGGTAGTAATTGGGGTAGTTGTTGTGGTGGTGATGGTGGTGGTGGTGGAAGTTGCTGACTGACGAGGACGCTTGGTTAGCCCACGAAGAGTTGTGCGCGTACGAGGAACTACTGCAGTTGAGGCCCACCGCTGTTGAAAGAAAATATATATTATTTTAATTTCACTCTTCATTTGGTGTTCAATCGGATTTTAAGGGGAAGGAATCCCGAATGTTTGAAGACCTGTTTTTGCAGCGCTTTTTTGGCAAGGATTTGTTCGAACATAAGCATATTTTGACTATTTTTTATTCAGATCTGTTTATTAAGATATATTTTATATTTGCACTTATGTTTTTCCATAAATAGATGATTATCTATCAACCCCGTGCCAAATACAAATTCGTGACCAGATTCTCAGAATCTGAGACAAATTTTGAAGAAGTCTGGGATCTTTCCCTGCAGATTTTGGGTGGGAATTACAAAAATAATTTGGGACCGGCCATACTTGAATAAGGTAGCATACGAATATGCCTTGCAAAGTAGTTGGTTCTGTGGAATATGACGACCGAAAGTAGATTAATTTTGCTAAAAAATTTCAAATCACAATTAGGAGAATTCGAAATACGAAAAAGGGACAGTTCCTGATTCTGAAATGCTCCATAACAACCAATTGGAGAGAGAGGGCAATAAGCGACCACATGCAATGAGAGAGGAGTGGGTACGCACCGTTACTAGTCGGCGTGAACGACGAGGTAGAGTTGTCGCCCGAGGGGTACCGGTGGTGCGTCGGCCCGAGGGTGGACCCACCCAGGGGGTCTACGTCCGAAGGTGACGACTGTTTGTTGAACAGGTTGGAACAGTACTCGCCGCCGCTGCCCGTGTGCTCGGACAACACTAGAACCGCGAAACAAAACACGTTACACTCATGGAAACTCATTCTTATGTTGCTTATGGAATAAAAATATATTATTATTATTATTATTATTATTATTATTATTATTATTATTATTGCAGGGGAGTTAGTGTGATAGAAAAGATGCTGACATCAGAGTGTTATTACACAAGTATACGGGGTTCGTTTATACATGAAACGTTATTAAGATAATATTTCAAATTCAGTTTTCTCGCAGTCCCGTGTTTCCACAATCAGAAAAATGCAGGAAACTGTATTAACTATCTCAGGGGAATGATACGCAATCAAATTGTTACATTATGTGATTATTCTGCGCTTATTTGTGATATTCTGCGCATTATTGCTGGAAAAAACAGCTTAGAAGGGGTTTGGACGCTTAATTATGGATTTGGGTACGGTATTGAAAGAATATTTCGTTCGTTCGTTTCGTTTCCTTGTTCGTTGAGGGTTTGTGAGAAGAACAGTGTCCTAGAAACACAAGCTAACATTGGCAGTAAGACTCACCGGTGGGCAAGTGGCCCATGGAGGAGGGGTCCATGGACGGGGCCGGGACTGCTACAGGCCCCGTCAGATCACCGGGGTAGGAGAACGATGATGGCTGAAGTGGCGAGTACGAAGAGTAAGGTGCCGAGCTGTACCCGCTCCAGGGAGGGTCCACGCATCCAGTGCCTAAACTACTGCCGCTAGATTCTGAAAAGGAAATAATTCAGGCCCGTTAATTTTGATTTTTCTCCCTCAGGGATCGGCAGGTAGACTATTTCGAATTCGACTCTTAGAGGTATGGTGGTTAGACACCATTACTACCATTACCACCACACCAGGTACTAAAATCACACTTGATAAAACCAAATTAGCAGAAATTCCTTTTGACGACAGTTGATTTGTGGATTGCAGTGATTTTAAAGATGTCTTTGGTGATGAAACAATGCAATTTTGCTATAAATACAAGCAAAAGAGGTGACAGATATCAGTGAACCAAGAACGCCGGGGTTAACTAGAGTAATTGAGCACTTTAATCGTGCAACGATAACTTCATAGCTGCGTCAAGACGACCCGCCTTTATTTTATTGTTGATTTTTGTTGATTTTATATCCAATATATTATTTTTATTATTTTTATATTAATTTTAATTTATATTATGATACTTGTCTGTAATTAATGATTTTTAAAGAATATCTTATCTTTTTTTATTGAATGTGGTAAACATGCTTGCTGCATGGTGGTATTCATTTATTACCACCCCATACGGGTGAAAGGGTTGGTGATAAAAATTGGGTAAACATATTTTTGTGTTTGCCATTCAATAAGCATTAAACCCATTAACTTTAAAATATACATTTTCAAAAAAAAAACTGCTATGCCTCCAAGAGTTAAACTTTTGTGCAGGAATATCCCCACACTTCATTTCCGTATCCTTCCCCTTTTTTCGTACATTTGCACTCCTGGACAAGGTTCTACAAATAAGCCGGAAACAATAACCACATCTTTGATAAACAGATCATATATGCCATGTACAAAATACTATCAAGACCCACGGAATTCAGTGTCCCATTTTGAAGTCGTTTGAAGTCCCTTGAAGTTGACATTAACATGTTAAAGTAACAGGATGAACCTATTTCTACTTTTCCGGGATGCTGTGCTAGTTACCCATGAATATGCAATCAGCAACTTGTATGTTCTTTTATGCAAAAATAAAATAATAACTAACGTCGAGCAAACGAGGCCTTGCGCACTTGTACTACATCTTGTACTTGCCTATGAGTAAACTTGACTTACCCATTTCTAGAGAATCAAGTTAATTAATTAATTGTGAAGCCCAAGTCCCAAGAAAACTTGAAATAGAATACTATATCGTTTGCGTTAAGCAGTTGACTCACTAACTTCCTATGCCGCGGGTCTCTTTTTTACTGGTGTAGGCGCTTTGCTAGACATGTTTTGTATGCTCAAATAGCTGGCCGCGGAGAAAGTCCGTTGACTGTACACATCGGGACTTGGATAGCGGAAGATATTGGGAAGTCCGCGACTTGTCATCGGACAAGTGAGCAAATAAGTCGCGATTTATTGCTGTTGTCTAATTGTTTACAGATAACAACACACGCGACTTCGTGTGAAGTCGGTTTTCTACACTGTTGTTTTGTTGTTAAATCATGCACTTATATTGGAAATTACCCAAGGACTCGCATGCAAATTATTAGCACACTTTGAAGAATACCTGTTATGTGTCGGTTTGTGTATAATTAGATTCTGAAACCACACACTTTCAGTTTAATAATTATACATTAGATTAAATTGTACTATTTGTAAATCTTTTATTATAGTACACACAGGACCGCTTTCGAAGTTGCTAGAAATTTTCGATAAAACTCAAATTTGTCTTTGAAGTTTGGGTTTTCCTGACCAGCTCATTAATACCTTCTAAAATCGACAGAATTTCTTTTAGGTGTCTCAATATTTTCCCCCTACATCAGAGCTTCAGAGAAGTGTAGTACTCTTTGGAATTCTACGAACGACGGGTGAGCAAGATAAGACAAAATTGACCAATTATGCTCCCTCGAAAAAAAAAATTCCACGATGATTTATTATTGAATGACAGTTATAGAGTACTATTGATGAGTAATAAAAAATTTTGAAAGTTTTATATGCAATTTTCTTTGTTTTTCTCTCGGTGGAACATGGTCGGTTGCACTAGTTGAAAATTTTCAATCCAACCAAGGCGATTTAAGATGTCAATTTCCTGCAGCATGAGAAAGACCACCCAAGTTTGACATGCATACCTTGTCGCCACAGATAACTGCTTGCCGGGCCACTATGGATGCAAAAGCCAGCTTCCTATACCAATCAGTTGTAAGATTTCGGGATCACCTTTCAATAGCTCAAGTGTCGTGAAGAAATACACACCTCTCGACACACAGAGTTCGTTATAATAATGTTGTCCAAGGCATCACTTGGTTTAATTTGGTACCATCAACACAAAATCTTCCTGTTTCTTCGTCCGGTAGTTCACCTGATCATTAAAACCACATCTCTGCAGTTACAGACCATAGGTATACCTATATATTTTGGTGACGCATGTGTGCCCGTGTATTCTCATGATTTTACTTGTACAGTTATAAACCTAGTTACAAAACAGCAATTACTGTTGCTAGGTGTACGAAATTGGTAGTTGATCATTGCGAATGCGATTTTCTTGAAAACATTCTCTCGATTTTCAGTATACGAAATGCATCATCTATAACTGTAACCTAGCTCGCATATTCGTATATTTGTATCACTTAAAAGCTATATTGTTTGATTCGATATTGATATAACTTCCGAAAGTCGCGGTTTTTTTTCAAAGCAAAAACTCTGAAATACACAGGCGAAACGATACGCCAGTCAAAAATGATGTCATGCCATTCATTGTAATTCGCAGATTATGCATCCCAGATATCATAGAAGAGTATCGACGAAATGTAGTTGTGGTCGATTTGATTATTATACCATACCCAGCCTACATCCAAAATATCATACATACGTACAGGTAGCCTAGAAAATTGATTCTATTATTTTGATCCGATCAGGTCATAAATTCATGTTCTCACCATCAAGGCTGACTGCACAAGTTAATGGTGTCTGACGATTACTCCGTGTGATCTGATATTACTATTATACATGTATAGGCTGTTGAATCTGAATGATGTACGGGGCAGACTCACGTTGCAAATAGTGTATGTATGGATGTGTGTTGTAGAGGTAGTCGGTATATGATTTGCCTGGTCGGTCGTGCGAAGAAGACGGAGAATTCTATCACGTAACGATTGTTTCTCTTCTTAGTTGTGAACTTATAGTTTTCAACTAAAGTATTCATATCCGGCCGATTGCAGGCGAGTCGATCTGGATTCGATTCGAGACACAGATATACCAGATCTCTGGTATTACACGGCAGCTTCTGCGAAAGGCATACACGCATCGAAAGTATTCACTATGCATGGCAACGCGATCAATCACGCATGTTGCATCTGAAAGAGTCTGGTGTCAATCAAAACAAAGTTTTCTTATTCGACGGTGATTTGTATGCGTGAACATGTCCGACCCGGAAAACTGAACGGACTTAATCAAATAATAAGCTACGTATCTGCTGGATTATTAGCATTTTCTCTCTGCTTTAAGGACACTAGATGAATCAGCACTATCAATTCAAATATTGTCTGTAAACGCGTAATAGTTTTGCCATTATTGTAAAGTTTTTGATTTGGCACATCCGTCTTTTTAGATCCTGGGCGATATCTGACCAATTTGTATCCAACATGTCTTACAACGGGGAAACATCAATTATTGCTTTCGGCTTTCCTGTATCCTAACAAAGGTTTGAAAAGTTGCGGCATGTCTGTCATCTTTTGCTCGGATCATCTTTTACCTTGTGAGGTCGCACCAAGACCAGCACCTCAGGGCATTCCATGGAAATAAGACAACTCCTACGTGCTACTTATCGTCGAGCGGGCTCATCCCTCCAATCTCTGGCCCTGCCAGGACCCTGATACGTCCCTGGCAGGTCCCCTACCCGTGCTAATTGCATCACGGGCGCATGCGGCAAATTACAGTGCAAACGAAGATGAGAAAAGTCCATATCGTTAACGTGAGGAGGTCGCTTTGCTTTAATTGTGGCCAAGAAAGCAAAGGACTGGCGGTATCTACTAACGCATGACATCAAGAAGAATTATAGAATCCAATCATTGCTACGATTAGAAGGTGGGAAACACTATAATGGAAGAGATTTTAAAATATAAATTGACAGTAGCATCGCCTTATTATACCTGGCATTATAAATATTTTATAAATTGACGTTGCTGTGTATAGATTGGGTCAATCAAGTATTTTTTGTCCCCTCAGCAGATTCACAAATTGTTGATTATTGTGACGTACACGGCCGGCAACTCTTGAATTGTTCCTCATCGCATTTGAAATTCGTCGGTGACTTCGTCCAGATGAAAGACGATCCCCTGCGCGTATAAGGTCGCCCTCTCTCGCCTTGTCCATTGAGGTCCATTGCGAGGTTGTAATTGGCGCCGAAGCCGCTGGTTGGCGGCGCCACGTTTTCTGAGAAGTTCCTAGCAAACCTCTTGAAGGAACCTCTTCGCCGGGGCAGCCAGCGTAATCACCGGCTCGGCCTACTCATCATCTCAGCACAACGCCGACGGCTTCGGTGTTTTTAGGGCCGAGTTTCCGTCCATGGCGCGGCGAGAATCGGTTTCATTCATCATTTCTTTTCATTCACAACACACCCGGCGAGAAAATATAGTAAGGCTGCTGGCAAATTGTAGTAAAGGTGGCATCATAAGTACATATCTATCGGGTATACCTTCGTCTTGTCAGCACGATTTTATTCGGGTAGAAGGAAAAGTCGGATGAAATTCACAGAATAAAATGCATGCTGGCTTTGAGATTGTATCCTTTGTGATTGTGATATGTATACCGAAACTGATCCACGGTTTCCAGGCAGAGAAGGAAAAGTCTGAAATGTTTTCTCTCGCAAGATATATAAAGATCTTCCCATGGACCTAATTTCATATTAAGCACAACCTTTTGTACTGGCTCAAGTCGAACTACGTGTTATTATACAAGTGATCTGACACTGATATGACATTATCAAGGTAGATATTACAACGTGTACTTATATAGTCAATAAAAGTACTTTTATATAACAACGAAGATAATGTTACATGTTAATTGAATATGAAAGAAGCATATAAAATATACTTTTTGTTCTCTGACTATCGAGCCTCGTCCAACACAATGTAATTAATATGACGATACATATATAATATTACGACCAAGTAGCCTACCGGCAGGTTTCATGGTTAAGAGGCCCTATGGCCTGATGCGGTGATTGTGTCAAGACTCTGGCTCGAAAGGAGACAAACAACATGTTATGGGTGGCCGTTCTAACAAGGGGACAGCGTTTACAGCACGATAACATGCAATTTATTGGTCCTGACTTTTTACCTGTGATGACAACTCATGGGGGAGATGGGAACATGCATAGGAGCTCTCTTTGACTCTCACGGGACCCGCCGGAGGTGTGGTGGTTGTGGTCGAAGGTGCGGGCTAAGAAACGACCTAATTGTTCGGGCTAATTGACTTGAGACAAGCGTGCTCCGTCATCGACTTCTGTGTCGACGGGATTTATTTTTTTAAATTTTTTTTCATCTGGTTTGTGTGGATGAAAAAAGTTATTTAGGAAGTAAAATGTAACACGGAAAATATTGAGAAAAATCTCACACTGTTTCGATAACTGGTCTAATGGCGTCGGTAAATGAGTGTCTGATGATGAACCTAGCCTAGAAAGGATGAGAAGAAACCCGGTGCCGGCACGCAGCCTACTTCTGACGAAGATTATCAAGATGACCACCAGACTGATGTCCCTTCCATACTGTCCATACTGATGTCCCTTCCATACTGTCCATACTGATGTCCCTTCCATACTGTCCATACTGATGTCGTCTTATCTGAAGACGATACAACTGAATCACTCATCAACAAATTTGCTAAGCAAGGCAAGTAAAGTAGTTTTACTAATTACAATCCCTCCAACCTCTCTCCCGAACAGAACTGGTCAGGAAAATGACGGCCAACTAACCAAGGAAGCGCAAGCTTTGAGACAAAAGCTTGAAACGCATGCTTAATTAGATTATCGCTGTGATCATGCCGTATATCATGTGAATAAGTGATTGTGTCACCGAGTGTAGGTGCGTTCACGTCTTGCAATGAGAGAGGGGCGATGTCGGAAAACCTCCCATCCGTTATACCGATGTCATTTCCTTGTTATATGGGGTGAAGCGCTCAAAATATTTCTCCCTCTCGAGTGTAGAACATAAATTAGACTGGAGACAAGCGAATTTGTTAATTGAACATTAGCAAGAACATATTATATTGATTCTGTTTATTGAAGACGACTCAAAGATACGGTGATAAGTTATAAGGTTGTTGCATAAATGTCGCCAACAGTGTCAGAATTTAGAGAAAATCAGCAAAATAAATGTGTTTGTTGAATATGTCGATGAAATGAATGAATATTGAAAGTTCTCACACAATTTCAATAGTAAAAAATATCAGTACAACAATTCCGCGACGTTTTGCAAGAAAAAGTTAGATTAATTCCGCACGTGAAACACCAGTGACATGTTGCCCATGGCAATTATTTCAACGAAAGTCGAAACTCAAGCAAACCCTCGTCTCAGCTCGGTCCAGCCCAATCCAATCCCCATTCTGCCGTTATCAAATCGAAACTTCGTCTTGCGGATTCTGACAATCACAACAGCAACTTGTGCCGATGGCATATTCCATTAGGAGTCAACGCTTTCCAGCTTCAAGCAATTAATAACCAGCTCGCTACGTAACGCAATTCACTCAATTTACAAGAAAAATGCTTGAAATGTGTTTATAAAATCATTAGCGTGCGAACGGAGGGTAGTTGTGGGTCAGAGCTTGTCATGCAATACGGTACAGACTACTATGGTTTGAATCCGCGGGCAGCAAATTTCTTACATTTTAGATATGTCATATAGCAGGACTTGAAGTGACTTGTTTATTAATTACCAAAAGATGACATCGTCAAGCGTCACGATCGGCTCAAAATTAATGCTTAGACATTGACTACTCCACCATAAAGCATACAATGCTGCACGCTTTAAAGCTTTAAAAAGTCTAATCATTTAATTTTTAAATGGCTGCTAATTGATCCAAGAAGTAGATTACAATCTTATTTAAGCTAATTTCATTTAACTGTCCGCGTTTTGTGGTAGACTTGCGGTGCTTTATCAACCTTAAGAAAGTCTCATTTGAAGGATATTTTGAAACATGTTTACCACCATAATCAGATAAAATGTTATGGTTTCCTTGTTCAAAGGCGACAAAAACATCCTGCAGACCATATCGTAACCAGCAAAACTTGCCATGAAAATGTTTCAATGATTATTTTAAACGATTGTGCGGACAAGCCTAATTCTACTTTTAAACTGAAATCTGTGTTCTATCAAACACCTAAAAATAACTAGGGTGCCATAACTGGTCATCAAACTAGATAAACTAAAATAATGTAATAACAAAGCTAAGACGATGTGAATGTTGATCTGTCGAATCAGTTACAATATAATTCTGCTGCTTATGGTGTCCACCGATCGGGTAAGAGGAGAAAGAACTTCCCTTGAAGAGAGCAGGTGATGTACCGTCCTTGGTCACCATTTCTAAGTGTCGGTGGATAAGTATATAGAAGGAACCAGTGAAACCGTATCGAGCTTTTTTACCAACTTATATTTTCTAATATCTTCTGGACGTGAGTGTTGGCCCTGCACTGGGCTGGCAGGTAGCTAAGAGTAACGCAAGTTGCCGAAATCTTGCCACATCATCCGGTATGGCACTCTCGTAGCAGCTGCTGGTGGAGGCGCCGGGCTTGTTACAAGGTATTCATGAACAGGGCGGATCTCAGGACGTTTCAATTCTGGACAGTAGGTTCGAACGTTTCGGGTTTTGTTTTGACAAGGCGGGATACAATGTTGGAGAGCGTACCCATAGTCAATATTTTAAAAAATTTTGAATTTACAATGTTCTTGAGTATTATATTAAACCACCAACAAAATGAAACACATTTTGAAAAAGATGGCTGTTATCTTCTCTGAAAGTGTTTTAAAGTGTTAGTGTTTTAAAAGTAATTCAAAGCTCTGTGATACGAATCTGAGATTTAAAATCTCGATTCTAAATTTATGGCGACGAGAGGTAGCTGAAAATGTGTTGATGCATTTCAACGTGACTGTATCAAAAGTCACAGAATATAATACTGTGATTGGAGGAATGTAATAACAAGTTGAAATAATAATAATAATAATGAGAAAACAAAAAGGTAACTGGGAAATTATGTGATGTATCAAAAACGTGCCATGCTCATTGAAACGTTTCGCTGGCATGGCTTGGATAGGTTTCAGGTTACCGTCCGCTCTCCCGGTAATAATGGTAAATTGGGTTTCGGACGTGATAGATTTTTTTTTCTGTTGGACAGGTGTAAAATCTGGGCTTACTCCTAAATTGACCATAGCTTAGGTTTCATTTCATTTTTGGTTTTGTTTTATCATCCGCGTCTTATAGTTATTGATATTATGCGGTCGAACCTTGTCTCGTCAATTAGATTATCAACTGGAATCGGAGTGCTGGTGGTTTCATCTTCACACTTCAAGTCCGAGACGAAGATATCATTTTATGTGTCAAAGAAATAAATGCATTTGATGCAGCTGCATTTTTGTTTTGTTTTGTTTTCAAATGCCGCTAGTTTCACGCACAGAAAAGGTAACCACTATCGTTATCGTTTAACTGTTGGTCAAATCCATGGCAGTGACACATAATTTTAAAGTCAATTCTCTTTAACTTCGTGTCTGAACCTGGTTAGATACGAATTGAAAAAAAAAAGTATAAATCATTTTCTCTTGAAACTGTATAATAATGACAACGATGTAAAAGTTAATCAGAATCGAGTTTGAAGTCACTCAGATGTAAAGTAAAGATGTCTGTAGCGGGAGGCTGGTGAGCTCGGAAACATAAGGTTGGTGTCGAGGCACGATCGCTCGTCTCTCACAATCACAGGGCAAATTACAGGCTTGCGACGATAGCTTCTGAATTGCACTGGGAGGAGCTGATGGCTGGATGAATATGCTGTACATCGGATAGCTACACCAACATTGACTCGTTCTGCTGTACTCGTCTGCATATCGTCAGTACTGGCCTGCTCAATTATTTTCAATGCAAATAACATTCTGATATTTGACGTGTTCATTTTATGTCAGCCATTACATCTGTTTCTATTTCTACTTTATCTTATTGCTAAAATATAAAAAAGCGGTTTTGTATTAACATTTTTATGGTACACTTGTTGACAGTTGTATTTTTATGTATATGTTAGGTTATGTTGCATTTTTTTTTGTGACCATTATGAACAGAAAAAAATAAGAAATACATTTTCCAGTATCTGAATTGTTTGTAGTTATTGGTTGATATGATACAGATCATAAAATAATTGTTTTTGAGAAGCACTGAGCATGACAGGACAACGTATAATATTGTATCGCTATTGAAGCCTAACGTTATTACAAAGAATCGGACATAATCTTGGCAACCCAACTGCATTGTCTTTGAAATATTCCCAGCCAAGGACTTTTAAATTGTTTTTATGAAGTTATGAAATAACTCGATAAATATGACGTTTGCAGTATTATGATTCCTTAGGCAAACTAATCCTGTCTTTTTTGTTGTTGTTTCGGGTTAAAAATAAAAGGTTAACCGAATACACGAATAAACGATTCGAATAAACGGTTCTTGTGACAAAATTTAAGTCTTTGTGAAATACATAACATTAACAGGTGTTTGAATACACGATACAATTGATTTCATAAGTGGTAAATTGAAATACACAATTACATATAAGTTGTATATCAATCAATTTCAATAATTTTTTTAAGGCTGTTTCTGTACATTTGAAAAGTCTGGCATACTATACAAAGTATAAAGTCGCGATGTTAGCAGAGGACCAGTGTCATCCATGCACCATCGAGATTACAACGCGGCAAATTGTAAAGGAAGAATAATGTACTATTGACAATCTGCCCGCCATTTAGCTTCAAAAAACTAAAAAAAAAACAAAAAAACAGAACTGTTTTTGTGTAATTGTTGTTGGGTGCGTGACGTCACGCATTTGGCTACGTCATATCGATGCATGACGCGTCATGTTTTGCCCGAGTTGATATTCGTCATGGCGGATCATTTACACCAGAGCTTCGATTCTTTCAACGCGTTTTCGATTCCTAAACAGGTAGCGCCAGCTCTCTCTTGGTGAGAAACTACGTGTTTCTCTCCGCTTACTTCATTCATGAAGGACCATCTTTCTAGTTTCTTACCATGGCAAAACACTAATTTGTTTTCAACTATTTAGGTACATGCGTTTTTTTTTTGCGTTTTATTTCGAGATAGTTTAGTGGGTGATGCGAACGAAAGAATTTGGTGAATTAATCAGTGGCAAAACGAATAAGAAAAGAAAACAAGTGAAATTACTTTTTGTAGGCTGTTTCCCATTTCCCTGGTGCTTCACGGCATTCGAATAAGCATGCAGTTAACACAGCTTTTTTCCTTACACAATTGTTTCTCAGGTGTATAATTATATTACGCTAAGAATAGATTCTACAGATCATTACACATTATTTGTCATCAAGATCCTTTCCTATGGAGCCGTTGTGCCACTCTGTACGAGCAAATTATGGACTTGTGAATAATCAAGGTTCCTGGAACCAGAGGACGAATCATCATTGACAGACAGTCCTACCGATCACGATTCCGGCCGCGTTCAATCCGTAGCGCCCAACAACGGCAATCGTTTTTTGGTCTTTCACAGTTCCTGTCAGACCTGGAAACTACAATCATGGGGGCAATCCGTAGGAGTGACCAATATCCAACACCCGATTATCGGTCATCACCGTGGTAAGTGGCAGCGTGATACATGAGCTCCGTCCGTAATCACTTTCTGTTCTCGGTAAAACTTTTCGGCGTATCCAGATGATGATGATGCTGCCAAGACGGGCACCCTTTGAGCCGCGACCCTGATCTCCTTCAGTTCACTCATCATTCACGAGGTGATGGAAATTATTTTTCAATTTCAAGATTAGTTTTGTGTGGGTGTGTGTGTGTGTGTGTGTATGTGTTTTTAAGTTGTGAGATACTCGATTTGCGAGAGGAAGTCACTGTTTGTGAACTATTATTAAGATGAGCAGAAGAGAGGAGCCTTTAGGGATAGCAAGTGTCCGGATGTTCTTTTCTGATGAGCGCAAACTCGTCATCGGGACAAGATTCATTCACGTACTTACTCCGAACCACTAAACTTTGCCGTGAGACATTGTAGTATTTCTTACGGGTTTTTTTTTTGTAGGCGTCGTCACTAAAATCTTCTTCGCTGTGTAGAGTGCGGACTGCCCTATATTATCGTATCGAGGACATGGTCCACACTTTGGCTACACTAATACCTAGACCGAATAGGTCACACATAACATATTCCGCAGTCTTTTTTGTTCGAATATTTAAATTGAAACTCGTTACACTCTCAGGTCACCGCCGAAAATTTCTTTACAAGAAAAAAATATTCGCGGATCTGAATCTCAAATCAAGTCGTTAAATGTTGTGAAATGAAATGAAATGTGGGAGAGGTTGGTCTCTCGGCATGACCTCCCATATCGCTGCGTCAGAAGAATAAAAGATGACCATCTTGCCATTAGTGTTCCGCATTTTAGATCACCTGCATAGTTAGTTGCTAGTTAGCCCGCGCTTGTTTGTGTTTATAGCGATCGCATTCTTACGCTCTTCGCTCGCTTCCTGGACGAGCCTACGGGCTTCTTGGAACGACCTGCGAGTTGTCCTGACACCCACGACACGCCGTCCATCGCGCGGCCTTGCCAAGGTAGCACACAACTCTCAAGATTCTGCATGAAAGACGCTCGCTCTTGCCCCTAACTTCCGGCCAGAATACCTGGGTCGGCCGGTCGACTTTGTGGTGCTGCTTGATGAAAGAGCCGAGCCGAGATTGATCGATTGATAATCACACGGCTGAGGTTACACTCTTCGGTGGTCTGCTCAGAGGCGATGGTGTTAAAACCTCCTACCTCGCCTATAAGGCACAGAAAGACCGCCAGTCGTACTCATATATTTCTTCAAGTGGTGAATACCACATGATGGCAAAACCGCACTGTTTTCTATGGGAACTAATTAATGTTTGCTTCCTTTTATTTGTTAAATCTAAGCTATAATTAGGTGTACAAAAAATCATTGTACAATTGTGTACAGCCATTACGAACAACCTTCTAAATTGGTGATTTATTACGTTATTACTAACCAATCAGCTTCTTGATTGATAATTACTAAATGGAAATTAAGTAAGATGTGATTAAAAAATCTCTATACTTTTAAACCACAAACACAATTAACGTCGCGAAATAATCAAGCCGAGCCAGTGTACACGCAACGACGCTTCGTGCGTCAAATCAGAGCTTGCCTTGCGTCGCGGCGTCGACACGCAAGCGTCGCGACGCCGTCCAATCGTTTCGGCGTCTGGGCGGGCGAGGCTTGTATGCATTTTATATGTACGATTTCGTTTGCGGTTAACCGAGCTATCAGAGGGTACACGGGGGTACGGGGCGTCGACACCGTGTCTTAATAACCTCAGAGCGCAGGCGATCGAATCCCACCACCGACCAACCACGAAATCCGCCCGCGTCGATCTTGTCGCACAGCTGACAGTCGCGTGCCGTACTCGTCAGCGTCATGGCGACGAGAGCGTCGCTTAGTTTCCTAACTTGGATTTATTTTTGCCAGTCTATTTGTGTGGGACTATCTGATTCACTTCTCAGCCCGTTCATTTCGACACGATAAAAGAAATTTGATATTTGTCATTTCCGATCTTCTGGAGAAGTGTGGCTAACATATGTTTTTATCTTGACTCACAATTCCTTTTGAGCAACGCATCGTGGTTATGTAACCGTATTTTTGATGAATTGAACGGAACAGAATCGAGTATATTTCATGTATGATCAAACATCAGAAAAGCTTTTGAATTTTCTCGTAAATTCCTTGTTTTTTTTTAACCTAAACATTCTTACAGTTCTCACGAGTATAAGTAAGTTCTTCAACGCTCATCCTTCAATCTCAACTATGTACGCATATCTCCTGAGCGGGAACTAGTTAGTAGTAAAACGATCGTCGCACGGTATTATCAATAAAAAATTCTATCAATGGAGTAAAATAGATTGTTGTATAATCGGTCGTTTCGTCACAATCACGTGTTTGAGAGCTAAGGATCTGCTGAGATCGACCTCCGCGCCGCCGCAGCAGCCGCTTACCGGAGGAGCGAACGCGTCTTGCCGGCTCGTACCCTGCTCGCTTCACGGATCTGTCTTGGCCACGGCTCAGAGATGACGGGGCCTCAGAGAAAGCAGCTACTTAACATCGAAACTGTTCCATACATTTGTTGCATTTTCTCCCCTGCATTACTTTCCTGAGCTCTCTGAACGAAAATAGCAAGATATGCTTGATTAGATTTTATTTTGATTCAGATGCTCCAACTACCTTCAAATTAAGATGAGTTCCACCTCTAAGGTTTCCACCATGAACGATATTACGACATAGAAACGAACGAGTTTAGTTTCTTTTTTTTTGCGATCTTTGTCATCGTTAAAAATTACACCCTCTGCTACGTTCAAATTGGGGCATTTCCACCTCCTCAAGGCAAACGAAAATAATAAAATATACACTAATGATCCCCACACGTTAATTATTTATACTTTTTATTTGTAAAAACATTTCCTTCATCATCTGTTTATATTAACTTTTATGAAAACAGGTCGCACGGAAATTGCAATAGAAAAGGGTTTCTACACATGTTTACCGACAAAAGACATTTTGCATTGCGTGATGAGATTTGTAAAGAAACCGCTTTATACCTTCGTACAAAGAAATGCTGATTCCCTCCCACCACACCCTTCCTCGATTTGAAGCCAAAGAGTTGAGGGAAAAGGTTGCTAACGTGTGGCGTGTGCCTAGAACGATTTGCCCCGGTCCTAAATTGTTAAATACTGGAGTTGTGCTGGTACAATTGTTGTCTGAAGCTCAAGACATGCAACTCATTCTACCGGCTATTGTGATTAAAATCACTGTAATTCGTTCATTCTTGTGGCGTTTACCAGATGTTCGGGAGGTTTAAAGTAAAGGTGTGATTGACATGGAGTGAGACAATACACCTGAATCACCTCAGGGGCATTATGTAGAGCATAGGACATATCTTTTTGTGGTGTTCTGTTGGTCAGACATTTGTTGGTTTTAAATGATAATTTATTTTTGTTTTGTTGTTCCTCGATAGCCGATGTAAGAAAAGGATTTTGAAAATCTACAACCAACGGCGAGAATGGTGACCATGTATTTCTTAGGCTGCCCTTGTTTTTTAAACATATTTTTGGGGCGAAATATCACAACAGCAACACCACAAAATCACCATGATTTTTAGGAAAAAACGCAAAACGATCGGTGTGTTTGGATAAATCTTGCATTTGTAGAAAAATTTTATTTTAATTAAGTGAGTCGTGTAAAATAAGTCTGGAACAAAAGCATGTTTTGAAAAAGTCAAAGTGTGACCTAAGTTCGAAAATGTGTAAAAAATTAGTATGGTCTCAAAACAAATTCCATTTGAGAACGGTGATCTTACCTTGGGCAGAAGTTGATCCCTTGTAAGAGGTGGACGACGACGGTTCACTCTTCATCCGGTACGACTCGAGCTCCCTGAGGTGGTTGGTGAACGGGGAGTCGAGGAGAGGGCGCTGCCCGAAGGCGATTGCCCGGAATTGCTGCTGCTGTCCCGCTGCACAATCAAGCATACCGAGCACTAAGTAGGAATAATGGAACTGCATTAGGCAACTGGCACGTATGACAAGAGTAACACCAGAGAAACCACTTCTGAATATCACCTCAGTCACAAAATATCACATTGAATATCACTTTTTTTTATAATTTTGGGCCTTTGTAATTTTGAATACTACGAACATCTTGATAACAAAATTTTAGCGTATTCTATCACAATGTGCTTTCCTCTTTTTTCCTCTTTTCCTCTTTGATCCTATTTTTGACCACTCCTCTACAGCCAATGTCCGAGGTGTTTCAAATTGTATTTCAGACTGTGGCATGGTGTCCAAATTACGTGGTACGGACCTGTTTGGAGCTCCGAAATTTCTTATCACAAGAAGCAATTATATTTCGGGGGCAATCGAAATAATATACGAGAGGGGTATTCATTGATTACAGTTATCCAATACATGTCATGTAAGCAAAGAAGCACTCGAGATATATGTTTCAGTCAACGATATAATTTAGTGGCACATTGCGAAACTCCATTTCTAAATGCGGCCACACATTTAATATGTATTTTATCAATTTAACACCGATACAAACCAAATATATTTCAGGAATTTGTCGACACCGGAAATTTTGTAACTATAAATGGGAGGCAGCACAGGTATGAACAGGTATTATTAACCAGCTCTACGTTGGACATGATGGCTTGATATCTCATAATATACCTATCAAATTCACCACTTTATTGTCAAATCCGGGTGACTGTAACATTTTTGGCACTTCATCTGAAGGTCGACGTATCCCAAATTAATTCAATCCTAATTTTTAGAGTATGTCATTATGGGTCTCCATTCGCCCAAATTCCACTTGAATTCGAAGAGTCTATTACTGTTAGCAGGTATGGTATCCTCTTCGCGTTCCGGCACCTGTGAAACGGATTCCTCATCCACCCACGTGTCATCACGCTTAATCGCATTCTTTCAACGTGTGTGGTTTTGCATATTTGCAGAACCAAATATTTTACAAGGGTTGTATTCTGAACGAAAATGACCACGGATTATTGCTGGTTATTTTTCTATAATTTTCTATTTCTAGCCGACAAAGTCAGATTATAATATCTATTACGACCTAAAAACTAAGCTACTTTGGAATTCGTGTTGACATTTCAATCCGTCTCAACTCGAACATCTAAGCGGTGATGCCAACTCAGGTACCTGCCCTAATGTCTTCCTTTTAGTTAAACACCAGAAAAATGATTTTAATGCAATTTAGTACATTCGGAAACTTAGCCTAATCAATCATTTCTGACAGCTTACATGTTTCAGATGTAAATATTGACTTCTACAGATTTTATAAAATGCACCGAGTTTTTAGAATAAACTATACTAACATCGTGGTTTCTAGCTTGATAACAGGCAAAGAAACTGACTAACATTTTAATCCTAGGATGCATCGAAATCAGAAACCATACACATATTTTTCCAGCCCTTGAGGACCTTCGACAGGCCTTGATATCCACGGCAGTCGCACACCGATTCTTTACCATCTTATCATCCAAGAAAGGAAACTACAGTGTCGACATCGACATCTAATCTACGTTGTGCGACCAATTAACTCCTTATGTAAGAACGTGCTACACGCTGCAGAAGCTTCAGCTTTAGCTTCGCAAGCGCATGATCTTGCAGAGCGTGGAACACATCCGCGCAACGATAACCATGGGCTTAGTGTGTGAACAATTTTGGTTCACCAATTCTGGCGCTGATAGTGTGCTTTTCAATTTAGTTAATTAGGCTGGCTGCTGAATGAAGCTGGAGCACCCAAAATTCAAGATTATATTGTGACAAGCTTATCGTTGTTTTTGAGAAATTTAATTAATTGTTATAATTGAGTTACGAATGAAGCAAAAATTGATAATGGATTAAAAAAAAACGAACCGGGTTACATCAAAATATTATAATACAGTTAAATTTGAGGCAATATGCTTACATATAAATGTATTTCGATTCGTTTTACCTCGTCAGACTCGTTTTTGTCTTGCCAATTAAATATAACTCCATTTATATATTTTTATTTATCCGTCTGCCATGTGTTATTGGAAACTGTATTCACTAATTAGATTTTATTTGACAGAAAATTACTGGACAATGGGCTGGTTAATAGTGACGAGCGGCAAACACAGTTAAGATATCGTGCAACAAATATTACAAGCCAACAATAAAACCTTATGGCGGTTAGTTTGGTTTTGTTCCGTCCAATTTGTGACACGCAAGGCTCGACCTGGGACAAAAGGAAATCGTTTACAACGAAGCGGCGTTTTTTGTTTAATTTTCCATCCAGATAGGAAGTGCAGTAGTTTTGCTCATTGTCCAGAGTGTGCTATCGTTTCGTGTGCCCCTCGACAAGCACCTTAACACCTGGTTTTGTTCCGCAAGATCATTGGCGAGACATATAATTATTATTTAGCATTTTGATCAAGTTTAAATCTTGGACAAAGGTTGCCTGAAGTGTTAAGTAACGTGTGGTCCATTCACTGAAGAGATCACGTTCAATCTTGATTGATACCTAAGTTTGACGCGACGCTATAGTGACTGATCGGAACTAGTTCGGGTGATATTTAAGCAGGCGCTATCGATTGCAAGGTGTTTTGAGCACCTGCAGTTCATTCCCAAACAGGTAAAAATTATGTTCAAGAGATCCGTTTACTATCATGCTTAGATGGACCGAAAAAATTACTGAAATATGATCCTGCGTCCAGTTTTTTTTTTTGTACTGTAGTAAGAACTTACTTCAAAAAATGTCTCGGCTTTTACCCCTCATACAATTCTTACAAATCAGGACGCGAATCTTGCATGATATGTACATATCATGTATGTATTGTAAATATATATTTAGATATCTTTTTGTCTCTTCCGGTGCCTGGAAAATTGAAGCACTGATAACCGTTGAACAAATTGACGGGTTGAACCTCTGACTTACGTAGTTTCGATCTTGGCTCCCTGGGGCCGTCAACAGTGACTTTGATGGCCTTGCTATAGGTGGCCACTTGGGGCGGCGAGGTGTTGATGCAGATCGTCAACGTGAAGCTCTTCCCTGCAACAGTAAAGATAAGCTCTCATGAGCCACGACAGTCTTGAAACAGGAGGAAGATCTTTCGACTCTCGACCATCGTGGGAATAGCGTAGAAAAGGCTGCCAGCTTTGTCCGTTTGGAAGATAATTGAGCGCATCTAAACCCCTTTTTTCGTGAACATCAAATAGGTGTGAATTTGTCATGCACTTGGCTTGTGCTTATCACAAGGATATAGGTCATGGATGGGTGACATGAAAAGAGATAGAACAAATCAGCTACGTGTCGGTTCTCAAAGCTACCTCAAAGGGTTAAGAAAATTTAAATCAATGTTCGTCTATACTTTTAAATGTTATCAATACAAATTACAGCATAACTGGCAGGAATATTTTTCGTTGAATTTGGGCCAACATGTAGATGTGACGTTGCTTTATTGGCCTTTCTCAGAAGTGGTCGTGGATCTGATGTGAAAAAATGCACATATTCAACTGAAATGACTGCAAAAACAGAAAAGTGGCCGCTTGCAATCCTTGCAGCACTTTGTTAACAAGTTCTCTAGCATTTGGCCATGGAGGACATGTCACAGATCAACTCCATGGAATAAAACGTTCTTGCAATGCATTGAAAGAGAGAATATTATCACTACTTGAAGCTTGTCGCGACCTATTGCTTGTGCTACATTTATAGTTTTCTAGCAATCATTTTTTGCCCGGCTAGAACCACAGTTCAGTCGCTCGTAGAGTACAGAAAATAGGCGTTGTGATTTACAATGCGTCGTGAATGTCGTCTGAATCTGTTAAATATTCTACTAAATTACGTTTTAACTTGAAACAATACACTGTAAGCTGCAATATACATTATTAAAATGAGCCACCCAGGAAGATAAAACAATTTTGCTCTTACAACCGCATTTTAGTAGCAAGATGGTGCCTATTCTGTTACTATTGAAGTTAGTTAAATAGTCATTTGCACCAGTGACCAAAAACAAGTACGTTTGATAAAAAATATATATTTATTTCGAAAGCTTTATTACTAAAGTATTAGATGCAACAGTTTCTGTATTAATAATGAATTGGCTAGAAATACTCTACAAACGCAACATGTAATTCCGTAACATACAGGTTTTAGCGTGTACCGATGTAGGTACTCAAATAATGACGGAGGCTGACATAAATGCTTATTATTCGAATTTTCAAAATGAGTAACCACCAGTAAACGTGGTGTAGAGATAGTAAAAATGTCCGCGATTTGATTGATTTAGCTATGAATTTCTACAAGAGCAGATTACTCCTAATTGATTCCCATATTGCATTGTCGTCGTAAAATATACGGCCGCCGTGTGGGGCTGAATAACTCAGCGACGATGGCGTTAAACACGCGTAAACGTCAACAATTATGTTCTACCTTTGACATTCAAGCAATGGCTATTTTGCGACTTGCAATTATGTTACAATACGTACAAGAGAAGAGAAATAGAAAAAAAAACTCCGCCTACCCACGCTTTATTTTATATTACACGTCGAGTGTTGCGATTGTACACGGTTTTGTTCATTCTGTTCATTCAAAATTAAGCTATTTGCAAAAAAAAAAACCTACACGTTCTTAATCATAGAAGAAACGAATTTTATGAGCTACAAATAACATTTTAACATTCAGCAAAATATTCAAACGTCTCAATAGGTATAAGTTATCACTTACTTAAAAAAAACTGTATTCAAAATTGCCACACATTTATTGCTAAAGCCTAAAACAGCAGCTAGCTATCCACGGCAACTTAGTTCATATTAAGCTACCTTCGCCTTTGAGTGTATCCAATAACCGTGCGCAGTACACAGTTTTGCAATTTTACCCCTTAACTTAATTATCGTGATCACAAGCAGTGCATTTGCAGACTGTAATATCGGTAGGTATGCAGCCGATGAGCGCTAGCATAGGGAATCAGTTCCCCGTGCAATAACCAGGGCAGAGACCGAGTGTTGGGCCAATTGCCGCTCATTATTAATGTCTATCTATAAAATATAAAGCCGGTTGAACCCCGATACCCATTTGCTGGGCTAGGGGTGGGTGCGCTATCATGAGGCACACCAATACAATCAAATGCAGTAAAAATACGCTACCAATCAAGCTGGGATTGGTTTTCGTGACGTTCTCTATCTACGGTAATACGTATACGTGGAGGTATCCGCACGCACTGATTGCAGTTGCAAGGGGAGAAATTATATTTTGATATAGATAGGGTTGTGATCAAGTTGTAACGATACCTGTTTGGGGCGTGATTTTTTAAGTTTTATTTTCGATTTAGTTTGGTATTCGATCGATTTTTCGGGCTTACATTCAATGATAACGTTGGTGAAATAATTGATTATAAAGCACGTACCATGGGATGGGTCCTGGATTACGGTCCAATAAATTGCAACGATTTGGCTCAAATGCAGCACATTGGATTTTGATTATTTGCGTTTTAAAGCTAATTTTAACAATTAGTGGGGTAAATATGATGTCAATTGGTGGTGAAATAACAAGGAAATAAGCAGATCTTTTAAGATAAGCTGTATGTCCGTTTCTTACTGAATATTAATTACCTTAATCAACCCAACCAAATAAAATATCCCACAAAATTTCCTCACCTCTTCCACTTCGTCCAACAAATCTGAGATCATTAAATTTGGCTACTTGATTCTTCATCGCCGCCGAACAGTTGCGTAGTTCCGAGCAGTAGTTCTCGTCGTTCCCGGCGCGTACCGTGACCACGGTGCCGTCGGCGACGTCCCCGAGGGCTACCACTTTGAAAGCCACGGGCAGCGTCTTGTTGGACCGCCAATGCGTCGGCAACGCAGAGCACAGAAAGTACGGGCTGCCGGTTCGAATCAACTCGCCAGGGTGTTCTGCTTGGACGTCACCCAACACGCGTTCGGCCCACCACATGTCGTCGTTCGGCGTCGCGACGCCGTTCGACGCCGGCGAATTGTTGTCATTCTCGGCCATGATCTTACGCTTCTTGCAGTTGTAACTGCCGACGTCTTCGACGCACGTTGCTGGTGTCACGCTCGACAATAGTCCCGGCAAATGCATTGAGACGGTCTCAGGAAAAACGGGAAAAACTCAACCACTTTTTTGCGCTCTTTTCAAGGGAGGAAGGCACAAAACTAACCTCAGTAACTGGGAGGTAAACAATAGAACGCTGGCATTGTAAAAATTCAAACACGAAATCCCCAGTATAGAAGAAGTGCAAGCTGCATTCAATGTTGAAGCCAAGTAGTTCAGGCACACGCCGGTCAAGAATGTCCCCGATGACGCGTAGAGTCAACCAGAAGCTTAGCACGGCACTCCTTTGACAAACCAATCGTTTGACAGTCGATGATTTTTTCAACTTCAGGAGTAAAGTATCCGTACACGGACACGTCGCACTGCGAGGGTCTTGAAGAGAGAGAACTGTCACTCGACGGACACACGCGGGTGTTGGGCCGCGTGCTGTGGAGGCGCCAGAGGACGTTAGTGACCGCAGCCGGCAAGCGACGAGAGAGGACTGAATGGAGGCAGCAGCCGATCGCGCGCGACTCCAATTCTCCTGCCGCACCGCGCTCCGAGGTTTTCCCAGTGATTGTTGCGATCGTCAGAACTCAGAAGCCACCTCCGCCGCTTCAACCTTCGCGCTGCGCAGGCGTCGAGCGGAAGATTTTGTGATCCCTCGTCTTTTTTAGGCGATGTTTTCTTTGATTTTGTTTTATATAATTTAATCGGATAGGGTTTTTGGTATTAGGACAATGGGAGGAACCCTTTTTTGTTGAGGGTCTCGATTTAATATGACAAAGGGTGGAAGGAATGACGAGCTAAGTGTATGTAGCTTGGATGCTATGGCTACAAACTAAACATGCCCGGGAAATTAAAATAACACGGAAAACTCTACGTGAAGCCAGTTTTGCTCTGATATAAAAAACAAGGTTTTTACGCATGGAAATATTTCTCCTAGCTTTTCGCGTTCCTTGCAATACATGCAAGAGAATTAGAAAATGGTGGCGCTTTACCGGCCGGTCTGAACGAATCACAGTTAGACAGCTAGGGAGATAACCGCGGTGACTGAGATGCTGGTCTTGTTCAGGTGTCAGCTCATCAATGATGATTAGTCTTATTGTCTTGAAATCTGCTACAAGTCACCTTGTGGGGCGGTAACCAGGGGGGGGGGGGGGGGGGCGGCAGTGGGGGTGGGAGGAACAACAAGATGCCAAACACGCCTCCCAGAAATATCAAACCGAATCAGAATACTAGCAGATTTATAGAAAGTGAAATCATCGCCGCGAGATGGCACATGAATTTATTTTGAGGTTGAATGCCATAATTGAATTTGATACGCCACGAAACATTTTGGCGATTTCCGACTTTTTCGCTTTGTTTTGAGGCAGAATGCGGTGAACCGCTGGTCCGGTGCACAGCTCATTGAACTACCGTTACCTGCAGATAACGTGTTGAAAAATACAAAGCTTAAAAAGATTCATCTATTAGTTTATTTTTTCCCGGTGGTCAGTGGTTTGACCATACTGGTGTCACAGTTGTTGAGCCCCGAGCAAACAAATTGCTATTTTAAATTGCTGTTAAAATTCAATTTGCTAAGAAAAAGCAAATTTTTCTGAGCGAGACTGCAAACTGCAATTTTAGGCAATTTTTCTGCAAACTGAACGAGAAACATCCCCTGTTTTGATATAATTACAAGCTCGTCTAATATAAGGTAATTAGACTATTATGGGTGAAGTTATTTGGTTTGAGGTGAAGAGATTTGGGAAACGTTTGTGTGAAATGACAAGCGTTATGCGCTGTATCACTTCTGGTTGGGTTGGTTTGGTTTGGTTTGGGTAGAGCAGAATATTGTGGGCTACCACAGCATATTTTCATGTGGTGGCGGATGGAAATGAAGTAGAAAACTGAGCTGTTGACACCACAACCGCTGCGGCCTAACCACGATTTAAGAAACTACCACGAGGGTGCAATACCAGAAGTAACTTCTTCTCGATTAAATGGTCAAAATGTTCTAGAGATTTGGGTTTAAAAAAAAACCACAATACCACAAGCGTGTTTGGACGCACCCGGGACACAAATGCGGTTTGTCAAAATTTATTTTAGTTAGGAATTTGTCCCACTTTTTGTCATTAAAAATTAGACGTTTAGAAAATAGTTTAGTACGTTCTTTGCACTGCTAACGTATTTTTTTTAGTAATATTTTAACATTATCAAGCTATTTCAAAATGCGTCCAGCGATTGAAATGTCTTAACATGCTGGAAGGTACCGGATTTTCCCTTCACATATCCGCTCAATTTCCTTTTCCGCTTTCACAACCCAACATGCTAATCAAAACGCTTTTCTCAAGATTTCAAAATGGCTATCTGAAACTCGATATTTGTACTTTTAATACCACATAGAAATGATAAAATAACGTGATTACATTTATTGTGTCGATATTTGTATTGCATTATGTTATCCTGACCTATAATGAGGCGGAATAGCGCCACAACTTTTCTTTCATTGCAATGTAACAATACTTTTAGGATGAAATCTTATTAAAATTGCAAACGCTTGCAATGCGCGGGGTATTTGGTTATTATGCACACTACTACCGTCCTAAAAATTGATGCCTTCACGGGGACTCGAACCCCGATCTCCACCTAGCGCGGAAGTTACTCTAACCCATTGAGCTACTTGGACAATGACTCTTTGAGACGATTTTAGTGTATTTAATGAGAATGATTATTACATTATTATTCTCATTAAGAATTCTCATTAAGAATCATTCTCACCAAATACATCAAAATCGTCTCAAAAAGCTAGTGTCCAAGTAGCTCAATGGGTTAGAGCAACACCCGCGAAAGGTGGAGATCGGGGTTCGGGTCCCCGTTTGCGCATCAATTTTTGAGACGGTTATAGTGTTCATAATAATAAAATAAAAATTCTTTATTCGTGTGGTGGATACAAACATTATCAAACGGGTCATGCTGATTTAAAATGATAGAACATTGCAATTTTTTCCGCAATATCACATAGATTTGAAAAAGGAAAAACATCTATGGAACGCAGATTTCCCCCGCAAAATGGATCAAAATGGTTCAAGATTAGTGGTCAAAGTACCATTTATTAGAGAAATAAAGTCACTGGTCCAAAAAGTAAGCTCAAGAAGTTGGTAGTTTTTTTCTAGTGGTGATGAGACTTACTCAAAAAAGAATGAGGAAAGCTTGATTGTGGATGCCTCTTTATGTCCTCTTTGGTCAAGAGAACAACTTAAAGGGATTGTGAAGATTATGCTTGTGTCCAAAAATTGCACCTCTGTCTCCTATAGCCACTTCTTTGATCATTTTCTTATTGTTCTTTGATAAGATGTGTTAAGCTTATAAAAAATGCTAGCGATGAATGGTGGGGGAGAGAGGCTGGAAAAAACCTTCGAGGCTGACCAGGCTCCCGTACCAACATTAAAAATGCTCTATTTGTGAATGTATCTGCCAAAAAGAAAATTTTTAATTTTTCCTTGAAAGCAGGAGACGCTTGATTCAAAGAAACCCAAAAACACAATTGAATTTTGAAATCCTGTGTGCCTATGTGTGTGTGTGTGCTCGTTTCTACAGTTCATTAATCGATAATCAATTCAACTAATCGCCCATCACAATTCATTACCAGGTTCATACGGATTTAAAATAGAAAAATATAAACATCAAATAGTTACGGTGAAGGTACCACATTATATTTAAAGATACTCAGAGAGGTACAAAACACAAATATTATCACCAGGCACCCTTGCAAACGACAATAATATCCCTTTGTGTAAATTTATAAATAATACCCTAATATATAAATCTCTCTTTCTGCACATTTCGGTCATCCAATATTCCGGATGCCATTAGCGTGCGGTTACCGTCCACGGGCCCGGCTTGCCTGCCCGCCCCGCTGCAATATTGGCTTGCATTAAATGCACCCTTTCCCAGTTTTAATGCACGACCTGCAGTGCACAGCCATACAACATTGCTCTCTAACGGTTTACAGTTAGTATCAGTGCTGCGTTGTGGTTTTATTACACCTGCGATTCATGTTTTACTTATAAATATCCTAATCAAGCGTCATTCCGTTTCATGAGTAGTTTTCAATTGCGAGTCTGCCTGCACATGTTTTTCGATGGATGACGGAAAAAAGAGTGCAACGTGTGCAACGAACGAGCACTGTTGCAAGTGCAAGTGCAAACTGTATTTAGGATCAATTGACTCGTGAGTGATGTCCATTTAAATATAGCTCAGTACGCACCGTGTATTTGTTCAAGCCTGAGTATCTATTCTGTTTATCTTTGATAAAGCTTCGACGCAAAAAAACGAAATGAATTAGCTGATTCTACGATTCATTTACATGTTTTTCTATGCATAGTTTGTTGCAAAAACTCAGGTGCATTATGTGCTAACAATGGGTCTTAGCTCAAGAACTGTCAATATTTACCTTTGAAACATGTTCGCTGTTCTTAATTGATTTAATGGGCCTCGTTTGTCGTTTTGCATTGCATTGCAATTATATTTCTGGTGTTTACCTGACAGGACGGGGTGAGGGTTGTTTTGTGAGTTGGTGACATAGCGTTAAGAAGGGTTTAAATGTTAGGTAAGTACGAATAGAACAAAGACCCTCTTAGTTTCAACTTGGAAAGTTTAAAATCCAATACCTGCGAGTTTTTGGGATTATCCATACAGTTCCACGTCCAGTGAATTTAAATCAGTGAATCTTCAAAGGGGTTGAAATTTATTGCTTGAGAACAATTTTCTTAAAACGCACAAATAAGTATTTCCTCGTTGTATTTAAAAATGTGGTAGGCACTGACGTATTTATTTACTGTGAATTTAAAACATATATTCTGAGAACGAATTCACTTATTACTTCTGTGAACATTGAGCATGTCTTAACCTTTCCGGTTCGGTTCAACGACAAAATCCTGAAAATACATTTTGATATTGTGTTTTTTGTTCATAAAGAAGCGCACATCCTGTTCCCTTTGTGCTGATGTGATAAGGTTGAATCGAGTAATTTCTCCCGATCTTTTCATCGGTGTTTTATCTCAATTAGGTGATTCAGTATCGTTTCTCGGCCAGAGAGACAACCGTGCTTCCAGATGGATTATTCATCGGAAATAACAACGACGCGTTTTAAACTACTTCATCGGAAAGCTATTATGAATTTGATCATACGAAGGACGTTATGCCTGCAACTAGAAAGAAGGAAATATTTAAATATCGGAATATTTTTATAACTTTACACTACGCCAAGTTATGTCTCTATCTGTCTAAGTTATGTCACTATTTTCACCCTAGCAAAACTTTGTTTTAATAAAAAAAAAAATAATATACCAAAAGAGGAATTGGTACAAACACCCTGTAGGTACTTAAGAAACAAATCCTCGTCATCAAATTGTTTTACCCCAATGGTATATATTTCGTGCAAAAATTCCAACATGATCTTTTCTCAACCATTGCAACTGCAATTACTCTGAAAAGGAATTTTTGAAATTGTAAATGGCATTACATAAATTGGTGCCCATTGCATGGAATAAAACAGAGTCTTTGGTTGGGTGTCCATCCGTGTCAATCTGAGACGAGCACTCATCTCGCCTGAACAACACTTTCCTCTGCACCAGGTCGGGTAGAGAGCAAGTCCGTCAAGTGCTTTTTGTCAAGTTATTAAGTGATGCCACCACCCGCAACCGAATGAAGCTGTCCGTGTTAGGGGACCAAATTGTCGGGTTACTCGCTCAACCATAGTAATTATTATTATTTTTATAGAAAGATGTATCGTTGTTTCGTTCACTTCCGTTCTCAAAGAAATTGGAAATCGATAATGCCAAAAATCAGTGTTCAATACAGGAAAGACCATGTAACAGATTATTAGGATCAAAAGTCAGCATGGGTACATCGTGGTTTATGTGATACGAGAGTCTGATTTTAATGATTGGTTCGATGAATGATCGATATCGTCTACGTTTCGTTTGGCATCGAGAAATAAAGGAGTATGCTTACAACAACTGAATTTACCGACTATTATGCAATAAAGTGATAGCTCAATGCAATATTCCATAACAACCAGGTTCATGCGGGGCTCATATGGTTTACATGATTTAATAGAACCACTTTCTTAAACTATAGTTATATTTTAATTTCCTTCTTAAACGGTACTATATCTATTAAACGGCTAGTTTTCAATTTAATTGGTCGAAGACTGGTCCGTCATATTTGTGATGAGAAATCTGCACTGGAAATGATTATGATCCAGGCACCTTCAAAGGCAAATTACCTCGTCTCGGACATAGTTATTCAGGTACCTAAGTCATACTTATTATGATACGGCTTTCAGAATATGTATTTCCCATTGTACTATATGCAGTAAATATTGAAGTTTCAAATTTTGATTTATCGACTTTTTATATGTATATAATGAACACAATGGCAGTCTGTCTGTAGGTGCCTATGGATAAGTAAGCATAAACCTACCGTTTAATTGCTAAGAAAACACTGTAACATGCAGAATATTGTGCTGCATGTGCCTGTCAAATTAACTCACTTTGTCGGATTGTTTTCACACTAGCCCAGGCTACAGGGCTACAGACTACAGGGGCTACAGGCTAAAGGCTACACAGTCTTCGTCTCGCCTGTTCAGGTAGGATATTAATTTATTGCTAATTCGTAGCCACCAGTCCGCCCCTCGCAGTGAGTTACGATCACATTCACTGTTACACCGTT
Source organism: Protonemura montana (assembly GCA_947568835.1). Lineage (NCBI taxonomy): Eukaryota > Metazoa > Arthropoda > Insecta > Plecoptera > Nemouridae > Protonemura > Protonemura montana. Next base: position 14,552,111 of record OX387602.1, read on the forward strand.
TACGATAATGCTGGTCTATAGTCGTTCTCCGTATTGAGCTTACCTACATCGTATCGACTCTCAACAGAATTGGGCAAAACTTCTCGAGTATTAGAGATCGAAGATAATAATTTTTTGGTTCGACGTAAAAAGAGTCAAGGAAAATACCCTGGTTTCACAGACCTATAGGTACAGTTATTTTTTATTTTTTAATTGATTACCGATAAAACGATTTCAAAATAACTTCCGATTAATTTGAAGCCAAAGGCGTATTATTAGAGCAGTCCCTTCCTCAATAAATTTGTATTTTATGTAGGCTAAGTATATCGTCAATTATTTATTGACAAAAAATATTGCTCTTCTGAAATAAGGGCAAGGAAAACGATGATGCTTCTTTGTTCCCTTATTGGAAATGTATTGAAGTTAAATAAAAGCATTTTTTTCCGTTCCCCTCTCCTAGAACACTGTCACCCGTACCTAAAGCGGGCGCGTGCGAGTTTTAGGTAAGCTTAACAATTCACAAGAATAAAGCGTATTATCGAATTGATTCCAATCCCTACGACTTACACGGCTTGTGAAGTGCAGAATAGCCCAGGTATATTATTTTACTAATGAACTGTATGTACATATAACATAACACAGCACCAGTTTTTGTTTATGAACTATTCGTGATTCCAGGGCATTGTAATTAATCGGGAATGCCCTTTGATGGTATTAAAATATAATGTCCGTTACTGTTTTGCTGATTATTCATAGGACCTGGGGGCAAACCACATCAGTCGGGGACAAGGACAGCGGCGTCGGGCGTCGGTCGTCGGCTTGAGCGTCGGCGTCGTAAGACAAAACCAACTCCAGTCAGCGAGCGCGTTATGCCTCTTGCTGTAAATAGGGTATGATATACGGAAGGACCAACCTATTCATTATTTCGTTTTGTTGTGAAGCTCACAATTATTTTAGCCATGCTCCATGTGGGGACAAACGCGGACACAGAGCAAAAGCATAACTTATTATAAAGTCGGATAGAAGATAATGATTTCAACTGTGATGGTTGTTGCAAGACTGAACAGCCCATTGATGAAGTTGGTTCATTATATTTTAGCAGATGGTCGAGTGGATGCAGACTTAAGCCTTGCTCTGTCCAGAACTTGACTGGAAATAAGTCCGATTCAAATGTTAATAAAGGACAATTTAAACTTTTTAATCCTTTGGCAAAAACAAGCCCGATATGCACCTAAACATACGAAAGAGTAGAAATACTTTACAAGATTATGTTGTATTTCGCTTATTTTCCACGTTTACTTTGAGCTGACACTTTTTGGATTTTATATTGTTGCCTCATGTTAAGCTATCAACAATTATTTTCACTTTTTCTGTGTAGGTAACCCATAGTAGATAGATTATCGTTTACATTTCATAAAGCCCATTGTAGAGGGACTTAATTCGAAGAGGTTATTGTCCGTACTTACTTTATGAGGCATTTGTTATTGCAGGTGTAATCAAAGGAATTTATTAGCTGTGTTCTGTATTTTGTTAACTCACGTGCCCAATTATTTATTTTAAGTTTTATTGTCTCTGATATTTTTTTAATGAGTCCATTATCTATGCAGATGTGTAAAAGACGATTTTGTTAACACTTGCGAACACTTCAGAAGAATATCCCGTTTGATGTAAATTTGTGGTGTTTTTAGGGGACTTGGTACCACCAATACCAGTAAAAATGACCGATACAACCGATTAGCGAATTAGCTCTTATTGGCAAATATGGCTAAATGCGGCATATTACCCCAAATTTGTAGCACAGACGCACAAGTGGAAATGGAAATCTAAATTTTAGAATACGGCAATATAGTGTCTAATCTACTCGCAAGATGGCAGATCGCTCCCGCGGATCGACGTGCGCGACAAAGCCTTACAACTTAGCCGACTGATGGCGCTTGTAGCCCTCGGTGAGAACACCGACAGCCGAGATGAGAAGCGATCAAACTAGACGGGTTTGTCAGCGGTAGGTAATGCCAGAAAAACTTGGACAATTTTGACGGAATGGCGATGAATATTTACTAATATGAGTATTTACTTTTTTTTTCTCTTAAAATATTGTTGTTTTTTTTGCATCAACTGTCCTTAATTAACGTTGCAAATGATAAAGAACTACTATTATAGCCAAATGCCTAGAATTTTTTATTTATAAAATTACCAATAAATGGATGGTCCCATGATAAGTTTTTTTTTTTAGCTTCGGAAAATTAAATTGCATTCCAATAATCCATAATTTTTTGTCAGTAATAATGACTTAATCCATAATAAACCGTTTCAACGATCAGTACAAGAAGACAGAACATTCAGATTCACACATTTTTTAGTTTTTAAAGTGCTTTTTTATGCTTTACATCCACCTGAACGCAGTCATGACTTATTATACCCAGAATTTTAGTTGCAAATTAAAAATTTAACAAACCGTCAACAAGAAGCATAACTAATTTTACCGTCAAGTTTTTAAGGGACCAATTCAAATCACGCACTACGAGAAGGTACCATTTGCCCTACGAGACTTAGCAAGCGTGGCAATTTAAAAATCTGATTCCATTTTATAAGATGCAAGTACTGAATATGTCAGCAGGTAAAAAAAAAAGTAGAAAGAATCGCTTTCCAAGTTGACAGATGTTCACACAGCTATTAGATATCTGCATTACAGACAGCCATGCAGTTAAGAGGAGAGCGCTGTGCACGATATCAAAGAGATGGCCGGTAGAAAATGATGGTCCAGATCTTCAGATAGGATTGTGTCATTTTGCGTAATGAATAGCTGCCATTGCCCATTGACAAAAAAGTTTCCCTCTGCCTTATCTTGGGGGATCGCCGAACAAAGCGTCCCTACTTACTGCGACTTTGTGTGGGTAAAGCCTCCACAGGAGGGGGTAATAAGCGAGATTTAAAATTTAACCGTGATACAATTATTTGGCAAATATCATTGTACGAATACATTTAACCATGACATATGTAGATCATAAATAGAAACAGAATTTTCATACACGTTAATCAAGGTCAACGTGTTTTCTTGGGCGCAGGCACCTCCACCAAATAACCATAAGTAGGGTTTTGGGTTGGTCATGAAGACATCAGAATATCACAAGGAAGTGTTTTTCAACAGACAAGCAATATCCAAAGATATAAGCACTACATAGCAAAGTGGCACCTCCCTCGGCTATTCTACTTCAATATGTGACAAAAGATGATCTTATTTGCTAGGGACATGCTATTTTCAAGCAGTTCATGAGCTTAGCATGGATGGCTTTATAGTAGTGCTTTGGTGAACGTGAAAAGATCTCGGTAATGTCTCGGGGGTTGTGCCGACCGCCTACAACAAGAAGCGGAAAGGATTTTCTGAAATCTCTGGGTTCTTTTCAATAAAATAATAAAGTTTTTGTGGATCTTTCTGAAACCGACACTTAGCCGTAGAGGGGTGATATTAAATTACCTATTTAGTACGATTTTTTCACATATTTTTGGCCAGTAAATCATATAATAATTCACCATGGGTGGACTATTGAAATTGCTGCTTTTGAATTGCGTAACTATAATGAGATTTGGATTAACCTTTCAAAATTTCTATGAACTAGGCACGATATTTTATTACTGATATATTATTAAAGTGTAGATTTCGCATAGTATTTCTAGCACCCAAGAAGAAGGTGACATATGGGAGCGCAGTTTAACACAAATAAAAGGGACAGAAATATTTTAGCTAAAATTTCAGAAAATTGTAAACTTTCAACTGCGAGAAAGCATTGCTTTAAATTCTAGAAAAACCGAAGTAAGTCTTTAAATAAAAAACACCAGTCGTCAAGAGTCACGGAACTGAGGGAAAGCAAAAAACAACTTTAAAACACAGCCAAATAGTCAAGATCGATTGGTCAAGTCAGGTTGCAGTATCGAACCGCTTCTGCCACTGAGGATCCATGACTATAGTGTCTTTCTCCTAGCAGACAGACACTGCCAGATATGATCAGGCGACTGGACAGTGTTCGCGACACGACGGAGGCGACGGGACGGGCGCAGAGGGTGACTTATGAGGTGGTGATGAGAGTAACTTGGGTGAAGTGGTGTGGAAAACTTGCAGAGGCCATTTCCTCGAATCACCCGCAGTTGCCGGGACCATCCTTGGCGGGTGTGTTGTCGGTTGTCCATGAAAGCAAGCAAGCAGCTTGCTCAGTTTGCTGCACTCGCGCTAAGACAGATGACAGGAAGCTGGAGGCATTGCTTTTACCATTTCTCTGCTGCTGGTTATCTGACCAATAAACTAGCTGGACATCGTGGCAAGCGACCGACCAACAAAGTCTCGAACAATAGAGATGCTCACACAGACCGGCCAGACTATTATATTGGGGCTCGAGACAGAAACCGAGAGCGGTAGTTGCCTTTGTAAACTGTGTTTATTTCGGTTGACAAGCACATAGTTAATGGGAAACAAAATTAAGACCACAGTTCGTTTTTATTCGTTCTTCTTAGCCAGCAAGCCAAGAAGAAAAACCTCGAAAATGAACCACACGTATAGAATTATAGACATTTTATCACACCTCTGCGCGGTTATGTGGTGCAACATTTTAATATTATCCCGCCTTGAATCAACCCTTTCTTACCTCATTTCAACCAGATTCAATTCAGTTAATAATAAGATTGGTAATAAGATGAAAGATGGGATTATATACCAGCAATTCAACGGTATAGGTAGCACACTGAACTTGTTTTAAAAAAAGAAGCAGTAGTTCTAATGTGCCCTATATCAGATGTCAGCCATAGTGTTATGACATCTATATTGAAGCGAATTCAATGAATCCCCATATAATCCGGTGAGATTGGCTTTAAGTAGGGCTCTCTGGCTGCAAGGTATAAGGTTCTGTCGAGTTCCTGGCAAAGGTAGCTACAGCTGCTGGCTACTGGCGTGGTTGCCTGCACTCTCTAGTAGCTTTGTGCGATCACATAGGACGACGAGGACGCATTCATCTGGCGGTTGTGGGGATGTTAGTGTGGTCTATTCATATCCCTTACATTGAAATTAGTTGAAATTGCTTGGCTTTACTTTTGCTATATGATTACGTTTTATAGCTTTGACTTCGTGTCCGCGGAAAGCACGATTTGCTAATAAAATGTTATTGCTCGACTTTTTGTAGCGTTGGATTATATATTTTTATATTTTGGTGTAAAAGAGAAGTTGTCTATATGTCAACACGAACTGAAAAAAAAACTAAATAAAACGCGACATTCAAAAAAAAAATAAGAAACAGAATTCAATGAAAATGACACATATTCATGCCTATCAACTTTTATCAGAAATTGTAAAGCATTTCTCATGATACGGATGTAAATTATTGTATATCGGAATCAGTAATCTGAATGGACATGCGAAAAAGAGCAAACTATTTGAAATATACAGCTAAATTTTGATTGGATACGGGCGTATCTTGCTTTCCAGTGACCATTGGTCGTGTATCATTCATCATTCTTATCAGATGTGGCTGTCAAAACATGCAGCTAGCGCAAGAGGAAAGGGGACACAACATTTTGGGAAGTCGCCTTCCAAGGTCTTTGTTACATAATTGCGCAAGGGAAGGCTTGAAAATGTAGGGAAGGCTTGAAAATCTAGGGAATGCTCGGTAATGAAAAGAGGTTTCGCGAGCCACCAAAAATCAAAATGTACGTGATATTCCATTCGAGATGCTTCTTTCGTGGCTTTTGTACAGCGAACAATCCGAGTGATTTGGTCAGCGTGTCCTGGTCGTGCCGACGCTTTCCGAATACCGACGCATGGCGTCGAGGCGTCGCCACGCCAGGCAAAAGTGAATTCCCTGCGTACTCATCACGCCCACTTTCGATGCTCATGGAAAAGTAAACGGTAAAAGGGGGAAACGTTATTGTTAAGTAAACAAAAAGGGTTATAAAATTTTGCTTTTCAAACAAATATCTGAAAGGGAATGCAGTGTCGTTCTCTCGTTCTTTTCAACAACTTTCGTAAATGAAAGGGACGGTTTTTGTAATTTCAGAAGTGAATTCTGTTTTTGAAAATTTTACGGTACCATCAAATTTCATACAAGAATCTTTCATCAATCATGCCATCTCTGGTCTAGTTAACCCGTTATTTATTGGCCCACCAACTTCTTGTTTACAACAAAATTAACAGTTATGTATCAGTGTTAATCTTTACGATTGAATTAAAAAAAATAGACTGCCTTTTACTACTCGGCAGGCGTCTATCGAACCTAATTTATGTTAACCAGGTAACAAAATATGATAACGGAACTTTATGGAGAGTTACAAAAACTACCATACATAAGGAAATCGTTCACAAAGGGTCATCTACGCATGCTTCATCGCCTAAAATTGTAAAGCGCAGAATACAACTACGAACATGATAAAAATACTTGGCACGTTCATTTAAAAAATTGATTTTTGACCAAGCTGACCAACCGCTCGCTTATCAACAAAACCATTTTCACCTAACCTCGATTTCCAGCTTTGAAAACTGCCCCAAAAAAATTCCTTTCACAGTCTGTATACCGAATCACGTTGTGGCAGTTTCATGTGTCGTTTCAAGAAGATCAACTCTGATTGCATTCAAGTTCACTTTTGACCGACCTTAGCATGAAAGCAATAAAGATAGCCGACTGCAAGAGCTGTAAGACCGACGCCGACGCCGACGCCATCGCCTGGCCTCGTGGTCGCTTCGTGACGCTGGACAATACCGTGATAACGAACCCGTCGGGAAGGCACGTGAGCTTTGGACGTGGACTGTTGTCAAGTAAATGGGACTGCGCCATTAGGTGCTATTAGGCGGAAGCAATTGATGCACACGAGTTGCCATGAAGTGCTACGTGGTATTGAACCTTTCTTGGTTAGCAAATTATCCGATATCGTAGAAATTTGGGATAGTTTTTTTGTTTTTTAATGAAATAGTTTCTCTTTTGAATAATGTTCAAGACTTGTCACGTTTTCCAAAAAAAAAACGTGGTTCATCTATTGAATGTGAAAAAATAATGTTGTATGACACCTTTATTATATTGATGACCAAATGAACCGCACTATGATATATACTTAGGTACTAAACAGCCAGTAAACTGGTGCTTGAAACTTGTTTTCACAATAATCATTTCCAAAAGCTAACGTCTCTCTTCCCGATTCCTGAACGGTTTTCCATCGTGTGCTGCATATTTCGTTTCGAACTGCTCCCATTGTGGTATCATGTTTGTAAGGCTGCGTTGTAAATACCATAAGAAAAAGTTTGGGGTGGTTTGGTTGGCTTGGTTTGGTTTTGTTTGGTTGGTGTTGCTGGTGGGTTTATTGGGGTCTTGCTCTCGGTCATCTTGGGGGTGTATAAGCGGGCTGGCAGCAGGCAGGCAACCTTCCGGTGTTGAGGGCCGCCTCGTGATTAGACTTTCAAAGGAATTGGTTTCCCGCAGAGAGCTAATAAATGTTTATTGCGTCACATTGGTCACACTGCCTACAGCCTGCTCGCGATAACTGGCTTTTACGCTGAGCATCGATTTGCTAGCAGTGATTCGGAGAGGAAACTGCTAGGGAGTTTTGATCTGAATCGAGACCTGATAACAGATTCGTTCCTTTTTGTTGTACGGGTAGCTTCGATGAAAGAAGTTAAGCAACAGAAAAATCATTGCGACAAGGATCGACAGAGTGGTTGAAAAGACTGCAAAATTACCCATCATTTAAAGTGATTTAGGTTGAATTTGAAAGGATTATTCTTACACAATATAATCTAGAGACACTATTTTGAAATAAATATCAAAATGACCCTTTTTTTTTTTGGTTAAACTTATGCTATATTTGAATATTTTATGACCTATGTTGGAGGAGTTTGTATTCTCTGACTTTGAAAATCATACCTTGACTTCCAGGACCTCGTTTCTGAGAACTAAACTTCGACAAAACGCTCGAGTTTTCGCTTCGGTATATTGTCCAGTGTGCAACTAATGCAAACAGGTAGCAGGTAATAATCACAGATTCTATTTGTAATTATTCCTGGGGTAATAATAGTGAAACCGTGTCCATCCTTTTACTAGCTTTTACCAGAGACAGCCCACCCTGCTGTGGAACATAGCTGGCCGAATCGACTCATCGTGGTAAAACTGTCACATTGCGACTAACTTCTGTAAAACTGTTGTTTGCACGCTTTTGATATTTTTGTGTTTCCCAGGGAAATGAAAAGAATGCGCCATTTGTTTCGAAGTCCTGGACAGATGTATGTGAAGACAGTTTGCACAGAAATGAAAGAACTCATGGGACAATAAACTGTGACACGTTTTACATGCATTATTGAAAGAATAGCCGTCGAAGTTAATCAGTGGATAGAATATGAATATCAAAAACAAACATTGGCAATTGGTACCGGCATGACAGCATCAGCAACTTAGTTAGTTCCTCCAGAAACTGATCGATTTTCCAGTTATAATAAAATGGCTTCGGACTCACTCCGCAGCTCAAACATCAAATCAACTCTGACATTTTTCAAAAAGTAATTATCCTACCTAAAATTGTGAGGCCGTGAAAGAACGAGGAGTCAAGGAAAGTCATACTATTGTACTAGCTAATGGTAATTCACTAACCATCTAAAATGGGACATCAATAAAACTGTCCAGTTACCATTCGCACTGCACAAGTTTCTCTATACAATGTCTTTAGCTATGCTACTGAAGACAGGAGCTGTAAACTAACTCATTGTGGAAACATCCTCCGACGCATGGGGCCTTTTACAACCAGTCACATTTATTCATCGTCGAATTTCCATGGTATCCGTTTTCTAAATGATGTGTTTTTGGGAAACAGTGTGAGCTTGACATGTAATGTCTGTGGATTGCTTGTCAGTCACCCAGAGAACATGTCCCAAGGTTGCCCCAGTAGGGGTTAGATGGTACAAAGGCTAAGCTTTTCTTCTAGTAGCTACGTCGTCCACGTATTGTCGATAATGTCCTGGCAAGTGCCACATTCAACAAGCGATCATAAAACTGATTAATGTTTGTATGCATACCTGAGAGGCAGCCAAAAGTTTTCATCTGCTAGATAAACGTGGTGAAATGTAAACAAACGAGGAATTTCGAATAAAATAAGTGAATGTAGCATCGAAAACTGCTAGAACACAGAATTTTAAGGAAAATGCGAACATTTAAATAGCACCACCAGGAATTCTGATAGTTTTTCCTGGCAAGCTCGTTTACCGTGGCATCTGGGAAAGATGCTCCAGACAAACTCTTTCTTCTTCCTAGTTTCGAAAACGATTTCCTCAACGTGATCTAGTGCAAAATTCAAATTTCCAAATGATTGAGGATAAAGGTTTAGTAGTTTAGGTGTGGCCAAAAAGCAACCTCAATCTCTATGTTCTTTCCCGTCTTTTCTCTGAGCTTCAATCTAAAACCTTTGCTATCTATTCTCTTTCAATTGCTGGAAACGACGTTTAACCAACGTGGTATCGATATAGATAGCTCTAGATATAGAAGAGGCTATACTGCAGGGATTTGGTGCGGAGATTGCAGTGTATATGGGATCACGGAACATAACTTAGATGCAGGATTTTATACCGCTAAGAAAATCGGTTAACTTTATAGGGAGTTCCCTCTGTCTGATGTATTTATTCTCTTCTCTTGATGGGATGGGAATGGGACTATAGCTTCTCATCCCCCTGATCGAACGCCATCGATAGAAAAGATGAGGAGACCTTGAGAAGAACCGCAACCTATAGGTGATCCGTGTTACCCGTTCGGGAACGAAAGTAAATATAAAAAAGACCTTTTCTTAACACTTTCTTTCATTTTAGTGTATCAGCAATGAGCTAGCGCATCGATCTCTGTGTTGCAGCAGAGCAAACGCAAAGCAAATACGCACAGCTGATGTATGAACGCGAGTGCGGGCGCTCTCATAGCCTGCTGGGGCCCCTAAATATCCTAATGAATGAGCTTGTGGGGGTACGCTCGTGGCTGGACCTCGGTCCATACGCTTTTGTACCTAAAAACCAAACGTACAAGCAGCTCTTTTGTCCCACGCTGCTCTATGTATATGACGTCACTTTAGGTGTGGGGATATGTGGTGCCGCGAGCTGAGGGGAATACGAGATTGCAGTCAAAATAGGGTATGTGCCATTCGTATGTACCAACCTAATCAGAGAGAATTGCGAATAAATCGGCGATCCATTGTCTTTCAATTGTTAAAAAAAATCACTTTTAGAAACTGTTAACTCGTCGTTCATGCAGATATGTGACTACAGTATATTTACATTTTTTTTTATGGTTGGAGGTTATATGTTACTCATCAACTTGTTCTTGTATTATCAATGTACATTTGATGTACTCAATGTACGCTTACCGACAATGTTTATATGCATTCCATGTATGAAAAAAACAGATATATCTAAATAAATAAATAAATAAAAAATATTCTCACAAAATTTGAGTTGCTCTGGCATTCTTTGCAATTCATTTACGTAGGCACTCAAGAAATGAGGAAGAATCAAAGATTCAAAGATTGTGGTATTTTTTTTAAATATTTTATTATAAAAGTCTTCTAGATCTAGAACGGTATCTTATTCATAACTTATGTATTTTATTTGTGCAGGTTTATCATTCGAGCTGGAGTATGATTTTCAATAGCATTATGCCAGTAGAACTTGTTAATACCAATATTAACATATAAATGTCACGGCTTTTATGTTGGTTAAAGTAAGAAGGGTTGCTATATTGAAATCATATTTTTAACCATTCAATTATGTTACTGATAAGCGTATTAGTACAGTGATACGCCTGTCATATTTACATTAGCACCCCAGCTATGTAGTTTTACAGCTGCAACGTTTTCTGGCAACGTGTTTTCCAGCAATGTTCCATGGGTGCCAGTTAGCAGCATATATTAACATTGTGAAAAGTCAAGATATGGAACTAATCACGGATGCGTGAAAGAGGGTTGAACTTGCTACTGTCAGTTTGAACATATTTCTAAAATAAACACGGGCACTTCGGTAAAACATTAAATGATCAACAATTACACAGGCAGTTATTGAAAAAAAAACAAGGCACGCGCGTGAAATATTTTCTTTCCGTTGGAAAACCGGAAGCGAAGAGTCGCTGTCAATATAACACCCAAAATTTGAAATCTGCCGACAAAAACACACACCCCATTCAATGTTGACAAAGGAATTTACGTAGAAGTCACGATGCGCGACGATTATTCTCAATTTTCTAAGAATCCGATGACATTTCACTTGAAAAGCGTCGGCATTGTGGTCACTAGCCAAACATTTTACCACTGACAGGTAACATAGCCCTAATATCGAAGGTCCATTGATTATTGGCATCATCTTTTATCCAGGTGAAGTCGGTATGCTTCTAAGTCGTAGGCCGCGCGAGTTGTCGATCTCGGTCTGTATTTGGGGACACATTCATCTTCTCCATCTCCCCCGCCGAGAGTGTAGCTTTGCCCTCAGCGCGTCTGCACCCCGCAAAGATGTCCAGGCTGTAAGGTGATAGAAGTAGGCCTCTTACTTCTCGGGGTGCATTCACATATCGCAGACAAGTCAAGTATTGTGTGTAGCCACCACAATACGTTCAGAGGTCGGTCTAATCGCAAGTCACAGCTAAGCGACATGTAACTTTTGCTCTATGAATTCTGACCAAACAGAATGCATCATTCACACTGAATCCACATCTGATTCTGAATGAATTCAAAGGTGGGGCAAATACTCAAGAAGATGCTTTTGAATGCGCGGAGGAGTGCACCTTACAAACGAAGCTGTAACCACAGTGTAATCGCAAGCGTAAAATATTAACTGCTGGGAACCGATGAAATATTTAAGCCCGAAAAAAGGTGGGTTGGAATTACGGTCCGCAAGTCGCAAGATAGCTGGACAGCCCCTAAAATTTTACTGCCAGTTTCATCTGTTTATACAAATATGTTGACAACGCACAAAAGGGAAGGCTGGGTGATAATTTATGTTGGCGAAATAGCATTCTACTCGCTAAAAAATATATTTACAAAATGAATTACGTCTATAGTTAACGATAATAACAACAGCATTTTGTGTGGTTCCATTGCACCCTCTCCTGTAGCCTAAATCTAGCTGCATATACGAACCATTATTGCACGGGGGGCAGGATGACGTTCCAACTTTCATTATTAAGACGTCATATTTCACATTCGTCCCTTCCCATGAGGCGCACGCGGCTGCGCTTATGCCGCGAGCAAACGCAAATCCTAGCGCATGTGTTGCATAATGTCGACATTTAGGAGGTGCATTGTATCCTGAGCGCATATTTGCTTACATTAAAGTATAATGCGCACCCTTCCAATATTTCGACACTCCATTAGATGAAAGATATGCTCTTGCTATGATAATATAGAGCCTATATAAAATGTATGGCGGATTATTGCGGGAAGTTATCCAAAGTGTAGATGATATTTGCTTGAATTAAGTTGAAAACACTTGAGAGGCATGAAATTACAAACAAGCTAGGCACAAAGTAGATGTGTTCCGCTTGCACCATGTCTATTTTTCATTTCAATTTTTTGAACCATCTGTGAGCAGCAGCGTTTTTCATATTTTGTTAGAAGATTCTTTAAAAATCCATTTGCAAATCGATAGTTTTTAATAAATAAGACACATAAATAAGCGTTCTCTCCGCCGTATATGTGTAAGGCAGTGCCACTTTTCCTCTCCCTTATATTTGCCCGTGTCACATACTCCAGACAGACTTTGCTCCAGACAGGCTCCAGACTTTGCTCCAGACATCCAGATTTAGGGTGGACAGCTCTACACATACGTGATATTACTTTTGCACCCAACTCGAATGCACCCTCGTTGCGCAATGCATGTCCGGTCACCCTTTGTTACTCCCCACCCACTCCTCATCTATGTACAGCTTATAGAAATCCACAAACCCCCAAGAGTAACCCCTTAAGAGGGGAGAGTTCAAATTGCTTCTCAATCATATCGGTCTTGCAATGTTCACGTAATGCATTCGCCGCGTATGTAGGGGAAAGTGCCGAGTATGGGGGCCAGTATTCGGGATATGCAGATGAAGTGGAGGTGGGGGTGGATTACTGATTCCCTGCTCTCATATTATGTAGGATGGATAGGCAGGCCTACACTGCACATCTGTGTGGCTTGCATCGGATTAAATCCCCAACCTATCCCCCAGTTTGCTATTATTTTTACGATTTGCTTTGTTATAAGCGCGCCTTGTGCCGTAGAAACTCTACTCTAGACTTGTATATTGACGTGTTTTTCCCGTTTGATTGCTTTTTTGATTTAAAAAAGACGCGCTTCTGGTTTTTATGGTGTGGAATGCAATATGTTTTTTCAACAAAGCTCGCGAAATCATATTACTGTGAGAATAATAATTTTTGTTTTATTAAGTAAATTAAGTGAAATACTTTTCCGAGTACCCTTACAGAGAGAAGAGTAAAATTCAAGTGTCAACAGTTTTCAAAACACGAACGGAAACCATAGGAAGTGGTCCACCAATCTGATGTAAAACAAAACACATGCATTCATAATTTACAAAACAAATGTGCTACCGTATTTTGCACGTTGATGTACGTCGAATAACTTGATTTAAGGGTGGTATGGGGTGATATTCTACAAATGCATAGTAGGGGGTTTTGGATTCATCATTGTGGGGTTGGGGCGATGTTTTATATAAAAGAGTGAAAGAAGAAGGGCTGCTGCAGTGAAGGTCTGGGGTGAGTTTTTGGTTGCAATGCAAGCCGGGATTGTGGTGATAAGGGTACTGTTTTGGGAGTGACGCGAGGGGGTGACCTAAAGGAGAGGGGTGGGTCGGTAAGGGGGGGGGGGTAGCACCCAGGGTGGCGGGGTATCTGTGTGAGTGCGTGCGGTAATGCGGCTGAATTTGGGGACCACCGTTGAAATGACAGACACCAAAGACCTCGTCCTCAGGGTTATACCCACCTCATCGGTACACCGAGGTGCCTTCTTAGAGAAGATGAAGTGGTGAGTGACAGGCATTGCGTCATATCGACGAGTACTAGGTGTCAAAATAGTACGCGCGAGGGGTGGAAAATTATTTCATAAAAGAACATCTTTCAAGAGCACTTATCTGCATATTGCATACTGTGGCCTAGCGGGGGTAATGTCTGATGCTTGAACAAAGGTTTCATTTGGTTGGCAAATCAGTACAGCTGTGACTCAGACAATCTTTTGGTGTTTTGTGTTAAAATCTGCACTTCAAAAAGGATGATTTGCACGATTATAAAAAAAAAAAAAAATGCGCTCGCTCATCTGTCTTTGCTGTGACTGTTAAAAAAGCTTTAACCCTAAAATCACTACACACCACCATCTGGCATAAAAATAAAAACTAAAATCAATGTTCATCCAATAATTTAATTTCGGAGCCCTGTGATTCCATTCTCCGGCGACAAAGGCTCCAAACTGAAATACATTGTTCTCTCTTCGCCCCTCTCCGATCATCTGATGTATAAGCAAGTGTGCTACCATGGGGTGAGGGCGACGTCCACGATGCAACATACGGCGTCGCTGGAGAAACCGTGACTCACGACTCAACTCTTGGCGCTCACCCCTTGTGGGGGGGTGGGTGGGTATTGGCACACCGCGCGCCCAAGAAGTAACACTTGCAGCGAACTGCAATGGACCATCAATAACATGGCACCTTCTGGACGCGACGTTTGGAAGGCGACGCCGTTAGCTTTAGAACACAGGGCGTCGCGTGGATGTGGGAATTGTTGTCGCAGTCGGATTTATTTTATTAGAATTTTGGGTTCGGTTGATTCTGTATTATGATTCTGCGTTCGGCACAGAGGTTTGTAATATCCCAGTATTCGCACAAGATTCAAATATAATAGTGTCTCAACGGACGTTGAGAAAGAGACGGTACATGTTTTGGAAAAAATGTTCTGAAGATGTCCAGCGTTTTTACTAATTTCCTATTTGTCAGCATCGAGAACAGAGCAACTATTAGAGCAAAGGCTGTAAATTACTGTAAACACTATAATACTATTAGCAACTGGACAATTAAATTATCTGTTGGTAAACGACATTAAAATCCTATCGCTTATGATAACACTCTTCTTGACCGTAGCACGTGTATGTTCAAAATTCCGGGTCACTAACACATAATATGATTATTGTGATGGATTCGATTTCTGAATGAAGCTCAAGTTAGTTCGAAATTTGATATTTCTCCAAATTGGTAAAAGCTGTTGCGGCCAAGGCTGGTCTGCTTTGTGGTAATTTTAGGGATTTTAGGGGCACTGGGTCTATAGTTCGGTCGGCCAGAAATTGTATGTATGGGTCAGACTCAATGCTGATATGCATAAGCAGCCCGATACCATAATGGTACGTGGGGCAATAAACCACAAGCAATGTACACAGGATATATTATAGAAAGTAGGCTAAAAGAAGCTGTAAAGTGACCCAAGTCCCGAACTTGTTTTTGATACAACCTTCTTTTGACAATTTAGAGTTGCCTTTCAATATTTTTCCTGCCTGCAAGCCACGTGCTTTGCAAAAGAATCTACCGCGTGTCATAAAATAAAGTCGTTCGAAATATATTGGCTATTTTCTCCGATGAAACAAGTTACAGGGATGTTTGAAAGTGCACTGCATTTGCAACTTCCTAAAACAATCCGACGCAGATAATCTACAAGAAGACAAAATTGTTATTGTAATTATGTAATAAGTTGGTGCCAAGCATGGAAAACTAGAATGTCACCGATAAATAATCGGAAAATCGTTTTCTGTGAATTTTGTGTCGATGATTTTGATTTTTTCAGGTCAATAGAAGAGATCGACGATTATTGTCAGAGCTTTGCTTCTAAACCTCAGTTTTTATTGCTATCGGCCTTGGGGAAAGTTTTATAGCTCGCTTGGACAAGACCGCGAGGGACCCATCTTTATTTTGTGGTGGACTTTCGAGTTTAGGGGCAAGAGAGCACCCACCCCTACAAGCACCTAATACATCACTGATGAGAGGTCTCACTCGAAATCACTTTAACTTATTCTATTCATTTCTTATTCCGTTTTCTCTTTTGAAAGTATCGGTGCTGCATTCTCATCTAAGTCAGTGCGAAACAACTACACCTGCCGAAATGTCTTGACATATCCGACATCCATAGCAACACCTGCAATTTAATTTTTTGTCATGCAATACTACTTAAGTTTCCAACACGTTACATTACCAAGATCGGCTGACAGAAATCGTATTGCATCACTTCATCGAGCGGTTAAAACCAGAAGTGTTTCTCCTCGGCGAATGCAGAATTTCGATCGTTCCTTGCATTCTTATTAATCGTCCAGTCACCAGTAGCAACATGGCCGACGCCTCTATAACGAAACCCAGATAATTGCTTTCACGGATCTTAAATTAGAATTGGTATGGCTACGCGTGGGACGTAGTTAGTTTTGTAGATTGACCTCTGAATAGGCGCTCATTTACCTAATTACTTCGCTCGCTCGGTCGTTCGTTGTGTGTAGACCTGGACGCTAGTTGGTCCACAGTCTGCTTCATTTTCAGGGGGGAAATTATGACTCGGCCATCCAACTTCCGTCGCTAAATGAACTTTGCTCGTATGAAATAAGTTGCCTATGGGCGAAAGGAAATGCATTGACCAGAACTGTTGATAACTCATTTAGCAGAAAACTGAATGCAAATTTCGAAATGTATGAAGAGGGATATGGGCTGAGGTAGACTGAACCGAATTTTGCAGCGTTCACCTTGACGAAGGAGGTGGGAAGGATGCATGGAAAATTTCTGCCTTCAGAAGAACATCGTCTTAGAGGTACACCGCAACCCTCGATTCAATATTTGGGGAATGAGAAGAGAAATACACTTTCGCCAATCGAATGACAATAACTTACTTTTTGGAAAAATGCGTGTATGAAATAAGTTTGCGATTGATTTATATTTGAGAGGGCAGAGGCGTAAACGGGAATTCGATTGGAAAGAAATTTAAAAGAGACGCGAGGTATGAATGCCGAAGGGATTTGAAAGTATTGATCAAGTTTTATTTTTGCAAAGTAGCAGAAAATGAAAGAAAATCACATGATTTTTGAGAAAATAGAGTCATCCACGTCTCTCCTGCAGTATGATAGAATTGTGTGTGTATTTTCGCTTGAATTTAATTTATCTGAAAAGTGAATCAAGAATATGCAATCATCTGAGGAGTTTGCTGCATGATCTGAATTTTACAGAAGACTCTTTTGATCCAGTATTCTATTTTGCACACAAGCTTTAGGAAGTAAAATGATTATAAATGCATGAACTGGGGGAATCTCTTACCCTCTGTCCCACATGTTTCTTTTCTGCTTTCCCACAGACAGTTAAGACATGGAACAGTTCGCTTCACGCAAAGTGCATTTAGGGTTGTACTCGCGGTGAGCTCGGCTTACGTCAAACCTATTTTTGCGTAGAAAATCCATGTCAAACCATTTCCCGCTAAGCAATTAGAAATGTTATGGCAAATTTTGCGGTGACGTCTTAGCTTCGCCCAATTCCCCGAGCGCGCCTGTCGCTTTTCTTAAAGAGCTTCATGATGTAAGAAAGGGGAGGAGGATTCTCGGCAGCTTTCTTTTCACTTAATTTAATCCAATTTGCTTCCTTTCCTCTCTGCTTACCGAATACCAACCGCAGAATTTTAAGTGCTTTTTCTCTCCTTCTCTTTCTTCCTCTCGTGATCAGCCTTTTGAGACCTCGTTGGTATAGGCGTTCAAAGGAGATAGAAGACAAGTTGAGATCACGACGACGAACAGGGGAGGAAGATATTAGGAGCTTTTCTCGCTTGTTGAGAGCGAAAGAACTCCGGTGACAATCGGAGATAACATTTGTTTACATCACAGACCCTGATTAGTTTGTGTGGAAAATTGTGATAGTGAACATAACAACTCAAATAAGTGTTATACATTAATAAAACCGTTATAGTTCCATTTTTTGGACAAAAATATTTTTACGGGAAAGGTCAGTTATTCAAAAGATTTTAGAGGTTTTGAAAAACGAAACCGAAGAAAATTTAAATGAGGTCAACACGAAAAAGAAATGCCATCTAACATCGAGAGAAACAATTGTTTTAAAAATAAACTTTTTGGCTTAAGACATCCAAACGTATTATAACACCCCTGAAACCTATTAGTCCTGAAACCATACAAATCTTATTGCCCACGAAGCTATAAAAAAACAGCACACCAGGAAAATGAATAAAACACATACTAATATCACAATAAAGCTGGTCACCAATTACTATGAATTTAAAAAGCTTCGAAAGAGCCCCGCTTTAAAAAGCTTTCTATCCATTTTGTCCGCACGTGGACTGTACGCATCACGACGCGGTATCGGCGTCGGCGTCGCGGCGCTTGATTGGGATTATCCAGTGTTCCAAAAGCCCACGTGATAATTAGTACGCTCGAGTTGTGCACGGCGCAACGAGCGTCCTAATGATCCAGTGCACAATGTCCGGTCCGCGCAGCCGATGCAGCCAGTCCACTGCACATTGCTCAGCTGCATCTTCTCTTAATGACTGTCACCACTGCGCAAATAATAAGCACAGCATGGCCACTGTCCACTAGCTGCCCGCACTAGAAGATACCGTTGGATTGTTGTAGTAGTTTAGTTTTTTTTAGTTAGTGGTGGAGGAGCCGGGTTACAGATTCAGATTAAAGCTTTTCGGGTAGAAGACGGTTATCACAGAGAAAATTGAAAATTTGAAGTGTTTTTCATTATATGTGCCTCTACCTTTAAATAAATATTTGGATTAGTTCCCATACACACAAGGTAGTTATTACCATTTGAAAAGTTTATATTACAAATGGTAAATGGTATATAGGTAATAAAATGTATCCATTTCACCAGAACGTAAAAAAAAGGTCAGCAACATTGGTAATTGTGTCAACCTCAACACTAGAAATCAACAGCTTTTAACGAATCTGTCCCCTAACATTTTTATCCGCCATGATAGTAGCATTCGGGGTTCAGCTTCGCGTAGTTGCATGTTTTACGGCCGGGCCGAGCAGGCATCGAGTTTCATCGCATTATTCGGTCCAGCAGTCTCATTGTTGCTCCTTGGTACAAGGCGCAGGCGTACCGGGAGCGAGCTGGGTCAGGAGCGGTCTTTATCAAAAGAGCCCTTCATTTGAAGGGCCCCACTGCAAGGCGACAAGGGTAAATAGTGAGGTGTGGGCATTTGGCCCCATGGGCAACTCACTGGAATCAGTTTATGCTTGCAAGTTCGCACCACTGGGCAGACATCCCCGTGAAGGCTGATGCAGAGACGGGGAAGATATCTAATTAGTAGAGATGCCGGGCTCACGGTAGCCAATTTGGTAAGAGGAACGTTAGGACTTGGTAGTTGATCGCTTTTGATTCGTCGGAATTGAGCATCTTTTTTGGTGTTTCAAAATGTCGGCAGATTTTTCAGAAGCGTCAAGTAAGAACATACTGATACATTTGGAAAACTTGACTTGGGAACTGTGCCCTGTCTGGAAGTGCAGGTAAAATAGTTAGGATAAATAAATAAAAATGCCATTGGTTTTAATGTCGTAGAATTCATTTTTTTATTTGAATGCTATTTTAGTCCCTAGAGCGAATCATTTTTGCGAATGAACACGTGGTGATACAAAAATAGCTACGTAGCTAGCGGATACAATCACAACCTTGGGGGGGTAATAAACATTCATTTCTTTCAATCGATCAACACTGCCAATTAATTTAAAACCTATAATAAATTACTAGTTTTCATACAACACCTCATGCTGCATTTTGAGATCATTGTAATTCGCTTGCCACCATTCTAGATATATCTTTCTATCTCGCTCAGTGCTTTAGTGTTCTTATTTACATTATATTTACATACATTAATATCTACAAGTGAAGATGAAAATTGATAATAATTCGTAGTTTCTTCCACAGATCCCACTAAAAGAAGGTAAGTAAGTTAGTGATTGTGACATACAACATCCCATTTCAAAACTACGTTAAAAGAATAGATTTTTTCAATTATTGACAAGTAGTTTTTACCACGCCATCAAATAGGGAAACAGTTGAGTAAAAAATGTCATAAAATCAATTAGTACTTTTAGGATCTTCGAAAGTGTTTACGATTTTAACAAATCCAGTCTTCACAAACTAGCAATTTAAGGCCGTCTCCAGTCGTTCACAAAACTTCTCTTTGGTTTAACTTCTAAATTTTCACAACCCGTAAAGTCAATTCTCAATAAGGTCTCCAAACATTCTTCTGTGCCTGTATACTGCTAGGCCGCGTCGACGGCGGACTAACCATAGCAGTGTTCGGTTCTGTCAACGGAGACCTCGATGGACTCCTCCTCAAGATCGGACTCTTTGACTCTGTTTTCGTCGTCGCCACTATCGTCGTGGTCGTCGTGTGCGCTGGACGAACTTGCTGGAACGCAGATTTGACACCCACTTCGTCCGTCGGTGGACTGACACTCCTCGAGGGCGACGCCGTCGAAGGCCTTTGTTGGGCCGCCGGTAACGCTGGGAAGTCTGGCGTAGGGGCCGCGGCGAGTGAGAACGCCGACCCGGGTTTCGCTGGGAGCTTATCCGGCGAAGTGGCGAGCATGTCGGGGTGAATAGGGTAGCCTAGCAAGGCTGATGGAAGATAGGGCGAGGGTCCAGGATGAGGTCCTGGGAAACCTCCTGGAGGTCCAATGACGGGTGGCGCACGGAGGCCGAGGCTTGTTGGACTGCCGTGATGAGGAAGGTAGAAGTCCGATGACGTTGAGCTGACAGCTGAGCCGAGGCCGGGTATTGCACCTTAAAGCAGAGAATATGATTGTTACAACGTGAAAGAACAAGCCACGAGGGCTTCGTGAATGCTGATATTGTTTTGGTGGTATACATCTCAGTCGGATTTGTGTGCCAAAGAAAATTTCACATTGCATCGGCATTTGGACCATTTCCTTTAACGTTCCGAACGACGATGTATTCGTTTCCTCTGGCGGCACACGTCATATAGACACACAACCACCTACTGACAAATACCCAGGAGAACCAGGAGTCTGAGAGAGAGGAAAAATATGCGAAAGAAGGGAAACAACAGGGTGAGGTTCAAGCCGAATGGCTATCGTTTCGTAAATTCTCTTCCCTTTGACTAGGTTTTAAAGTCTTATGGGAATTAGCCAAAGCACTGACTGTCATCCTCTGAAATTCATCCCCCGTCCTTAATCCGATTTGAGCGAGCTTATTCTATGTGTACACAGGATAGAACAGGGGTGGGAGAGCCCCCTCTCTCCACGCCAGCCTTTTGAATTGAATACTCTTCCCCCACTAGTCCATATAGCAGATAGTTTATTCTGTCTATCTTTCATCTTTTGGGATTTATTGATGTATATGGAGTGGAAATCAGTAGCGAGAATGACTCAGTTTCGATGTCACGTGTATTTTCTCCCCATAACTGCCGTACCGGAAAACCAAGATGGCTGCTAAAGTGTGGTTTTATGTTGCAAATGTGCTTAGCTATGGCTATTATTTTGTGTAAATGGATGGCGCCGTGACCTGTGTGTGTATGTGTTATATCACTTGTCTTTAGTGCGACGCTTTAGCGATTCGTTCGCGGATCATATTGCAACCGTTCACGGGTCGTACCTTGACCATTGTCCCTTTTTAATGGCCACATGCTACACAAGTCGTTGGTAAATCCCGAATCCGTTGTTCAAATGAGATGTTATGTCGAGTGATACTGAGGCATGGCAATTTTTATGTTTACTTGTCAGCGTCGATTTAAAGCGTGCACTTTTTTCAGAATATATTTATTCTTATTGCACGTGTGTACCAATTCTACCTCGCTATTGAGTGACCTAAACTTATTTTTGTAAAAGTTATATCACTCCACTTTTCGTATGATTTTGACATAAAAAAATATATGGATCTCTAATAATTTGGCATTTATTATACAATTACTGCTTTTAGAGTAAGTAATTCATAGCAAACAAGAGATAATAAATTAATTCCATCGATCAGAAGCAAAAGTTTCCATATGTAAAACCTGAAAATGCACGAAATCAAAATACCAAAACGGCGGTATCTTTGTAGAGGAAAAGTATCGCAGAGGTTTGGTGCCAGCGTAGTGGAATTGCTTTTCTCAGACTCACCTTTGCCGATGTCGGGTAGTTTGCAGAGATCCGCTGGCCTCCGGAAGTACTCAACTGGCCAAGGGTACGCCAAGCAGGCAGTGTCCAGCCACTGGGGGAACATGGCGAACGGCGAGAAGCCGGGGTGCTGGCCGTTCAGGTAGTGGAAATCTGCATACACAATAAGTGGAAGAACCTCATTAGGCTTGAGACGTGGTTGAAATTTCTTCACGGAGGAATTGGTGTGATGGTAGGTAGGCTCAAGACATTTTGTCATGTCTAGAAAGTTGAAGTTACAAACTGCAGGGTCAGTTTTCATTAGCAGATTACGAAATTTATGGTCCAAAGCCAAGCAAACGAATAGGAAATTAACAGACAGTAAGAATTTTAACGCATATTTGAAAAAAAATGCAAACATATAATTCTACGTTTCCTGATCGTGGTAAGAAAAGCTATCAAAATTCCCACATTTCATAAGTTCTTGATATTGGACCGCCAATTTAATTTTACACAAACCACCTATAAAAATGTCGCCCAAAAATACATATAAACGTATCAAAAAACGTCTCCTGGATAGTAACCTAACGAACACAGCAACGCCAGTAATATTTAATCGCCCTGGTTTTCTTTGATTCCGAGCGACTTTCCTGATCGCGGTTCCACCCACGTTGCAGATGGCCACCCACACCACCCCACCCCGGCGGTTCACTAGTAGAGAATCTCCCACGCCTGTATGCACCGCGATACTTTGCTTTGGCGCAGTTTATCGCCCACGGCGGCGGCGGCGGCGGCGCCCCTTTTAGCTAGGCGTCGTTTACCGCTTTTAACTGCAGACACCCATCTTGTAGAAAAACTGAATCGCTGCCGCCACGATGTTTTTTTTGTCAGATGCAGGCGTAATGTGATCGCGTGTGACGTTCTTTATTACTCGTCGATTCGTGGCGTAAACAAAGCGTGGAAATATCGTGCAATAAAATATGAAGGCGCAGATTCAAACCGGAGGAAAGTTTTTTTTTGGCAAGGTTTATGTGGTCCTGGCAGTTCTCATTTTGATAATTTGAAGGTAGGATTTGATGGCCCCCGTTTCAGCAATTCATTTCACCTATTACATATTTTGATCGGCATATCGAGTAAGATGTACTTATTTTTTGTGCTGGTCAAGGCCATATAGCCACTTTTCTTTTTGACAGAATTAAGTGAAAGCCAAGAAAATTAACTTTAAGACTGTTTATAATTGATGCGTGAACCTCATCTACAAGTTGATACTTTAAATTACCACCCAATTACTGCTCATTAACGATGTGATCATAAAGACCTTTATTATCTATTATTTATTACATTTATGCTGTCTGGTTAAACAAAATAATTATTATACCTGACTTGTATTCACTCCCTTACACAAGAAGCCTAATCTCATGGCCACAGTTAATCTGCATCTTTAAGGTCCACTTATGTATTATCGTCAACTCTTTTCAAATCTCCCCTCCTGGCATTTTTACACTGCCGCGAACAGCGGCTGCAAGACCCCTGCGCCCTTGTTTAGGGTTTGGTTTACCAACGAACTAGTTCTCATGCAGTTCACTCACAGATGAAAAGATGCAGTGCTTTTCCAAAGATCAAATACTACGTTGATAGAGTGTAACCTTTATCGAGGCATTTTGTTATAAAACTCAATAGATGGAAATTGCCTATCACAGCGCCAGACATTTTTATACGCTTCCGCGACGATCAAAATAAGTCATGGCACAAGCTAACAAAGTGATTTTTTTAAGTGTCGCACATTTATAAAATTGAAAGAGACCAGTTTTTAAATAACTTCAATAGTTACAAAGGAATTTTAACTTGTTATTTTACAATTGCCAGTTTTTCAATTGTCTACGCAATTTTACCTGTGTTATAATAAAACCAAAGGCTGTACGAGGCTAACTTATCCCAGATAAATAAATCATTATTTCAAATTTTTAAAAGATCCCTAAAATCTTTCTCAGCGTATCCCATAAGTCAGATTCGTCGCAACACCGTGCAGGGGTAGTTACAGCCGACAGCATAGCCCGTGAATACCCCCTCACAGCGGCAATGTCATAATATTAAAGAAGGCACAGCATCCGAACGGGTTCTGTTTACTTGTTCTTGTGTATGTGTTAGCCAGCTTCAAAGGATCGACGGCGCAATTAAACAGTTTTATGTGCGACGCGGTTAGTAGGAACGCAAAGGAAGGCAGCGCCCAAGGTGGCGGCGGGCAAAGGGCCCCCGGCCCCCGATCAGCGCTGCTGCCCCAAGCCGTACCCGGCACCAGCATCAACACATAGAAGCCACACACGGCGTCGACGCTGTGCGTGCACTGCATCGTGATCAAAAGAAAACGGCCATGCTTTTCGGGGATCAATTAAAAATATAAAAAAAAAGAAGGGGATTATTTAGAAAATAGTATTTTGGTTGAAAGTTACGACGTGTAGTAATTCCATATGCGATGGCGTCGGTAGCACTAGCTTTGACTTTGGTTGAAGGACCTCCAAGGAAGTTTACGCTTGCTTTGGATGCCTGACTTTGAGCGGCGATGAAACGCAATCTTATTGAACTGCAGTTCTATGGTGGCACTATATCTATCGGTTTATACCCCGCTAAATTTTGTAGTTTTGTAGCAGATTGGTGTTTGATTTTTTTTCATCTCAAAGAAAGTGGACATTTGAAAATATGCTTACACACCTTTATTAGAACAATTAAAACAATTTAAAACAAAGTTTACTAGGGTGTGTTTTGATTGAAATCAAATGAAAGAAGACAAAGAAAATTAGATAAATAAATAAATTAGTCCCTCCTAAGTGTGTCCAGATAAAATTTTGAGTATGTTTTTTTGTAAAACCACATTTTCTGCGACCTATTCAGGGATTTATCATAACAAACAAAAATCCCTATTGGTAAACCTCTATTTTAATTTTATTCAATTACCAACCTAACAAAGAGAGTGGCAAACGACCATGAAGCACCCACTTCTTTTGATTCCTCGTAAACGTCACAAAATCCCACATTGACGGCAACGCATCACTCGTCAATCCGATTCCGAATCGCAATTATTCGCATGACACGTGCGATTTGCAAATTAATGCGTGTACGCGCGCGTACGCGTCTGCATAATAGCAGCCTTGAATGGCACACTAATGTCATTAATAGTGTACACATGGCAGTGCGATGGTGCTGCCGGCTAGGCCATAATGAGGTTATGAACACCATAATGGCGGCGCAAGGGGTGACACACGACCATGCGGGGGTCGCCGTCGCCCTGCGTGAGATATTGCCAAGCGACGGCTCAATTAGTCTCATTTGAATGTTAGGCTGGAACGGGGACGATAAGTCCCGGTTCTAGCGCGATTGCCGGGGGAATCTTTTCATTGTTGCAATCCTTAGAATTTGATTGAATTTAATATTAAGATCATTTTGGTATTGTCACGTTTTTAATCTTTACGCAACACTGAATAAAATTAAAACTAAAATAATCTGGTGACGTTTAGAGAACGATAACTTATCCCGAAGTTCGTAAAATGTAGCCATTTTTTCCTCGCGAAACAAAACTATATCCATCCGAAAAATAACGTTTTTGCCGTTTCCTTTAATAAAAGTTGCGCAAGCTTTTGCAAGGTATTACGAACAACGATTCCTGAATAACTTACACCTAGTTAAAGTCAGTGCATTATGCTTTTTCGTAGTAAAGTATAAGGGGAAGGTGTAATCATGAAAATCCCTGCTAATAAAAAGGCTTCAAAGCATAAAAAAGAGCACATTCACTAAATGCCTACTCTCGTCGGCAATCCTGAATTCAAAACTCTCTTCTCTTCCACTCTCTTGCCATCTCTTTCCCTCTGTCGGCTCCCGCTCTTTCACCTCTCAACAATTTTGCATGATTTCTCGTTTGACCGCGACCAGCTGAGAGAGACTGAGTGAGACTGATGGGGTGTCACAGGGATCGAGAGAGAAATAGAAAGAGAGAGACCCCTGCAGTAGCTCCACCTAGTGTGATACTAATTACTAGCTATATGCGAGTGTGAGTGTGTGAGTGGGTGCGTGTGTGTGTTAGCAATTCTCCATAGCAACGGACAAGGCAATTAGAAGTGGAAGAGAGAGGGGGTGGGCACTAGGGGTGGTAAAAAATAAAGCTTTTCTTCTGTTGGATGCGAGAATTGAAACTCTGAAATTTTGCATAAAACGCCGGGATGGTAAGGGTGAGATTTGAGTTGGGGGCAATATCTGTTGCTAGAATCTCTGTGAGAAGGGTTAGGCATTGCTACTATTGTGCGAGAAATATAGTTTTTGTTTCTTGCACTTATTTTGTTTTGAGTCTCTAATGGTTATCAAATATAAATGAAATGTTGTACTACTATACATGTTATTAACAGCCCTATCAAGATTTAATTAATCTATGTAGCATGAGGGACACAGTTTAAAAATGAACATGGACCATAAGTAACAACAAGCTATCATCTTTTCGATCCCTTTTAAAAAAAAATGAGAGATCGCTCCTGTTTGTTTGGC
Organism: Protonemura montana; assembly: GCA_947568835.1. Lineage (NCBI taxonomy): Eukaryota > Metazoa > Arthropoda > Insecta > Plecoptera > Nemouridae > Protonemura > Protonemura montana. The sequence goes on from OX387602.1 coordinate 14,578,719, forward strand.
AAATATGCCAGGCGAAAAGATTTGACACCCTTGACAGAGGTAGCAGGCTAGTTACATGCTACTGGGGGGTGGAGGGCGGGGAATGAGGGTGGTAAACGACTTGCCAGGAGTGAAATTAACCTCTCTTGTCCGACGATCTACAGGCCTGCGATATGACAGCACGGATTTATTAACTAAAGGCCAGAGTCCTCCATCCACTCTTTTATATGAAAACAGCAAACTTTTTTTATACCTTTGGAGCTATAGCCAGTGTTTTTGTGTCGAAATGAGATGGAGTTTGCATGCGATGCAATATCACAGCGTGTGGCCAAAACCACGTAAAAGTGACGGCGTCAATATTCTAGAGCGTTTCGTTGGTTTCGTGTTGTGTGTTAAGTGAAACGTGAAAAATGTGCCTTTTTGAAATGTAGAGCATGAACTGGTGGTTTTATTCCATGGATTGCTTAAAATCAAGTTCTACGAATGTAGGATTTTCAGAAATTAATAACGGTTGTTTCTGAGAACAAAACGCGCTAGTAACTATGTACCCCTAGTGATCAAATAAAATAAGGTCACGGTTTAGCGAAGGTTTTTGGTCGCATGTAAATTTTGATCAAGCGGAAATTCATTTCATCAGCAATGTTACCGAAATAATTCAATTAATTTTTCCTAAATCAATACAAAATCACATATCTCTTTCGAGTTCTCGGTTTCTACGACGACTTCGCTCAGAGAAAACGGTAAATTTTCCCTTCAAGAAAAACAAGCCTCGGCTGCAAATTTCTAATCCGCAAGTAATGAAACTTACTTGATTTGGTGCGCGGCTCTCTCGGCCCGTCGACTGTCACTTTGATCGCTTTGTTGTAGGTGACAACTTGGAAAGGAGTGGAACTGATCACAATCGTCAGCGAAAAACTTTTCCCTGCAATCATAACAAGAGATCATTAGTCATTTAGCAATATTTTATTGAAAGCTCCAGGGAGACATATTATTCGGAAGGGTGATTTAATGACAAATCCTGGATTAATTCAGCAAACGGGGACCGTCTGGATCGAGAGGGGTGGGAATGGATTAATGGATTGCAATTGTAATAGTCCGTGTGTACTTATTGGGGGTGGAGAATCTAAATCGCCGTCAACGGGAATAAAAATCAATAATATGATTAATTGCAAAGCAGGAACGGTGGCGACAAGCAATAGATGTTCAAGCAAGGAGTTTCCTTACTGCTGGTATGGCACAAGACTAGGTTAGTTGGGATTTGTAGATGTATTCCACTAAAGTTGTAAGATTTGAATTAGACCTATGGTCCACTAAGGCACCTCCACCATAACGTCATTGCTGTCCAACAGAGATTTAGCAGACATGCTATCATCTATGCAAAGCAATGCCTTAGTGACATACTTTTATGTTTCTATAACAATCTTCTACTGCTTATTTCGAAGTACATGTCAACAGATATTCCTGCAATTGAATATTGTAATGAATAATCAATGATCCTTACCTCTACCACTTCTGCCGACGAACCGAAGGTCATTAAACTTCGCCACTTGGTTCTTCATCACAGCCGTAAAGTTTCTCAATTCACCACAAAAGTTTTCATCATTCCCTGCCTTCACGGTAACCACTGTCCCGTCAGCAATGTCATCGAGAGCCACCACCTTGAACGCGGCTGGCAGCGACTTATTTGATCTCCAGTGATTAGGTAGCACAGAACAGAGCACAGCGGGACTTCCCGTCTGCATGAGTTCCCCGTGGTACTCCTGGAGTGCCTCGTGGAGGCCCCCGAGGAGGTCGCCGGGGTCTCCGCCAGACATGGTCATAGGCTCACGTGGCGGAGGATGCGACGGGTACCCGGCGCGATGCAGATCCAGCTCGTAAGACGAGGGAAGATGCATCGATGTCGCTACTGCAACCATACGATCCTACCGTTGCCGCCGTCTTCGTTGATAAAGCCAATCTCAATCTCACTCGATGCTATTCGACAGCTGATTCGAAGAGGCGTCGATGCGGTTAAGACGATTGTGGGAAACCGTAACGAGCTGCGCCGACGTCAGTCTCTTCAAACGTTGAAGAACGCTCGCGGTGGCCCACCGTCGCGACGCCTACCACAGACGACGTCGCCGACAAACACTAACAAACCGAGTTTAACCGAACGCGGCCGAAGGCGGCTAATTAACTCTGATTGTTAACACGAACTAATAATAACACAGACAAATAATTGAGAGGCAATGATTGTAGAGTTGTCAAGTCGAAATGTGCGTACGTAAGAGAGCAGTGAAAAAAGTTTGCCAAACTGTCAGCCGAGCAGAAAAGTGCGATCGTGTTGACGCGTCGCTCAACCGCTCGGCACTGAAAGTGTGAGGAACGACTTTTTCCTTCGTCAATATCCACCCTATATTCCTCTCCCCTATTTTACCCCCACCCTTATCCGCGACTGCGGCTGAAAAACGTATTTTATGATGCGGGCGGCGAGCGAGATGGAGAGTGCACGTCTCCCTTGGGTGGGACAAAGAGGTGAATGGGTAGCTAGTAGCTACTGTAGCTGCTGGCGGCTCCCCTCGCCCTACCCGCGGCACCCCCTCCCCCCCTCCCCCTCGCCGCCACCGCCCCGACGCGTCGACCGAGCGTCGACCGACGACGTCTGTGTTCTCCCGCCTCCAATCCGTAGCGCGGTTTTGTCGTGGCCACCGCCCGCGTTTTGTGGCCAACCGTCGAACTAAGCCTGGCTTCGCGTATCCGGTTGGGCGTCGGAAAGAATTGTGTAAGAGGGTTGGCCGTAAGGGGAGAAAGTAGAGGGAGAGAACGTTGGAGCCAGCTAGGTTCCTCCTACCTCGGACGGTGACGAGCTACGACGAGGTGCTTCTGGTATTATAGTGTTATGGCTTTTGGCAGGTGAGACCGAAATTGGTTTGGGTGTAATAAGGTGTTCAAAGTTTGCCGAGTAACACTTGAAGTTTGTAAGCGACTTGCGACTGGACCGGTGTTCTTGGCTATTTAGGGTGGGTGTTCCGCGACTGAATGTCCAGTCGTTACAAGCGAGGGCAATTTCAAATGATGGCGTCACTATCGTCGAACCGGGCGTTACTTTACGGTATTTGGCACAAATTTGGCTGTTCAAGTGCCCCAGACCCTGACGCTAATTTGTTTGGTAAAGAAAATCTTTGTTAATTAAATGGTTACTAGAAAATGTCAAAGATGGTTTGCTATAAGATGACATGGCTTTAAGAGTATAAGAAGACAAGACGTTTTAGCCTGGCACCTCCACCAAGTAAAGCTTCAACAGAATAATAGATTCGAGCGAGTTTTGGGAATCACTCATGTACAACGCTAATTAAAAAATAGCTAATTATATTAATTTGCGTTCTAGCTGGATCAAGGAGGCTCACACAAGGTCCTGTAGGAAATCATCATCAAGAATATGTGGGTGGGTGGGTGGGTGGGCATGTGTGCCAGGCGGGCGGAAACACACGTCGCGCACATTGCCCGACTGAGGCGACGGCTTGTGTGGTGGAAAGCTTGTGGGAGGTGGAAGGGTAGGCTATTTATGTTGGAACACTTCTGTTGTATTCATGCGGAGATAAATGGTGGATTTCAAATTACCATCACCTCCCACAGGAAAAACTCAATTTTCACTTCTGTAATTATATAACTATGCTATTGTGTTGTTGCACCGGATGAATATTAAACTCTAATTGCATGGATAGTAATTGGTTTAATTGAAATCTTACGTAGTTACACTTAACACCTCAGTATGGCTGTAGTTGCTATTTGTTTCATTTGGTTCTAAGCTCTAATTCAAATATCTTTAAATATATGTTACATTTTTCTAGCACCATAACCTTTTCTAAACATCACAATGCTAAAGAAAATTGTATCTGTTACCAATTAGCAGGAAAAAGCGTATAGTCTCACATTTTTACGGTACCTGCTCTTAAAATATAGATTTTCCCTGAAAATCAATTAATTTTCCAGCATGAGTGAATGAAAAGAAACGAGAGTTGGTTAACTTCTTGCGTGGAAATCGTTTACTTCTCACCTCACCGTTTGCATGCGTATTTTCCCGACACGCTCAGCTCAACTTAATTATACTACGCCAGTTTGTCAGTAAATGTTCTGACAGTAGCAATTTCAAATAGGTTCGAAAAAAAAACAGGTCTGCAGGGCGCGTTCAGAAACAACACTACGCAAGCGTAGTGCGTGTGTCCTGACGCCGAATGTGCTTGTATCACTTGTAGGTCAACATTTTAATGAAAGGTGGATATCGCTGATTTTTTTTAATCAATGGTTAATTTTATCACTGATTACGCTTAGTTTGATGGTGTCTAGAAACTTGCTTTACCCTGCCATGATGTAAAAAAAAAACATTACATCAACCGTGGAATCACACTTGAAAATATGGACAGAATTTGCTCATGGATACAAATTAAAAAAAAAAACGGCACGTCATGATGATAAATAAAACTAGAATTTTTCGTTTTCCTCTCTCCTAAAAAAGGGGTGCACTCGTGTTCTATTTAATGCAATGAGCTGGCCACTGCCAAGTCTAATGACTTTTATTTTCCAATGAGCAGATTACAAAAAAAGCACACGAGTTTTTTAAAAAGTTTTTACCCCTCTCGGTTGCCAACCAATATACCATCGAGTGCAATGCGGGCTGCGGCTTTAATAAGGGTAAACGCTCTGTGTAGCGCGAGACTGTAATTAGTGTCTTGTTTTGACACGTTCTAGAAGCAACTGCCTACAAACACTAAACTGACATGGTAATTATTACCATTGAACACTGAAGTTAATGATTGCGCTTCGGTCTGTTCTATCGCAGAAAGATAGGTGTATACAGTGGGGCTGTGGACTGGGCGAAAAAAAGGCAGCGTTCGTCTTTTTGAATTGATGCCCCCCCCCCCCCCCCCTCTACCCCCCGCCGCCGCTTGCCCTACTATTGACCGATATACCCAAAGAGTTATTTGGCGGCAAAGCGCTGTCGTCGTATTAGCTTGGAATAACCAGGAATTACGCTGGAAACGTCGATCTATTTGGGATTTAACCTACTTTTGCAGAGGGCATGCAATTGGAAGCCATGAAGTATCAATGAATCGGTTAATGAAATTAGGTTATGATTTGCGGAGAGATGTAACTTGTGTCATTTTAGAGTGGGTCTTTACTCTTCGTTAGCACACACCATAAAGATAAATTACATTTATCACCTTTAAAAAACATTGTTTTTGGTAATAATAACCATGCATTTAATTGCTCGTACTTTTTTTTACCTAATGCAAAGCCACTTAAAAGTGTGAATGTGTAAATTTGTTCATCCAGAGATTACACAAGTGTTCCCTGTTTTCTAGCGCCAGTACATCACCGCTTCGTCTACATTTATATTCAAAATAAGGGTGTGTTTACTTCTGTTTTTCGAGATTATATGGCTAGTCATCAACGGTCCCATCACTCAAATTGACCCAACAAACTGCCTTTTTCATCTCATTCTCTTCTCCCATGTTTTTCAATACACTTCCACCCTGCTAGCTAGTCATGCATGTGGACATCTCTTTGTGAATTGTTTTAATACAAGGCATTAGTAACTCATATCCCGTGTATTTGCCGGTCGTGGACTTAACAAGTCCCAATGACTGATCGACACAAAAAATACAGCAGAAAAATGTCGACATGTAAAAACCGCTTTGAAAGGGTTCTGACTACCGGCTAGCTTCTGGTGCACTAGAAGGCTCGTAGTCGTATCGCATGGGTAAATAGCCGATAAACCCACAAATAAAGACCAACCAGTCCACTCCACATTCGTATGGATTAAACAACAAAAAGCAACATAAATGTCCAATATGTACTCCCTTTTGGATTGGCCATTTGTTTTTAACAAATTGAACCATCGAATCGGGTATTTATTTTTGAATGTATGTAGTGCTTGTAAAACAGAGGTAAATGGATTAGAGTTTGCAGTGTTTCAGCAGTTTTGACATGAGGACATCCACTAAAATTACGAGTATCGGCCACCATATTGTCAAAATACATGCCTAGAGATCCACCCCTAAAGGTATACGCAGTAAAGCACTCGTGAACTCAATCTCAAAAGATCACACGAAATAAGATTATCTCTTTTAAGCTTTAAATCCGTGGCGTCATCTTATTGGATCACGAAAAGATTTTAAAGCGATAACATTGAGACTGTAAAGCGGATAAAAAAGTTTTTTTTTACAGAGCCAAGCGCCGCTAGCGAAGCTGTGCACGCAGTTCAATCAAATTGAAACCAGTATGGCTAAACGCAAGGCACACAATTCTCATTATGAAAAGCCTTAAAACCACCCTTAAGATGTTTGCGTAGCGATGTGGATACATATTCGCATAGAGGCACCGATCTGACGAAGCTCTTGTTAACAATAATCGAGTTTTCGCCTGGAGCTCCCTTTGCCATAAGCAGTAAGCACCCTCGGCAAGGCAAAGAACAGAGCTATTTGCTTAGATGTGGATTATATATAGAAGATGTAGCTACTTTAGAATCTTTTGATTCAATGTGAATGGAACAAAGTAGCCATCTTTTTATGGGTCTCGCTTGAAGTGTGGGCAATGGGTGACTGTCAGGAGGAGTGAGCGGTCTTGAGTTTGTGGAAAGGGCCCCATCTAACCAACGATGCAGTGTATAGTTGTTTGGTGAATGAATGGTGATTGCTCGAATGGCTACAAGCAATAGCACGTATCCTATATAACGTCTTATTTGTTGTTGGTCCACATCTTTTGCTGTTGTGTGTAGCGTTGGCTCGGCAACCTCTTGAGAGGTAATGTGATGAACATAATCTGCTATGTGAATTGGGCAGACGGAAGGAATCAAAAGTAGCTGGAGATACAGTTAAATGGTATGGTCACATGCTACTTTTTTGTGTTGGTAGAACGATCCAACGCAACGTGTAAGTACATTTTGGTGTGAATGATTTGCATTGAATTGTAATTACTTGGTGGATGCATAGATGCAATGGTTGTCATTCAATTCAGATGAAAAATTTACTCTCCAATTAAAGTTGAAATTTTAACCATCACTCTTTGGACACACATCTGAAATTTTAGTGTAACATGTCCGATAAAACGATCATGAAAAAGGAGCATTAATTAGAAACTCGTGTACAACATCCGTAAATAGCAATTCACTATTTAAATTGCACTTAAAAATTGATAGGATTTACTGATGAAAATCAACCAAACAGATTGATAGTTTCAGGTTTCAGTATGGAATAGCAGTGATACTTGACTGTGCTTGATTTGCAATTGCTCTCGGCTCTGTGTGGTGTAGCCGCCGTGCCGGGCAGATGTACTGTGTCGGAGGGCACCCAGCTTTTCTAAGCCAGTGGAGCGGCGCAAGGGCGCGCGGATTGCCCCCCCCCCCCAAACCCAACCCGCGGCAGGGTGCGCTACTGTGTCCGTGTTTACCAGCTCGGTTGCTTGGTTCACCCAGATCGGTTCACCGGAATCCCGCAGGAACCAGCGATGATATGACACTGGGGTTGAAATTTGCCATCGTAGGTGATCAGTTATAGTAACTTTTTTTTTGGTTTTATTTTGTGTACAGTATTTATATGACGTAGCGAGCTTATAATTACTATCTTGGAATAAAAAGGAGTTGAAGTAATAACTAAGTGCTACTTTAACTACAGTTGTACTTGTACTTGAACCATTGTGCAGCATTTTGTTATTATAAACACTATACCGTCTCAAAAATTGATGCCAAACGGGGACTCGAACCCCGATCTCCACCTATCGTGGGTGTTGCTCTAACCTATTGAGCTATTTGGACACATGCTTCGTGAGACGATTTTAGTGTATTTGATAAGAATGACGGATCTCCATCCGTCATTTTTGAGACGGAAGTAGGGTTCAAAATAATAAAATACCCCACGCATTGCAAGCGTTTGCAATTTAAATAAGATTTCAAATTAATTATGCAGCATTTTCCTAAAAATTTCTCTCCGGCAATTTTTCTAGGTGATGACGATTATTTCCACTCAAGTGATCGACTAGATAAAATAATGATTGAAAAAGCAATCAAATTGAAGTAGTTGTAAACATTGGCGATTCGGCCTTCGCATATTTTTTCCGAAATCGACAGATATTTGGGGAGAACAATTCAGAACGGCGAGAGACTTTTTACTACTGGATATCATTGAAAAATGTCATCAACTACAGAAGATAATATATCAATTCCGACGGCAATAAATTTCGTTTTTGAAATAGCATTTTGTAAATACGTAACATTTTCATCATCGCATGGCTTTGAAACCCTCTTTCCAAGTGGTTGCATCGTCTCTATTTATCGACTGTGACTAGGATCGCATTATTTCGGCCAGCCCCAAATATTTCTTCCCGTAACCAGGACTAATAGCTGCGGTGCAAATGCATCCCATCGACCGGGGCCCACCGAACAATCGCGGACCTTTCAATGCCACTTTTCAATTATTTTCAATGAGCCCAATCATGCGGCTACGCTTGATGTATCCATGTTGGCCCAGCAGAAATATTGGCATCTATAGCGTCAACGATCGTGTAAAGGACTTCTAAGATTTATGAGCAGGAGTGATGGTAAATTCGTCCCTATTGCAAGATTTCATGTGAACAAAATATTAAGTTCAAACGATGATATAAATTCATGTGTGTACTAAGATGTTAGTAGAAGTGAAGAGTAATAAGACTTACTAGTCGTTGCGCTGTAACGAGTACCTACGCATCAGGTGGGACCAATTTTAATATGGTTACATGCACACCTATCATGGACCTTGATAGAAATCACTCCTTGGGTAGATTAACATATTAATCAGCAAAATGTGAAACCAGTGCAGAAATAAAAAAATAACACAATTAAGCTCTGCCTTCATTTGAAAGCTAATCTTTTATATTCTTCACTGTCGAGCTCGTGCTATGCGATTCAATGGTGACTCTATCAGGGGTGCGTTCATAAAATTTGTTCCCGTGGGTAGCGAACGTGCCAAGTCCGTTCCCAAGTGATCGCAAAGGGCGTAAGCCGCCCCTCCCCCTCCACCCCCGATGGTCACGCGGTTCACCCGCTGCATTCAAGTCCACGTGTGTCCCAATTCAGCCCTCTGCACCCACGTCACAATTTTTTCCACCTCGATACGATATTTTGTTAAAAATTCTGTAGTATTTTCAAGACCTTTTTTTATCCAATGGTCTACATTCATAGTCGGATCTTTTGTAACCTTATACTTAACATGAAAAACGACATCGGTTTTACGCTGGTTTTTGGAATTTTGTAGATTATTTGTTAGCTGTCGGTGAAATGTTTGCTTGTCAAAGTCTTGAATAAAATGCGATACGGATATTTTCTTTATGACACTGAACAGATGTTTTATTTGGCGACTTTCTCAAGTATCTGGTCTTGTTCGCTGTAATATTACTTTATGGAAAGTTCAATGCTTATGGTGTAAGTATGTGTAAAGGTAAAATTACCATGCTATTCCATACCAGTGGAGTACTCTCAAACATAATCAATGGGCGATATACGATAAAGCCATATAAATTCTGCCCCGTTCTTTGCGCAGAGCATTCAACTGAAAGGAGAGTGTAAGTTAGTGCACCTTAGGTAGTACACTATGAAGAAGTGGTGCAGTGTGTTTTGCGGGATTGGGATGTTGAGGTCTTGCCGAGAATCAGGATCAAGGATGAGGTTGATCTCAGTGTCAATATTGACGTGCGGATCAGGCCGCCTTCTCCTGTATTTACCCCATGCCAACCTCCTTGCTTGCTTCCTTCCTCCAGTACCGCCTGCTTCCAGCCTCTACGAAGCGTTTGGAAATTAAAACTCTGCCTTTCTTCTACAACCCTTCGCAAGCGGCCTCCTGTACGAGAATCTATATGATTGAAGACTCACGGAAATCAATTCCTTCAACACGACGCTCATGTGGGTAGTTGGGAGCGGTGTGTCCCCCTGGTGACAATTTATGGGAAGCTCGACCACCAACGTCTGTTCCCATCTTATTCAGTGCCGAGTATTTATACTCTGTTCAGCGAGAGAATATGCTTTTTCCGGAAGAGGCACAACCGGTCGTTTTGAGATGATATGCGTGCCAATTGTCATTTTTTTTTCAATATTACAAATCATCCCCGCCAGGGTTCGCCATTTTCTTTTTGCTCTAAAGCTTTTGTAGTGCAAAGAAAATGTGGTTTTTCGAGTTAGTGAAATAATATTTCTACCAATTATTACCATTTTAAAAGTGTTTTGAAATATAATTAGTATTTTCGAATCTCACCATTGAAATATTAACGTAAGTTTCATTTAGGGTTGGTGGTTATGCTGGAGGGCAGTACTTGTGCTGGTATATTCTCTCACGGGCTCGACTGTATTGCTCGCAATTGAATTCTTTCCACGGTAACGAGCGATAATGTACCGTGGTCTTCGAAATAATATCTTATTTTAGTCTCGTTACAGGAGTATACAAGATATTGTTCTTACTGCGGATCTCACCGCTTTTCCGACATATTTTTCATTTAGCAACTGAACACCAAAGATAATTTTCCGATGCTTCGAGGTTTAGCCTTTAAACCCACAATTTCGGAAAGTTGTTACCGGTTCGCGCTAGCCCCAAGATTCACACCATCTGGCGTCCCTATTGACCCAGTCAAAGAAACTTCGGCCGTAGCAGGCGAAACGCAAAATGGTACACAGCTAGCAATATTCAGTTTCGTCAAGTACTTGTAAGTTGCCCACTCGCAGTTATCCAAATCGGAATAGTTGTTTGGAACTTTCTGTAATGAAGTAAATTAGACGTTCTACGGAAGTTGGGCAAGTCTTGTGTATATGATTGTAAACGTTGCGCAGTCCAAGTGAATCAACGCGTTACTTTAGCTTATTTCAGAAAAATAATAACTTCTGTGATTCCTATTTACATTTATTTTGAATAACGGTTAATTTTTCCAATGTAATATAAATTCGTTTTTTGACTGATAAAACTATGTTTTAATCAACTTCGATCATCAACATTCTAGTTCTACCATTCCTAAATCAACATAAAACCCATCGTACCAAAAAGACGGTCCGCAAAAAAAAATCAAGCAACTACCTTTTTCAAAACAAACAAACAGAAAACAGAAATCAACGCCTGCAGACAAAACGTATGAAACAAGAAAACAGAAAACTCATCTTCAGCCACAAAAGACACCTTCCTCTCTATCCACCCCGATCCCGGCGGGTCTATCACAATCACAATCTCTCCACATGTAGGTAGTAGTCTGTACTCAGGATACCTGTTAATGAAGCCAGCAGACACAAAGAACGTGATCATTACCACCCCCGTTTCGTCCCATGTCTAGCGACAGGCAAGCAGACGCATATGAAAGACAACAAAGCCACGTGAAAGACAACAATGCCGTGTTACTTCCGCGCCGGTAGCCCACAACAATGCCTCGCAGCCCCGGTCGTGAGATCGCGCTGTCCTGCTACTCATTATGCAAATGATGCGCACTGCGAAAGCGTCATCAAGAAAATGTTTGTAACTGTGATGATGGTGCAATGTGTGCTCACGACCTTATTGTACGCATTTGCATTGAAAATGCAATGCTACACATGCGAAGGATATCTCTTGTTGGTGAATAGTTGTTTCACAATGGAGAACTTTGTTTGGAACGTTGTTGAGTTCATGGATTCCAACACATAGTTTCGGATGTTTTGGGTTATTTACGAATTGCGAAGACAGTCTATGCATTTTGATGATTTACTCGAGAAAAGTTTATTGTAAATAAGTTTACTTTGTTTATATTTATTTGTATGTTCAGCTAAAATTCCTGGATAAGAAGGCTTGACCTAGCAGCGCTGGGTTTTCAGCGGCGGGCTCAAGAAGTATGCTAAGTTTCAAACCTGCTACCCAAAGTTGCCGAGGGGTTTTGTAAAACATGCTACGCCTAAACACCCTTGAAGAGCAATTGGATGGTCAACGCATTGATATAGTTTGGTACCAGTGTTAGCAGCTTTAATCGCTATAATCAGAAATTTCGGTAAAAAATTCACAAATAGCTGTGCACATTTAGGCAGTGCACAGCATTATGCTAACTAAAGAAAAAGTAAAATAGAGTAATTGAATTATTTTTTGACCACACGACCCACTTAGTCCACTTAGTCGTACTAAATAAGTCTTTTAGTCTTATTTGGTAAAAAAAAAACGACGACCGCAAGCGCCATCTCTGACCTAACTTGGAAACTCAAAGCTCAAATATGAACAGTTTCTCTCAACTTTTCATAATGCTACAAGCAGCACTTCACTATGAAACTGCTTTTTCCTGTAAGTAAATACGCAGGGTTTCACTTTCCCTCCTCTGCTTCTGTATCACTCTTGCAGATAATGTATATTCCTTGGTGAAACCCTTTCTTCTTCTGAGTGGTGAGGTATAAGGTCTAGATAAATGTGGCAGATAGCAGTTCCATCGGCACCGTCGCAGGCAAACTGTTTTCCACACAATGCGATTCTCCCCATGAACTTGCATCGTTTCGGTTCGCCAATGCAGGGACCAGAGACGGATCTGGCTCAGAGATGTTATCATGCCAAGCAATTGTGCGCATCAAGAAGATGGCATATCCATAAAATAAAGATGTTCCCGCAAACATTCGCATGTGCTCTGTGATGAAAGTTAACTTCTAAAGAGCTGGGCGACTTTTGGAGGAAAATAAGTAAGAGAGCCACAAATTGAAACACTGAACCACTACACTTCGAAATCTTCGCCAGTTAATATCTTATTGGAAGCTCAAAAGCCAACGGTAACTAGTTATCCCTGGACGAAAAATGCACATCGAAATTAAAAATTTGTAAATTTTACTTGAATCCTTGGCTGTGTTATTTTATTTACAGATTTTGGACAAAACTCATTCAGTTGAGTTAAACAATCGATCCATTTATATATTACGATCATCCTGTTCGGCTAATTGTGCAGATAATAATTAGATGTTGTCACAGCAGCCGGAAGTCGCTGCCAGCAAAGAGCTTGCACCACTTCCGGTAAATACCCGACGGATTCACGAATTGTGGTAAACACAAACACACACACACCTCTTTTTATGGTTTGAAAGCGTACACGCAACACGCACTGCACGATTTATGTATTCCAAAACTTCATCGTGTGTTTTTGAGGCATAGATTTTTTTGAACTAATCCAGAAGTGCGATTTTTAGCCTCAAGATAGCGAAATTTGATTTGACTGGACAAAATTTTTTTTATTTGCTTGACCTTGAATTAAAATAACATGGGTACACAATGAACGATGGTTATGGCTGATTGAAATTCAAAAGACTCGTTCCATTTAAATGGTACTTAAAAGCAATATATGGCAGCAGGTATTTGGTATATGTACCTACAAGGTTTGTACGGTGTAATGTTGTGATGAAAGGTATGCACACAAATTCACCATGTTGGGTGTGATTGTGTGCACCTACGCCGGTGTGTGGGGTAACCCGCATTTGGGAATAAATTCCCAAAAATAAATTCTTTATTGAATTTACAGCAAACTACAAGTGAACGCGAGCATTATGGCCGTAGAGTAATTGCACCCCGAAAGTTCTACACAAAAAGTAAAATGATTAAATAATTGAGACATCATTCATAAACGAATTTAATGAAACTCTTCCTTCCTGTGCAAGAACATTTCTCCAAACTACGCCCAAACATAACAGGTGTTTGTAACATTAACTCTTTTTATATTTTCTGGGAAATTATTTATACTCCTCTCATAATTACCAAACATTCATATCTCGTTTCATGGTCGAATTGATTGGCATACGTTTATCAACTTGTCTAGAAATGACCGAATCCTCCACGCTGCAAACATGTGGTACAGTTACCTGCTGGCGCGGACAGAAAGGGTGCATAAGGTGAACCTACCTTGCTTCTTAGATCATCAACAGGCAAGACGGAATATTTAACTGGGACATCAATTATCGTGTAACCCTTTACAGTTTGGTTCACAGCTGCGGTACGAGTCTATTACCTAGCGTTCGTTTTAGTCAGAGATCTTAATAACGCGTTTTGTTAAGTTTTCTTCATTAGCTCAGGCTTAGTGGCATTACCTTTATTTTCAAACCATTTAATGTGCCACTCTGATTCTCAGATATCTTTATCAGAAAGGTGCACAATTCATTGCCTATACAAGTCTTGCAAATGAGCTGACAACGAGACCAAACGGAACAGTCAATTTATCAAAAGGCAAAGTTTCAAAGCTTTTCCCAGAGTTCAGTCTCACTTTGAAAGTCACCAAGCTTTTTAGTTACACCGTGAAACTTGAGTCATTCACTCTTTCACTCGTGCGCCGAAGTGCGACCAGATAGTCTCTTTTATGTTTTCTTTTGTGCTTAATTTCTCACCTGCGGATCCCATTTGAATAGCACGAGCGCGTCGCCAGAGATGTATTTTCGGCTGGCCACTTACAGGTGTTGGAATAGTGTCACCCCCTCCCTATCCCTTCCCAGCGCCCGCACAAACCCTCAGCCCTTGACAACCCACCAACGACAAATTGCATTTTACTTGAAAGCGCGTGCCCGGGCGTTTCTCTGCAACCCTGCTAATTCCCTTCCGCCTCATAGTTTCAAATCTCTTTCGACATCTACTAATTACCTGACAGTGACAACTGTGCCAGTGCGTGTTAGTTGGAGTTAGTTGGGTGTCGGAGGACAGGGGGATGGGTGGGAGGGAGACGAGACCATTCGCTAGACGTGTGACCGTAAGGAGGACAGATTAAGTGGAACTCAGGCACTAAGGGTGTGACACGATCGATAAGTTGATATGAGGCTTTTCTTGACAAGGATATTACTTTCACCAGATTGGTTTACTAAAGTTAATTAATATGTTTGACATTTAATTGACAGCATGAATATACGCGACACCTTTCAATAGCTGACTGTTTCGAACAAGTTCGTGCAAATTATCAACGAGCAAGACAATTTTAATTCGAAATTCGAATGAAATCTCACGTTTCATACCTTAAAAGTCGTTTTAGAGGCACGCGATAGTCTCCAATCCTCATCATGACTCTGAAAAAGACAAGGATGTCATTGTTAACGAACTGAGGACATCAAGTAAGGACCGCTCACTAGCGACATCCACCCCGCCTGGCGGTCGCCTCCTGAATGGAGGAAGAAAGCGGAAACAGACCGTACAGATGAAAAAGATGGTACTGGCGAGGCTATCCGTTAATCTCATTAGTTGAGATGCGCACGCGTGGCTAGCGTCACTCAGCTCGCCGTCGGCCGCGTCTCTAATACGTGGCGTAAGTTGCTCACATCGGCAGCTGGCGCCCCCTGCCGAGCTGCCCCTTCCGCTGCCCCGTGCCCTGCCCCTGGGCCCCCGCCACCGCGGCCCGTGTAACCCCTTGTGTGCCCGCGGACTTAGCACACTCGCTCCACCTTACGTGGGAATAAGCAACTTCGTCGGGAGTGTGTGGATATGAAGGGGGGATGATCGGATGCAGAGGATCGTACGCTTTACAGAGATTTTGATTTTGAGTCCAGATTTTGATATTAACAATTTTACGTTGATCTGTTTTATACTCTTTTGAGATGCCTTGAATGAAGGGAGAAAGCGGACACAAACCTAAAAAAGTGACAGCCTGTCTTAATTAAGTAGAATAGTCATTGTATATTATTATACCTATTCGAAGATATTACACATCAGACATGCCTCGCTAGTGCTGTTTGTTTTACGATGTGGAAAGAGAGTACAATTTTTGTCTACTTGCTTACCTTGTTACTTGAATTTCAAATTTTTGGTTTACTCCTAGTTCTGGAGCCTTGAAAGATCACTTATATAATCGAACGATAATTGATTGTTCTCCAGACGCAAAATCGACTTGAAGGGTATGTGGAAATTCGGGAGGAAAAACGCTAAATAGCTTCGAGGTCTTCGAGGAGAGCGGTCCAAGAAGGTGTGAATATGTCATCCAATTATTTGAGTCGAATGTTCAAAATTCGATTTCAAAGTAAATGCAAGAGCCGGACCTTACATGAAAGTCATTACACAAATTTGCAATTGCCAAACAAGCCGCTGCTAGGGCACAAACAAAGAGTGCACATTTTGCAAAGTAGTCGCAAGTGGCCGGTGGGTTTATAAGAGTGTTTCAGACACTCTCGACGATCTCGTGTATAGTAATTGAATCAAGTGAAGGGTGCTCGGCACTTTGCACAAGCGCAGGAGCGCTTGGGGCGCTCCTCCCGGTTTCGCGCGCGATCTCGCGGAGACCGACGGCGGAAAAACAGAGAAATTAACCCTTCAAAATGCGTTATTTTATGACACTGCTCTACAGACAGCTCACCGCGCCTAGGTACGCAGGTGAAAAGGTGGTTCTTTTACGGAGATGTGTATGAAGGAAGCTTTTTAAGCTGCAGGGTGGAGGCGCCGAGTTTTTACAACTAATGGCACTAGCCCCCGCATAACCCGTCACAACTC
The DNA here is from genome assembly GCA_947568835.1 of Protonemura montana. Classification (NCBI taxonomy): domain Eukaryota; kingdom Metazoa; phylum Arthropoda; class Insecta; order Plecoptera; family Nemouridae; genus Protonemura; species Protonemura montana. The sequence goes on from OX387602.1 coordinate 14,595,128, forward strand.
TGTTGCTACCTCAGAAGCATCGTTCCTGATTGATTGATTTGTGGTGTTTAACGACGCACTTCTTTGACATCTGACCATGCGTCACTGGCCAAATGGCGTCGGTGAATGAGTGGATGATGATGAGGATGATGATGAACCAAAAGTAACCTAAAAGGGAGGAGGGGAAACCCTGTGCCGGCAAGTAGACTACTCCTGTTCAAGAGCACCAAGGGGACCACCGGCTTAACGTTCCTTCCGAAGGACGGTACAACTCAAACAGCAGGTTTCCTCCACAAATCCATACCGTCGAGAGGTTGATAAGCAAGGCGAGTGAAGTTGCTCTACTAACTTTCATACCTCCAACCTCTCTCCCGAACAGAACTGGTCATGTGTTTGATGGTCACCCATCCAATACCTGACTCAGCGCAGTGTTGCTTAACTTCGGTGATCTCATGAGAAATGGTGTTTCTAGCACGTCAACCGTTCGGTGGCGTAGTTCCTTCAACACTTTGATAATATTGCCAGTCTCTTATAAAATTACATCTCGATTTTTTGGTATGCAATAATAAAAAAACCACTGTTTTCAAGCAAATTACTGCGCCGGTTAAAATTTCCCCTAAACGACGTTTAAGTGCGTTTTAACCAGCATAGTTGAAGTCGACCTTCAGAAAAGTAAAAAGTTTTTAATTTATTTGATTTAAAATGTAAGTGTAGAGTAACGACTTGTTTAAAAAGCATGGCTCTGAATTCTTTACCTCCGTGATAACCGTTTTGATAATTTATTGCGATCAAACGTACAATATTATTGACCGTTTTTACATGAAAATTATATTTAATTACCCGATTATTGCCAAAGTAACCATCTTTTGGGGGCATGTCATTTCTATTACACAAAATTGCTCGGTGGTTAGTTATGTGCATGTTTTGCAATGTATTTTTCACCGATCCAAGTCAAGCCACATGGTCGTAAACCAACCAAGGCCTACCAGCCGAGAGAGGGAGGCTTCCATCCTGCTACAGGAGGCATGCAGAGCATTCTAAAACAATAATTGAATTCGATTAGCAGCTAACATACGGATGTCGTGTTTTAAATCGAATTTGTTTTTCATACCGTCGGCACTCGACCCCTCCCCCTCGTCGGCAACTACCCCTATACCTATGTAACCTCACTCTGTGTTCCCACCCCTACAATAATGCAGCTAACCAAAAACGTTTTGCATTCGTTTTAAATATTCAAACTCGTTTATTTAACATTCGGCGATAAAACCTTGCCAAATAATGATGCGCTCGGTTCTGTTACGGTTTTTTTACGGCCCGCGTGTACACCGATGTCCATAGGTATATTTATAGAGATATTATTAAAACAGCAATAAATATCTGTACCGAGATATATATATACATGCATTATTCATGGGATAATGCGTGAGCTTGTTTGTGAAATAAAACATTGCACAGGGAATTGGAAACATATTCTTCTTTTGCCACCGCACCAAATTAAAATTACCCGTTTCAGACTCTGTTGTCCGTGTTAACTCCCCAACGATTGTGTTACCAGTTATGACCATCAAGAAATTTACTTTCATTCGTAAAACACAGCGTATCTACGCATAAATTAGTGCCATGTAACTAAATTTTGTTCCATTTGCGACGCTCGTCAATGTCGTCTGAAAATCTCTTCAATCTGTCATCTTCAACCATTAAAACAAGAAGCGGAAAGTTTCTTACGAGACCGGAAGTAAATGAACTAGACAGTCTTCTTTTTTCCTCAAAATGTGTCTATTACAAAGCCATTATCAAGTCGTCCTCCAGAATCCTGTTCGGATGTGTTTTCTTCAGTTTTGTTCTCGTTCCTCTACGGCCATAACTACCCCTAACACGTGCAGGGGGTCAGAGGGACAAGGGTTTATGAATGAGACCAGCAACTTTTGCCATCTCCTAATGTTATTGCCGATCTTGCCTAGCAAACACACTTACAGAAACCACTCCCGGCCATTTGGGACCAGTGTCGTCAGCCAGTTGAAAGGTTTTATGACGCCAAAGACCTTCAATATCGATTTGAAAGACACCTTTTCAAAGAAATTGGTCAATAGGTTGACTGACGAACATTCTGACGCTTCACTGAAAGCATAATTTAACGTTTTAACTAGATTAGGCGGTGGAGAAGAAGGGGGGGGGGGAGGGAATGGGAGATATCGGTCAGCTTTTCTAATGTCCACGACATAGCAGCTTTTATCACATTCTGCACATTTAGCACAAATTTCCCAAAATGTGGAATACCATACATATTGACTTAACCAATGAGCCGCAATTGAAATAATCTTTCAGCCTATTTTGAACTGTGCTGTCCACGCTCCCCTAACTAATTTTAACCTTCCCACCCACCCAAACACACCCACCCACCGACTGCCTACCCACCCACCCCTCTCTTTGAGTCGCATATACCCCTTTCCATTATTAAATCCCTTACTCTGAGGGTGTAATTAAAGTAAGCTCCCCCTACATGCTTCATGGCTGACTTGGACAGTCTAAACTTGAAGGGAAATCCATAAGCAATCAGCACTCAGCGGGAACCTAGACGCCGACGCTGACGTTAACTTCGCCGACGGACAACGGCGCCGTGTTAGCGCCTATTAAAATTCTCCCATACTTCTCCGCGCTAAGCATGCCCAGTTGCAGTTATTTTCGGAATCCAAAGAGCAAGCTGGGTGCAAAGAGGATGGGCAATGTTATTAATATCACGGCATTGTTGTGTGTGAAGTCGTCCTCTATGCTTCTTCGTCGGCGCGTTTGCAACAGAGCGTGTCAAAGAAAAATAACCCTTTCATCGCTAGAAATCCGCGTGTCATTATCAACCCTTCATCTTACAATTGGCTGGGAACAAAAGCGGAAAATGTCACATTTCAAATTGTCTCCGATAAAAAAAAAATAGAAACAAAAGAATAACGCTGTGAAGTTGCTTTTCCCGCCCCCTGGAAAAGTGTTCCATGATAATGATGATCGCCCGCTTGCTTCGACGTTTCGTTCAAGGTTATGCGGCGAGCCAGCGTAACGCGTCCAAACAAACCAACCGTAGACTTCCCCACTCGCGTTCAAGCAGGTTTTCCGGCCTGATTAAAAAAAAAACCGGGAAAAATCCCCGAGAACAAACCACGTGTACAGCGATAATTTTCGGCACATTTCGGGCTCATTCGTAGAACAACAATTATTTCTTTTTATCTCCAAGAAGATTGCAAATAGGATAGAGGTGATGGTGGGTTACGTTAAAGGTGGGGTTATTCCCTCCCTCTCTCCCTATATGTGTGTCCCCGTTAGTTTGGAGCCTGCGTCGTTTACCCCCCCTCCAGCCCCCAACCCCTCGTTCCGTGGAGCCCGCCTCCGCCCGCTCTGGCCAGCGTTGTACAGTTGCAAGGGGGTTTACCCCGCGCCGTATTACACAGCAGCAGTAGCAGTAACGCACGCTCAGCCCCAACTAGACCAATGCATGCGATTGTGCGTGTCCGCGAACACTGCGAACGACCGACCGACCGGGATAGTGGGTTTTGTTGTTGTTATTGTGGGCATTATTCGACGCTCGGCGTCGGACAAGCGGCGGCGGCGACGGCGGCGGCGGCGGCGACGGTGATTGTGCTAGTCGTCGCGACGCTCGAAACATGTGCTAAGCGAGGAGAGCCCACTTGATTACCGGCGGGCGTGCGGCTCAGTAGCCCTCCACCTGACTCTGCGCAACCGTGCACACGAGACCCACGGTTAGACCACGACGACAACGACGACGATTGCGACGGCGGCGGTGGTGGCGGCGGTAGAGGCGGCGGTGGTGAAAACAGTGGTGGTGACACACAGCGAAAGTGAAAGCCGGACATATTTTATTCAAGAGTGTCATTCATGAAAAAAATATATGTAACGTTACGTGTTATGTACACCTTTCTGGGTTAATTCATGAAGCTTTTTGTGGAGTAAGTTGATGCTGAATCGCGGCCTGGACATTAACTCTGCGCTTATCACGAAACGGCATTTTGATTTGAAAGCGTCGATGGTAAAAACTCACGTGTGTGTTGCGTGTTTTTTTTCGTTTTGAAACATAAAAGCGCGCCATTTTGATCGGTGACTTACATTAATCCATTGACGTGTGAGATGCGAATGGTTCGCAATGTCGAACCAGTATTAGCAACCGAATCGGCAAAATTTTAAAACCAGTGGAAATAAAAGAGATATTAATTTTCTTCTTTATTAGCATGACAGCTAATACCCTGTGAGACCGCACATGAGTAGGAAGTGAACCCAAATCTCGCCGAAGAATTGTGTCGTTACGAGGGACAGGTCAAGTTGTTGAGTGATTTGTTGGGTGTCAGAGGAGGGTTGACGCCCTCCTCGCCTCGAGTCGCCGAGATTGCTTCCGACGTGACGATTTGGGGCTCGGGCAAGACGTCTTCGGCCGACTGCAAGGGAGCAGCCGTCCAAAGTTCTTGCTACAACCGACGCAGCAACGAAAACATGCATCTGACAGCGACCTCGACCACCGGAAATGCTACAACGACAGCGGCGGAAAATTCTAGCAACCTGCTCAATGACACTTATACCAAGATGACGTCGGACATTCTGGCGGAGAGGACGCTTGGGGACTTTATATCGGAGCACCCCGGGGAGTTGGTGAGGACCGGAAGCCCTCATTTTGTCTGCACGGTTCTTCCTCCTCACTGGCGGTCCAACAAGACGCTGCCGGTGGCTTTCAAGGTGGTGGCTCTCGGGGACGTCGTTGACGGTACCATGGTCACTGTACGCGCTGGTAACGACGAGAACTACTGCGCTGAGCTGAGGAACTGTACGGCTGTCATGAAGAACCAAGTGGCCAAATTCAACGACCTTAGATTCGTTGGGAGGAGCGGCAGAGGTGAGCTAAGATCGCTGATTTCTTAGAGGTATTTTTGCCATTTGCCTTGTGCTGAGCAGCAGTACGTTCACGAAGCACCTTGGATTACTCTGGCGTCTTGTGGGGGCTAATAACGGGTTCTTAGCTTATTTAATCAAGTGGAAATTAAATTATCAGCAAAATAAGATTTTTAGAAATGGTATTTAATTATTTTATATAAATTTGTATATCTCATTTGGTGTCTGAAATTGTTTTTTATGAAGGAAATATCTTCTTATATGGTACAACAGTATTGTCAGCATGTTAGCAATTTTTACCCATAAACTCGATGTTAAAGTATGAACCATTTGATAACCAAGACTGTAAACGACCAACTTCCCTAAAAAACGAGCCGTCATCCAGAACCAGCAAAGTCTGGCACAAATTCAGAACTAACTATAAAGTGCCATATTACAACACATCAACAAAATATGTATTCGATACTAAAAACCGTTGGAAAGGAATTCGTTTCCAAGCATGTTTGATAATTCAGGAAAAATAATCAGCGCCCAAAAAAAGCAACAATGCCGATTTTCCCTTTCACACATTTCATCATCCACTGATCGGATCTGATATCCAATCAAGAATGTGGCGTCCGTAACCTCTCGACGGCGGAGTTCATAATTGCCCATCAACGCATGGCAACGTAATGCGGGGTGGGGCATCGCCCACCCCTCGGCGCCTATGCAAACACAAAGCACGCGAGTTTTTCTAGCCCACTTGTGGCCGGGGAGGGCTCCGTCGGTAGCTGCCGGCACACGACGCCAGTTTGCCGTGGCAAACCGACGCCACACACCCGGGCGTCGCAACGCACCCGCGTCCAACCGTCCCAACCTCCAGCCTCCTCTCAAGTGAAAAGACGCCGCTAGACACGTCGCTTTCTTACATTTCTAAGACGGCCGTCGCGACGCGGAACGTTGTATCCCCTCAAAAACTGTGTACGACTCTTTTTGCGCATGGCAGAAAAATGTGCGCATGGCAGAAAAATGCAGGCGACTGGTCCGATGACGTGATTCTTGCATATTGAAGCGTCGCGACGCCAAAAACGGCGCGACGTCAATTGAGGCAAACCGAAACCACTCACTCCCCCTTACGCCCCCCGTTCTTCTCTCCCGAGGATCTATTTGTTTTACTAATTAGCTTCGTCGTTTTTTTTAAGCGTCGCTTTTACTCGTTCAATCGTGTGTGTTACGGGCTCAATGGATCAAGCTTATAATTTACCACCATTAGGTAGACAAGAATCTGTAGCTAAAAGAAAAGCAATCATCCTTGCATTAAGTACACGATGCGTATGGAAATAATATTGTTCAATACATTTTTCTTTAATTTGTTGACATGGACCTGTTCCCGGGTTTGCCCATGTCGCCCGTGTTCTGACGATATTTTCCTCAATTTCCGCCATGCGGAACAAAATTGACTTGGAGATCATCTTTGATTTGGCCCCCCAAAAATATATTTTTTAAATGTTTCATCAAAAGGTGTAACTTCATATTTTACAGAGATTGATGCTCATTGGTACTTCGTAATGAAATACTTTCCAAGCTTATTTTTGTTTGAAAAGCTAGAAACCATTTAATTATACGAATCAAAACAGCAAAAATCGACAATTAATTTTCTTCGAAGTCCCATCCAGAACTTAAACCGCATCATTGAATGCGCACAACACATCGTTGGTTCTCATGTGGTTTGTGATTTTGATTGACGTTCTGATTAAGGTCAGCGCAGGGTCATGTGATGATGCACTGGTGATGCAGTGTATTTAGTTGTGTTGATTGTTCATCTGTTAGTGAGAGCTCCCGTCAAGACCCGTCACCATGCCTCGGCACGGACGCAATCCAATCGCACACCAACACACCCCTAAGCATGCACGCGGTGCCATCGTACACGAAAGTGCACTGTACTACAATTAGAATGCAGGCTCGCGTGCATTCAGCATGCGTTGATGCACTCCTTCGACGCAAGCAAAATGAGCTCATAGTGATTTTAGGAATCAATTATCTATAGAGTTCAAAGGAGCTGTTTAGCTACCAATATTATCGGCAGGTTTATAAAGATAATAGTATATTTTGGGATGTTCGTTTCCACAAAATTTACGTTTTCAAAAATCGCAGTGAATACCACTGAACCAGGTTAAATGAGCACATAGTTCCGTGTTTCTGAAACTGATTTTTCGATACGAAGTGAAGGTACATCAACACCTTAACAGATCATTAAATTCTTCACTTTAGTCTTGTTCTACTGACCCGGGCGATAAGTCTGTTCAGGGTAAACTCGAACCAGCCACCAAATGATCGGACATAATCAATAGAAGCTGCTTGTGGCAAGCAGCAGCACTAATTTAGGGAAACTGTTGGTCACGCATTGTGCGAACGAATGAGGGGGCTGAGCAAATCGCCCAGTTCATGCCTATGCACTGATTACTGTCCCGGGCTGCGTTGCTTCAGCAGCGACAGGGGCTGCAGGGATACTGTGACTCTAGCTGCTGTTGCTGTCTCTGCTGCTGCTTTGGGACACTGCTGCATGATGACCGTCGATAGAGCACAGACCCGTGATTCGTGAACCAATCTATCGGTTAGGGAATTACCCGTCACCAGTGCAGCCATTATTATTGATAGATTTGATAGCGATCTATGCCAGTGCGGACATTACGGCATAGAATATAAACTTGTTTGTTTGATTGTTCATTTGATTGACAGGTTGATACCAATGTGCAATTGAATGGCACAATTTGATTGATAACATTGCCAGCTGGCGTGCTTTTTTATCACTCGAATCGTTGTTTTAATTTAAATTTAGTTTTATGAATTTTTAATTAATTATTTATATGACAGTTTCGATATCGACTTGATGTGGGAGACGCGTACGGTATGGGAGACACCTATTTGTTATTTTCATTTCGATTTCAGTAATTGCGTTTGAAACGTGGCGTACCGCAGAGCGGCCCTCGAGCGGTGTATACCCAAGTACCAATGCGGTGGTGCCAGTTTAAAAGATAATCCACAAATTATAACCATAAAGGGTGTACGAGCCTTGCGTTGGAAATGGAAAACGATTCAGTGTTTGTTTCTATTTTAAAAGCGCTTTCATTGATAATTTTAGTTGATCAATGGCATAATTTGCTATCGATAAACTGTTGGTGAACATTATTGGCAGCTTTGAACTGGAAGCGTGGGACTATGGCTTTTATTTCAAAGCAGTTAGCATTCACAATAACATAGGTTTATCTAAAAAATATATGAAAACTACAGGATATTAGCAATTCTGGGCAACGCTGTGCAATCATGGGTTAATAATGTGCAATTCCAATTACCTACGTTAAATTATAGAAAAAAAAGCATAGGAAACGAGACAATGATAAGCGGACAGTGTTTGTTCAATATCTTCCAGAATCTACGCCGTAAAGGCATGCAAATAAAAATGCATCCAACCAAAACTAAGAATATATCCATCGCTTTATATCGAAGTGGTATTTACAGCCTTCTCCCCTAGTAAATGGCATGCACCTACCTGGTGAGATTTGCGTACCACGCATTGCCGCATTGCGTGGTGGCGTCATGTGAGGCGATTCGTATGATCACTACACAAGCGCGACATTCGTAATATCTCTGCACCCTGGCCAGCTCTTCACGGATATGCGGAAGTGCAATCAATACCGCGAAAAGCGAAACAAAGTACCTAATGGCGTGCAGCTACCACTGATTGCAATTACCCACTAAGAATTGTTTCACTGTGCGTCAACGCCACATCGAATACGTAGCTCAACGAACGCATTTTGCAGACGATACTGAACCAGCCAGCCAAAAATTATATTGCTGCAATGCAACAAACATAATCGGTAACGTTGGCAACATGTTTCGCGGACGTTTTATCTTTGACAAGCATCAATAATTCTGTCCTAAATCAAAATTTTACCATCACTCACAAAACGTGAATAGGTATACTGGACGCATATATTTTATCAATGCACGATATTGGCGTTGTTCTGGCTTGGTCGGCATAGCGTTCATATATGTTTTGTTTCCTATTCTCTTTCAGCCAGTTGCCGTTGGGTTAGATTCATTGAACGGGTTTGTCACAGTGGCACTGATCTGGCTATGGCGTCGCCCACCCAACTGTATAAACTGCAATGCTCGATGCCCCCTGTGCCCCGTGCATGCATCGCCTGCTCCCGGTCCTCGGCCCTCGCTCCCGGACACACAGGTGGACATTACTGTGGCCACCGCGGCCGAAACCGCTGACCACTCGATAACTTCCAAAAGAGACGCTCTCGAAACGCTTTGTTTCGGTACGATTCGCTACGAGCTGCAAGTCGGCTGTTGGTTTTTAGGATCAGACAACGAAAGCTGAACACAGTTTCTTTTACGCAGTTTCACTTAAGCTATCAAATTGAATAACGCCAATTTGTCAAATTTAAAGTTATTAGTTAATTCAATTATAAATCAGCTGACAAAGCATACACGATTTGAAGATCATGCCCATCAATTTAATATTATTGTGTGTGACGATTATTTCACTCGGCGAGCTCTACAGACCATGCGTATTCCTATATAAATCCCTTTGGTTCGATTGTGACACTTCGAACATTGGATTTGTACAGAGTTATTGTCATTGAGGGTCAATTATATTTTGGCATTGGTTTAGCTGTAAATTACATTACTGTAGCTCGTATGCGATAGCTCACACGGCGAGGCAGAGGGCGCCGTACCCTGCAGTGGAGGGAGATGGGGCACAATCACGCATACGGATGTGTGTGATTCTGTGATGTTCCATGGTGGGTGGGTGGCATGCTGTAGGTACTAGAGCTAGTGTCCAAATGGGAGGTGGTTGTGGGAGGGTGGTCACTTCATGGGTAGCCATGGCCTGCCATACGCAACGCGACGTGCTCGGCTATCACTGGTAAAGTCCCTCTTCAATCCTCAATCAGCTCTTTCCACCGTTAATTCCACTCGCTACCACCCCGTTCCAAGTACAAGCATTTTCCATTAAAAATGATTTCGAAAAGAGAATCGGCTTTAATTCGAATAGTTCTGATCGGTGCGTCACGTTGATTGTATTTTCGCGGGGCGTGGTGGACGATAAAAATCGGTTTTCCGCAATTAAGTTTATAGATAATGAAACGAGTGTTTTTCCGTAACCAAATTTGAAAAACATAATTAGAACGGGGCTGTGGAAAATAAATCGGAATGAAATTGGAATACCGCAAAAAAAAAACACGGTCATTTTATTTTTATTTTGGGCCTGTCTATACCGAGTTGTACGCGATTAAAAAAAAGCAAACAGAATAAAAAAGTTTATAAAAACCAAGCGAACCTCAAAATCCCCTCCGAGTTGAGGTTTTTGCGTGTGACCCCAAACTGACCTAGCGAAACTCCCGTGCAAACCTCATGCAGTTATCAAACCCATTAAACAGCTCGGTCGATCACTGAGCGCTTCGAGCCGCCCGCCGGTACACAAATAAAATTACATACCTTCCTGCTAAAAGCCTGCTAAATATTTTCATCACTATATACCAGTCGCGATCTAGCGTTCAATCTATTCTGTTTTATAGATATCGGTTGATAGTACCGATGCTAATCCATGCACAAATGATGACATTTCGATTTTTGACACAAACTAAATATCACTTCGCTAAACCTTTTCGCCTTCGCTAAAAATTGAATAAACTGTTTCCTTTGAACAATCCTTCTTCATGCGAGTAATTATAATAGAACATCACCCTCACATATAAACAGCGCTGAATTTCGGCGATTGTTGAGCAGTGAATGGTTTCTATGTAATTCCATTTCCTTACTGTGAGCGTCATGTTCGTATATGATTGAGACGACAGTAAGAGAACAGAAGAGGCAATTAGGAACATGAATAGGATATTTCTCTCCCCATGTTCCCACCTTGTGCATCGCATGCCGTTCGAGTATTATTCATTATGATGTTTCGTTTGCCCAACATCCACCCTACAAAGCTATACGCACATTTATTACAATTCGTTACACAGTTGGCCTCCTTGCGTGCGAAAGACGATGGAATATGCGTCTTCATTCACCTTTAGGCAAAGGTACATCCGAAGGGCCAGATCCTTCTCAGCCAACCCACTGAGATAATTTCGTGGATGTCATACAACACTCGAAATAATTATTGGCAAAATGATTTCCAAATGATTAATGATTTTCTCGGATTTAGTTGTTTGTTTAACTATATCGGAAGACCTCTCGTGGTTTACCCTTCCGGTCTCCCACAGTTTTCGAAATCGCCGGCCGGCTTCCATCTGTGTGGCGATGTTGCGTGCTGGATGCTTGTCGAGTTATCTTGCCACAATGCCACAATACCACAGCACCACAGTGGTCGCGGGTCGCGACTCGGCCGGTGCCTAACACCACACTGGTGTGGATACATGGGAATAGAGAATTTCTTGCAAAACCAGCGGATGACGTTTGCATCAAACCAATCTGTTATTATGAAATGCACTTCGGAGATTTGTAGTACATTGATGAGTGGTTGCATTGAAATTTGATAAGTGAGTGTTGGCTAATTAATAGCGATGACAGTCATAGCGTATCAATAATTGAAAATTAATCGATGGCACTCGAATGACACAAAGTAACATTGGTTGGTCTTAATTATCCGTTGCGTCAGTCGTTCTCTCGGTTGGTACGAGGCACTAATGCGAACCAAATTATGTGGATACATTTAGAATTCGACAAGCCATACTGGAAATGTTGCAAAAATTGTTCAGTCATAAATAAATACTTCCATTTTGGTCAAAATATAAAAAAAAATGTGCAAAACAACACTGTGAATATCTAAATATACCCAAGCGCAGATCAAAATGTTTACGCACAAAAGAAACAAATAAAATACATATGTGACACTTATTTATTTATGTGATGACCTAAAATGAACTTGGCGTTTAATCCCTCGACTGCCTGCCACGGTGTGCGACCGGCAAGCTCAGAGTAGAGTTCATGCCAATTGACGGTTTCCCTCAAGTTCATAGCGCGTTCGATGTGATTTCAAACCTCCCCGATGTGTGGTGCCGGTCGACCACGCGATTCCTGACACCGACCCGACCGAGAGTGATATCGCAATGGATGCCAACGAATGCACGACAAAGACACTAAAACGTGCCGAGACTGGCAAGGTTATTTCCGATTTTAGAAAAGATCGCGTGCACCTCTTGGTAATTTTAAACGCGTGTGATTTTCCGACACGGAAAGTCGAACTGCTCCTCGTTTCGGGCTTTCTTGGACGGGGGAGTCACGATCAGAAACGATTAAATTGTCGGTTCAGGTCAAACCGAGCTGAAGATTGTGAAAGGATGTGTGCCAACCCAATGCTTTTGGCCTTGACTTTCTTGGCTAAATTCTGTAGCACACAAATAAACTGATAAAATCATCAGTATTAAGTAAATTAAAAAATAAATATATTCATAAGATTGTGTTAAATTCGCGTACCTATTTATAAATTTCTGTGAAAAGCTTGATTTCTATCTTTACTTAGAAATATTTCTACTTAATCTTCAGCTAGTTTGGTTTTGTCTCCAATAGAGTCCTAAAGGCCAGAGCCGATAGGTGTTCAGACACCACTTTCCAGCCTCTCAGGTTTTTCGCCAAAATATTTCTGGAATAAAGTAAATCTACAATCGAACCGAGTAAAATGCATATACAGTTGAACACGTTGGTGCTAAGGGTTGTCTTCTTATCTCAAGCTTGTGTCATTTTCTTTTTGCAGGAAAAAGCTTCACCTTGACGATAAACGTGAGCTCCTCGCCCCCGCAAATGGCTACCTACAACAAGGCGATCAAGGTCACAGTGGACGGCCCTCGAGAACCCCGCTCGAAAACCAGTAAGTACTCCATCCGTGTTGACCAGTGGCACGACGAATCACTTTTGGACAGATATGTTTGTCACCAGTATTTGGTGGGACAATTTTGGACATCGGACCTCTGACATCGTGACCTCTCACGAATTCTAAATTTATCTAATCAAGAGTGTGTATGACCTTTCTATTTTTGCCCATTCCCATTGTGTGTAAATAAGATATTCAAAGTATTTCAAAATTTGAACGTCAATTACAACATATCAGTGTACGTTTTCAATACAGTTTACCATTCATTTGAATTAAACACAGTTTTTTGTGGGCCGACGGCATGAAAGTCGGCGCCTTTATTTGCCTCCGTGTGCGCCTCTCCTCTATAAAAAGCACTTTCATCCATTCGTTTTTGGTTCAAGTGTCGAAAAACGATCTTCAAATAACCGTCGGTAGTCTTCAAAAGGTTTCAAACATTAAGGGATGCTGAATTGTTTATCTAATTTAAGTCCTATAAAAATAAACACGGCGCTTATGCCCGCGTGCCGAAAAGGGAACCCTCAGAGCAACAGTTGCTGTTTTTGTAAGACAAGAAGGGTTAATCATCTAAAGAAATTAGCTACTTGACAAGGGGATGCAGCCTTCGCTAGCGGCACCGTTAGATGATGCTCTGGAGTTAATACATATATTCACATGAGCTGGGAAGAGTGGGAGAGATTTGGGAGTGGCGTGAAACACTTGGTTGCTTGTGGCAGCCATCATTGTCTATTTTAGTCTCATGGCTTTTATTATTGAGGAGGGAGGATTCATTCAAGTTTGATCGTTGAAGCACAAAGATTTTCCGCTAGTATCAATAAAATCAACATGGGCTATTGGAACTCCACCCGAAGAGATCAATAATTGCCTACGACAACTGTTTGATTAATTATTAGAGGCTCATTGGTTTGTTTTGTGGCAAGGAGATTCCACGCGGTTTCATTGGGTGTGGTGGGCCAGGAGGGTATATTTAGATGACGAATCGCTCTCTGGTTTTTTTGAAGAATCTCGAAGGAAAGAGTGCGATGCCATCTATTGCTACAACCACATATGTCATACAACCGGTAAAAAGCCATCGGTTAATAAATAAATCAGTGAATGTATTGTTCGGTCTAGAGTGTCAATTACTTTCTTCTGTCGGCAACAACAGGAAGGTGTATATTTGTAGCATTATTATACTTGATCTAATATATCAACGCCTATCTTAAATTTCAATTATCAGACAGAACAGGAAGACAAAACAAGGAATTTCTGAAAATCCTTCCAAGATATAGCATTTATACGACGATTTCATTTTCAGCAAGAAAAAACCCCTAGAAATTGTTCCAATATATCCATGTTCCTTTCCTTTGGCTACACTTTGAAGTCGAAAGAGGCAGCAGATTGGAAACAATGAAAACGTCTAGTTTTCCGTTAATTCCAATTGTTAGCAACTTGTATCGACTTGCATGAAGTTTGGGATGAAGTTATCTCGAAGTGTCTTACAGGGGCAAGCAGGGGTTGGGGTGACCACACTATCCCCTACCAGCTGTTGCAATCTCACTCTGCGATGTCGCGCCAGCCAGCCTAGCTCCTTCTTGCTGATAATGAACACAAAAGTGTCACTCGTGTCCAACCCCCCTTCACCTTCCCCCCAAATCTCTTCGAAACATCCCCAAGAAAATTTCCCAGCTTCCGCACCTATGCTAAGAGATGTCTTCGGCTTGTGCACTAAAATGTTTTGTCGTCTTCAGAGAGTAGTGCTCACCTCAAAGATTGACTCTTTTCTCAATTTGAGCATTTAAATTTTGCGGTACGCTCATTAGGAATCAAAAACTCTACTCACCGTATTGAAAACGACTGATAGCCACAACGTGACATTTTATATTTTAGCTCTTAGTGCAACTACGCAGTCCCGCTCTCCAATTAATCAGGAAGACTATTTAAACCGATCCTTTTATAAACCAACCCTTTTACCCAAGATTACCAGCAGCTTTGCCACTGTTCTACCGCTCACGGTTTCGCTGAGCGAAGAAAGTAACCTCTGCCCGCTAGGAGATGGTTTCGCCAGCAGCCACCGATTACCCCAACTTAATTATTTAGAGCTTATTAATCATCCAAATCGCCGGATGCGTATACTGCTAAACAAACGCAACGAGCCGCGTCGCTAGAGGAATCCATTGGCCGAAGCCCAGGACAGATAAAAGCAGTGAGTTTGATGGTTGATCTTTAGTACCCATCGTATGTTACCCATAGGCGTTTATCTCACCAATGTTGTACGTACGTAGGTTGGTTGGTGGGTGTTCAGAATTGATTGTTGGTTGTAAATATCCGCGTGCGGTGTGGTGTATTCTGTCCTGGGTGCGTGATGCCGCTATGCGATGCTGATGAGGCTGGAACCTCTGTTTGGCTAAAGCTGTATACCGGCGAGTAATAAAATAGGCGTCCATTAAGTAGAAACAATAATAAATTATTTGGAAAGATCATTTCGAGTAGACTGAGAGACAACAAGAAGCATGCTGTCGAGAACCCAGTGGCCGGCCTGTCAGATTCGCTGTTTGCTCGATGAAGGAAACGGGCATGAGTTCCATCAACGATCGTTTTCATTTGATTATTATTTTTATTTTTGAAAATGTTTACACTCCAGGATAGTAAATTAAAAGCAGCCTCTGTGAGCTTAATTTTCGTTTCTCTGTATTGGCATAGTACCAACTCGTTTCACTTTTAGCGAGATGTTGGAAACGGATGGTCAACTCGGCGCCTCCACACGCTTTTCTGGACCACCAAGAAGTTTTTAATCGTTTCCCTTTCGCTATCCGATTTTCCTCGTCCAATTTAAAATCAAAGGAACTGCGCTAATAACCATCGGCCGTCTATATTTACGGATTAACATGAGTATTGCAAGCACATTACTGTTACTTGCATCAAACACAAAATGGCAAACTTCCTCCTTTGTTCAATGAAGTTTACTGATAAAAATAGACATTCTAAGCCTTTAGCATTCTCAAAGTAAGGCAATTAATGATGCTTACCTCCAAGGTATTTATTCTCTCTATTTACTCCACTTCGCTTTGACATTGCTATCTAATTTCATCCTCTAGTCTAAGTTATCCTATATTTCTCTGTCACCCTCTCTGCCTGTGGGTGTCAATACGGTAGCTGCCTATATCCTCTTTACATAGGACCATGCCTGCTCTCGTATTATTCATTCGCTCTCTCTTCCGCATACGTTAGCCTCCTATTTGTAGTCGTAGCTCTGTCACTATCTCGCCTACACCCCTGTAAGCCCTGTATAGCACATAGTTTAGCAGAGGAAATCTCCAACTTTATCTCGTGAGGCTTAGGGAGTCATTTAACACCTCGCGTACAATCATGATAGACCGATCAGCATCAAATGTGGTTCGGTTTTATTAATTAATACGATCATCATGCGCTTCTGGACAAGAAATGTGTCTTAAGAAAAGTCTATACCGATGACTCCAATGTCAGTCTGACAGCCCTGGAAGAAAGTGTCAAGGAAAACGTATCAATTCTCTACAAGAAGAGCTGGTAGGAAATTTTCCTCGTGATCATAGTGAAACGTAGGAAAATTCGGCACTAGATTGGACATTTTTCCTACAATTGGTCCAAATTTTAATCTAAAGAATATACAATTGTTTCCTCTCTTAAAACTGCCCACAGATTTTATCAAAAAAATTTACACAATATCCACCGATGCCCTCCACTATCCGATTATCGCTTTTCCTTGGAAAACTCACGCGCTGGACACAATCTCCACGCTATCGAGTTGACCGACCGTTGTAGACACTAACTTTAAACGCACGGAAAACCGTTGAGTTTCAATCCAGAAAAGAGCATTTCCATTTTATTTTCGCCCTCTGTGTTTTATTGCTGACGCATTTATCGAGATCGTGAAGGACAAGATGTGAATAGTTTAATTGAAGTCTCTTCTCTGTAACAGCATGGTCCAGCCGTGGCCGCTTCCGCTTGCGCCTGCCCTGCCCAGCCCTGCCCTGCCATGCCGCCTACCCTTTCCTTCGCCGCCTTCCACCCTCTTCGTTCTCTTCCGTCGTGAGTGCTGGTCGTGGCTCCGACGTGGGGAGAATGTCTAATGAATTGCTTGTTTAATTAATTAGAGGTGGCCTACGCTCGCTACGTCTGCTGAGAGTGAAGTGAAGGGGTTAGTTAGCTTAGCCCGAAAAACAAGACCCGGCTCGACGCTGGTCCAGGTCCTGGTCCTATCCTATATAGATAGCTTGTGTTCTTCGGGCAAAGCTTTCCAGTAGCTTGCCATTGGTGGGATGCTTTCTATGCAAATTAGACGATTTATTCTCATTCACAGACACGACGGATAACAAAAATCTCACAATTGTTACCTCACAGAAGTTTAGTAAGTTGATTACCAAACGATTATCAATTATTTTGATGATCGATGAGCGCAAAAGTTTGACTATGTACTAGCAATTATGCTGTTTATTAAAAGTTAATTAAGCTTGCTGAAAGGTGTAAAATCTGGATATTTCTTTGAAAATATTGTCTTTTGCGCTGGTAATTGAAACTGATTGGTAAGGAAAAGAGCCGCTGCCATATCAACTGACAATTTCCTTTTATTTAATTTCACTCTCCAGACTAAAGGATACCCGTTCACTTTGGAGAGTCAAAACGAAAATCGTCTCTCAGTTGCCAAGTAACGCTATCCATCAATTTCAAAAATAAATTCGTATCGCAGCGTGAACGCCGAATTCTAGAGCTCAAGGGGCGCGCGGGCATGGATTGGCGTGCCTCTTATGGGGGACTACCCCTCGAGGAATTCCACCGCTGCAGCAAATGCGAGGTCGCATTGGTAAACCTCTGCGATTTATCGCTGAGCCAGAGGTCGTGGTTCTTTCCCAGTTCCGCGGCCTTCCGGTAATCCACCTTTGAGCTTCCTCTCGTGACTCGTCTTGTGGTCTAAGGCACGCCAATCTGACGTTCACCTCCCCGCTAACCCAACCCAACTTTGGCTGTCTCGATGTGCGTTGGTAAATGAGCCAATAAAAACAAATTCAGTTAGTAGATACTTGTGGCAGATATTTATGAAGATATTTTACTGACAGACTTTTCGGTCATACAGTATTTGCAAGACAACAACCAACAGCAAAAATGACCGACCACACAGAATTTGAGCAACATGACCCTATGAGAACATATGGGTTGTTGTTTGTCAGAAAGTTGCATGTGATCGGCCATTTCAATGGTGATTCTTATCCTGAAAATACTGCAAATACTTGTGTCCAATGGATTCATCTTATCAAATGCATCTCAACCCCCAATATTTCTTGAACTAGACATTGGAAGGCTAGCTCCTAAAAAAACGTTACCTAAAAACGATGAAATAGAACGAATATCGGTGGTTAAATGATAGATTGAAGCTACAGTTGCGGAGATACCAAGATCGCCTTCTAAACCATCTCAATTTCGATGAATATTTAGCCGTTGTTCTTGTTCTATCTTTCAAAAACATTGTTACTTTTTTCGAGTTGATACGATCGAATTGTATGCTTTGTCTGTTGTATTTCAGCCTGATTTTCTCTGTGAGTGAAGGACAGATGTGTTAGTGCTTATGTTTTGTAGTGTTGTCTCTTTTAGGGCAGCAACAGCAGTTCCACGCCTTCGCCTTTGGACAGCGGCCGTTCTTATCAGGCCACTTTGGAAATCCCCTCGACCCACTGCAGAGGTCATCTGATCCACTCTCGAGTTCTCTCAGCTTCAGGATGCCTGCGATGTCTAATTGCCAAAGTAAGCCCCATGCTCAGTACTTTTTGTGGCAGTTACTTATAGTTCAAAGTTCAAGAGTCAACTTGCTCACGCAAATATGCACACGCGATGATTTGCTTAGCATATTAAAATAAATACAGTTGTATTTAAAGAAATCCTGGATTCGAGACTTATCCCATGAATATCTGTGGATGCTTTTAACTTGTATGGTCTCTAGATTCTAGACTCTAGGCTCTATAGACTCTAAGGAAAATGGGCGAGTGTCACAGTAACAAGTTTTCCTTTATTGTGTCAGAGCTTAACCACGCTTCAACCCTTACTGTATACCTACTCCAGTAAAGTGTAAATCCTACCGTTCGATCGCACGTGTTATTTCTGAATACATTATAATAATTTCCTGAAGCAAAGCTACGTGCACGCTGTCTGTTTTTTATTGCTATCCGCTCCGAAAGCGGCTACTGCCGATTATTAATTAATTTTTGGTTCGCCTGAGGGGCCATCCTATTCATTTTCTCTGTTTTCAGCCTTCTATAGTCAACGATATCTATTTCCCTTTGCTTTGCAATATAGAAATTCTATAACCATTGTCGACTCCATGCCCTACTCTCGCCCCGTTGCACCGTACCGCTTGGGTCCAGTGACTGGCCCGATACCTTTGGAGTCAACGCTTGTGCGGTAGATTTAAATGCGAGGGAAATTCCAATTCTTCCTCCGGGATATATCGATCACACCAACAAACTTGTGAAGTTGTTTATGAAAATAAACGTACAATTTTTTGTGTTCTACATACCTTATACATACATGAAAGAGCCAGCGGACAAGATAGTCGTCATAACTTTTATAAAAACCCCATCCAATTTTCCTTTAAAAAAGCTTGTAATTTCTTTAAAAGTTTTGCCCATTAGATCGACCTAAAACGTCGTGACTTATGTGCCCATGGTCTTGTCTTTGAGAGTGGCCAACCATAAAAAATCTTAGTTTGACTCAGCGACCCCAAGGCTGGTAGGATATCCGTCCCATTGTGAAGTGTTGATGGTTGACCATCTTCACCACGTCTTGACCAGAGACACTCAAGCATCTGCTAACCGAAGATGCCAACATAATTATCAACAGTGGGCTTCAGTTTATAGTCGGCATGTGGGACCAACGATTGTCACATTTGCAGCTGTTCGGAATCTTTTATATATGACGTTGCAATCACGTGATCTTGCTAGATGTTCAAGCTAACAAAATCTTTCTCAAATCCTGAAATTATTCGCCAGTAGTTATTCTGTTGTAATTGGATAAACGTAACGAGCAAAGCGAACGCAATTTTCGATTTTTCATTGCAAAATTTGCAATGAAGAAATTTGCAATGCAAATGAATTTCCATGTTTCAATGTCTCAAAAATCAAGAATGGGATTAGGGTATTTTCTGAGAGTATTTCTGGTCAAGGACGGGACAAATTAAAATTAACATGGTCACTGATAGAAATATCAAGACCCTGCACCCAAAACGAACGTTAATCTAGCCTAGGACCTGTGGGACATGTTAGCCAAAGGCTTGTGGTATGTCGTAATTTCCACAAATTACACCCTTTTGTGGGGTGTAAAGTATGGCAACCTGTAAGGACCGACTTTTATTACCTGACATCCCAAAAAAATTGAAAAAATATTTAAGAATATTCAAACTACAGCAATTAAACGATTAAAAAATCGAACAGATTCAAACCCATAAAGCGTCCACTCTTATCTTCTAACTCTCCTAACGCAATTCGATTTGTAAGAGCCCTAAAAGGAAGGAAGGCACACTTCGACATAACGTCCACCAGTTCAATTCTGTCGAACATAATATTCCAAGAAAGCCACACAGATGTTCTCTGACTTCCATTCAGGATCAGGAAGTGTGCCATAAACTAAATGCGAGGCCACCCTTAAAGTGAGCGAAGAGCACGTGCTTGCCTCTAATGGCTTAGTGTGTTTGTCATAGCTGCATTCTAGACATGGAGTTAAATTTAAGGGGTGGGCAGAGGGTATAGGCGACGCCGCGTGGTCGACATCCAAATGTCTCGACTCCTGAACATTTAGAATAACATCATAACATGTATGCTATTTTAGCTTTGGGGTCAGTTTTGGGATCCGTGCCATCTGACCTAACAACCTTTTGCTGTCGTTTTACTATCTTCGCCAAAGTGCTTATGGGAGAATGTTACCCTCTTAATGATACTACCTTGCCTCTGTTTTCGAAGAGCAGAATAGCCACTGCGATATTAAGTAGCTGTGATGATATTTACGAAAATCAAAGAGTAAGCCATGGAGAATAATATATTTTGCATGAAAACAAAACAACCAGACGATAGAATGGATCTTCATAACAAAATCACGTAATCTTGCATTCTTTTATATCACGAGCCGTTCAATTTTTTCCCCAAAAATGTTCCCTTATTATTTTCCCAGGGACCATTACAGGCATCATGATAAACGCATAGCGATCAAAATTTCTGAATTACCAACGACAACACTCATACCATACGAAACGCATTATTTTGGCGTCAGCAATCGGTCATCAGATGATTGCAACGCTGTAGTGCCCCCCACCATGCCTCCGATCTAAATCACAGCCGGCAGCACTTTACGGTAGTGACAATATTTGCCATGACGAAGTGTAAAGTGAACCAACAGTGAGAGAATTGTGCATACTGATCAAAGGTGACCTCCATCATTATTGGCTAGAGTGGGAGTGGAATTAGGGGGGGTGGATGGGGGGGGGGGGGGGGGGGGGGAGATGAGTGCAAAATGGGGTGAATCTATTGGCCTCACACATGGACGATGTATGGTTTTGTGTAACCTTGCTAGGGTGACCAGTGTTTTGACGAAATTAGTAGGATAATTACATTTTGCTTCTGGCTCTACTTTACTCAGATATTGCATTGAGGTGTGACTACGTTATATAGGTATACCTATTTGTGGACGTTTCCTGAATTACCATGTTGGCTGCAAAAACTCGCTTCTAAAATCCATCAATCGTGTTTTTATGTGGGTCTTAAGAGTAGTGAGTCAATTTGCGCTGTACTAATTTGTAGATTGAACGAAATCAAACAGATGCATCGGTTGCTTTTGCAATTGCACAGGCCATATGACTTGCGTGAAAATTAATATTTGTTCACATATAATAGGCGCAGATTCTAATTCAGCTTCGGTTTTTGCGCGCTTTTCCTACGAGTGCTTGAAATTGCAGGTCCAAACGCGGAAGCAATTGACCTTGCAATATCCGCCCAGTCACCGCCAGCTCGGGTGCTTTCCCCAAGGTACATTATCGGTCCCGTTTTCAAAAAGAGCAGTCACAATTAGTCTGTAAGGCCAGCAACGCTAGACACCAAAGTGTCATCAAGTGGACAAAATACGCAGTGGACGGTCAGAAAACAGTGGCCCGGGCCCAATTGAGTTGGCACGGAGGAGAAATAATTAAATTCAACCCAAAATTAAAGCACCGCCAAAGTAATATTTAACCTAAGGCAGGTAGCAATGCGTTACAAAGTTTTACGACGTCTTGTTAATTTTGTGTTTACTTACGTCGAAAAAGTAAAAGAAAAATGTTATAAAACGATAATTTGCACCTACGAGCACTTTTTTATGTTGTTTTATTTGCCTGTTTTTAAATGTACTATCATTCTACACATTTTCTGTACATGGAGATTGCTTTTGGCCCCCGTGGCCGCCCTGCAAATGGGAATTCGCAGCCCCCTACCCCCGTGACCTGTGAGGTGCAGGAAGTAATTGCCGGCTGTCACTTTGAACGCCAAAAGGTCGGGGCCGACGCCGTGCATCAATCAGCACAGCATCCTCTCACTGTTGCTCTCACCGTAAGAGTGACCGGCCCCGTCGGTACCCTCTAGATATACAAGAGCGAATAGACGGATTTGCCAAGAAAACCGACTACTCTTGAGTTCGCCTTTGAATGAGATGTCCAATATAAATCTATAAAAAAGCGTCAATTTAATATGTTTATTGCGCTCTAAAGCAAACAGATAGGTGAAGGTGCCTCTGACTCGATATAGATTTTAGGATTTTTTTATGTATGTACTATATGATCGTATTTACCTGTCAGTAAGGAAAAATTGCGATGATTAGGAAAATAAACAATTCTTTATTTCCAATATTCCAATTTTCCCTATTTGCAAAGTAATTCCCGGAGCTAAAATTAAATCACTAAATGTTCGGTAAAAAAATAAAATCGTGCCTACTGATTGGAATATGTGTGCCATGATAACAACCAGTGGTCGTTAGAAAATTGAGAAAAAATTGCACCACGGTTAGGATATCAATTTTTTCAGACTTGACAGATATTCAAATTGTATTGATTGAAGAAAGCTAAAAGGCACAGTAAAATATGAACCACCAAGACAATCACAGCAAATACAGCAAGTGTTCTCAAAAGTACATGTATGCAACGCGCGACGAGAGGAAAATGCTTAGCGGGAAGCGTAAGCTCATCTTCCGGGAGCGTCAAAGCGTTCGGCCCGTGCTCCGGCTAAGTGGAGGTCTGCACGCGAGCTGAGGCCGTGAAGCAACTGCCAAAGTTAAACTTGGAAGAGTAATAACTAGCACCGGCATACTTTACAGGGGTAGTTTAACGCTTATGTGAGAATTCCGTGTAAAGCAACTGCGTGCAAACAATATGAGTGTAAGCCCAGTTGTTGTTCATTGTCATTTTTTACTTCATGACAAACTTTAACGAAGGAACAAAGACATGTTTTTCCTGAATAAAAAATCTTTATGCGTGAAAGAATTAGCCTCTGTGGTAAATTGTGCCTCTTATTTTGATGGATGAGGAGATAGGAGTTCCCCTAAAATGTTCATAAATGTCCAGCACGGTACATTTTTTTTTTGTAATATTAAACAGAGGTAGACGCAAACCCGTGATCTTTTAAGATTTCCACTGAAAGAAAACCATCGTTAATCTAAATCTGCGCTGTATTCATCAGAAACCTACAATTGGTATATACCTTACCGAGAGATTGAAAAAAAAATCAAATATCTCACCCAAAGGGAGCGCCTCGTCTCTGACTACCTTGAACGCTATTTGCTGCAAGAGCCAAGGGAAAATCATTTGCTAAAAGTGGAAATCGCCCATTAAACGCGGAAACGGCAACCTCTTCTGTATTGAAAATTTAATTACAATATTTTTTACCTTTTAGCATCTAATAAATCCCATGGACTACTTATAAAGTACTGGAATAAATCTGCAAGCACAAATATCTTCAAGAATGTATATTTAAATCGTCTGAACTGATTGTCGCCGTGAAAATTACCTAACCTGAAAACTAGGAATGAGTACCTACATAATAGCCAATCAACGGCAACATTTGACATACATTTCTTTTATCTAGCATCTTGCCCTAAATTCTCTCCAACCTGCGAGAGATTTCCCACATTCGCCACCGCTAAAATTGTTGTAATGAAATGGGTACAGCGAGTTATTTCGAAGATAACTTGCGATGATTTTGAAAATTCGAGCCAGAATTTCACACCCACCCTGTTTCTGTTTCTACCAAACCCACCGACTAACACATTTGGCACACCACACCTATTCCTCCCCAGATATGGGCCAATTCGGGCTGAGCGGCGGCAACTCTCATTGGGGCTACAGCACTGCAAGCCCCTACTCGTCGTATTTAAACCCTGGGGCGTTAGGCAGCTGCAGCGCTGGGTTGCAGGGAGGTGGCTTCAACGCGCCCTCGTTGGGCTTTTCGACGGGCGTCGCCGACCAGGGCATCGCGTCCGCCCACGACGCCTTCAACACCACCAGCACCGTCTCTTCCAGTGAGTAACGACCTTTCATAAGCCCTGTCTCTGCCTAAGTTGTAAAAACGTCCCGGTCACTGTTCTCGAGAGATATCTTAATTTTTTCAAGGCTATGTCTGATGTTGATGCTTCGGACCTCCGACAAAAATCAGACCCAAATCACTATAATGATAAGTGACACTAGAGAAGGATTTGGGTTACAAATTAAAATAATATTTACAATATCGGAACTGTCAATACTATTCTCATGATATCTTTAAAAAGATCAAAGTAATGCTCAAGAAGTTGACAGAGAAAATAAGTGCAGATGACGAGATAAATTTTTCCATGAATTTCTTAAACATGATTTCCATTTGTTCAACATAAAATTTAAATGGTTTAGAACATAGATTAGTTGATTAAGATAGAAGTTCAACGAAGGACGTTGTGGCCCTGTGGCATGCAGCACTGGTCTAATGGCGCCTCTGAATTAGTGGATGATGATGAACCTAACCTAGCCAAGAGAGGAGAAAGGGAGACCCGTTTCGGGCAAGTAGCTTACACCTATCGAAGTGCACCAAGAGGACCATAGGCTTAAATTCTCTTACCAATGAAGTTACAAAGCAAAAAATATGATTTCTCCACAATTCCATGCTATCGAGAGTTGGTATGGAGTTCCTCTACTAACTTTCATACCCCAACCTCTCTTTCAAACAGAACTGGTCATGTATATAATGGTCACCCATCCAATACCTAACCCAGCGCAGTGTTGCTAAACTTCGGTGATCTCACACCAAACCGTTCGGTTAAAAAAAAAACTTAGAATTATAAAATGATTAGTATGCGACTTTTGTCACCACTCACAGTACGCTTTTGCTAACAAGCAGATTGCATTTCACCTATCATAACTCGATAATTGCGAGATGAACGCCAAACAAACAACAAGATGCACTTACTATCGCTAGGTAAATAATTACACGGATCATCGTCGTTATAATAACTTAAGAAAGGGAATTAGCGTTCCCCGTGGTGCGGAGTTGCGTGACGATTACTGGTTTGGGGGACAATGAAACGCCATTAAACGTCGCCTGATATTCGCATCCAAAGTTTCTTGTAACTCAAGCTATTGTTCACATAAGATAGTAGTAATTCCTTCATGCCGAATATTACCATCTTCACCTCGTGTGTATGTATAGTTCACGATAACACGTGATGCATTTTCCTGTGCCACGTTTATCACAGCGTGCCGGTTGAGTACCGGTATCGGTACTATATTCAAGAACCATTGTACCTCGGGTGTGTAGCTATATAAGTCGGCGACGACGCGTAAGACGCAGGGGTTGAGACGGAGGAGGGGGGTGAATTATTGTGGCAATGATAACGCTATCTTTGGAAGGAGGGTGTTAGTAATTTTGCGGCATACAATACAGAATTCAACAAGCACAGAATAATCAAAGTGAAAGCAGTCTAGGCACTGGGGGTGGTATATTGTTATTATGTGCGTACTCTAAGTTTAAACTAAGACTGTTATTAAATCTTTGATTTATTTTCAAATGTAATAAACAATTTGAGCCCTTAGGCGATGCTTAAATGTGGTATTTCGGTGGCGTTTGGTTTATCGAGATTCACATTGAAGTGGTAACATCTGCATGTTCAAGAATTTCGAAGGATCTATGTTATTAATTTTATTTTGATGAGTTTGATTTTATACAAGTTTGATGGTATGAAGATGAACAATCTTCTGCGTTTTAGCTCCCTTGAGCAATGTGGTATGATGTGTAAAATTTAACATCTGAAGTTCGATAGATATCGAACGTAAATACGCCTACCCATTCCCAAACATAGACCCCGTGGAAAATATTCAATCAAATCCTAAAGACTAACATCTTTTCATCTCCTTCAGTTCTCCCCGACACCACCGGCTCCTCGGGCGGTGCTGGAGTCGTCAACGATCTAGACCACCACCTCGGCGGTCTTGTCTCGCAGCACAACAACCACCACCAGACCGGAAACAACCCCCACCTCGGCAACAACCATAACCACCATCACCACGACCGAGGCGGCTCCAACGGGTCGTCCAACGCCACTTCCGGCGGGCTGCTCGTGCCGCGGTATTCCGCCGGGGCGGTCACCGTGTCAACCGATTTCGGTCTCGGCGGACCGCGATCGCTCTCAGACTCTTCCGCCGGCGAGTCCCCTGTGGGAAGCGAAGAAATTCTCCCGACCATCGGCTCGAACGCATCTAGTAACTCTATTGGCCACCACCTCGCCTCTGGGACCAACGGCAATTCGTTTCCTTCGCTCATGTCCGGCCACCATCTGAACCATCACAATCAGGGGTCGTACGGGGGCTCGTCAGGCTCGAACACGGGTCTCTATTTGGGAGCGCCCGTGCTGCCTGCATCCCTACTCTACTCCCAGCTGTACTCGGCCGCCTCTGGTCACCAGAACCACCCGCAATTGCACCACCTTCATCATCACCATCACCACCACACTGCGCCAACGCCCGGCAACTCTGGACAAGACTTACACAGTGCAATGGAACATATCAGCACGAATAACAGTAATCAGTTGAACCGATCAGTTGTAAGCGAGCTCCTGATTGGAGGATCGAATGCGTGTGTTGCCGTTTCTTCGGCGAGTGCAGTGTTGCCGAACCGAGTGAACGGACTTACTGACGACGACCAGCAGTCGCAAGTGCAACAGAGGTTAGGCAACAATGTACAGCAACGCGCGCACACCACCACGGACAACACCGCAGTTTGGCGGCCATATTGACTAGAGCTGGCGGGTGGAGCGAGACAAATCTAGTTGCGAAATAACGTTTTACCGTGGAGTGCCACGAAGGACTTTCGTGGGAAAGAAAACATGGTTCTACTAGTCATGCAAAATATTGAGATTCTATTTCTAGTGATAGGTTTTAGTGGTCTAATATTTCTTCCTTTCAAGTGACTATCGTTGCAACAAAATGTATGTCATTTATCTACGGTTCGAGTCGTTCAAATTGTAATCGGAGGATAGCGAGAAACACCACAAATAATATGTAACAATTTCGTTGTTTTCAAGTGACATTTCAAATCTAATATGACGAACTATTAATTCCCTTGTTCTTCCTCAATTTCTTGTCGAGGGCTGCTTATTTCTGTCCAACTGGTTAATGTTGCAATTATTTCACTGGTTGTTAACACAGAGTTTTTCACGCATACGTTATACCTACTTTTACGTGGAAATAAGATTTTCATCGAGTTAAGTTTATTGTTGCTGCATTACGTACGTATTTGCACGGGCGAGCTCTGTTCAAATTTTTTCACTCGCCTGTTTGCAGTTTAGTTGAACTCATCTTTATATTTACGACGATAATATAATATTATGTTATCATGCCAAATGAGAGCTGTGGAAGGCGTTCTCGAAAAAACTGTTCTTGAACTGTCATTACATTTTAAATAATTTCTTCTATTCATAAAATTATTGCTGTCAATTTTGTTTAGATCGTTATTTACAATTGATCAATAAAAATTATGAGCAGTATACTTGGGAAAGATACGATACTATTTTGCAGGTGGTAAGCATGTTTCCACACCGATTTAGAATTGGGCGGTGACGAACATGATTCATGAACATGAACATGAACAGGAAAATGTTTGCCACTAAATCGAGGCAAGTGCATTGTCATCTTCTAATCATTAACTCACGTGTGAGACGGGCAGTGTGGCTCATGCTGCATGGGCGTCGAGGGCGTCGGGACGCTGATCGCCGTCGGTCCGTGCGACCGTCGCCACCTGTAAAACCTGGCGTCGAGACGCCAACAATACATCATTAACAGCTAGAATGACTTGCAGGTTTCTTACACGACATAAGGTGAAATATGCCGCTGGTCTGCCGCGAATATGTGCGGTCTTAACGAAACTAGATGTCTGAAGGCTGAAGTAATTTGTACAAAACTACAATTTCTTGCAACATTTTTGCAACATTCTTGCAACCATCGGCATTCCAGTTAAACTAAAATAATTTGCAAGAATTCACTCATTTTGATACTCGCACAAAACAATCGCGACCAGCCGGCCAAATTGATGGTGTCACTCCATTGACCTGTGTTAAGCATCGCTAAGCGACGTTAAGGTTCCCCGTTTCCTCCCTCTCACTTTTACCCCACAATATAAACTTCAGCAAAATGGGATAAAAACATTTCTATAATTTTCTGATTTTCCGATCTGGCTCTTATTTCAAATACATGTACGTGTGCATCCAATTTAGCTGATGTGACATTACCAAAAATACTTATAAGAATTTTCCGAAGTCCTTAAAACATTCCTCATTTCAATTGGTATTTTCATACTCTGTACAGCAGCATGGAATTCGGTATTCGTATTTCATATAAGCAAATGTGATGCTGTACCCATCCAGAGAAATATAAACATACTAGCGATTCAAAGACAGGCATGTTACGCGTGTAGAGTTACGAGGGTTGAAGTATTTGCAGTATTTCTCATATAATATCATCATGACGACGATGAGCTGGCTGACCAAGCTGTTACAACTCTTTGTAGGTATGTGCAATATCTGAGTGTGTAGACGAGAAATATAGGCTTCTCACTTTATACTTACACAGAGCAGCAGAAAGCTGAAGCGCATAGGTAGATACTATGTGATGTGGTCACGCCATTTTTGGCATCGGGTTTGAGCTCCCATAAGCATACGACGTAAATTCGTTCTACAAAGCCTGATAGCGAATGTAATAAGAGAAACTTTAGCGGAACATTTCTGTGAAATATTACATTTTAATTTCCAGAGATCAGAGAGGTTATATTCATCTCTTCTTTTTTATTATTTTTTTCTTTTTCACTCTGTGAGGTCCGAGTGTTTCCAGGCCATGTTTTCCTTTACTGCTAGAATGACCGTCAAATGGGGATTGCACCCCTTTGGTTGCAGCCGGTTTCACCCCAACAACGGCTTGTGCTGGTGCAAGTGTTGATAATCGGCACAGCGATAACACCTGACCGCCGGTATTTATTGTCGAGTGTGTATTAACGTCAGAGTTTTGGAACAAGCAGTCTGCTGATTATTGCACTAGATTAAAAAATTTGCGTCACGTGTTGTTTAGAATGCACATTGCAGCTATTGTAGAAATGCACTAGACCTTCCAGAACTGTAGGCAGGTTTATAAATGGTAAAAATGCCTTCAGATATTACTAGTTTTTAGGAATGTTTAGGTACATGTTTGGTATGGTAGGCATAGGAAAGGTTTGGTAGGTATAGGAAATTGTAAGGTGGGTATTGTATTTAATGGTTGGTTTCAGGTATGTTTACAATCATATCTACGAGATTGACGACTGCAAGTTAATACAACAGCAGGTAGATTATTTTTTATATTTGCTCGTTTCGATAAAACTATGATCAGTGATCAGTGATAACCGAAACCGTTCTAAGAAAACGAAAGCTACTTAAAAAAAAGTGAAAATTGACAGCATACGGTCACATGAAACACTAGTTTACATTCCTAAGCTTTTCATATTTTCATTCCATATTTGGCATATTTTCTTTCCAATCGCATCGTCGAACTATCGTTCAACTGGGAACCCGCATTCAGTGCCTATGGAGGTTGTGGCTAAGATTATGGAAACTTTGCCAGAAATCACTCACACAAGAAAAGTGTATTTTCGTTAGTACTTGACTGTGTTCTCGTTGTTAGGTCGGTAGTTTTGATGATTAGAGCTCGTGACGAATAACAAGCCAAATCGGAGTGCAATTGATTCCAACAGATCCTCGGGGCGAAGTAGGCGCTACCACAGCTTGTGTTTAGGCAATTCGAGCCGCAAAACTAGGTGAGCTATTACAGACGTTTGTAAAGCCCGACTATCGGTGGCCATTCGATGCATGTGCCGGTTGGACCGCAGCCCCCCTGACCCTACCATGGCCTGTTTTAAACACGCGACATGCCCATAGCTGGCCATCAGCCGATTGTTACACAAACGCAGGCCAACGCTACACCCAACGCTGGTCAATGCAAGTCGATAGAATCGAGGGACAATGAGTCATCAAATTAAAATGCACGCATTTGCGTGGATTATAGTATTTGGGAAATCACCGTGACATGTAGAAATATAATAAACGAATGGGACTAGCACTTGTTTGTAGTACAAGCATTTGAGATTTGATTACAAGCTCTTGTTTACTTATTTTAGTATTCTGGGTGACGAAAGTCGCACCTATGTGACCTAATTCTGGTGATGGATATGGTTTTGAGATGAACTCCATGATTTGAGAGTGGTGACGAGCGAGAGCATTTGGCTAGATGACGGTATTGTTCACTATAGCATACTTTCATTTGCTTGGCCTTTGGAAGGGCGGTTATCAGTGTACATACTAAATGCCAAATTACCGATTTAATGTGGTCAGGTTCTTGAAGAGATCATGACATACTCACTAACTTAGGCCCAACATAAATTGTCACTCATTTAAATAGACCCAAAACTAAGTGACCAAGAGCAGGTCCGTGAAACATTTCTTTGTAACCAGGGGTGGGATAGGAAAATAATTCCCGTCAAATTTGTGTCTTTGAGCAAGATTTTTGGGAAACACACACTCTACAATTGGTGCCAAGGGGCTGTATGCTACAAAAAACGACTAAAATTAGTTACCTCACTATAGATATTCAAGGAACCTGCAGAAGAGATATTCTTACACGATTTGCCCTAGAGTAGGATTTCAAAAAATTACCGGTACACAACTTTTTAAGTGAGATCTTATATCTGAGCACCAACCTCCTTCCCCTCGGCCACATATCGAAACATTCCTGTGTTAACTCCCTTACACTTTCCAGCGTCTACGAGCCACATGCTAAAGGAAGATAAAAACTGTGACACCGCTTGCAAAAGATTTGCTATCACTGACCTTACATATTCACACAAGTACCAATGACAGAAGACCTAAGTAAACACCCTGGCATTATAGCAGTAACAATCCAATTCAGGAACGCGGCACAGCTTTTTCTCCGTTCACCTCAGTTAGGCTATAGCAACGAAGGGTGTACCCGGCACAGAATAGACCGACCCAGTAATCTCACGCTCAATTACATGACAGTGTACGACGCAATTACCCTGAACTACACACCTACCCCTTTATGTGCCGTAGCCGGCCTCAAGCCTGCCCCTAATAACCATACTCTGCGTTGTCCAGTTAGTTAGCCACTAGGCTTTATGCGTTACGCATTCGCTATATTTTAAGCTGGAGGGACGTTTGATACTGAGAATTTCAGGGATATTTGTATTAGAAGTAATCTGAAACGTGTACGAGTCATTAAATCTTGGTGCAATATCTATTGCAGTGTGTGTGTGTGTGTGTTTGAATTTATCGGTTTGATGAGTCGGTCATATCGTGGGGATGTTAGCTTTGCAAAGCTCTCCCCTCATCAGACTCTTATAGCCTTCGTAATCAGGGTTGAATCGGCTGGCCACTTGGGTTTATAAGCAAATATTTGTGTTGATGGTTGTTCAAGGCACCGAAATTGTATTTTTGCGGAATCCCACACTCAACATATGATTGAAAAAGAGTACCTACTCATGTATTTTGTTCGAGTTCTATTTAAAACAACCTTGAACTTATTACCTATATAGCCGGTATTTGATTGTGTATCAGTATTTTGCTGTAGACGCCTGCAGTTGGACGAGAAAATAACTAGAAAGCTCAGAAAATATTAGTAATGGACACAAATTCGCTAGATGACAATTTGAACTACAGCAGCAATTGGTATGATGACACCCCGCAGGGTGCGAAAACGTCCAACAAAATCGGGACTTGACCAAGGAAATGGAGTCGGAAGTCCACTCTATAAACTTGCAACAAATTGCTCTGCAGCTGCAAAAGGGTGAAAGCCTGTCTGCGCTGCCCGTGCGAAGTTAGCGGGCCTGCGCGTGGCCAGGGACGTGGAACGGTTCGGATTGAAGTGCTCTGGAAAGGAAATCAACCATTTCCTACCAACTTCTATTTCGAAGTTGATATTTCACAGAACTTTGGTTTTATTATAATATTGCGAGCGGCACAATTGTGCGTCGTCGTTGAATGAGTGAGACATATTTCGCTTAACTATATATACATAGCAAGTAAAATGATTAATCTATTTTGTGGTGTGTCACATTTTGTGTGTCTTTTTGATATCACCGTCAAATACAGTAAAATAAGTGACCAAAGAAGTGTTTTATTCTTCAACAAGATCGAGGATATCGATTTATACCAATAAGTAATATCATTAAGTGTTATTTTAAATCGACAATTACCGCATGAATAACCCATAACCCTATGAGCCTAGGTCAAGTGAGCTTACTGAACTCTGCACCCAACATGAAAAGTTAACCGATTTTCCTCTACGTCTTCCACGTTCAACTTTCTTCACCAACTGTTCATCCCCCATCCCATGGTTTGATTAATTAATATATTTGCTCGTTGCAATGCAGTACAAGAAAATGAAGCAGGCTTTCTAACCAGCGCAGTTCTAGCGCAGCATCGCTCCTGAATATCAAATTAACAAGTCTACAGTTTAGTTGTGTGTTTCCTTGAGCAGTTAATCAGTTTTGCGAAACCTCAGAAGTGGAGCCTAGAGGCTTGCCAAGACGTAGAGTTAGGCTAAGACGTTAGCTTGCAATACCCCAAGGACTCGTATAGACAATAATATAAACGCATACATTTTGTACCCCAGTGTTGTTACGTTAGTTTATATTATTATGTATGCATATAAGTTAGTGCTGAGATGAGCCCCTGTCGTTATATTGTACTGTATTCCTCCTCACTTTCCATGGCCCTTGCTGATTCTATGGCGTGAACATATTCCATCTTATACATCCTTGTCGAGCGACGGGGATGCGATTAACCGTTCGTCAAATAATGTAACTACGTGCCCTGAATTTACTTTTCCTCGTAATAACACTGTCATTCAATTAGCGCGAGTGTGTGAGCCTGTTAATTTTCCGTATCTGGTGTGAAGTCGTTTCTGAGTCGAGACGCTAAATAGGTATTTAACGAGAAAATTCTTATTATAAACCAATTAATGCTCATCACAAGGCAATGGAAATTTAGATGTCATGGCCACTGCAGCAAGGGGTGTGTGGCAAGAAGGCAAAAAGGAGTGGTCGTCATGTGTGGTCAGTGTACCTCAATGATTTGCAAAGCTTTTGAAACTATACTTGTCGAAAGAGTTCAACTAATTTAAATCATAATTTAAACGTCGCCCTAGGAGATTACTTTTCTTGCCGATTAATTGGTGGCTTTTGATTAAGAAAACTAACAAATACAAAATAAACCACTTATTTGTACCAGTTTCGGATTTCATCGCATTACCATATCTTACAAAAATAAAGACTATTATTTTCCTGCAAAAATCCCATAGCATTCAAATAATATGTCAAATATAACACCCTTCATAATATCGTCAGTCTCTGCAGGGTATCATCAAAATATCCACCACTTCTCAATGCCACGTGCGTCTTAAAGATCGCTGCCATGCTTGTTTCCGTCGCGACGCAGCCCCTTCTTTTAGCGTCTTTCCTCGCCCAAAGACGCCGAGGTTGTGAACAGCGACGCTCGCCGTCGCGACGCCGTCGCCCCTAGCAACGTCGCCGCTTTCTTACGAACTCGGCTTGCTCGATTTTTCACCCTACTTTCTTACCAACAGTTGCGCGCTATCTATCGGCAAGAAAAGTAATCTCCTAGGGCGACGTTGAAAAAAGAATTGCCGTCGCGGGGCGCTGTTAAGCGTCTTAGACTCGGTGGCGGAAGATAGAATTACTTAAAGAAAGTTGTAAGAAAAGAGGGGAGAACACGTGGCTAGGGGCGATGTAGGGAGGGTAAAACAGGATGGCGGGACCCGCTGGTGTAAGGTGCACGATTTGAACGGAGCGTTGCGCGATTATCATCGCCTGTCTTTACATGGCGATAATCAATCGATTAATAGATTCAATTTCAATAACACCCCATCCATCCCTTATGCATGCCAATAAAATATTTGTTCATCTATTCTTTGCATCCTATGTCTTTATAAAGAAGGTTTTAATTTCTTAATCGGTTAAATCTTATGTTGAGAATACTCTGAGTACTGAAATAATAGAAAGTTACAATTTGGCAAAATATCTGTGGTTTGACCTCCAGTTTGCCACATAACCTTTGCACGAAAAACGCACAAGCCAAAGTTTAATTTATATTCAATTTGCAGGTATAATTCTTTGTAGATATAAAATGAAGAAAATCGTCATTCTTGTAACTTGTTATTGACCGTAACAAAAGAACGATCGTGTAAAAATTTTTCATGTTTTCTGCAACATTTTGTTCCGGAAATTTGTGAAATTTTCTTCAATTCGCATAATTTTCTTGTTCATCACCGATCAAGTCTTCAATATCGACTTCTTTTTCATTCGAATGCTTGAAACATATCCATTCTAAGGACACATTTCGCCACGTATCAATTATTACACGCCAAGCATCCGGTCTCAAGAGGCTGACTGACCAATCCACCGATGATGAGATCGACGGCGGTCTCGGTCGACATTGCGGCCGCATGTTCGCGGCGTCGGCGTCGGCGTCGGCGTCGGTGGCGGTGGCAGGTAAGGTCCTGGTCCGCCGAGATGTTGCGCGTCGGCTGACGATCTAAGAGCGGCGTTCACGCATCGTCTTGTGGTTTGCGTTTTGCCTCAGCAAGGGGCGGGGTATCGTGGGTGGGGCCACAAGAAAAGACGATCGCAAAAAACCAACAAACCTCAAGGATTGGTTCATCAGGGCGCAAGACTTACGGCGTCTTAATGACGTCATCATCTTAAGTGCGGAGTGCTGACACCTGGGCGACGCCGATTACAAGTTTGTTGCCGACGTTGATGTGATTTTGTTGCTATTTCGAAAATTCGTGCACAAAGCTAAGAAGTTTTCCTCACTTTCATACTCTAAATGTGCAATTATCATTGATTAATCAACGTGAGGAACTAAACCGAAGGAACTAAACGTTCACCTCACATAGTATCTTAACCGCCTCGCTTAAATGTCAGAAAAACTAGCTGCAAAAGTTCATTACTATCTCGCTGAATTTTCCGACCAACGAATTTTCCTATACACAACGAAAAATATGGAAAAATAAAATACAATTTTGGTGTAAATAAGTCATTCGTGATGCTGCAAGCAACTAAATACAGAAATAATCTTCACATGAAAAGGGTTCAGCTGTGAAACTGTGTTATTTTATAACTTAAAAACCAAACAATCGTGCCGACTCCGCTACGCCACGTAGCACGCAGGCGTATATTTGGCATGATAAATGCCCAACAGATTGTTTCCCTTCCATCACTGTTTCATTATCTAGACCCTCACCCCACCCCACCCCACCGACGGGTTTGGTCCACGTCTCCCGACCCGTCCCGTGTCAGACGTCGCTTTTCGATTAGCGGATTTTTCCCGGTTCCTTCAGAGCGAGGCGCCTAGCGATTAGCGCCCGAGAAAGAAAGCTAGCGAGCGATCGTTTTCTTCGACTGCTGAAAAATTGTTTTTCATTATCTGATGTTGAAAAATGTCACCGCCTAGGGTTCTGGCAGTATGCAAAGTGCGTTCAGCTTGATTGGCTGTCAGCGTCAGCCTGACACAGGCTTGCAATGCAACGCGTCGCGGCGGCCGTCGCTGTTTCAGACATGAGCGTCGTCGGCGTCGTTTAATTACGTTGGTGCAGACTGCAGACGGATTGCTTTACCCGCTCTGATTCGAGAGAAGGAAAAAAACGGTATACTGATTTGGTCTGAGAAAATGTTTGAATTAAAATGCGAGCGAGAAAGGGGATAATTTGCGTCGCCTTTGCAGCTCAAGTAAAAAATGCGACGAGGAACATTTCTTTCCCATGGCGAAATGCAGTGTGTAACTATTTATTTAAAAAGATGGAATTATGATAATATATCCCAATTAAGCGTTCACTGAAATCACGTTTACTTGTTTTCTAAACAAATCCTATCACCAGAATATTACCAAAATGTCACCGTGGTATATCACCAGAAATATCCGTTTCCCTTATATTCAGGGATTCATGGATTTCATCCAGGGATTTCAGGGATTTCAGGGATACCAGGATGAATTACCAGGCGAATTCCTTGTCTTCACCAGTACGATGTGCCAGCTTATTTCCAAAAGCATAACAGGCTTTCACAGCTTGTGTGGTCATTTCGCAAAAAAAAAAAAAAAAAAAAACTAGACGCTGTAGGCAACGTGACGAAGGCAAGGTGGCGCGGCATTCGGGACCGTGGTCTGGACGTGGTCGCTGGACAAGGACGTCTTGAGTCACAAGCGAAAGAGCGGAAAATAAAGCAACGTGAATCAAATGACTGAGTTTAAATGTTTGCCCGTGGAAATGAGGGGGGGGGGTTGAAATCTCGTGAGACTTGAAATAACAAAAATAAAATGCGGGGAATGTGATGTGAATGACAGAAAATAAATGGCATGTCGTTCCCCTTCGTATCAAAGATCAGAAGAAAATCAAGGTAATCTAACCTTTCTTAAAAATCATCACGAGAGTTTGGAAAGTAACTTTCGTCTAGAAGAGTGGCAGAGCTTCATAAAAAAATTAACTGCATGCATCTTCTATTATTCAAGGAGTCTAAGAGCTGTGGCATGTTAGGCTGTAGCCTTGGTTGTAGCGTACAGGAGCACCATCCACTTTGAAAGAAAACACTTCTTTTTTTGAAAAGAAAGTTTTTTAGGTTTTTCTCATTTGGTAATCTGTGTTGAAGATTACGCAAAGAGAGATGGATCTGGAATGGCTAAGTACTTGGGAGTGGTATATACTAGAAATCCAGTTCTTTTTTAAAGCTCAAAGGGAGTAGGTATAGGTATGCATTTTTAATCGCTTCTTGAAGACGCTAAATTATTTCCAAGTTAAAAAAGAAAAATACGGTACTTTAATGTAAGTGCGTGAAAGAGTCTAAAAAGAATGCAAATTTTGTCTTTGACCAAAGCACCGAACGAATGCACTCAATTTACAAGTATTATAAATTGACAAGACTGAGAATTAACTTGTGAATTTTTATATTTCAACTTTTTTCTGTTAAATAAGTCATAGTTACCTTTTACATTAATAAGGGCCGGTTTTTCCGTTATCCGTTAAGAACCTAACAGACCGTTCATTTGTTATTTATTTGCCAACAGCTAATCAGAAGACGTCTTCTGTTTGTTAACGGTCTGTTAATCACATAGCGCACCAATAAAAAACAGACACTTAAGCCATGGATATCCATGGTGACTTTTCAGTAACTCTTCGCCTGGTCCATCACGTTTTCTTGGTGAACCACCACCGCGGCCCGTGTTTACGTTAGACGCAAGCTATACCCAGAACTCCAGCAAGTCTCAAGTCAGTTAGAAACGTTCCCATTAATTAGTGCTATTGTTCTATGGAGAATTCAGATAATGAGGCAGTGCTGCGAGGTATAGGGGAGATATTTAGCAGCCTAAGAATGGTGCAAGGGGCCAGGGGGTGAGATATTTAACAAGTAAGGCGCCCTGTGTATATCTTAAGGTAGCTGGTGCTTAGGGGGTTGGAAGGAGTTGTGGGGGCTAGGGTGGGGGGGTGGAGAAAGGGGTTAGATAGACGGCTCCTCGGGAAGTTTCAACTAATTAGAACAAGATACCAACAGGGAAGCCAAAGGTGCGGTGTAAAGGGAGACGGGCGCGAGAGGAAAATTTTACTTTATAACGTCTTGAAGTTCAATTGAATACTTGAGACTTTGTTGTCTAACTAAGGGTCTTATGTCACATTAATATACATGAGACATGGGGCACATTTCTACTTAAACATAACGTGGCCAGAATTATTCTACGTGGTGGCTTCTCATTTTGGTACCAATGACAAATGCAATGCATATATGTTAACGTGATATAGAATTAGGAAGAGAAACAGAGGCCAGAATCGCGCAGGCACGATCCCAAATTCCTTTCGAAGCTTGGTTTGTTGCAGGGAAGCTGGAACCTCGTTCTTCTATTTTGCTGAAGGACGAGGTTACAACCTTCTTGGTGTGTTGTTAATTTATACTGACAAGTCTGAAAATTTAGGTAAATACGCTGCTGTTTTGTCCTGCAAACGTATTAGGATGATC
The DNA here is from genome assembly GCA_947568835.1 of Protonemura montana. Lineage (NCBI taxonomy): Eukaryota > Metazoa > Arthropoda > Insecta > Plecoptera > Nemouridae > Protonemura > Protonemura montana. Next base: position 14,633,453 of record OX387602.1, read on the forward strand.
ATCTTCAAACTCTTCTGCCATTTTTTTTGGCAACGCTTTTACCATATTCCAAAATCATTTTCCGGTTGAACAGCTTAAAAAGCTCATATCGAAACATGAAAACAGACCAATAGTCCAACGTATTGATGTGAAATATAGCAACGACTTTGTTAGTGAAAATTTATGCCGTACAGTGGCCACTTTTCTTTTAGATTTACAATTGGACAAGGGGAAATATGTATTTTCGTAGCGGTCCATGAATTATTGAAGAATTGCCACTTTGTCTTGGCATGTCTCCCCTTCATTCGTGTTTTCCGTGCCATCTTTTCTCGATATCTTCTTGTGTGTTTGCTCTCGAGTGGTGAGAGGGCGACGCCGTCAGATGAGTTAGTTCGACATGTTTTCAGATTTGAACGTGCATTATTTAACATGTTTGGCAAGATAGGTGAAATTGAATTGTAACATTATAGGCTTCTACGTCTTTGCTACAGAAAAAACAACAATAAAAAACACTGAAATGGAATATGTTAGATGCTGCTCTGAACATTGAAGAGAATCGTATTTTTTTCTCTCATTATTGTCAAGTCATTGATAACTAAGACAAATTTTTGCTCAGAAATTCGAAGCTCTGCAGTGCACTTAAATCGGGGTTTAGTTAAGATTTTGGTAAAAATAGACCTTAGCATCTTTACGGTGTCCAGCGGGTGTTATCTAAGGACGTCATTTTATTTGAAAATTCCGTCCTCGAAAGTAACAGCTATTAATTAGTTTCTTGAATTTCAGCTGGCCCCCTCGAGTTTGAGCAATAAATTTCGGGCGTATTTGGCAAGCAGGGGCTGGTTGGTGGAGGAAAGGGTTGTGTTGAGGCCAGGCCTCATTAAGGAGACCTCAGCTGCGTCCACATATCCCACCGCCTTCTAGCTTTCTTCCGCGCACTGCAGCCAACACCACCGCCACCGCCCCCCGTCGACGACGGTTTCAATGCGAGAAAACGGAAGCGAAGATCGAAACTCGGAAGCAGCGACGACAAACAGCAAGTAATAATCACAGCTTTCGCGTTCCCAGACGCATTCGAGACAGATATAGGACAACAGATTTCGCACGATGAAAAATTGCGTGTGAAAAGAAAGTCCAACAAGAGTTCACTTCGTTCTTCACGGCCCCTTTGCGATCATGATTTATTGAGTGTCACTTGACAAAGCTTGTACACTGTAATTGACAACGCAGAAAATTAATCATAACAACAAATTAGTTTTATGTATATTAGTAATATATGTGGTGACACAATAGCAAATGTTATTCCTCGGGCTTCCCTCGGCGTATCGCACGCCCCCCCCCCAACACAACTAGAGGGTGAATTTACAACAATGCTCGGAATTCTCTTTTAACTCATGTTCACATGGCCTTAATTAAAAAGTTGCGGACCGCGAGGCTACCGACCAAGCTAAGCTGGAAGACTGTGCTGCTGCTGCTGCTGCTGCTGCTGTACGAATTCTGTCGTCTGCATACTTTGCGCAGACTAATATCTGGTTCATATATTACCCGAGTGTTGTATGAATCTTCCTTAACCCGCGAGCTAACAAATCCACCGACGCCGCCGCCGCCGTCGCCACCGTCGCGTTGCATTGCGGTCCAGATGTTACCCCCAGCATTCCCAGAACATGCTCACTGCAGAAGGGAACGAACTTCGGGTGCCACTATTTTCTCTTGAATCATGACTCCAAGAAAATGTAGGACCTTTAACTTTATTGGTCACGCGCAAAGACTGAGTTAAACTCAAGTATAAAAGTTAGCGTTCGTGGCGGTTTTTTTATATCGGTGGTAAGTTTAATTTGCACGAACGCTGCCACAGTTGTACTGACTCGTTATAAATATTGCTGCTATGCGATTTTCACTAGTTTTACTGTTTTGCATGCATGCTACACCATGATCTCAGAGACTCCGATTTGATCAAAATACCGAGCGTGTAGTAACTAGCCGCAAATGAGCGCAGATAGAAAATTACAAATCTTGAAAGAAAATGCTGTCCTTACCACAATGAATGAAAAAAGAGCTTCTCTAAAAACAACGTTTCTAACGTCCCTAACTGACCGCACACAACTTAAGCATTCGGTATACGTCGTATAAGGTCGGTTAAAGCTATGTGCATGTGTTTTATTTTTAATTTAAGCTTAGTTATTATGCAGTACTTTTAATGAGTTTTCTCAATTGTGAAATTAATTACAGGACTGTCAAGTGTTGTGGTTTTGTTCCCCTCTCAGGTAGTGGGAAATGCAGCACACCAGACAAGAGTTTTAAAAAATAGCCCCGTTAGTGGATGTCCCGGAGGGAGTACTCTGAAACAGGGGGTGTTGCAGGTGTCTAAAGAGTTCCGCTTGCAACGCGAGGCCGAGTCGGACACAGCACAGTAGTACCAGCAAGGGGTAAGTTATCGAGGATTTGAAAAACGTGAAAAGTCCGGAAATTGGCTTCCTAGTCTTGCTGATGACTTATGCGACAAAGCTACACTTCTGAACTGTGCTGCGACAGAAAAGATCGGTGTTTCATTATACTATATTAATCTTCGCTCTTCCACCATTCGTTTCCCTCGCGCATTTTCAACGAAATTCGAGAGTGGCTCGTTGACAAGTGTTCAATTGTTGGGATGTCACCGAGATCTATGGAGAGGAAGCTATGTATACAATATTCTTTGTCGCGCTTTTCACAGATTGTTTTTTACGAACGAAAAAAACTCAACTTTTTAATGTGTTTTCAAAACGATAGGAAGTAATATATCGGCTCCATTTTGGAAACATTTACAGCTATTCAAATCGACTTTTGACAGCTCCCCTCCCGTGCATCCCGGGATAATGTACTTATTTATTGGGCTGCATCACGCTTCCCTCCGGCTCGGGGGGTAGGGGGACCGCCGATTCTGCGGCATCGCCAACACATGGACTCCATTAAAATTTGAGACATCTTTCACAATTTACAAGCCAGATATACCTTTTTTAATCCAAAGTCTGTCATAGATATTGAATATTTACTTCGTGCTAGTATAATTAATATAAAAAGCACCCTTTTCTGAGTCTAAATGAAATAGCGTCTAAAACTTCCTCTCTTCAATAATAATCCAAGCGTATTTTCCGAACGTGATACCAGCAAAGCCTCGCTAATATTGTATGCTTCTGGTTTTCAGAGATTAGATCAAAGTGAACGCAGGCGGTAGCAGCAGCTAGCATCCCCAATCTCCATCTTTGCCGTGATATGCTGCATACACCCGACGAGATTATCTAGCTGAATAAGTAGATGCAGAAGGTAGGGGGGTACCATGGAGCGGTAATACATTAAGAGCTAGGATCAACGAGTAACGGGTAAGATGACCAATAGAGGTGGTGGCTTAGCGTCATTGCTTGAATATAGGCTAATATCGTGAGTACGCGAAGAGCCACGATGCCATAAGCTGGTAATGCATGCCAAGAACGGGCGTTCGAAAATAAAATTGCCCCATCTTAGGGATTGTCTATGAAGTTACCACAATGGTATCCTACAAGGTACAAGGAGACATCGTGGTAAGTCTAGGGGGTGCACCAGGAGACTTCAGCAAAACCACACTTTGAAGTTGAACAATGTGATAATATAGAATTACAAAACTCAAAAGAACAGGATCTTTGGGCATCAAATTCAAACTATCAGAGACTGAAAAAAGTTAACACAAAATTTTGAAACTTTGTAATCGTAAAAGTGTCTTCAAGTAGGTATTTAGCAAATGAGTAAATTGCATCTCCAATACTCAAGATTATCTGATTAGGTTTTCGAGATGTGCAGGATATTTGTAAATTATACGTAAATTAACTCTGGCAAAGTACCGAAAAGTATCTAAAGCATAAGACTCGTGCTTGCTCATGTAAAGGTAATTCGTAAATAAAAAATTTCTTACGTGTTTCTAAATGAGCGCGTATAGAGTAACTTAACATATTGGCTTTTTAGTTCAGTCATCCATTTCCACCGTAATGAAATGCAGATGGAGCGAAGGAAGTTGGAGGATATTCGGTTGGGCGTTTGATCTTTTCATTCCGCTGTTGATATTTTGTAAAGAACTTACAACCAGTGGGTTCAGCGCCCAAACTTGAGCAATCGACAAAGTATTTCAATTCCTTGCACTATACCATTTCTATCTGATACGGTAAAATTAGCTCACTTTTCAGAAATCAAACCGCATGCTAGGTCCAATGGCAGTGGGGATTAGTAGGCGTACCTTTGCTGGAGGCTCCACAAAGCCTCGATTTTTAAATAGGGGGATTTTTACCAAAAAATCCAACATGCCCACTGACTTTTTCAATTTTGACCAAAAATTGGGATCCCCTATTCGCTATAAATACTTATACATACAATCAACCTCGTACATACCAGCTTAAACATATTTTAATTGTTTTATTAAACATGCTGATTCACCTAAAATTTTGTCAAAATGTTGAAAACACTTTTTTCAATTTTCAGTTTTTTCAATTTTCTTACTTAGACCATAATCTCGGCACCTAAAGCTTGTTCTTTGACGTGCAACAGAATTGTTCATCGGGATTAACCAGCACTTTGCGTCTTGCCAAAGAGGTCGACCGGATTATTAGCCATCCCTATATATAATATTAAGCTATTCCCTTAGAAGCTGGTTCGCCTACACTACTTACATACCAGGATCTGGCAAGACTTAGATATAGAGCTTCGGGGTCTCTTTCAACACTGAAAGCGGTTACGTTTAGGAACACAGTCACGTAACGAGGCTAAGAAGGGTTAACACGTCTTACAAAGGTCTGTCAGCCCCCCCCCCCCCCCCCCCCCTCCCATCTCACACATGTATGAGAAGACAATTTGATTGTGCAACTTACACCGTGCAAAAGTGCATTTTCTATAGACGAGGTGAATTTAGGGGCGATATGGTCGTGTTTAACATATTTAAATTTTGGGGTAGGTGCTGAGATGTATGCAGAGAATGTCTGTATGTATGAAGTATGTATTCTGGCGACGACTGCACGGTATCGCAGAGGAAAACTGCATCGTGTGTCGACTTGCATTGCATTTTGGTTAGAAATTTGTCTTCACTGTAAATTTGAGGGTATTCCTTGGTTACGAATAGAACCAACACAAATAGGACACTAACAAAGTGGGTTGTTTCTGATGATTTTTGGTTAAGACTGTATGTTGGTGAAAAGAGGGATGAGTTAGTTTCTTGTCCCAACTCCCATAGTAATTAAACAAGTAAGGTCTGCCGGCTGCCAACAGAGTAATATATTTCTTAGTTGAAAGCTTGCTTGGGGGTCAAGATGGGTGATGAAGTGTGGGGCTGTTTAACCCCGCTCGCCCCAGCATCCACACAGAGGCCTCGTGGGGTCTCGAATGTTATTAAATTGTGGTTTTCCTCAGGGTATCATAACGCAAATAAGACTCTAGCGTTAAAAAGTGTGGACATGGCAACTTTAGTTTAAGATCTTAATTCAAAGTATAACGCTAAGACGTTGAGGAAAATAGTTTTTTAGTCTTTGCTGCCTTATTTAATAGGGAAAGTTAGCAAGTTTATAGAATTCAGAGGAGTTTATAGTAAGCTAGGGGAGGTCGAGGTGGTATGCACATCGACCAACAAGTTATCCTCTCCGATGTTCGCTCATTTTACTTTCTGGACGCCTCCGAGCAAATACTTCGTTGGCGTTGTTAGTGCGTGGAAGGGGGGAAACGAGAAGGAGAACAAGAAAACTCGGTGCGGAAAATCACTCTTCACCGTTATTTTCCTGGCAGAAATAATTACTCGAACAGTACTTCACCATTCGATGCCTGTGAATGGAAATTTGAAAATTCTCTTCGGAGCTACATTTAGCTGTGAGACTGAATCCGAAATCACTTATATTTCTACAACCCATGACAAGAGCCACCCGGTCCGCGTCAACCCTGGTGATCGGGTCGTGTACTGCTTGATGTTGCTGCCTGTATATCGCCCATAGCAGGATGAGTTAGGGGGTGTAGAGAGGGGGAGGGGGGCTCCGACTTCTTGATATAATTAGCTTAGCTTGTGTATTGTGGATATTATCCCAGGGCGGCAGGGGGCACGGGTTGGAGCGTACACTAGGATCGCGGCAGCCGCTCTGCGCCACGCTCCTATCCATCCTATTGGATCTCAATCTATCAACTTGCCCCCGGGCTTTAATTAAATATCGCGCAACCTTTCTTCTCTTATATATACACGTTCTGAAATGTAAAATATCACGATGCTATATATATCCTTGTCCTTATTTCATAATAATGCAGCTCTTCTTTCTCCTCTACACACATAGGTTTTGTTGTTCGCCTCTAACCTCTTTTATTGGTCTTCTCTTTCGACTCTGTATCCATCAAATTTTGGAACCCCTTTTGCGAACCCGAGATTCCGCCATAATTTCTGCATTCCACTTCACTTGTTCTTACATAATTTTTATTCGAAATAATTTTTTTATTTTTTAAAAATCTTGCCTCAACGGCTTATAGTCGACGGTTTCTTGATTTAACGCTATCCTCGTCTCACGCCCGTGCCTCCGCATCCCACTGAGGTCGCCTCTCTCACTCGCTCTCTCTCTTCCGCAGCGTTGGTGCGCTTGAAATGGCAACTTCAATGGAAGATTTAATTAAATCCCGTGCCTTGATTTATTGTCGCCCACGACGCCGTTGGGCCCGGGAGCGGGCGCGCCTCCTCCGCCGGCCCCGCAAGCTCGGTCAGAAGGAGACGGAGCAATTGCTCTGACCCTGTCAGCCCCCCCCCCCCCCATCCCACCTCACCGGCCCCCTCAAACCCACCCCGACACCAGACCACGCTCTTCCTTTGCGCGCGAGAGATCCCCGAGAGATCCCCGCGAGATCCCCGTCCCGGGTCCTCCTGTTTACACAAATCAGGTTTCAGGCTCAGCACGAGTTGTACCGGGAAGTGATGACGCTACAGGAAAGATCTGAAAACAATTACAGGTGCTAATGTGACTTTTTTGTGGTTTTCTTCTGTAAAATACCGTATTTTTTCAACAACTTCCCAGGAAGGATGGACTTATTTTCATGATATCGCAGTCAAAAGATATCGTTCTTTCGGATACAGGCTGCTTTTTTCTTCGGAAAAGAAATTAATTAGGGGTTTGATGGAAGCAAGGGGACGGTAGGTACAATTGAAAACATGA